>OV725079.1:157277070-158007231 GCA_928085145.1 Nezara viridula | reverse complement strand
CCAAGGTGTATCTATTATTATATTAGTATTTATTATATATAATATTAATTATCTGTTTCATTTGCCGTGAGGGGACCCTGGGTCGGGAGACACTCCTGGGACACACACAGCCTCTATAAAGTGGGTATCCCTAATTAAATAATTAATTAATGAGGAAAACCTGGCGGTTGTGCGTGATCTCGGTCAAATCACCTCCTTGCACAACCGTTGACCTAGAAACAGTGCTTTCACTAAATAGTTCTGAACCCAAGTCCCTTCATGGGTTGTAGTGGTACAGGTTTCTTTAATTTTTATATATATATTTTCATATAATATAATATAATATATATATATATATATATATATATATATATATATATATATATATATATACATATATATATATAATATTATTAGTATATTTATTATACAGAGATGTAAAAAAATTAGAAAAGCTAGAATTTTAATTTGTAATACACACAATTAGTAATTATACACAAATCAGAAACAAGAATATCACAATGATAAATAGATAAACTAAATAGCTCTAGCCCATTATCGTTACGAGGTGGCAGCATAAATTTGATTATTAAAAACGATATCCTGTATGAAAAACAAAACAAACAATAAGTAAAGAAAAATGTCATGGCCTATTTACTCGAATGAGTTTTTGGGTTAAATTCTCGATCTTTTCTTTTGTTCGTCACGGGATAGCTACGTTTCCTTATGGATTAATTTATTGTGTAAACGTGCGCTGATCAGCATACATTTTTCATGCTAAAATTAACGATTATAAGGTTATTTTCATTTGATATACAATGCTTACTATAGCTTTTTAGAAATATGACTACTTCCCTATTTCAGCATTCAAATCACCCATTATCATATCAACAATAAAATAAACTATAATATGCAAGGCGAGGGATAAGGTTTATTGGTGTAGTGTATCAATCAGATGAAAGTCACGATCTCAGCTCTTGCAGTTATTAAATGGACTAGGTTTCCATTTTATATCTTTCGCCTTATCTTTATCTGACTGTTTTTCTAGTGTTGTTGTTTTTGTTGTTTTCATATCGTTGTTAGAGATTGAAAAAAGTACCGTCAAAATTAATAAATGGTTCTCTTGATAGTTGGATTTTAATTCTACTTGTGCATGGTTTTATTTATTTTGGTCATTGTTCTTGAACAGTTTTTGAACCAAATCTAGTATATCAACTTATATATATATATATATATATATATATATATATAATATATATATAATATATATATATTATATATATATAATATTATATATATATATTATATATATATAAATCATAAAATTACACAAATCATATTCCTCTATGCTCTTTTGATCAATAATAGTGTTGTCCAAATGCGAGACTAAGGCGAGTCTTGGTCTTGCATTCTCAGTCTTGGTCTAGGCCTTGGTCTTGCGCAAGACTCTCGCAGTTACCTATTAGTCTATAGAGATATTACTGTAATTTTTCATATAGAGGAAACTTAACTAAGTCCAAACGAATATTTGAAAGAATTAAATGCAAAAGTATATTGGTTATACCAATTCTTTACACATAGTAACTAGACTTCTCAAGTTTAAGTAACTATTTTGACTTAATTTTTATTCCACAAACGATTTTTTTTTTACCAGTCTTGGTCTTGGTGTAGCAAGACTCAGGCGATCTTTTTATTGCAAACTGCAAGACCAAGACCGATTTTGGGCAACACTAATCAATAATGTTCAATGTTTTTATCTTATCTTTCCGTCTCTTGTTTCACCACATTAAAATTTACGTTTAAAAGTTTAATTTTTCTCAAATTAATAATTAGCTGTCATTTCGAGACATGATGACCTGATGGAATTCACTTTCTGACTAGTAGGGGGGGGGGAAAGAATAGAAAGAAGGAGACAAAGAGTAACGTTATGTTCCATTTGGCTAATGATTGTTTGATTAATGATTGATTTTGGTCTGACAGTGGACATGGAAATCAAAAACCCAATATAATGGAAAAATAAAACCGGTTGGAGTTTGAAAGATACACTATTCCTCTGAAATTTAATGTTTTGATAAATTGGACGACGTTAAAATCTAAACCATACATGTATCACTAACTTTGAATTTCCCGTTATAAGGATTAGTTGAGATAAGACAACCAGAAACTACGACTTAAAGTTTTCTTGTCAATGTATTTTCCACTCATAGAGGTAAATATAAACTTCCTAAACTTAATTAAATCAAAAGGCAATTCGCCAATTACACCGTTAACAGATTTTAATCGCTTCAAAAACGCCGATCAGGAATGGACATTTATTTATACCGACGGGTCTAAAAGCAAAGGAGTAGGTGCAGCTGTGATGACGGGAAATAACCATCACTATGTTTTCCCTTCCTCTGATTTGTACAATCTACACCGCTGAGCTATCTGCTCTAAACCGCGCCGTAAAATTCATTGACGCTAAACTAGCCAGCCGCGTCGTGATTTGTTCAGATTAAAAATCTACACTCATATCGATACAGGACCCTTTTTCTCAAAACTGATTAGTAGTTAATACTTTAACTAATCTTATAACAGTGCAGATGGCTGGATGTACGGTAAAATGTTTATGGTTACCAAGTCATGTCGGGATGAAAGGCAATGAGATGGCAGATAGCAAGGCCAAGAGAGCTATCAAAGAGGGTCAACCAATCACCACCACTCATCCTCCTGAAGTTGTCTCTTTAATCAAAGAAAAATCATGGTTGTCTTGGTAAAGAACTTAGTCTGCTACAAGAGACAATAAGCTAAGGGTTGTGGGGCCATACGACTATTTAATGAGGAAAGACTCTTTTACTCAATATATTTCCTGCATTTTCTCACAGTGAACCATATCTTGACCGAATATTATGCATTCCAATCTTTTAGGGATCAACATCTTTTCAGAAATAGCCTTGAAGAATCACTTCAAAAGGACCCCAGTGCTATAGAAAACTTAATATTGTTCCTTAAAGAAATCAAAATATTTCACAAAATTTTTAAGTTTGTAGGTTCCTCTTCAAATTGTAAATATACCTGTTAATTTTTCTTCTTTTAATCATAATTTTTAATTATAATGGTTTTTCAATTTTTCTTCTTGTAATTTTTTATATTAAAATTTTACTTTTTAATTATCATAATCATAATCATATTTTAACATTAATTTTATTTTATAAATCGTATTTTTAGATTATATTCTTAAAATCATTAAGATTTTATTTACATTTTTTTGTTAACTTTTTTTCTTGTACTTTTTAATATTCAAACTGTACTCTTTAACTTCTCTTCTACTAATATTAATTATTATTTTTTAAAAACGTATTTTTAGCTTTTGTTATTAAAATCGTTAACTTTTATTGTAATTGTTAACTTATTTAACTTTGACCCAGAATAGCCTACGAGATGAAAATATATGGCTGATGAAATATTTTGATACGGTACGGCCACCTGGAAGGATTAGATATGCACGTTTAAAATTGCGTTGTATTATATTTTTGAAATCGCTTCCTCAATCACGTATAAACAAGAAATAATAAATAGAGATTTATCTAAGAGGACCATCTTCAGATTGAAAAGAGAATAAGTGTTTCTTTGTCAAGATACTTTTTATATTTAATATTTAGTTACGTTACGGGAAAAATAACTGTTCCTAAATAACTAAAAAATAAATAAAATCTACATTTATTTTGAATTCATAATTGTAGGTTGATGGTTGACTGTAGTGAATAATGAAGAGAAGGATAGTTGGGGTGATCAGTAAAAAAAAAAAAAAAATGGTAAAAATAATTAATAATATTTATTTTAACAATTGCCGACGTTTCGACCCGAAGTTCAGCCCTGATGAAGGCCTATTCTTCTCTTCAATATATTTATTTTGATTTGGAAAAAATGTATCAGGTTTTACTTAACAAATAAACGACTCAAAAATTATCAATATCAATTATATTACTCTTTCCGGAGAATTATCACGTAGAATTAATAAAAATAATAATTGCTCATTTTATATTATAAATAGAAAATACACTTTGAGTCACGATAGCAAAAATTATATTAAGCATTGTGTTTCAAATAAAAATAAGGTTAGAATCGTTAATTTTAGCATGAAAAAAAGTCGTAAGGTAACATAAAATACGTAAGGAAACATAGCTATCCCGTAACTAGTGTTGCCCAAAATCGGTCACTTTGCAAGACCAAGACCAAGGCCGCATAACTGTTGCAAGACCAAGACCAGGATCGGTAAAAAAAAATCTATTTTTTTGAATTAAAATTAAGGCAAAATAGTTACTAATACTTGACAATCTTAGTTACTATTTGTAAATAATTGATATAACCAATATACTTTTGCATTTAATTCCTCTAATTTTTCATTCGTGCTTAATTAGGTTTCTCTTATCTAAAAAATTACAGCAATATATCTACAGTAATAAGCTAATAAGTAACTGCAAGACTGTTGCGAGAATCTTGCGCAAGATCAAGACCATAAGGAAGACTAAGTTTGCAAGACCAAGACTTGTCTCGGTCTCGCATTTGGACAACACTACCCGTAACGAACAAAAGAAAAGATCAAGAATTTAGCCTAAAAACTTATTCGAGTAAATGGGCTATGACATTTTTTTTTTCTTATTGCTTGTTTTTTCCAACAGGATATCGTTTTTTACTTTCCTACCTATACTAGGTAAGGAAAGTATTGCAAATTTCCGACATGCGGATTTCGACGGATCTATCCGTTTCAGAGCCCCCTGAGTCCGAAAAACACATTTTTAGCCATTGGTCTGTCTGTATGTCTGTGCCTAGATTTTCTCGGGAACTACTGAACCGATTTTGTTGCTTCTTTTTTTATTTTGTAGGGTTTCGACTACTGATGCCTGTGACGGAAATGTATAATATATGTATATATCAATATACATATATTATAGGAAGACTAAGTTTGCAAGACCAAGACTCGTCTCGGTCTCACATTTGGACAACACTACCCGTAACGAACAAAAGAAAAGATCAAGAATTTAGCCTAAAAACTTATTGGAGTAAATGGGCTATGACATTTTTTTTTTCTTATTGCTTGTTGATTGATATACACAATAGGATGTGTGTATATCAATGTGTGTATCAGTGTGTTATATGTGTATATCAATGTATAATATATATATTTTGCGCAATAGCTTGCGCGCAATAAATGAAAAACATGTTTTTCTATAGACTGTAGCGCAAAAACGGCTCTAACGATTTTGATTAAAATTTCCTGTAATGTTCTAATCTAAATTACCGAAAAAATTGATCAAAAAAGTTATAAAGAAAAGACAAATGTTATGGGGCCTAACTCCCTAAGTATATATTATACGGTAAAATTTCTAATAAAACTTTTGAAAGGTAATTAAATTACCAACAAAACAAAAAAAAAAAATCATCGGAATCGAAATAGTATTAGCGATGATACAGCTATTCAATTTCCAATGTAAGATTACGGTTTCATATTCTGGTGTCAGAAAGGGGTGAATGAGAGAATAAAGATGACTAAGTGAAAGTAAGAAAATCTGTAGCCTGCATCACACAATCTTCACTATTTCCTCTACTTTTAACAGAAATTATTGTTTAGCAATACTAAGCTATGACAAATAGTTTTTGATCATCAATATTAGAGAGTATTGGAATTTGTACACTGATCTACCTTAAGCCGGTTTACTTTGCTTTAGTTTATCTAATAAATCGTACTCAAATCTTATGTTTGATCAATTTTCACTAAAATGTATCTAGTTCAATTATTTTTGTTTCTTCATGAACATATGTAAAGATATAAAAACCCACCAGATATTTATAATCAAATTTATGCTGCCACCTCATAATGATAATGGGCTAAAGCCATTTAATTTATCTATTGTGATTTTCTTGTTTATGATTCGTATATAATTGCTAAATCTGTGACTAATTACAAATTAAAATTCTAGCTTGTTCATTTTTTTACATCTCTGAGTAATAAGTATAGATACAGCTTAATCCAAATAATGAGCAAGATCTCGTAACTATTCTGGTTCATTATTTTGATAAGATGCAATCCATTTATCTGATTTATTGCTGTTATAATGTGGGTTAGATAGGGATTATACCATATTTGGTTTATAGTTACTTCAAAACACGCATCAAAAAAGTATGCAGTATTTTAATTTCTCTATTCAATCTTCATAGCTGTTACTACCGACCAGAGCGGAGGACAGAACTGGACTGCTGTCAGTTGAAAACTGTTTTGACAGATTATAATGTGGCATATTCTTTGGGAATGCTCGTCGGTCGAATGCTTCAGTTTGCGGAAATGAATTTTCCATTATTTGTCTACTGAATTAGTCTTATCATTGTCTATTCAAGGTCGAGATAACACACCGGAGAATTTCCCGTGTTATTGTTTAGTCTTTTATTCTCTTGTCAGCTACTCAATCGTTGAAGCATTATGAGTATCAATAGACCAAGACTACCCAAGGTTGTAGAGTGTGTGGATTGCCTTGATATAAAAGGGGACTGGCCAACAACACCTGTTGTGTTTGAGTAATACGTCACATATTTTTATTCAAAATATTTGTATTCAAATATTTTATTTTTACAATTATATGATTTTTAATCAGGTTCAGTGTGCGCATCACAAAATATTCAATTACCACCCTACTTCAATAAAAATTAAATTTATATAATTAATTAACTTCAATAATCTTCATTTTCCCTTTATCTACATCTTCATTATTAACTTCATCTTTTCCCATTTCACCCTCAACTTTCATAGATAACTACTCCTAAGGTTATTATATTATATACATATAATGTCCATTCTTAATTAAATATATACTATAAACAGGCACAGATATGTTTATACTTATACTACAAAAACTATGTAATACTTAATATAATACATATTTATATTAAGATTAATATTGTTATTTTTAAAATATTGTATAATATGTTGTCCTACGTATCATTTCAATCCATTATAATTGTCTTTATTATAAATATTATTTGTCTAACCATTGTATTCTTTTAATCAAACTATGTTATATTTATATTGATTGGCACCTCTTGTTGCTTATGTTAATTTCATTACTAGCCAATAGTCACAATTCATTAACCATAAGAAACAACGCAAATATTGTACACATCTAAAATATTTAGTCAGAAAATTATTTACATTCTACAAACAGAAATGTTACCTCCCTTCCCCTCTGACTATGCTTACCTACCTACCTTTTGCTATCTGAAATAGGACAACTGGGAAATCCTCTCCCCCTGACCTTTTCACTTACCTACCAAATGTGTCAGTACCTAAGCACCCTCAATGTGTCAGCCATGAAGATGACCCAGATGTTTGGGTTAAAACGTTGGCATAAATAAAAATTAAAAATATTTTAAAAAAAAAAGACTGCGTCCTGAATATTTATCATCCATGATATGTAGAACAGTCGACTAACTTCCTTAAAACTTCAATAATATTACTTTGATTCTAGATAAAACAATGAACAATTAATATGAAATGCAATATTTTTTTTACTCAGAAGATGACTAAAAAAAAAAATTAAAATATTCTATTTTTTTTTAATTCCATTTAATTTAGGTGTGAACATTTCCTACCTATAAGATATGTACACTTTTTTATTTATTAAGGGGAACCTATTTTGCATATCTGTGAGCTATTAAAAATTGTTTCTTTGGTTACTAAAAAATTTCACATGAAATGATGCTATTTACCCCGGAGGTAAAGAACGCCATGTCGAGATTTTTTTATTTGTTTGAGGAGCCAATTGTTTGTAACTTTGAGCTATTAAAATTTGTTTCTTAGTTACTAAATTACTTAATAAAAAATTCCCTCTATTTTGAATAAAAATTATTTTCTGGCAATGTTATGCTGTTATAAAATTTTTGAAGTACACTTTTAATGGAGCTATAGCTTAAGGCTTACAGATAACAAATCATTAGGACCATTGAAATTACAAAAAGTCTATTTATTATATTGAAGGTAGGCAATTAAAATCTAGTTACTATATCTGCTTTTATAACCCACACAACTTCTGTCTCTGAGCCTTACATCAATTGACAGAATGCCTTACTCTAATTTCAACATTTTTGGAAAAGTTATATCTATACAGTAAGTTTCTTCCAGAGTAGGTGATTAATAATAAAGAATGCTGAAATTAGAGTTAGCCATTCTGTCAACTTAACGGCTCTTATATGCATAAAGAGATTTGAAAGTATATCTGAATTTTTAACCTATAAATATTACGGATTGTAGGCCTTAAAAAACATTAGAATACACCCTCATATCGAATAAATCCGAAAAACTCAAATAAGTCGAAACGCAGTGGCGTTATCTTAAAATGGAGGTTATTTTCAAAATCTGCGACCTGACTGTCAAATACATACTGATAGACTGGGGTTCACACCAAGACACCAAAAGAAGACTAGGAATCAATAGAGAAGACCTAAGAACATTAATTGGAAGTAAAAATAAATTAAACTTTCAAATAATGCAATATTTAAAAGTAAACAGAATTTTTAAGAAATTGTTAATGTAACATAGAAAGTGGGTTCCTCCAGCCTATTGCAGCATTTCATGGCACCACAAAAAATAAAATCTAGAATTCAAAAGAAAATCCAATGTAAGGATATTAAGAAGTTAAGACACCCAATTTATAATTTTAAAATTCACACTTTAATATCTCTTTTGTATGTCAGTGATCTTGTAATTTTAATTCATTAGTTATAATAATACTGTAAATACTTAAACCTAATCGACTCTGTAACATATTTAGTTTTTTGAAGTGAAAGCGCGTTAAGCGCGTTTTTTACCATATTTGTGAAGAGTGGATTAGATTGAGCCGTCAGATTTCCGATGTGTAATAATCGAGTAAAGTCGACTAATTGAAGTATTTTTGCATATGGATTAAAATATCTTAAAAACTAAAAATTGGACGTTCATATTATTAGCAGTTATATAGTTAGAGAAATGTTCATCATTTCATCCTCTTTGTCATGAGCTATTTTTCAAAATTGTATCTTAACGCGACGCCCTGTTGGGGAGGCGAAACGGAAAGAATAGTGTCGAAAATCAAATGACAACGAGTTTTATTGATGATATGGACTGAAATATCTCAGAAACTAATAATCGAACCTGCATACTGTTAGCAAGGGAATTGTTCAGCATCTCATCCTTTCTGTAATGGACTATTATTAAAAATTGTATCTTAATGCGACGCCGTGAAAGGAAGGGGAAAAAGAAAAAAATAGTGTTGAAAACCAAAGTTCAGCATTTCATCCTCTCTGTAATGAGCTATTATTTATAATTTATATTTTATATTATTGGTCTCGCCTTGGTGATGTTTTCAGTTCTATCGTGTGGTCTAAAGCAAATACAATTTTTTTTCCTGAGTTACAACCAGTTAAACGGGAAAGCCGGTTAAGCGGGTTTCCAGTGTAAATAAATTCTCAGGCATAGCAGTAGATTAAAACTCTTAGAACAGATTAAAGGCATAAGTAGGCAATGATTATTTGAATTTTTACATATATTTTTTTAATCTAGAAATCATTTTGAAGGAAATTAAAACAATGAAGACATGGAGCAGATCATCCCGGGTGATTAGGATCAGGAATTGATTCTCTCAACTGCTCCTATCTACGATCTGAGTTGCACAACCGCGGCTGATGAAGATGAAGATTACCTGATACTTATCACTAAACAAGATAGAGATATAATTTTAGAAAATCGTGAGCTGGGAGAAGAAGTTATATTGGAAAATCCTGATACTGTGTCATGTGTTAATAATTTTAAATAACACATTTAAGCTGATGAAATATTTTTTGATTTATTGATTTTTTTATGCGATAATAGATTTCAATATGCTTTTGTTTTATTTATTTTTAAAATATGCATAGGCGTTTGGTAGAGTTTGATATCCGGGACTGATGTAAAAACTCCGTAAATTCCTACCACCTACATACTTCCTCATTATCCATTCCTACCTTACTGACAGATTCTTCAAAGACCATCATAAC
This sequence comes from Nezara viridula, assembly GCA_928085145.1. NCBI lineage: Eukaryota > Metazoa > Arthropoda > Insecta > Hemiptera > Pentatomidae > Nezara > Nezara viridula. The sequence continues at coordinate 157,997,211 of OV725079.1, read as the reverse complement.
AATGCTTTTTCATCTATTTTTTCTCAGTTTGCTGGTGTTCCTCAAGGTAGTATCCTAGGTCCTATCCTTTATACAGTTTATACAGCTGACATCCCAACCCATTCCAACACAGTCATTACCACATATGCCGATGACACATGTATCCTATCAGTCAATAAAGATCCATCTATTGCATCCCAAACTCTTCAATCACACATCGCAAGTCTTGAAAAATGGTGTCAAAACTGGAGGATAAAAATAAACTCCAATAAATCCCATCAAATTATCTTTACTCTTCGTCGTAAACCTATGACTTCCTGTCCTACAGTATCCTTTAACAATACCCCATTTATCCCTGTTGACCAAATACGATAAATAGGACTCCACCTTGACAAATGACTCACTTGGAACCCTCCATACCAGACTGAAACGACTAGAAACCGCCCGACGTTTCCGACTACTCCAGCACTTACTAGACAAACGCTCTAAACTGCCTACTATTTACAAAAGACTCATATATATTACTATAATAAAGCCTATTTGGACTTACGGGATTGAGCTTTGGGGCTCTACTGAACCATCGAATTCCTCTCGTATTCAATCCCTACAATCCGAAATCCTTAATACTTCCTACTTTGTCACAAATAAAATCATCCATAATGACCTTAATGTACCATATGTTTCCGATTTAGCTTAATCCAGATACCTGTCCTTTCATAATAAACTTCTGAACCATCCAAACCCTCTCGTTTCCAACCTTACTTCCTCTTCTATTCCTGATAACCCTCCGAGGCGTCTGAAAAGAAGATGGCCTCGGGACCTTCTAATATAGAAATATAATTGGAGTGCTACCAATGGGTAGTTTCTCCTCATGTTGTACATGTCATATTACTTGTTTATATTTACTTGTTGTATTCATTATTAATTACAGTTGTAAATTTCGTTAATAAAAAAAAATATGCATAGAGATGAAGAATTATCTATTTTTTAAAATCTTCTGATATCACAACTATAATAAAAATATAATTTTTCGTGCTTCTTGTCGTGGGACACTTGTCTTGTTGAGGGTACTCTTCTAAAATAAATATGGTATTGGGGTAGTAAATAAAGCATCGTGGACCTAGGTTCGAGTCTGCGTGAGGCAGATAATTATTGATTTGGTTTTATTGGACATAGATCAAACCAGGGGTTGGTAGACCCTTCTAGAGCATACCCAGTCCCTATAAAGATAATTTCCTTAATTGGAGGGAAAATATTGTGGTTCAACGTAATCCTTGTCGAATTGCCTTCTTACTCAATCAAACGTTGGTCTTGAACATGTAATCACATATGTCAAAAACAAAACAATTTATTTCGAATGTTAGCTTAAGGTTGTATTGATGAAAAAAAATCTTTTAAGTTTGTTTTCATTTACATTCGTTTCTGCCAAAAATGAATTTTTTATTTGTTGATAAAAAAAAAAATTGCTTACAATCATCGCTCTCGTCACAATAATTAAGTAGTTGCTTTAAACATGGATTAATAAGAATTCTTTCATAGCCAATAATATTTTAACTATATCGAAAAGTTTCCAACTATTACACTCAAGTACATTTTTTTAAGTAGAAAAAAAATCATACAAACAATACAATAAGATAATCGTTTTTTATTATTATTATTTATGAAATTTATAATTATATAAAAATTAGTATACATTCAGTCGATATGGTACAGAGAAATATATGGCATGACAAGGTAGAGAATCTACCAATTAGTAGAACTCTAATAAAGTACCTAAATCAGGAGATCACGAGGCCATCTTCTTTTCAGACGGGTTATTAGGGATCAAAGATGAAGCAACGAGAGGAATTAGGATGGTTCTTAAGATTATTATGGATAGATAGGAAATCAAAACATATGGAACATTCAGTCGTTTTGGATTATTTTATTTGTACCAAAGAAAGCAACATTTAAGGATTTTGGTTTGTAAAGGTTGGATACGAGAGAAATTCGATGGCTTAGTGGAGCCCCAAGGCTCATAGATAAACGTAAATAAATAACATAATGAGCTAACCTTGAATAAATATTCAGACACTTATAGTAGAAAACAATATCAAAGTTGTACTATAAAAAATTTACTTTTTGTTGATAATAATCACACAGTAAATACATTTTTACTTTTCATTTGAACAAAGTTTTTGAACAAACTAATTTTCATACCAATTTCTTAAAAATTTACTTTTCTTTTTGAAAAAAAAATCACCATCGAATTCATTAGTTTTTACGTAGGAATAATAAATACTTATCATAATTTTCGAAAAACTCGATTTTGTATTAGGGTTCATTTTGGATATGGGTAGGGTGACTTATTTACATGTTTTGATTATGTATTTAACTGAAGTGTACTTATGGTTACTATTTCATTTTTTCAGACATTTATAAAACTAATTACAAATGTTATTAATATTTTAGTCCATTAGAAGTAAATGAAGTATTTAATATATATATATATATATATATATATATATATATATATATATATATATATATATATATATATATATATATTTCATACTGTTAAAAATTGTCATGAAAATATAATATATTATTTAGCAATAATTTTTATTGTACGATATTTTTATATCAAACATTATCTTGGAAAAAAGTACAACTATAAAGAACCTCTGAACGTACCTCAACATCCTAATGTTCCTTATTTTCTTATCAGACAAAAGATGAAGTCTGAAACATTGCAAGCTGAAGAAGCAGTTATCCATTTGCTATTAATAGTGGGAAAACTCAGACAAGACAATGAGAACCGTTTCATTTTACGAGGTTGAACGTTTTAAATGGAGTAATGAAGGTAACCTTCGAATAATAGAGACAATTTATTTGAATCTTTTTGTTTCCACAGAATACTTCAAATTAAATAAAACATTGCTTGGACAGCATTATTTATTGCGAACATTATATTAAATTATGTGATTTATAATATAAATCATGCGAACAATATACATTATATTAAATTATATTTAAAAAAAAAAACTGTAAAAGTTTCTTATTCGAATAAATTAAATTTTTACTTTCAATCACCTATAAATGTGATATATAATAAAGATAAACATATCTTTTACTAATCTATACCATATTTTTTCTTTCAATCATCTATATATGAGATACACAAAGGTGTGTGTGTCTGTGTATATGTATAAATGTGAACAGCCTAGTTCAAAAACGAAAAGTCGTACGAAACTGAAATTGCCTATTTGAGGTTTTTATAAGCCTGGTGCGTTACAGAAACATTTTCGTCAAAATCGACAAACCGGCCGTGGTACTTTATATCATCGATTTAACACATTTTTACGATTTTCTCAAAAACGGCTCTAACGATTTTGATTAAACTTACTATATCAGTGTATTATTTAGTAGTTTATAATGTTGGTTTTATTCTCATTAATATTCTCTAACAGGGCTTAAATGGCAAATTTTCAATATTAACTTCCTCTAAAGTAACTTTAATATTTTTGAGGCAGACTGGGATTTGAAGATTATGATGCGGACATCAAGACCCAATTTAGTTCCTTTGTAATTACCGTGCTCTGTGTTTTCAAGCCCAAAAATGTTTTATTTTGATGCAACCCAATGGGTTCACACAACCTCGCGTTAATTGAGGTGCTGCCATGAAATAAATGTCTCATGTCGTCGACTTCCTGAGATATTATTTATCAATAATTGATAAACTTATACTATAGATCGTTAGAGGAGGATATATTATTTATGGAAGGTGTTATTTTGTTGGTAAGCCATATTTTAGTTAATTATTCATCAAATCCCAAGATTGAGCCATCATTCTGAAGGCTTTCTTCTCCTTTATGTGGGAAAAATAGTCACATCTTTCCCCATAATTTCAGGAAAACAAGTTATGAAGCAAAAGCTGGTATACAGATACACACACTATTATTGAATTATTAAAATATTATTAAATTCTCAAAAAAAAATCATCGAAATAGGACTATTATTTTCAATGATACAGCTTTTTGATATTTGTAAACATGTTGGTTCAAAAGAGGAATGAAGTTTTAAATTAATTTTCATTTTCTTTGTCAATGATAATTACCGAGGAAATAAGGATGGCTTTCTCTATTTTATGATTGCATTATTTTATTTTCTTATATTTTGTCATTTGATCACTGTATAAAATATATTGGTGCGAATTATTTGCACGGATCAATTAGTTATCATACTTTTTCGATATCAAGAAGGTATTTTAAATTTTTTTTTATGATAACATAATGTCAATCTGGTAATATAATATGGCAAAACTGAACCAGTTCCTGAAACCAGATTCTAGTGTAAGAGATGGAATTTAGAAAGCAGGAAAACAGTAAATATCTTTAACTTTGTCAATGTTCAGGTTTATTTTTCACTCTAATTCTAAATGTCATTTATTACTATTTGGCTGTAAGATAAGATGTTTTTATTTGCTATTGATTTGACGTTTTTATTTGGTATTTACTAAAGTTAGCAGAAAGTCATAATATCATCAATTATTAAATTTCATATTTATTTAAATAACTTCAAAAATATATTTGTAATGTGGCGATGGGTTGGGTGGTTAGGGGTGGTCATTATAATCAATCTTCCTACACAGGATATGAGAATTACTGGTTTAAAAATATTCATCACCATAATCTCCACATCGTTAAAAATGATATCTAGCATACTTGATTTTTTACAGAAAATAAATAAATGTGACATATAAGTTTATATTTACAATTGGTTCATGTTTTAGAATTTTCCTGAAGAAGAGAAATAAATTTAAGGAATATTTGTATTACTTTTCTCTATAAATTATAAAATGTAGACATCATAAGATGATCTTATATATTTAGTTAATATTCATAGCACTTCTAATCTAGCTGAGAAAGTTTTTTTTAATTATGTTTTTTTTATTTATTCAGAAATATTACAATCTGTCACAATTAAGGACATTTATAATAGTGTTCAGCATATTCATACTCTATATAATAAATAATATAGAAATTAATAATAATAAAAGTAAATGTATATAAACAAAATAACTAAACTAATCAAAATAACAACTAAAACACATCCATACTATACAATATTTACAGAATTCATTCACTCAGAAGAACTCCGAGCCAAGCTTTTCTTCCCACTAGTGAAAGGAAAGGCAGAATCTAGGAGATCCCAGCGCCTCGCACTCAGCCGCTTTACTGGTATTAATGACCAGTAGAGGCTGAGGAGAGGCGCTATAATCACACATACTTGGCTTGAGTGGAGAATCTGGCCATCGCCGAAACTCCATTATATGCTTATTCACAGAAGTTCTCTGGGCCACTGCCGCTTCAACCTTCGAAGAGAATTGTAAGGATGGGTGGTGCTGGATAGTGATTGTGCAAGGAGATTTGGATGATAGGTAAGGTTCTGGTGAAATTTGGAGAATTTTTGAGGGATAATGTCTAGGACAAATGGGATATTAAGGTCATGGTGTAGGGTTATGTTAGTTACATAGAATGGAGCATCAACTACAGTTCGAAGAACTTTAGATTGAAAGGATTGGATGCGCTTGATGTTAGAAAATTTTGCTGTCCCCCACAGTTCAAGTCCGTATGTCCATATAGGTTTCAGAATTGTCTTGTAGATAAGTAATTTGTTTTCAATAGAAAGTTTAGATTTTCTGTTTAGTAGTCTGTATAGCTGGCCAATCGTCGGTTGAGTTCTTGTCTTTTATCTTTTGAGCTGAAAAGTTAGAGAAGAAAAGTTTATAACCATCAATTTGCTTGAAACAACTATCACTTAACACAATTACAGAACGATACCCTAATTATCTACAAATCTATACTGATGCATCATAAATAAGTAATCATACTTCTGCAGCTGTATTTGACTTCCAGAAGAATTTGAAAATTTTCTTATCAGTACCAGTTGAATTATTGGTTATTCTGACAGACTAAGCTGCTGCATGTAAGCACTTGAAATTTATCTATCAAAATATAATACAAACATACATTTATTTTAAAATCATATCCTTCTATAGAAAGTCAACTATAATTACTTTTTCGATTGGGTGCCATAACACATAGGAATATCAGGAAATGAGATGGCAGACAAAACTGAAAATCAAAACCAATTGCATCGTATAAATAAAATAATGAAAGAATGGCAGCATTTTTATGAGTAGAGATGTACCTCTAAGATTATGGACCATCAAGCAGTTCACCAAAACTTTCGTTGGTGAGAGTACTTCGGTATTCTATTTCGCTTATATATACAAATATATATACAATTATAAAAACATGTATATACATTTATTTTCAAGTTTATTATCAGCCATTTTGCACCAATTTTCAACATTTTGTCAACTTAATGACTACACATCTAATTACGACGTTTAGGCTCGTTGAGCCATTTTCAAGTCTAAATACCAATCATGTACCTGTCCTTTTCACTTATGCGAAATGCATGCGTCTACGCATAATAACATTTTTTATTTTTGTTATGTCCACCTTATCATGTGCCACCGACATGTCATCAGTCTCATTTCTATTCAGTGACTCAGAAGAGAATGAAATACCATATATTTTTTTTGTTATTGTCCCTCGCTCTCCTCCCCGATCAATATGGAAAGTCGGCCTCCGTGAATGCGATCAAAATCGGATTAACATTTGTTGAAGCGAGTGAAAATTTTCGAATTAGGAGCCATTGATTTGAACAGGCCATGGTCGAATGTAATAGATTATACTTTACTAGCTGGCCTTTGCCAATAATTCACTTAAATAAGTCAGAAAACAACAGATAGAATAGTATGGGAATTTGTTAATGCAATGTATTATGAGTTGAAGAATTAATTTCCCTTTTCTTCGTCGAATAAACATAGTTGATTCATAAAAAAAAACTAAAACATTTGTACAATTTGTTGTAGTCTATATCTTTGCTTATAATGGTCCGATTTCGATATATTTTATTTTGTAGGAAATTTTATAGCCTTTTAATTATTCATGGAGTTAATCCACCGTAAATTGCATACTTTTCCTGTTATGGCTAAATTAAGTTTGTTTGTTTTTCTGAGATGTTGAGACAATTGTGGACGGGTTTGTGTTTAGACAATCTTTAAAATGATGGTCCGATAACTTGAATTAACGAAGATATGGCGAAAAAAAACACCAATGATAAAAAATATATAATATACATTGTATTTATTCATGAAATTGTTATATAGTTGTGTTTTTTTAAAATAAATAAAAACAATTTGATGCCATCTTCATGTTGTTTTTTAAAATATCTGCAATATTATTTTCCAAATCCACTTCACACCAATGTTCTTTACAGGCATAACGCTCAGTCTAGATGTACATCGCCAGGATATTTACCATGCAGGAAAGAAACTCAAGGGATGTTCCATTTGTCAATAGGTTTTCATGTTTTAGCATCGAGTACCCGATTTGCAATTTGGGTAGGCTGATCTCTTTTATTCTTTTTAATAGCAGGTTCAATCGATTTGTAACTACAGAGGGCTGGAAATTGTAATTTTTATAAGAATCAGAATCCATGACATTACAGTGGCATCAAGATTTCCTATCGCAGGTATAAGGTTGGGTCTCAAACAAAACTGAAAAATTATACATTTAAGTGCTTTAAAAGGCTGTTACTTAATCTTGAAAATTGTCAGAGTTATCCTTTACTACACGAAAATAAGAGATTAGGAAAGTAGGTTTCGAAAACGGTACGTGTAAAAATGATATTTAATATTTGATAACACTTCTTTGAAAACAATATTAGAAGCAACAATAAATAAAATATAATTGGCTGTATCTTTGTAAATAATGGTCCAATTTCCATGTTTGTTTTTTTACGTTTTGTAGGGAATTTAGCAAATTTTCAAATAATAATTGATCTGATCCGGAAAAAATGTATAGTTTTAAATAATTCGCAAATAAATTTTCTTTTTATTCATAACTTTCCCCCTTAAAATTTCGGGTAGATGTTACTGCTACTGATGTCGGGTAGATCCGTCACTGCTCCATTTACTACTCTTTCGTTTGATATTTCACTCATCAAAATAACTCGTTACGTTACTGCAAAAAACTGTCTTCCTGAATGTTTTGTTTCTGTCAGGTCACCAACGTCAAGTGTCTTTATCGAATGAGTGTAATAAAATCTGTATAGGTTTCATCAAAAGACAAGTCTATAAGCCGTTTACTGATGATTTTAGTTGTTAGTGTAATGCCCCGGTATTTAAAGTTTTTAATGTCTATATAGGTTTATTTCTTTCCAGTCGATATTTATAAATTGTTTTTCCCGGCTTTTTCTCACAATTACTAAATTATTAATACTACACGAATGTAATTTAAACTGCAGTCTTACCTAGTAAATCTAGAACAATATTTAAAAAAATGGATGATTTGTCTCAACACCGAAAAATGTACAGCAAAAATTTTTACTCTTAGACGTCCCTCAGACCCACCTGAACTAATTCTCAAAAATAAAGAACTAAAATGGAACCCAGCTAGTGAAGCAGTAAAATACCTCGGAGTTTATCTGGACCGCCGCCTTACGTGGAATTACCATATAAATAATAAACTGACCCAAACATACGCAAGGTTAGCAATGTTATATCCCATAGTAAATAGAAAATCTAGTTTAAAACCAGAGACGACTGTTCTTATTCATAAAACCATACTAAGACCCTTGCTAATGTATGGATGTGAAGTCTGGGGAGCCGCTTCAGCTACGAAAAGAAAAAAACTACAATCCTTTCAAAACAAGGTATTAAGAATTGCAGTAGATGCCCCCTGGTTCATAAGAAACGCTCAACTACATCGAGAACTAAAATTGGAAACAATAGATGAATTCATCAAAAAAAGATTTAAAAAATTCCATACGCAGCTACCAGCAGTTAAAGGTGCAGTGGCCTACAACTTAGGAAACCCAACCTCATCTCGAAGACTGAAGCCCAGACTGATCCAAGACATCATGTTATGAACAATTAATAATTTTTTCTTTATTAATTGTAATTATTCAATAATTATAATGTATAAATAGTTAGGGGTGTCTTTTGCAAAGACTATACCCCACCAGAACAATTGTTAAAAATCATCAAATTGTTACAACAACCATGTAAGGCCCACCAGGCCGATCTGGTAATATATAAATTAAAAAAAAAAATGTAATTTAATTTCATCTAAATTATTTCTTTTTGTATTAGTCTCCATGAGACTACAATTAATGCAGCGATAATTTGAGGAACATTTCAAAGTTAAGAACGTCTTATTTAGAAATCATATCGATTAAAAAATAAATAAATAAAAAGATAAATAAAAAAACTTGAGAAAAGTACTTGAATAAAAATCGACCTCTTGACGAAAATTTTCTCGTGTGAATGAAGTCGCACTAATGTTATATCATTATGAAACAAACCGTAATCTAAACACGGGATTAAGTCTGTGATATAAAATATTTCGAGTGTGGTTTTGAAGGTCAAAACTCATTTATTATCTTATGTAAGCGATGCAGAAATCATTCGGAATCCATCTTCTGTAATCAATATTCTGCATAGTCTTCGAAATTAATTAAATTAAATCTTGATAGGCGAAATTGATATTTAAATCCAATGCTAAAAAAAAAAAACGCTTCAAATTATTTCGCAATGTTTTATTGTTTTCACACAATTATACATCTAAAGTAACATCACCTTCCTAGTGACAAAGAAATAAAAAGTGATTCCAATTATCGGACTACAAATTTTTTTTTAACAATATGCTTAAAAAAATAGCATTACTTCAGTTACACATTCAAAAACTAAAAACCAAAACAAAGTATATAACGTTTGCAGCGTAACATATAAAAAACATCTAGAGATCACATTTATGTTCCTAATTGTCCGATTTTAACGATTTTTTAGGAAATTCCGTAAGCTCTTAATGCAACATCGACAAAAAAGTGTATACTTTTTGATTTATTCTAAATCTAATTTTGCTATACCTCGTAACTTTTTTCCAGCTCCTTTTCGTTGAAGTATTTCATATATATAAATTTAAACAGCATTGAGAATAAGACTTTAGCGAAGCTTCATTGAAATCGGTAAATTAGTTTAGTAGCTACAGTGTATAGGAACGCAGATTTTTCGGTCGCCATCTTGAAAGGAAAAGGCGGATGGAAATGTTGATGAAGGAAGATCATCCTCAGCTGACCTCTAATTTTAAAGCCAAATTTGAAAAAAATCGGTCCAGTAGTTTCTCCCAAAAAATGTATAGCTATTCTGTTCTTAAAAACGATGCTAATAAAAAACCAAAATTATTAAAATTAGTTTTTTTTTTTTTTGAGAGTTTTTATCAAACATTTAAGTTACGGCACGCGACCACCTTTTAGGGACTCATTGGTATATATATTGTTAGCCGAAACGTTCATTCATTCAATAATAAACTTGTTGTTGAATCAATTAATCCAATAGAATTAATAATGCCAGTTATATAATCATGAATTTCTTGTAAAATAAATTCGCGCATGAAAAAAGAGTAGCAGTAAAAAGGATTAAGATTTAAAAGGATTAAGATTTAAAAGCATTTTTTGATCAGGAACACAGCCAATTACGACAGTAAAATCATTATTTTTTCGCTACTTTCCATTCCATTTTACAAATTCACGCTAGACAATCAATTTTCCAAAATCTTTAACTTTTAACGATTTATAATTTATTTATATTACCACACTTATTTCCGAAAGTTTGTTTTCAACCTGCGATAATATCTCTCATGGTTAAATTATTAATAATTTCGTTCATAATTCTTATTATTGCATTTTATATTAATACAAACAATAGAGATCTTTAATAATTTCTAATAAAAGGTACTTTAAACAAAGAGAAATCAGACATTCAAGTCATATTAGACTATTTCAATAAGGATAAAAAATAAGTAAAATTAAAGAAAATTTTATTTTATTTCAAAATAAAGAATTCAATCATAATTATTTCAGCTACTTTCGGGAACATTTTAATTTTTTTTTAAAATTAATTGTGTAATGCAGTCATTTCAGGAAATCGATTTTATCGAAAAAAGTTGTAACATCACAGGAATATACTTAAACTAAATATGTAATTTAATTTAAATTTATTATCAAACATAACCTTAAAATGCTTCGACATTCACAGGTTTATACAATGTTTGACATGGATGTCAAAGATTAAAAGTGATAAATCTAAGAATATGAAATTAATCTATGTTACAAAGATAATTTTTTAAGATTAGGTTACCCCCAAGTTATTTGCATGCATATTAATCCACCCTTCATAATATCCAAGAAAAAACAACAACTCTGTTGTAAAAATGCCACGTAGCCATATAAAAGTTGGATTAATATACCTATAACTAATTTGCACCTACAATCTAATCCTAAACCATATCTTTGTAATAGAGATTATTGTAATATCTTTAGATTTATTACTTCTTATCTTTGAATCGTAAATCATAAGTACTTTAGAGTGAAAATGAAATCTTAAAAACTAAAATAGTAATTATGATAATAAACTGTATAATTATAATTCTTTGTCGTAGAAGTACTAAACGTTTCCATGAAATTAAATGAAAAATAAATGGAAAGTCAAAAAAATGTTTTTTTATTTTTGCAAACCAAAAGTATATTGTGTACTGACAACTTTGTCATTCTTTATATTAATTTTCCTAAGTTGGGCTTCATAAAACATTAGTTAATTCATAAAACATTCTTATAATTTTGAAAAGTATGCAAAACAACTATTTTTTTAAACTAATTTTCATTGGTAACAGTCTATGAACGAATTAATTGGCATTGTAAGCAGAAGTCTCAACTTATAACTGATAAAAACTATATACCCGTTTTTTTTTCTTTCAAAATAATCGATTAAATTCAAGTTGTTAAGGTTTAATATATATATATTTTTTTTGCGTGTTCTTCCCTATCTCAAGTTTTATACGGGATTTTCCCGGGCCGGAGGGTGAGGGCGGAGAATTTAAAATCCCCTCTGGCACCGGGACGCGAACTCGTACTTTTTTTTCAATCTTAAAAATTGGTTATCTGGTTGCCGGACAACTCGCGGTGCTGTGCACACACGTTAGCCCATTCGGCCACCCTGCCTCCAAAGTTTAATAATTTAAAAAATGGTGCAGTGCGCATCACACAACTTTCAAACACCACTCTCTTCTTAGCGAAAAAAGGTATTTTCAGACAAAGATGAAGTGAAAGTGAAAATTATATACGCTATATTTATTTATGTTTCATTGCTTGTATTTTTATTTGTATAAGTACTCTTATATATACAAATTTTAATATTTAAATCGCTGTAATCTATAAAATTAAATATTAAATAATACCAACAATAGCATTTATGAAAACCACATATGCATATTTATATAATGTTGTCAGAGTCCGTATTATATTAAGCTCATGTTACGTATGGAAGCGTGTTCTATTCTTTCAGGAGAGCTCAGGTGAGCTCGTATTTCTTTGGTTCCTCAATTACAAATATTCTCCATTACGATCTTTTATTTCTCTTTTAGTTAGTTATCAAATCCTTTCATATTTTATATTTAAATATTTTTTATATAAGAGATTAGTGCGAAATGGTTAATTTTTTCAAATAAAAAAAAATTAATGTACTTTAGGGGAAACTATTTTTGAAAATTAGCTATTTAAGCCCTGTTCCAGAACATCAATCAGAATAATAACTACATTTTATTTAAAACTGCCTAATTTTACATTGATATAGTGAATTTAATCAAAATCGTTAGGGCCATTTTCGAGAAAATCGTAAAAATGTGTTTAGTCCATATATATAAAGTGCCACTTCCGGTTAGCTGACGAAAACATTACTGTTACATTCCTAGCATATAAAAACCTTAAATATGCAATATCACTTTCGTACAACTTTTCGTTTTTGAGCTAGAGTGTTTACATTCACACAGACACACAACCATTTTGCGGGATAGCTATTTGGACTCAGGGGACCTAAAAACGTGTATTTCCGTTGAAAACTGATATTCGAAAATGTTCGTATATATAGGTAAGTAAAAGTAAAAAAACATTATTGATTTAATGTGGTAAGTGAAAGTTGAATGATCCGCGAACTGCACCAGACTTTTACTACGTATCTAATGTTAATTATAATTTATAAAATTGCCATGGTTAATCGTGATAACATGTTGGCATAAGATATTGGCTAAAACATTATAAACAACAATTTAAATTATTTATTGCTTCTATCCTTATCAAGAAGAAATATGATTGGAAAAGCCAGTGATTCGCTCCAGCACATTTTTCGAATATAGAAAGATTAATTATAAGTTATTATTCATGCTTTTATATTGTATTTTTTTAATTATATTAATTTTTATTTCATTGTCTAATTAGATTATCAGTTGAAATATATCCATAATTATATATTTAAAACACCTAGCATACATCAGTCTTATAAACATTGGTCTTTAATAAAAGTAATATTTACAGTTCTTTACTTAAGTATTTTATAGAATTTTAATTGTCTGTATTAGTGAATATTTTGAAGCTAGGTGTATTAATTACTTCAATTAAGTATTTTTCAATGAAGTATTTGATACTTTAATTAAGTATCTATTCAACTAATGTGGCTTACTAAAAAAAACGGAAAATTTAAGTTACCTACTTTTCTGAGTAAATTTGACTATTGCTTATAGCAAGAAAAAATTCCTTCTACTTACGGGACGTCCTGTATATAATTTAATTTTGTAGTATGATTTATGAGAAACAACCATATAATGTATATTATTTTATATCTGAATAAATTTGGAGGATACAATAACTAGAATAAGCTTAAAATCCAAAAGATTATGAAATAAGATGAAAAAAAATCTAGTGTGTCCACTCACAAGACTTTTATAACTATTTTAGAAACGAGTTTATATCTTTAAATATGTTCATTAAAAAAAATGAATTAGATTTACTTTTCAGAAAATTGATTAAGTACGATTTATTTGATAAATTAAAGCAATGTAAACCGGCTTGTGATAGATCAGTGTAAAAATTTCAATACCATCTAATATTCCTAATCTGCTAAAAGCTTTTTGATATAGCCTATTTTATCACATAATAATTCCAGTTAAAAGTAGTTATTAAAAGCAAGAAATAGCGAAGCTTGTGTGATGTGGGCAACAAATTTTCTTACTTTCATTTAGTTTTATTTTTTTTCTCTCTCTCTCATTCACTCCTATCCGACACCAGGATATGAAACCGTAATCTTCCATACGAAATTGAATAGCTTCATTAATAGTTGTCCGAAATGTACGATTTTATTATGGTTTTGAAGAGAATTTCATTACCTTTCATAATAATAGACTAATGTATTTTTTGAGAATTAATTAATAGATTAAAACATGTATAGAAAATAGAATACGCTGTATCATCGCTTAAACCGTTTTTTTTTTTTGTTTTGTTGGTAATTTAATCAACTTACAAAACTGATATAAATTTTACCATATAATACGTAGTTAGCGAGTCAGGCCCCAAAAGATTTTTCTTTTCTTTATAACTTTTTTTCTCGGGAATTTATTGCATGTAATAAAATTGAAAGGGCAATTATTAGAATATTATAGGAAAGTTTCATCAAAATCATTAGAGCTGTTTTTGCGCTACAGTAGAGAAAAATATGTTTTTCAATTATTGCACTGCGAGCACTTACAAAATAATAATAATAAAAGAAAAAGCAACAAAATCGGTTCACTAGTTCTCGAGAAAATCTTGGCACAGACAGACAGACCAATGGCTAAAAATGTGGTTTTCCGTCTCAGGAGGCTCTGAAACGTATAGATCAGTCAAAAACCATATATCGGAAATTTTACCTGATGGCAATAATTTATTTACCTATTATAGGTAGGAGATTTTTACTTAACACTGCTATTAGTAAAAATTAATTTTCAATACGTTAATGAACTTTCACCATAAATATAAACTAAGTAATATTATTGGAAAAAACAATGAAGCTGCGTATTAGTTAATTCCTGCTCCAGATGGAAACCAATTAACGATATTCTCTCCACCATCTCTTTTCCATTTAATGATATAAATATAAACATTATTAACGACAAAAATTATTAGCTATCAGATTTTTGTCATACTGTGCTGTTTAATGATTGTTTTGTTTTTTCAAAAATCCTCAACGATATTTTGTAGAAATATACATATATTAATATATTAGCACTCACATTTCCTAAAATTCGTTTTCAATCTGGAAAAATATTCATCCTCTATTCTAATTTAGTTAATATTAAAATTTTCTCATAATTTAGATTTATCTATTTGTTACTAACTGATGTACCCTTCGTTGATGGGTGTATAGTAAAAATTTGAGAATATTATTTTGAGATAGATTTTGTAATATGGGGTGGGGATCCAAATTGAATTTCATAAAATTGGTTGGGAAGGGGGGTTGTTTTTAAATTTTTTATGGGGAGGCAATGTTTAGCAATAGTCAAAATAAAAACATTGTTAAAACAACGCGACTTGGGCCCCCAAGTGTGGGAGGAAGTTGGATTTTTCCTGGTAGTGTTGGGTGAAGTATTTACGTTTTCTATAAATCTAATACCTAGGGTGAAATTTTTTTTTTTTTTTTTAAGCGACAAAAAAAATACCATATTTATTTGACTTGGCGAGCTTGATAGAGTGACGTTTCAAGCAGATCAATCGGATAAACCTAACTACTGACTGTTAAAACAGCGCGTTGACGGTTTCGCGGAATCCGGAATTTCGTTTTTTTTTTCCGCTGGGTTCTGAATCGAGATCTCTAGACAAATTACTCAAGAATCCACAACTTTGGTTCTACTCAAAGCCTGTTTTAAGTCAAACAAAGCTAAATATAATGTAAAAATTTCAAAAGTCTACTATCAGGCATTGCTGAATTTATCGCTGACAAAATAACATTGGCCATTGAGTCACTTACATCCGTGCAAAATTAGAAATGGATCTAAATACTGTGGTGGGCGGGGCGAAACTATTAGGAGTTTTATTTCTAATTTCCGGCTAATCCGTTTGGTTAATCCCAAAAATTATACGAAAACATTCATTAAGCTCAGAAAATTGAATCGAATGACACCTTAAGATTGGACAAAGTTGAAAAATGAGTGTGTTTTACTAGTGTTTTAAACGACAACGCGTTACAGATGTTCGGGAATTCGGATTTTTTCGGTTGAGTTGTGATCATTTTTTCCATCTTCTGAATATTACAACTTTCAAATGTGGCTCGAGGTAGAATAATTTGGGATGAGAATCGAATTTCAAAAGTCTACCATTAGCCATTACTGGGCTTACCCCTGACAAAATATCGTTGGACAATGCGAACATACTGACAGAAATTTGTTTTTTTAAAGTGGATTTGGTGTCTGCAATGTATGAAATGAAGAGATATCATGAAACGGGTTGATTGTATTCAATGTATAGACAAAAGCTTTATTTAATTTATATAGATTACTATTAATAATGATAACTAGAATAATTATATTTAATTATTTCAAATAAACAAATTAAAAGTAATTCAGAGGAAGAAATTTTGTGTTTTAAGACCTGATATTTTAATGAAGATAACACATAGAAAATCTTAAAGAGAATTCAATCGTTCATTGATATCACAAGTTTAGTCAAAATCGATTGGTGTTGAGAATATAGTAATGTGTAGAATCTGTAATATATGGTACAGTGGCACTTTTAGTTTGTGCGTTTCAGCAAAAACATTGCTGGAACATCACTACCAACTACTGGGTATCACTACCAAAATAGGTAACTTACTTTTCGTATGAATTTTCTCTATTGAGCTAGGTTGTTTACCTACACACGCGCTAAAACAATTTTGTAGGACTTAGTTATTTGGACATCTGTGTATTTCCGTATGAACAACATTGATGAATTTTTTCTCGAATACAGTAGTTCATGTATAAATAAATGAAAGTAAAATGTAGTAAACAGAAACATTATAATATTGTATATAGATATTACTATTAAATAAAAAAAATAAGGCACAACACATTGGATATGTCGAAATCTGATTCAAAATTAGTCAAAGAATTATGTGGCATGTGTCACAAGAAATAATCTGTGATAGAATTAGTTGCTTCGTGAAACCGTTGGAGTAAGGCAGTATAACATTCACAAGGTCTGACACAAGGTAAGAGATAGACAAGTTCATTAACAACAACAAATATCTCCCTAAAAATACTTCATACTTAAGCTCCTAACATTTTTTTTATTCACTGATACGATAAATAAATACTTGAAGAAATCATAAAAGATGAAATAAAAAACAATGAATTCCTATCGAATTGGAAAGCACGTCGTAGATAAATAGATAAGATATGAAAACAAAAAAGGTATTATGTTAATTACATGTGATGGTAATTGAGATTTTGGAAAGAGTACACAATATGCCTGTTAAAAAAATAAATAATAAAAATATGGTAGAAATTTGACTTCTACGTGACTAAATTCAGTTGGAACTATTTATTTATTATTAGCAATATTATAGTACTTGATAAGTAACAAAATTTATTTTTCCTACATAAAATAATTTAGATGAAAATAAAATTATAAAATGGAGGAATTTTATAAAACATACACAATACGAATATAAAAAAAAAAATAAAATAAAAAATGGCTGTAAGACAGATGTAACTATTTATTTATAATAGCCTTATTAGCAATATTGAACTACTTAATAAGCACCATAATTTATTCAATTTTTTTTTCTTAGATATGTTAATTTAGATGAAAAAAAATATAAAATCGGGTAATTTTACTAGAAATGTTAAAATATTGCAGGAATTTGACAATAGGAAATATTTATTTATAATTCCTTTATCAGTATAATTACAATACTTGAAAATTATTAAACTTTGTTTTGTTCTATTGATATATTTATTTTAAACAGCTGTTATATTTTTAAATTGATATTATTATTAATTATTTAAATTAATAAAATAAATAAATAAAAATTGAAAATTGTTTAAAAATCTCCAATTAAATTCAAATAATTATGTCTATATTTATTTTTGAATTTTGCAAGTGCCTCATGTATAATAAATATTTATTTACTTTTTACGAAATTCAGTTGACAAGTTACCTCGACGCCTGGTACTTCCTCAGCGAGGTCTGAAGAACTACTAACTCTCCTCTAACCTTATCCCCTCCAGGACTTCTTGCCAAGCTTACTCTCTGCTGCTCGGGGATGGAATGCCTCAATTTTTATCAAGAAATGATATTGACGTATAGTGGGTACTATCTCATACATATACGGTCAATTACAAAAAAAAAATTATCTCTCTGTAAGTTATGCGATAATTACATTAATTATACGATAAAATCCCCATGTCAGCTCATATCCAATTAATAAGACCCGGATATAAACTTCTATATTTTCGCATGTGAATTCCATAAAATATTATTTTCAAGCTATTCGACACCCTCATGATTTTTTATGGAATCTTAGTCCTAGAAATTCAAGTTGAGTACTTCGATTTTCAACCACCATGAGAGATCATCACAGACATTATAGGTCGAGATTCGAATTTTTTTTTATATCTTATTTTTATAATCACATTGTCACAGCTACAATAAGCAGATGTGATATTTATGTGAGGTCGATACCAATCGGAACCTACACCTAAGTTGAAGTAAATAAAAAAAAATAACCCAGTAGATGTCTTAACCAGACGTTGGACGTTTTCTGGCATGTGATGTGGCCATGTATTATTAAAGTTTGTTGGTATGTCCTCAACTTTTGTTAGGGGATTTTTTATATGCAGTTCGAATGTGACCTTGTACAATGGGTATGTATAATTCTGTATGGTAAAGTTTTTATTTTTTAAATATTTATTTATTACTCCCTTCCTTGCCTTTCGGCTACATGGGATTTTGCAGGAATTGCTTTAACGATTACATTTTGTTTTCAAGACTCTTCTTTTTCCAACATTTTCTTCTCACCATATCAGTTTGGCGGTCTTCTATTAGCAGTTTCTCTTCATCCCAGATTAAAGTGTGAGGGTCCCAGAACAGTTTTCCACCCGTAAATAAAATCTTTGTAATACGGGTAGTTCTGCTCCGTCACTAACTGGGGAAATTCATCCTCCGTGAGGCGGTAGACTCCATTTTTTTCCATCATTCCGGCCCGTAGTCTATCAAAGACGGTGCAGTTGACTATGACATGCTCAGCAGTCTCCGGTACTCCGGAGGTGGGGCATAGGGGATCTTTATCTTTTCGAAAACCCCCATGCCCAAAAGGAATTGGGAGACCCAGTAAACCGGGAGAACCCTCTTCGCATCAAACTGACTTCGGACGGTGGGGGAATATTTTCTTGAAGTTGATCCTTTCGAGGTAGATACCCACCGCCGATTTCATTCATCTGTGGTATCCTCTCGAATAATCCTTTTCCATTTTCTTGGGTCTTCTGCAATCCTCACCCGGATATTCTCCGGAAGACCTGCTGAGCATTTTTTTTTTAACATGAAGGTAGATATTTTGTAGATATTGCCTGAGTCGATTATTTAGGATGTAATTTCTTTTTAATGTATGGCCCCCAGGTGACTCTCCTGTCCAAAGTGAGTCCTAAGTAATGAACTGTGTTAGTATGTTGTAATGTAACATTGTTCATATAAACATGTCGTTTCGGAGCGTGAAGCTGATATTTTTAACTGTTGAGTCTGATTTTCCATTTTTAAATTATATTCGTAATATTCGAAAATAATGGTGCAGGTTCAGTGTGCCTGTATAATGGCAGTATGCCTGATGAAAATAGCAATATCATCTGCATAGGTTGCAATTAATGTGTTAGGGTAAGTTGTTTTGTTATATCTTTTGTATATAATGAAGGGATTGTAGTTAACATATTTTTCCTCTAGAAAAATAACGTTACCTTGCAACTTTACTTCGTGTTGGTTGTTATTCATGTTAAAGTATTGTAGAATGAATTACCATAAATTCGTTATATTAATTCAACTCCATGTATGCAGTGTGCCGTAAATAATGGGAAATACCTACAGAATTGATAGTGCACCTTAAGAAGAAAACAAAACTTAACATAAATAATGTCATGCCGTACGGAGCTGATCTTATAATTTTAATCAGTTTTAAATCTTGATTATGGATCCACTGCGACATTTTCACAATAAAAAGATAAGTAAGGTCAGTATAGCTTCTTCACCATTTTCAATTGCTGAAAAATATCTATATTAAAAGGTCTACAATTTTTTTTTTATGAGAATAAAATCTCTGGAAGAAGCCGTTTTCGGAAATTCAGTAATCCTTCAACATATATGATATCTACGAGTTTTGTTTATAAGCAAATACTGAAATGCGATAAAGTTCCTCATTTGCAGATTGCATATTTGTTAAGTTGTAATAAAAAAAAATCCAGTGAATAGTGAATATGTATATCGCTACTGTTTGTGCAAATGATGTATGTAAAAATTTAGTGTTTTACAGGAGAGAAAAAAAACTAATTATTTCTTTATGATTTATTAGTATAATTTTATATTTTATTGCCCTCTGCTATTTTCATAGTAGTAGACTACTTATATCAATTGCAGACTACATAATGTCAAAAATAGAATAAAAATTGAAAACTTTTACATACGACCTTTGAACTAACAGTAGTAATGAATACTTAATAGGCATGTTTTCACACGTAAAATGGTAAATACATAGGAAAATTTCAACTTTTTATTTGTTCGAAGTTAACGGAACCCATACTTTTCTTCAGTCAGAACAAAAATAATTAAGCTGGAATATAAAAAATATGAGTGAAATTTACACAATATTGATATTTAAGGAGAAAATCGAGACCACGACTAGCTGGTTGAACTTCAATGGAAATATAAAAAAAGAAACCATCACACTGATAGTAACATTATAGACAAATCATGAGATAAACCACATGTTTCGAAGAATACAAGGAGCTTTTTTCGTATACCAGTGTGCGATCTGAATTTTGATTCTTTATGTCTTGTAAACATATGAAACTTAATCACTTGTTATAGCCCGTTTGATTTCAGAAATAAAAATCATGTTCTATGTGAAAAACCTTTGTTTTCGGAAAAGGGGTTAACGGAGGCATTTAGAGAAGGAAACTATGTTTTAAACAAGTAATCTAAGAAGACAATATTTACATGATTGAGCATGTAAATTTAAAATTAGGTTTTAGGACAGTTAATCGCTGTTTCGAGATAAAATTAAGCTCTCCAAGACATAGCTTTTTTTATCTTTAATAAGCGATAGATTCTGATTGTTGTTAGCAATAAGGCACAGAAAAGATTGTATAGTAAATCTTAACTCAGATTAGTTCGTAATACTAAAATATCTTATTGCTGTTATCCATATATTTTTGTTTCCCCACTACCGAAGGTAGGGAAGCATTGTATTCGTGCGAGAGGTCAAAACACATTGTGCTCAGAATCAAAAATTTCCACTCGCGTTTCACGTTTCAGATATCAAGGATCAAATTTGGTTCTGTGTCTGTCTGTAGTCAAGTCGATGTAACGTTCATACCATCTACTACCGATTTTCCGATTTTCATGAAATTTTCAGGGATTGTGCCGATTGGTATCTAAATGGTCCTATATTAATTATATTAAATTATAACCAGCACTTCCGCAACGGTGTATGCTCTACGGTCTTTGCCTTGATACGCCTATATCTCTAAAACTCCATGTTCGATTTGACTCCATGTTGAACTTTAAGGATTAGTCAACGTAAAATGAAATAGTCATCAATTTTATAAAATTATATCTAATACTCTCCTCCCTTTTCCCCCCAAAAAACTTCCGCTTTCAGATCAAGAAATGTGTTATTTCATATGACTATAGTTTTGGAATGGCGCATTCAATTTGAACCAAATTTATGAGGAAATTTGGAGAACAGTATAGAAATTACTTGGTGTCAATTTCATTGAATTCCATTTAATAATTAAAATTCATATAAATAATTATTAAAAATATAATGGCTGTGAAATGTGGAAGGCACGGATCATAAGGAGTGGGGGAGTTAGGTTATTACAATATTGTTATGAGGGTTATAAAATTTTAGGTTTTATTCAAAAAAATAATTTATACTGTATTGTTTAGTCGATTCCAAACGTTACTGGTATGACACCTATTGTCATTATTTAGATTTCGTGTAATTTTCAGTAAATTCAAAATAATTTTTACTCTGAATTTTTAAAATAAACGTCTTATTTGTGATCGTGTTTATTTCAATTGAAGTTCAACCAGCTCGTCGTGGTCTCGATTTTCTTCCTTAATATCAAAATTGTGTCAACTTCACTCTTATTTTTATATTTCAGCTTAATTAGTTTTGTTCTGACTGAAGAAAATTATTGGTCTCGTTAATTACGAACAAACAAAAAGTAGAATATACCCTATGGATTTTTTGTTCCATCAATTTTACGGGTGAAAACATAACTATTAAGTATATATCAGTACTGTTAGTGCAAAGTTTGTATGTAAACATTTTAAACTTTTATTCTATTTTTGACATTATGTAGTCTGAATTTGACATATTCATTATACACTGGAATTTTTTTTTACGAATTATCAAGTATGCAATATGCAAATGCAGAACTTTTTCGCATTTTAGTATTTGATGATAAACAAAAGTCATGGATATCAAGCCTGTATATGTTGAGCGATTATTGAATTTCCGAAAATCATTTCTTCCAGAGATTTTACTCCCATAAGCAAATTTTTATACCTTTTAATATAGATATTTTTCAGCAAATGAAAACGGCGAGAAAGCTATACTGACCTTACTTGCCAGACGTTTTTTTGCTTCCTCAATACGTTTCAGATATAAAGGATCAACTTTGGTTCGGTGTCTGTCTGTCTGTAGTCAAATCGATGTAACGGGCATAATACCTACTACCGTTTATCTGATTTTCATGAAATTTTTAGGGACTGTGCAGATCGGTGTTTAGATGGTCTCATATTAATTTCATCAAATTCCATCCAGCGCTTCCCCTTACGTACGCGCAAATGTATTTTTTTAGATATGGCAACTTTCAGAAACGGCTTGTTAGATTTGGCTCAAAGTTGTTAAAAATATAGATATTAACAAAAAAATAACGCAGTATCAATTTCATTGAAATCTGTGCTCTACTTTTTCTTATATATGAGCAAACGTGTTTTCTTTGATACTTATATATCTCTAAAACTGCTAATTATATTTGGCTTAAATTTGGAGGGAATTTAGGGATTGATTAACAGATAATTAAATGAATATCAATTTTATATATTTCTATCCACTGATCTCAAAAAATACTTCCGCTTTCGGATCAATAAATATATTATTTGACAGGTCTTCAGTCTGAAAACGACTCGTTCAATTTGACCCAATCTTGGAGGAAATTTGGAGAAAAATATAGAAATTGTATAGTATGAATTTCATTCAATAATTAAAATTAATGTAAATAACTGTTAGCAGTATAATGGCTGTGAAATGTGGAAGGCATTGATCATGTGTAACTTGGGGTTAGGTTAATACAATATTTTTATGAGATTATAAAATTTAATAAGGTTTAATTAAAATCAGTATATCAATGTACAATAAAATCCTCTATAATATCATTCAGGTCTTAACATCAATGATGTCGATTAAAAGGCCTCAAATGCGGAATTTTCAAAGTTTTTACATCTAAAGTACCTACTTTGGTACTTGCTAATTTGGTTTATATTAAATAACGAACTCTATCTCATTGTTAGTACTAATAACAACATGCTCAATACAAACTATGAAATAATTTGATTATCGACTAAAGGAGAAAAAAAAAATATTTTTTTTAGGTTGCAAATGATTATCGGAATTAATAACAAGAATGTATACGTATAATATATAATTGAAAAGCTGAAAATTATAAATAATGATTTCTGTACTAATATTTAATAATGTAAACATAGTTCTCCGCAGCAAAGTCCCCAAAACCAAGACAAATATTTTCCTTAACAATAGGGGCAGTAAAAAACAACAATGTTCACTAGCTGGAACCGCTGCCACTTCGAATGGACAAAAAAACAAAGAAGATCCTAATTGCAAAACACAAAAAAAACAAATACCGTTCTGTGAACATACTTGAACCAATCAGAAACAAAATCACACGGAAAAACGTACTTATTCCCTAACTTTTGAGAAACTTTACTTACTATTGGACAAGACTCAGAGAGGAAACCAAGTAAACGCTAACGTTATCGTAATACAATTTACAAATGACGTAAATGGCTTGAAGCAACTGCTTTCAGATGTGAGGGTCTTAACCACACATAGAGGGATAAAGATGAGAATATCTAAACTCATCAAATATCTTAGCGAACAATACATGAAGAACCCAACAAGTCGCAGCAATGAACTTTTAGAGATACCACATGGTGAATGTAGCAACCTAGAAAAAAAGCAAAATTCTTCAAATCTAAATGAACGCAATAATCCAGTGGAATTGTAACGGATTCTTCCGTCACATAGAATATCTAAAGAAGTTTATTGAAGAAGAGAATCCAATATGTTTCTGCATTCAAGAAACGCACATTAATGAAACCCAAACAGTAAGAATAAAAGAGTATAATGTTTACCGAAAGGATAGAAAAGGATCCTTAAGATCTTGGGGGGAGAGAAGTGGGAACATTCGTTAGAACCGATATATTTGTTGAGGAAATACCTCTAGACACACATTTTGAAGCATTAGCTATCAGAATCTATCAGAATAAACCAATTACCATTTGTAACATTTATATTCCACCAGCGGAATCGTTCAAAACCAACGACAATCAGCTAATTGTTGAACAACTATCCAGACCCTACCTCTTATTGTAAGGAAAAATCTCAATATGGCTCAGAGCCTAAAAGAAAACCTCAGTGACAACTAAAACGCCGTGGAAAAAACCTTACAATTTTTAAAAATAATAAATAAATAAAGTTCTACAATAGAGTATAAATAGGAAGTGTTGCCAATGACCCTGCAGGGTAGAGGCAACAATAAAAACAATTAATAAATAAATTTCTGAAAATTAATATAATTTTGCGGAAACCACATGTTTCCAAGGTAATGAAATGAAATGTCCTAACGAAAATTTAATTACTAAATATAAACTAATATAATTATTTTTATTTTTGAAAAGAAATATATAAAATTCACTGGTAACGACATTGTTTAAGAAACCATTTTATTGTATTTGTGTGAAAGAAGTGAGATATAAAAATATTTCATGGATGTGTAAAATACGCTTATAATCTTGAATACATTTACGGTTGTTTAATAAATCTAGATCAAATATTATATTTAAATAATTATGTATCAATAGTCGGATTATCCAGAAAAAATCATGTAACATTTTAGAAAATTAAATTAGTGAATAATTTTATGAATTCTCCCTCCGTGAAATCACAATATTATCCACTAACAATTAGTGTTACAGCTTTTCACCAATGAAAATCTTGTAACTCCATTTTAGTAAACTTTACAGTGAAAAAATAAGAGTTGAAGGACTAATAGGTGTATAATCCATAATGGATGTACGTTCAAATTTCACTAGATGTATATAGCTCAGAGATGGAGTTATGTGGTTTACAAAAAGAGACATTGAGATACGACTGAGTGATTGATTGTGATGTAATTATAAACATATTGAGTTAGGAGGTTTTTAATATCTATCGTCGATTGTATCGGGATTGTGTTATTTTCATGACTTTACTTACTTGTTACAGGTTATCTGCAAGGTTTAAGGTTTAGCTCCGTTAAAAAGCACTTAAAAAACTTTTTAATAGCCCAAGGTTTCTAGAACATAATTCCTATTCAAAGTAGAGCGGTAAGTGAAAGTTGTGTGATGCGTGTAGTCAATTTTTTAAATACATAAAAATAACACGTTTATTTTTCATATGTTTTTGAATGTAGAATTAAAAACTATATGAAAAATTAAAATACATAATAATAATTGTAAAAACTTGTATATGTTTGGAAGAAACGTAATTTAAATAATATATGTAGAGTGCTACCAATGGGTAGTTTCTCAACAAGTGTGTTTCATGTGATTATATTCCTCTGTACACATTTACTTGATGTATTCATACTAATACAGTTGTAAATATCATAATAAAAGTTAAAAAAAAATATATATGTATGTTTTTAGATAAAAAGTTGAAAATGGACAATAAGACTGAAACTTCACAAAGGAAATGAGTAATGTAAAATTGTATTATTAGTAACTTCTAATAGAATATAAAATGAAAATAAATTTTCAAAGCCTTGAAGATAAAAAATATATAAAATATAATAATAATAGTAAATAATACTTACTTGTAATAATTATATAACTCCTGCAATTTTTTTCCTTCTCTAGCATAATTTTTATATAATACGAGTGCTCTCATTAAATAAGCGACTCTATTGATGTACAGGATAAATCACTTCAACTTGGTGATATACTTTTTTGTTCTCGCCTTTTACCCTATACGGAGTTTTCCCTGACTTGGGGTGAGGGCGGGGGATTAATGACAGAGTTTAAAAATCCACCGGCGACCGGGACGAGAACTCGTAGTTATCTAATTAACTGTAATTAGGTTGCTGGGCAACGCGCAGTGCAGTACACATGCGTTAGCCCACTCGGCCACTCCGCTCTTTAGATATAGACACTTAAATCTCGTATAAATCGCTGCGTTAGTTCAGGATCTATTGGGCTTTGATAATGGAATAGCTTTAATGGAATATTTGATAAGGCCCCTACAGATATAGTGCGATATTTCTCGGAGATATAATATTCCTATATAATTATTATTATATTCAATATTCCACGTATTGCATTATAGCAGCCTAACATAGCGGAATAATTCACATCAGTACCGACAACGCCGGGATCGCTTTCTGTGTGTTGAGACCTTTAGATCGCCATTATAAATACCACGTTCTGTTCTTTAATTTTGGTAGACTTCGTAGGAAGAATAGTATAAATACAAAAATTTTCACATTTATTTTCTCTTAATTAGTTTCAACAGATCAATCCAGCTGTGCGTTATTTTTGTAATCTGGTATAAACGGATTACTGACTCCCGAGATATAGTTTGGATCTGGAATATTATAATGAAATATATAGTTATCTAACTAGATCACCAGATCGCCGAGGACAGAAATTCATATTGTATTGCGTTATCTGTGGCTATGCCTTATGAACTCAACTATTCTGAGAAGTAGGATCATGAAAGTAGGAAGAACTTACGCTACTGTGAACTTAAGCTACTGTTGTTATAAAGAAACATTACTATACCATGTATGTTTATGTATTTAGTGATAATTATTATACAAGAACTCACTTTTTGATGAACTGATGGTTGTTCGGACATCATTAGAAGTGGATGGCAGAATCAGTAACATTCCAGGCATTACGGGTAGAAGAGACTTCAAATCACATAATTTGCAGGTTTGATTCGTTAATATTGTTCTCACCACACTTTTACTATAAATGAAACAATATTGAAAGATAACCATGGAAAAGGTAACCTTCTGTGTTGCCACAGTTTTATTTAAACAAATAAAAATACGTAAACCATGTTTTATAAAACATGGAATGAAAACTTAAAATATAAAAAAAAACTGCCGACTGTAATAATATTACTTAATTTCTGAAATATTTAATTTGATCAAAATGTATACACAATTATTAAATGTTTTTAATTTGAACTTTTTGAACATAATTTTTATGAAATATTTATATTTTCTATAAGGAATCTACTTAGGCTTATCTAGAACATACATACTAAATTAAAAACGGAAGAACTGACTAGACAATATAACTCACTCACACCTTCTGGACTACAGATCCTAACTTAATTTGCGAAACAAGAATCTGATCTACAACACCATACTGAGACCTATTTGGACATACGAAGCAGAACTATGAGATTCGGCTAAACAAACAAACATAAATAAAATACTGAATATTTAATAGTTAACCGTTGCATTATAAAGGAAGATGGTCCGGGGTTGCGGTCATAAATAGGCTAAATAGTGGTAAAACTATTTTATTGAAAGCCAACGTTTCGACCCGACTTTGCAGGACTTCATCAGGGAGGTATGTTCATCTAGCAGTTCTAAGTGAAACTCCTAGATGAACACACCTCCCTGATGAAGTTCTGCAAAGTCGGGTCGAAACGTTGGGTTTCAATAAAATAGTTTTACCACTATTTAGCCTATTTATGACCGCAACCCCGGACCATCTCCTTCCTTTATAAATAAAATACGAACAACACAATCAAAAATCCTACGAAAAATTGTCAAAGCAGCTTGGTACATAAACGACGAATACACTTCATTTCATTCTTCACTCTAAATCACTTCAATCCATTAGTCCTTTCTATTTCCTGCTCCCTGTTACCTGATCGTCGCAGACTAAAAAGAAAATGGCCAAGTGGCCTACTCCTACAATAACAACAAAATTAAAACTAATCAAGAAAACTCACAGCTAATGCATAATGCATCAAATGTTCTTGGTGCAAATGGTATAAAATGTTAAAATAAATTAAATTTTGATGTGGTATTCTTCTCTCTAAATAGTAGACTTTTGAACTATATCTAGGGTGATCTGATGAGTGTGGTGTGAGGAGGAGGTGCATTTTAAACCTATTTCATAACTCATTGAATACAGTTTTTGACAGAGGCAAAGAAGTTGGGTTAGGTAGCCAAAGATTTACAAGATTTCTAAAACTAGCAAAAAAAAAAAAAAAATGAAAGAAATATTATTTGTGGCTTTCCACCAGTTCCATTTGATACGGTTATTGTATAGATATAAGAATAGTATAGATGCAGATGTAAGTTTCAGTCAAAATTTCGGTATATTCAAATGTTTTTCGTATTTAAGTTTTTGCAAGTTTCTTCTCAATCACCTCTAAATGGAGTTTATTAAGAGTTTATTAATTCGTATCTGAATTGAAACGGATTCACAGAATAGACTTTTTAATTTTTTTTTATGGCTTTAAGCTTTTAATCAAAATCCTATTTAAAGCCGTATATTTATTTGTGTCCTTCTCGATCTTGCTCTTTTATTGTTTTTGTAACATTGAATGTAGACCCCTTCAATGAGTTGTTAAATCGCAAGTAGTGTCTTTTAGGGGTCTTAATTTATTTCTCGCTATTTTGATAAACGTAATTAATAAACAATTTTTTTACTTTCAATTATCTGAAAGTAAAAAATAAAAAAAGTACTTAGAGTAGCGTAGGGATCTCTTGGAGTACTCCTTTTCCTTCTATAGTTGGAGAGAGAAGCCTGGCTTTGGGTTGCCTGCCTGATTGTATATAAACATGACTGTGTTTTTACGTTTTTAATTTACTTATCTTTAGGTTATGTTATTTTTTATTATACATAGTTTTTTTATTATTATTTTACTATTGTTAATTCTGTTTTTTTCTGTATATATGGTATGAATGTATTCATATATCACTATAAATATTGTCCACAAGACAGATGATTATATTTCTAAATAAAAAAATAAAATAAAAAAACTTTCAATAACCTATGTATGAATTATATAGATTTACAATATAATTTATACCCTTCATTACGTTTATTGTAGTTTAATAAATTTAGATTAGATTAAATACTTAAGTAATTAAGTATCTACGATTGGTTTATTCCGAAAAATCATCATGTTATATTTTAGAAAATTAAATTATTTCAAATTCAATAATTTGTTAAATTTTCCTTCTGAGGAATCACAACATTATACATTTTCGATTAGTTTGACAACTTTTGACCTACCGATGTTTTACAACAAAAACCTTGTAACTCCATTTTGGTAAACTTTATGATAGAAAAATAAGTGTTTAATTACTAATAGCAGTACAATCCATACTGGACTGGAATTATGTTGCTTACTAAAACTGATGGAGGTACCAGAGTTTTATAGCCTGATGTCGATATAATAAATAGGGTTTGTGTTATTTTGATGGTCTTAATGAGTTGTTACATGTTAGCTGTTAGGTTTAAGGTTTAGCTTTGTCAAATACACTTTAAAAACTTTCTAAAATCCCAAGATTGGCAGAAATTAATTTCTATTCAAAGTATAGCGGTAACTGAAAGTTTCTGTATTATTTTTTTTTTATTGTAAATAGAGTATAAGTGTGCTTTCTCTGAACACTATTATAAATGTCCTTGATGTGACAGAATGTAATATTTCTAAATAAACAAATATAAATAAAAAAAAAAAACTGAAAGTTGTGTGATACACCAGATTTTCTGTTAGTTTTACAGGATTTTTATCAATGTATTTCGGTGGTACTGCCCACCGCGCCGTGCCGACTGCCCACTGCGGACGTTACCAACGAAATAGTACCTTTGACGAGCCTTCACCATTTTAGCCTACCTATCAGCTTTTCATTTTTTTGCTAGCACCTTTACAGGATCTTTTTTGATTTAATCTATCCATCTGTTTTTTTTTTTATGTTCTACGAGGCATCTTGCCTGTTATTAAGGTATTGATTGTTGTGGTGATGGTTTCTTATGGATTTTTCCTATCTACAAGCCCCCATCATTCTTAAACTCGTTGCCTTCTTATCATAAATAAGATATTGATTGAATAGTTTGCGTAATCAGTTAACTATTGCTCTTCTTCCAAGGCATTATATTGTGATCCCAGATCGCTCAAATCTTTCAATGCATCTTTTTGTTCTTTTTAGGTACCGGTCAGTGTCCATTTTTCGCAGTAATATGAAAACTAATTATAAACTATTCAAATATAAACCTTGAAAAAGAAGTTCAAATGGTTCTAAATTCTATTCGAATCTGTAAGGTAATAAATCCGATTAATTACTGTAGATAAAACTTGGATACCCCATAAATAAAATTGAATAAATAAAAACTGTAAAAATTCATATTTTTATCTCTCCTTCACAACTTTGGCTACAGATCAAATTTTTAAAAAATATATATTTCAATTTTATTTTTTTAATAGTTATGTATATAATTATAAGAAAAATTCTGTGATTTCTATTGGAAATTGCTTCTTAAATAAATGTCGATGACCTTAGCGTCTAGCAAGGTTACATCCTTGTTTCCTGATAACTCCAATCATACGACCGACTTGATGATAATGGAATTTAAAAATATTTACTAATTCGTTCGGCAAGCCGAAAAATCGCAACTGAACTCTATTGAGAAACATTTGCAAGGTGATTAAAAGCACTTGAACCTAACAATGACAAACACAATGTCAAAGGGTTCAAAAATGATGGATTATCGCAATTAAAAATGTTTTCGTTGAGGAATGAAGCAATCGAGCAAGCATACGTTTTCAATTTTTATTCGTAGATGAAGATTAGATAATAAGAATGAAATGCAAAAAGTTTTGCAATTTTTTCCTTTTTTTTTTTTCTTACCCCACTGGCAGATGTGGCACGAAGCCTTTTATTTTCCGCCGAGTGGGGAGGGACCGCTCTACTAGGCAGCAATTTATATTTATATATAAAATATTTACAGAAATGGACGGATACGGACTACAGAGTCCAGATCCCTTCCCTCGGCGAGTACATCCACCAAGTGGACCTTGTCTTGCCTTGCCACATCCTGGGTGGTGGGGAAATGTCTTTGAACAGCGGGTTGGCACAGGCCTTCAGCCCATCAAAAGCGGACCCTACACGGTCTTTCGGAATTGCATTTCGAGGCACTAATGACGTTCCGAATTATCGTGTAAGGTAGTGAATGAAGTACTGATAGTGATGCGTTGCAGATTTCCGAACATCCGGAAATCAAAGGTTCATTCACGAGAAGGTAGGAGTCTTCATGATCAAAGCGATCCCGAGCAATCTTTGCCATTCTTGTGACGTTCAAAGTAGTGGGGAGACTAACCATACTACTGGATAGGTTAGTTTACCTAGGCCTCACAACTATTATAAATTTATAATTTTCATTATAAGTAAATAGTTAAATAATTTTTCATATCAGTTGTTTATATATTTTAAGCCATCTTCAACTATTTCTTTTAAATAGCCAAGTGGGAAAAAATTAAAAAAAAAAAAAATTAGAAACTTCATAAGTTACTTAAAGAAAAAAAATAATCTTTAGGTGTTGTGTATATTTGTCAGTTCTTTTCTTATTTTCCTCAACAAATTTATCATTTTCACAATACCTTTCCTTAATTTTTGTAAGTAGTAGACATATTTTACAAACTTTTGTCAAAACAATTTTCTATGAGACTAACCTTACTACTATATAGGTTAGTTTACCTAGGTCTTATTTTTAAGTAAATAATTTCATAAACGTAAATAGTTGTTTATATCCCTAGTTTATTGCTATGTATTGTAAAGACCGCCGGTGGAATAATTATTTTAAATGTATAAATAAACATAAGTGTTCACATCTGGCTGTACCTGACTGAGGGTAACCCATTAGGACAACCTTGTGTAAGTGGTAATAAAAACCCTTAAAGACCACCGACAAAGACCGACAACTGAGTGTTTAAAAAGGATCCCAAAAGACCTTTTCACACCTTCCATCAGAAATACCTAAGTCTGTACCTGCTGCTTTACCTTGGTCTGGGGGAGAGGACGTGGTCATCCCTTAGGCTGAGAATATTCAGCCAATCAGGAAAAAGACTGCCAAAAGAGAGGGGGATGAAAAAAGGTGGGAGATAGAGAATTTGGACTGGACACTTCTTCTGGGAACTTGGAGCTGAGAGGACTTCTTCTGGGGACTTCAAGCGGGGGAGTCGAGGGAGGAAGATGGAGACTGCCGGAGAGAGCAGATGGACGGACTAGACGCTGAAGGAGAGGAGAGACAGGGAATCCAGATATAACACCAAGAAACACTATGAAGGACCAGCTAAGTGGTAACAAGCATTTAGTTATACTAATGTAAATTTGTGTTGGCAACCATAGACCATTAATTAATATAATCAAATATCAAGCATTCTCCTCTCGTATTATTCGCAACTAATATTATGTATATAGGTTTAGTTATTATTTTGTATATAGATGTTTTTGGTTTTATTTAAATTTGTAAATATATTAGTTAGCAAACCATCTTGATGATTTTACATTCTACCTTGCATGCCACCAATTAGTAATAGAAACAAATAGTAAATTTATAAACATGATACCTTTAGAAAGGAAATCCGATAAAAATTATATGGTTCAATCTAGGATACTACAGTAGGGGGTCTGTGGTATCTAACATTTCAATACAAATATAAGTATTAATTACATTTTAATTCAAATAAATGCGATTCCTGGAACCCCTTACTCGCCGTAGAAACGCGAGACCAGGAACATAGCATTTAAAATGGCATCCCATGTGAAGGACGTATCATTAAATTTACTATTTGTTTCTAAGATTAAAATAATTGGTTTTTTAGAATTTCATTCCTGTGATTAATAATGGTGGCATTGTAATAAGTTGGTACTAAGAATCGTACAAGAGGGAAACATCTTTGATTTAATTTAATTTGGTTATTTGAATGTAATGAAGTTGGTTAGTTTGAGATAATTTAATATATATAAAATGATTGTTTAATGTAATGACTGTAAAACTTGATTGAGTGTTGTAACGTACAAAATTTAGTTAAATTCTTTCCTGCGTTGAGTTAAAAACTATGCTGATTCTGCGGTTCAATAATTTCTGTCAAACCTCTTTTTAATATCGAAAAATCTTCATTCTCCTATTTAATGGTCTGGTACTAAAAGTGGCTCATTTTCATTGTGGTTTATTATTAATGGGATATTTTTTAAAGGTATTGGGAATTATTTTTATGATAGCGTTTAACCCCTTCCTAAAAGGTTAAAATAGGTATTAAATTAAAAGGGATAATATACGCACATACTTTTTAAAATGGCTCTTAGGGTAGAAACAGAAATACTACCAAAGCCTAAACGATCTGAAGCAGTAGCTGATCAGAAAACACCCAGAAAACCAGAACTGAGATCAACTGAAGAAACAGTGATTCAAATCCCGAAGAAAACCCAGCCACAGGCCAATAGGAAGATAGAGGATAATTTTAGTTTAGGAGAAAATAACATGTTTCTAATACTCCTTCAGAAAATAGAAGAAGGCAACAAAAAACTGCAAGAAAATTTAATAGACATAATGGGTGAAAGTATTAGGAATGCGAAAAGAAGCCTAATGGAATCTATAGACAGCACAGTCACTAAAGCAATAACCGAGTTAAATAAAAAGACAGGAGAAGAAGAGGTCAGCCAAGAACACCCATTGGAAGAAAATCAAACAAGTGGCTTTGAAAATGTTCAAGGTCAAGAGAATGCATGTCCTGAATCTGAACAGGAACCTAATGAAGTTAGTGAAGTGGATGAACCTGTATTAGCCGAACCCTCCTTAGGCGAGAATAGAAAGATTAAAGAAGAATATATAGGCCCCCTAGCTTCAGTCGAACTCTCCAGAACAGAAAAGACTTCTCCGAAAGTAGAAGGAATTATAGAGGCCCAACAAGAAAACGAAGCCTCTACATTAGATCTTGAATCAGAAAATCTCGGCATAAAATAAATCAGTGAAAAAGGGGAAGGAATTAAAGAATCCCAGAAGGAAACCTTGAAATGTTTTGTATTAGGTTCCATAAAGATCAGAGAATTCTTTTTTCAGGTCGATAAGGAGACCCACGAGATTCTAGAAATTAAAGAAGAACATATAGGCCCCACAGCTACAGTCAAACCCTCCATAACAGAAAAGACTTCTCCGAAAGTAGAAGATGAACCAGCCAAGATAGAAGGGTGGAACAAAAGACTATCGAAACATATAAGATCAGTACCGAGAATTGATAAGTTAATTTATTACTATAATTCAGAAATATATATAATCCCCATTTATATTTTAAATGATGAGGTATATAAAGGGTATATGGCTTTGAACAATGTTAGGGCAGGCCGGTTAAGATCTTATTTTAAGCCACGGTAGTCTTTGTCCCATTCCAGAGGGCAAAAAGGGGTTTTTTAGCGTCCCTTCCGTTGACGAGCTAATGGGTCCTGGCGAAACCATCGTCAGGTTAACCATTCTGGATACTTGTAAATAAAGTGTAAATAATTAGCTGTAAATATAATTTTGTAAATAGGGTGGTAGGATTTAAACTTTAATAACTAATTTAGATGGCTGAATGGAAGGAATCTCAGGCTGAACCGACCAAAGTAAATTTATAATTAAATTCATTGTATGATCTTATGATAATAGTTAAATTAAAGTAGAGTTAAAATCTTTTTAATAATAGATTTGCGTTACTAAACTTTTATTAGAAAAGAGAAAGGGAAGGACCGAAAATAAATCATTATTAAATAAAGGGATAAAACTTTTCATTTTAATTTAAATGTGCAGTGGCCAGATTGATAGGAGTAAAACCGAGTTATAATTATGTTACCGAATATTGCCGTAGTTCAAAGTTAGCGCAGACGAGCACCCCAAATTAACTTCTTAAGAAAAATTGGATCATTTTCTTTTTAATCCAGATAGGATTTAATCTATAGGAATAGGGAATTGTTACCCTCAACTAGGAGTAGACATAGGTCCTCCTCATCACCCGCAGAGTTGATAAATTTTATATAAGGGAGAACCCTTTTAATGGAATAGCTGTAGTGCATCC
Organism: Nezara viridula; assembly: GCA_928085145.1. Taxonomy (NCBI): domain Eukaryota; kingdom Metazoa; phylum Arthropoda; class Insecta; order Hemiptera; family Pentatomidae; genus Nezara; species Nezara viridula. The sequence continues at coordinate 157,961,642 of OV725079.1, read as the reverse complement.
ATTCATCACTAAGTGTGATAAATAATTAGGAGAAGATAAAGAAATCTTCTAAAACTTGCAGAAGTAGAAAAGATGACCCACGACCGCCGCCTGTCATCGCGCGCTTTGTCAAACAGTCAGTCAGGGACGACTTAATAACGAAGAGGAAAGTCAAGAGAGACCTCACTACTCGGGATATCGGCTGGCAGGAGAATGACTGTCACCGGATATATCTGAGTGAGGAAATGACTCCCACGAACAGATTGGCTTCTGACTTATATTGGCTCGCCCGACAGAAGAGAGCTGCGGGGAAAATCAAATATACGTGGTTTGCCGCCGGAAAGGTGCGATGTCGAAAGGAGGACGGGCATAAAGTTATTCTGATTGAACAGGCCTCGGACCTCGATATATTTGCCTGACTACGAAGAATTCGTCTACTCCTCATCCTTATTAAAATAACTTTGAACTCAATTATCTACAAAGGAACGTTTTCACTTCTACGCATAGAGATATCTCTTCACACTTACACACTAATTTATATTTTATTGACCATATGTTTTTTATTTCTTTTGGTTCCTGCTTACACTTTCTTTTCTGCTATTTTCATTAATTGTAAACGCCTTTTTGTATTTTCTATTTGTTTTAGAGTTTCTCTACCAAACTCTGACTGTTTCCCTCCCAATTCCTCTCATGTCTAGTACCCTAATCACCTGTCATGTTAACTCTCAATCCCTCCCTGCCCACTATGACGAGTTCCTGCAATATTTCACTCAAAACTTTTATCATATTATCGCAATCTCGGAAACTTGGCTTAAACCTTACATCCCTTCCTCTTCTGTTTCCTTGCCTAATCACACCCTCCTCCGTCATGATCGGGTAAGCCGGAATGGCGGAGGAGTAGCCATGTTTGTCCATAATAGCCTGAAGACTCGAATCCTCGATTCCTCACCACCCTCCGATCATCCTCAGGTTGAATACCTTCTAGTAGAAATCCATTGTAAGGATCTTCCTCTCCTTTACACTGTGGTATATCGTCCTCCCCATGTTCCATTTGATCAGTCCTTCGAATCAACCCTATTCAACTTCGTTCCTCTATATCCCAGAATAATCATCTCCGGTGACCTCAATACCAATTTCCTCTCTAACTCCAATGACAAATCCTATCTAGAAAACCTAATTTTCTCTCTGCACCTCTTCATAGTTCCATTTTCCCCCACCCACCACACCAGCAGGTCAGACACTTGGTTAGACTTCTACATTATAGACTCTGTACAAAATCTCCTCTCCTCTTCTCAATTGCCAGTATCATTCTTATCATCTCACGATCTTATACAAATAACATATAATATCCAAACTCCTTCAATCCACCCTCGAACTATCACCTTCCGTCACCTAGATTCCCTTACTCGAGAAAAAATATTACCTGACCTAGAAACCCTAGACTGGAACGGAATATATTCTTGCTCTTCCATCGACTCCATGGTTGACATTCTTACCACCAATCTTCTCAATATTCTCAATACCCATGCTCCCCTCAAAACCTCTACCTTTCGTCACCGGCCTGCTCCTTGGATGTGTCAGGAAATCAAAGATCTGCAGAAGAGGCGCGACGCTGCCCGAAGACGTTTTAGACGTACGAGGCTTGCAGATGACTACCAAGCGTTCAGGGTGCTTCGCAACTTGGCACAGACAAGGATCCGGCGTGCGAAAACTTCCTACTTCCATGAAACCCTTTCCTCAGCTCCTGATATCAAATCGAAATGGCTACTGCTTCGTAAACTTTCCATTGGTAATCCTTCCAGATCCCCTACCGCAGCCTATCCTGTATCCTCCGATGATTTAAACTCTTATTTTATATCTGTCGCTAATACCTCTTCTCTACCTTCCTCTTCTGGCTTTGCTCCAGAGATATCCTTTAACGACAATAACTTTTATTTTTCCGACATTTCTCCCACAGACTTGTTAACCGCGTTAATGAAATCCCACACCAATTCCATAGGGCCAGACGGCATTCCTGTCAAATTAATAAAAATATGTCTACCTGAAATCCTCCCAGCTCTCCTTTTTATCTACAATTTCTCCCTTCAGAATTCAGTATTCCCTACCTCTTGGAAAAAAGCCATTGTCCTTCCTTTAAATAAAAAGCCTAATCCATCCTCACCCGAAGATTTCCGTCCAATTTCAATTCTTTCTAACCTCTCAAAGCCTCTTGAAAGACTGGTGCAATCCAAAGTCTCCAAGTTCCTCGAAAATTCCAACCAATTTGATCCTCTCCAATCTGGTTTCCGTCCCGGCTATTCCACACAATCTGCCTTAATTAAAATTACCAACGACATTCAATCTGCAATAGATGATAGAAAATTAACTGTCCTTATTCTTCTAGACTTCTCCAAAGCTTTCGATTCCATCAACCATTCCATCCTCTTCAACAAACTAAAATCATTATCTTTCTCCAATAGTTCCATCTCTTGGTTCCAATCTTTCCTCTCCCAACGCACCCAAGCAGTCTCCATACCCAACCAACCACTATCTGCTTTCCTTTCTTTATCCTCTGGAGTTGCCCAGGGTTCAAGCATATCTCCTCTCCTTTTCAGCTCCTACATTAACGACCTACCTAAATCAATTTTCCATTGTTCCCATCACCTTTATGCAGATGATTCCCAGATCTACCTATCCTTTTCTCCCTCTGAGTTACTGGGGGCATTTGCCAAGATTCAAGAAGATCTTGATCGAATCAATGCCTGGGCAAATGTAAATGGATTAAAGTTAAATGCTGCCAAAACTCAGGCCATCGTCATTGGTTCCAAGCCCCTCATTAGATCCCATACTGACTTTCCCATATTACACCTTAATGACCAGCCAATTTCCTTCTACTCCTCTGTTAAAAATTTAGGATTTTTCATAGATCAAACCCTCTCCTGGACCAACCATATTTCTCACATTTCCCGTCGGACAATCTCTACCCTTAAACTATTTCATCGCTTCCGCCATCTCCTACCTCAACATATCCGTAGACTCCTAATTTCCTCTCTCATCTTCCCCCACTTTGACTACAGCTGTGTGGTGTATGATGGCCTCTCGGTGGAGCTCCGTGATAGACTGAAAAGATTAATGAATAGCTGCGTAAGATTTGTTATTGGTGCCCCGAGGTACTCCCATGTCTCTCACCACTACACTGAGTTAAGGTGGCTCTACCCCTCCTTCCGAAGACAATACTTTCTAGGTACGTTCCTCTACCAAATCATCAACAACCATCGTCCTTCTTACGCCTACAACCTTCTCCAGTTCAAAACCTCAGTCCATTCCCTGTCCACAAGATCTCGACCTTCTGACCTTTACATGCCTTCTCACAGATCTGCCTCATTCCAAAATTCCTTTATTGTTCGCTCTGTCAATTTCTGGAATTCCCTCCCTATCAAAATTCGACATTCCCCCTCCATATCCACATTCAAATCCCTCCTATTCCAATTCCTATCACAAAAACAGTCAGATACTTGCTAACCATTCGAGCGGATTTTAATAGAGAATTTGATATATTTTTATTTTTTAATTCTTTATTTTTTTCGGAAAAGTGTATACTGGTCTAAATAGCTTTAAGTTTCTTGTAATAGTATTAATGGTTTTGTATATAGTTTAGTTTGTTTTGTATATAGAGTTTTTACCTTATATTTTTTTTTACATTATTTCTTTTTTTCGATTTATTTTGTTTTGGCCAGATGTAATATTTTAATTTTGTTCTAATTTGTTATTCTCAAGGGACTGTGTCCCAGAATAAAGTTATTTTTCTATTTCTATTTCTATTTCTAACTATACCTCCAGAGTACTGAGGTAGTAGTATGTGTAGGGATCCAGAAGTTAAAGATTTAAAAATTATAATGGTAAATGGGGCTGAAGTAATATATTTCATTATTATGATGTGCACATGACTACATTTGAGGCAAATTTAACGGTTTATAGCGGCTACGTGTAAGGAATGGATGGTTCATTCATAATTAAATCATAATTGAAAAACATAAGATAGTAATTTGAATAATGTTTTTTGAGTAAATGAAATATTAATAGGTCATTGAGAAAACGAAGTCGCCTGAGGTTCATTCACTATTTCAGCAAAATATATAAGCATCCCGATAGTGACACTAAAATGTTTTTCACGAACATTTGCCAGCCCATTGTTTAAAAAACAAGTTGTGACTTCTCCTTTTGGAGAGCTAAAGGAATATATGATTTGAAAATTTGTGAATGAAAATTAAAGGACTGTTGTAAATGATGAGAATGCTATGAGCTTCTACACCAAAGATATATGATATTAAAAATTAAAGGTAAAAGCTGGTACAAACCACTCAGAGACCAAAGGTAAAATTTTTGTTTTTGTTATAACGGTTGCCACACAAGGTAGTAGTTATACTAAATGATTATATATGTTGTGTTTATTACAGTCAGTGTATAAACAAACCTTCAATAAGTGAACCAGAGGAATAAATGAATTCCTGTTTTGACTCATTTTGTTAAAGACTCTTTTTTGAGAGTATAAATAATAATATAAATAGTGTAAAGATAATGTGAATGTTAAGAATTCAAGGAAATGACACTATAAAATCTTGGCTAAATGAGATGTTAGTAAAGGAGGAAGAAACATAGTTCAATGAGAGTAGTGTAATGAATGTCAATGTGTATATATATAAGCATATGTTTTGTTTTGTATTCCACTAAACAGATAGATAAACTATAAAGAATTACGAGTAGTGGTATTGATATATTGCAGAATTGGTAAATTTGAGATATGTAAGTAAAATTGAATTACTGGTTGTGTAAAAGCATATTTTTTCAATATTTCTAGTAGTTAATGTATAAGTCTGTGTATATTTGAGTTAAATCTCATCCTATATTGTTTATAAATAAATGTTTACTTTTCATTCTGAGATCAGATAGAGGAAGCCTATTGTAAAGGTATTGATGAATAATATCTAAAGAAAAAATCAAATAAACAAGTTTATTAATTTTTTCTTTTCCCCAAGACTAGGAGAATGCTATGTATTGTAAAGACCGCCGGTGGAATAATTATTTTAAATGTATAAATAAACATAAGTGTTCACATCTGGCTGTACCTGACTGAGGGTAACCCATTAGGACAACCTTTTGTAAGTGGTAATAAAAACCCTTAAAGACCACCGACAAAGACCGACAACTAAGTGTTTAAAAAGGATCCCAAAAGACCTTTTCACACCTTCCACCAGAAATACCTAAGTCTGTACCTGCTGCTTTACCTTGGCCTGGGGGAGAGGGCGTGGTCATCCCTTAGGCTGAGAATATTCAGCCAATCAGGAAAAAGACTGCCAAAAGAGAGGGGGATGAAAAAAGGTGGGAGATAGAGAATTTGGACTGGACACTTCTTCTGGGAACTTGGAGCTGAGAGGACTTCTTCTGGGGACTTCAAGCGGGGGAGTCGAGGGAGGAAGATGGAGACTGCCGGAGAGAGCAGATGGACGGACTAGACGCTGAAGGAGAGGAGAGACAGAGAATCCAGATATAACACCAAGAAACACTATGAAGGACCAGCTAAGTGGTAACAAGCATTTAGTTATAGAATAGAATAGAATAGAATAGAAAAATAATTTTATTCTGGGACGAAGTCCCTTCAGAATAACAAAAAAGTACAGAAATTAAAATTTTACATCTGGCCAGATAAAAACAAACATAACAAATTAAGATAATGATAAGTCATTAAAGAAAAGAAAAGAAAAAAATATTGGTTATACATACTATATACAAAATAAAATATAAAAATCTATATAAAAAACTCTTGAAACCATACTAAGATATTTAAAACTATGTACGATGTTAAAATATAAATAAACCCTTTTAGAAAAAATAAAAAATACAGAAAAAATAAATGTATATTCTTCTTAACAGTAAAATCTGTTTCTGTTGAAACAGAAAAAAAAAAAAAAAAAAAGAGAAAAAGAAAGTCGAATCTATAATAAGTATTCAGGTCATGAGCTATATGTGAATATGGTCTTATATATAATGTGTAATTTTACATAAAAGATTAGCTGGTGCCTGACTGTTTTTGGGACAGGAATTGGAATAGGAGGGTTTTGAATGTAGATAAGGATGAAGAATGTCGAATTTTGATTGGAAGGGAATTCCAGAAACTAACAGAACGTGCAATAAAGGAGTTTTGGAACGAGGCAGATCTGTGAGAAGGAATGTAAAGGTCGGAAGGTCGAGATCTTGTGGAGAGGGAGTGGACTGAGGACTTGAATTGGAGAAGGTTGTAGGCGTAGGAAGGACGATGATTGTTGATGATATGATAGAGGAATGTACCTAGGAAATATTGTCTTCGAATGGAGGGGAAGAGCCACTCTAACTCAGTGTAATGGTGAGAGACATGGTAGTATCTCGGGGCACCAATTACAAATCTCACGCAACTGTTCATTATTCTTTTCAGTCTGTCGCGGAGCTCCACCGAGAGTCCATCATACACCACACAGCAGTAGTCAAAGTGGGGGAAGATGAGAGAGGAAACGAGGAGTCTGCGCGTATGTTGAGGTAGGAGATGGCGGAAGCAATGGAATAGTTTGAGGGTAGAGACTGTCCGTCGGGAGATGTGAGAAATATGGTGACTCCAGGAGAGGGTTTGATCAATAAATAGTCCTAAATTTTTTACAGAGGAGTAGAAGGAGATTGGCTGGTCACCAAGGTTTAGTATGGGAAAGTCCGTATAGGATCTAAGGAGGGGCTTGGAACCAATGACAATGGCCTGAGTTTTTGAAGCATTTAACCTTAATCCGTTTAATTTTGCCCAGGCACAGATTCGATCTAGGTCTGCTTGGATCTTAGTAAATGCTACCAATAGCTCAGGGGGAGAAAAGGATAGGTATATTTGAGAATCGTCTGCATAAAGGTGGTGGGAACAATGGAGAATTGAGTCATGGAGGTCATTGATATAGGAACTAAAAAGGAGAGGAGATATGCTAGATCCTTGGGCGACTCCAGAGGATAAAGGCAGGTAGGCAGATAGTGGTTGATTAGGAATGGAGACTGCTTGGGTGCGTTGTGATAGGAAAGATTGGAACCAAGAGATGGAGCTATTGGAGAAGGAGAGTGATTTTAGTTTGTTGAAAAGGATGGGATGGTTAATGGAATCAAAGGCTTTAGAGAAGTCAAGAAGTATAAGGACAGTTAGTTGTTTATTATCTATTGCAGTCTGAACATCATTAGTAATTTTGATTAAGGCGGATTGTGTGGAGTAGCCGGGACGGAAACCAGATTGGAGAGGATCGAGTTGGTTAGACTTTTCTAGGAAATTGGAAACTTGGGATTGTACCAATCTTTCTAGGGGTTTTGAGAGATTGGAAAGAATTGAGATTGGGCGAAAGTCTTCGGGAGAGGATGGATTAGGCTTTTTATTTAAAGGGAGTACAATGGCTTTTTTCCAAGAGGAAGGGAATATTGAGTTCTGTAGGGAGAAATTGTAAATGAAAAGGAGAACTGGGAGGATTTCGGGGAGACATAATTTTATCAATTTGACAGGAATGCCATCTGGTCCTATGGAATTGGTGTGGGATTTCATTACTGCGGTTAGTAAGTCAGTCGGGGAAATGTAGGAGAAATAAAAGTCATCATCATTAAATGATGACTCAGGAGCATAGTTGGAAGAGGAGGGAAGAGAAGAGGTAGAGGAGGCAGAAATAAAATGTGAATTTAAATCGTCAGGTGAAACGGAAAAGAACAGTGAGGAAGGGGATCTAGAAGGTTCACAGAGGGAAAGTTTGCGAAGGATTAGCCATTTAGATTTGGGATCTGGGGCAGATGACAGGGCTTCATGGAAGTAGGAAGCTTTAGCTCGCCGAATTCTTGTTTGTGTCAAATTGCGGAGCACCCTAAACGCTTGATAGTCATCTGTAAGCCTAGTACGTCTAAAGCGTCTGCGGGCAGCATCACGCCTCTTCTGCAGATCCTTGATTTCTTGACACATCCAGGGTGCAGGCCGACGGCGAAAGGTTGATGTTTTTATGGGAGCATGGGTGTTAAGGATATTGAGGAGATTGGAAGTCAGGATTTCAACCATGGAGTCGATGGAGGAGCAGGAATATATTTCGTTCAAGTCTAAGGTTTCAAGGTCAGGTAGTATTTTTTCACGGGTGAGAGTGTCTATCTGACGGAAAGTAAAGGTTCTCGGATGAATCAGAGGGGTTTGGATATTATATGTTATTTGGATCATGTCGTGAGACGATAAGAAGGATACTGGCAGTTGAGAAGAGGAGAGGAGATTTATTTCGGAGTCTATAATGAAGAAGTCTAACCAAGTGTCGGCCTTGTGGGTGTGGTGAGTAGGATAAAAAGGAACAATAAAGAGATGGAGGGAAAAAAATAGGTTTTCTAGATAGGTTTTGTCTTTGGAATTAGAAAGGAAATTGGTATTGAGGTCACCGGCGATGATTATTCTAGGATAGAGGGGAACAAAGTTGAGTAAGGTTGATTCTAAGGACGGATCAAATGGAACAAGGGGAGGACGGTAGATCACTATGTAAAGGAGAGGTGAATTATTACAGGTAATTTCTACTAGAAGGTATTCCACTTGTGGATGTTCGGAGGGTGGGGAGTAATCAAGGATTCGGGACTTCAGGCTATCATGGACAAATATGGCCACTCCACCACCAGTCCGGCTGACCCGGTCGTGGCGGATGAGGGTGTAATTAGGTAAGGAGACAGATGAGGACGGAATATAGGGTTTGAGCCAGGTTTCTGAGATTGCGATGATGTGAAAAAAGTTTTGAGAAAAGTACTGCAGGAATTCATCATAATGGGCGGGAAGGGATTGCGAGTTAACGTGGCAGGTGGTTAGGATGCTAGACATGGGGAGGATTTGATGGGAAACAGTCAGAAATTAGCATAGAGGAAATGAGGCATATATCATATTCTGAAAAAAAATTATGAAAAGTACTGATAGGCAAAATAAAAGTGAATAATGAAAAAATAAGTGAGAAATAAGAGTAAGAAAATAAACAAATTAGTAAACTGGAGCTGTGAGAAATTTTAACCAAAATCTTCAATGTTATTTGGGCACCAATGAAGACAAAAAATACTTTGAAGAACGAGAAGAAGAGATGAAACCTGTGCAGTCAGGCGAAAACTTCTAGATCCGATGCCTGATTAATCAAGATTACTTGATGGCCGTCTTCTTTTCGGCAACGCACAATGCCGGCAGAGAACCATACGTATCTTATCTTCCCGGCAGCTCTCTTCTGCCGGGCTAGCCAGTAGAGGTGCCTGTTTGTTGGGGTCATCTCCTCGCCGAGATAAATTCGGTGGCAGTCGTTTTCCTGCCACCCGATATCACGCGTCGAGAAATCCCTCTTCACTTTTCTTCTCGCTATCAGGTCGTCCCTCACTGACTGCCTGACGAAATGTGCTATTACCGGCGGCGGTCGTGGGTCATCCTTCTTGCTTCTGCGGCGCTGCACGACATCCAAATCCTCCACTCCGAGCTTGATGCCCAGCCCCGCGGTTATACTAATGTAAATTTGTGTTGGCAACCATAGACCATTAATTAATATAATCAAATATCAAGCATTCTCCTCTCGTATGATTCGCAACTAATATTATGTATATAGGTTTAGTTATTATTTTGTATATAGATGTTTTTGGTTTTATTTAAATTTGTAAATACATTAGTTAGAAAACCATCTTGATGATTTTACATTCTACCTTGCATGCCACCAATTAGTAATAGAAACAAATAGTAAATTTATAAACATGATACCTTTAGAAAGGAAATCCGATAAAAATTATATGGTTCAATCTAGGATACTACAGTAGGGGGTCTGTGGTATCTAACATTTCAATACAAATATAAGTATTAATTACATTTTAATACAAATAAATGCGATTCCTGGAACCCCTTACTCGCCGTAGAAACGCGAGACCAGGAACATAGCATTATATTTTTATTAACCATTTTCACTATTATTTCTTTAAACAGTCAAGTAGGCAATAAATTGAAAAAAAAAAATAAAAAGTGGAAACTTAACAATTTACTGTTGTGTTTATTTGTCATTAATTTTTCAATTTTTCTTATCAAATTGATTATTTACGCAATATTTTTCCTAAATTTTTGTAAGTAGTTGACTTATATTCTTCTAACTTTGGTCTAAATGATTTTCCGGCACTAGGAAGTAATTATTATATCTCCATCTTTCTGTTTATGACCAATATTATAAATGAAAATGTCCAAATAAGCATATCTATGTTGTTTCTTTGTTTACAACTGAGCTAAATTGGCTTCAGTAATGATCAGAAATGATTGAACGTCTTCATGATCAAAGCCATCCCGAGCAATCTTTGCCATTCTTGTGACGTTCATTCATGGATTACCGTGTAGGGTCCGTTTTTAACGGAATTTGATTTAGAATTTGATGTGCCTCCGGCCTATGAACTCGGGCACTGACGGGAGCCAAAGCTCTTCGTGAATGACCGACTTCTTTGCCCGGTTGTGTTCGCAATCGTTTGGAATTATGTATTATATGTTATTTTAATTTACTTATAGGCCAATTCACTCTGGTTCTCTTATTAGAGTCCTAACTAGTTTTGATATTTATCATAGAGGCCAGATTTAAAATATATTTAAAGATTTCATATCAATAAATAGAGTTAACCTCAAGAAAAATTATAAAACGCCGCAAATTATTTCACAATGATTTATTATTTCTAAACAATTATACAACTAAAGTAACATTACCTTCCGAGTTACAAAGAAAAAAAAAACAAAAGGTGATTCCAATTATTGGACTAAACTGTTTTTCTTTAATCATTAGTAATAAGCTAAAAAAAAAAAAAAATAGCATTAGCTCAGTAATACATTTAAAATTTAAAAACCAAACCAAGGATATAACATTTGGAGTAGAACACATAAAAAAAACCCGGAGACCATATCTTTGCTCCTATGTGTCCGATTTTAACGATTTTTTTTTAGGGAATTTCGCAAAAATTTAAAAAAACTATATACCATACCAACAAAAAAGTAAAAACTTTTCGAGTTATTCGGAATTTAATTTTACCATCCCTCGTAACTTTATTTCCAGCTTCTTTTCGTTGAAGTATGTAATATAGATAAATTTAAAGGGCGTCGAGAAAATGACTTTAGCGAAGTTTCATTGAAATCTGTATATTCGTTTAGGAGCTACAGTCTATAGCAACGCAGGTTTTTCGGCCGCCATTTTGAAAGTTAAAGGCGGAGAGTAATTTCGATGAAGGAGGATCATCCTCGGGTGACCTCTGATTTTATATCAAAATTTTAAAAAAATCGGTCCAGTAGTTTCTGAGAACATGCGCGGACGGAGGACGGAGAAAATTTTTTTAATTCGTTTTTCGAATTCTACGCGCCTTGAAACGTGAAACCTCAAATTTTGAGAGGGGGTTATGTTTTTGAATTTTTAGGTCGATCACAATGTTTAATTATTGAAAATAATAAACCAAAAAATGTGATTAAATGCAAGGTCTATGGCCCTTGGTCAGGTCCAGGTAATCAGAGAGACCAATCTAGATTTGCCGGCTAGGTTCTCGGTCGGGGAGGGTTAATAAACCCTATATTTAAAAGTAGTGATGCAATAAAAATAAGAAACTAGTGTAGAAGTGGGATGCCTTTCAATAAACATTGAGGCTCCAGGAAATTAGATTTCTTCCCTTGTATGGCTAATTCCCATGGCATGGACATGTATTTAGTTTCGATCGGAGTGTGATAGGCACCCGACTATAACACCTAGTTTCTAGATGTCAATTTTTGTATCAATCTTCCAAGATGTTAAAGTAATTATTGAAGTACACCTTCCTAGAGTGGATAGAATTTCCGAATGTCTGTATTTAGTTTTTGAAGTGAAAAATTCTTTAGGCGCGGTTAGCACTCTTTTGTGGAGAGTGAATTAGACTCATCCGTCAGTTTTCTGTCGTGTTAACGCTCGGTTATAGTCTACTAGAGTCGACTAATTGAAATTTTTTTACATATGGGTTAAAATATTTCAGAAAATAAAAATCGGGCCTGCATACTGTAAGCGAGGGAATTGTTCAGCCTTTCATCCTCTCTATAATAGGCTATACCTCAAAATTGTATCTTAACGCGAGTGGTCAGAGAAGGCATAACAAAGAAAAAAAAACCCTGAGAAACTTTCAGTTCAAGCCAGACATCTCAAAAAAATGAATTTGTTATAGCATGTCGGGCCTTCGGAATTAATTTACAATAAAACTTTTTTGGTAAGACCAACCGTTATTATTATTGTTATTTTTTTTCAATTATAAATAAAATATATTTTGCATGTAATATGTTGTAAAAGTGAAAATTTACTGTATATGGTTATTGACAGAATCAATTATAAATATCTATCACCTATACTACTATCCAGGGGAGATAGTGGTAAGAGAAAAAGAGCGAATCGATCTACAACTAAATGAAGATAAAACCAAATACGGGGGGTTTTATTGTAAATACAAGGATGTTTTAATGTAATACATCGTTTTAATTGTATTACATGGGGTTTTATTGTAAATGAAGATAAAACCAAACACATCCGAATACCTGAAATGGGTTCGGGATTCATCGCGGGCTATCCTATTCGAAGAGGGAGGAAATTCCAGAATTTGGTGGAACAGGCAACGAGATATTGTTGAAATGAGGCAGATCTGTGAAAAAGATCAGACAGGCGAGATCTTTTTGAAATGGGAGAGATTGAGAACTTGAATGTTATAGTGAACTATGCAATGCTCTTTTCGAAAACAAACAATAGTTTTCGATATGTGAATGAAAAATCAATAATTATATCAAACGATTTCTTGTAAAAAATTAACAAGCTTCCGGAAAAAATTTCTATCAGAAAACACCAGATGTCGTGTTAAGATACAATAAACATCTATAAAATTGACGCTTAAAACCAGTGTTGGGCATTTACTCGAGTAAATGTCGAGCAGTGACGTCACGAGTGATCACTCTTGGAAGCTGAGCCATGAGTAATTTTGAAAATTACTCGTGAAATATTTTTCCTTCATGAGTAAATCACTCGTGAAAAATGTTTCTCCATGAGTAAATTACTCATGAAAAATTTTAACGCCATGAGTAATTTTGAAAAAAAAAAATGTTTTTATTTTATTTAACCTAATTTTTTTTTCACCTTTCCGATTTATTCGATATCGGGGTCCACCTATATGTTTTGGGGGGCGCTTTTTATGGAAATGTTATCCAATTTGAGATTGGGCCCCCCGGGCCTCGACTTTTTTTAACTTTTCGGATTAAATCGATATCAGGGTCGACTTATAGGTTTTGGGGGGCGCTTTTTATGAAAATGATATCGAATTTCGGATTGGGCCCCCGGGCCTCGACTTTTTTTTAACTTTTCGGATTAAATCGATCTCAGGGTCGACTTATAGGTTTTGGGGGGGCTCTTTTTATGAAAATGATATCGAATTTCGGATTGGGCTCCCCGGGCCTCGACTTTTTTTAACTTTTGGGATTAAATCGATATCAGGGTCGACTTATAGGTTTTGGGGGGCTCTTTTTATGAAAATGATATCGAATTTGGGATTGGGCCCCCCGGGCCTCGACTTTTTTAAACTTTTCAGATTAAATCGATATCAGGGTCGACTTATAGGTTTTGGGGGGCGCTTTTTATGAAAATGATATCGAATTTCGGATTGGGCCCCCGGGCCTCGACTTTTTTTAACTTTTGGGATTAAATCGATATCAGGGTCGACTTATAGGTTTTGGGGGGCTCTTTTTATGAAAATGATATCGAATTTGGGATTGGGCCCCCCGGGCCTCGACTTTTTTTAAACTTTTCAGATTAAATCGATATCAGGGTCGACTTATAGGTTTTGGGGGGGCTCTTTTTATGAAAATGATATCGAATTTCGGATTGGGCTCCCCGGCCTCGACTTTTTTTAACTTTTGGGATTAAATCGATATCAGGGTCGACTTATAGGTTTTGGGGGGCTCTTTTTATGAAAATGATATCCAATTTGGGATTGGGCCCCCCGGGCCTCGACTTTTTTTAAACTTTTCAGATTAAATCGATATCAGGGTCGTCTTATAGGTTTTGGGGGGCGCTTTTTATGAAAATGATATCGAATTTCGGATTGGGCTCCCCGGGCCTCGACTTTTTTTAACTTTTGGGATTAAATCGATATCAGGGTCGACTTATAGGTTTTGGGGGGCTCTTTTTATGAAAATGATATCGAATTTGGGATTGGGCCCCCCGGGCCTCGACTTTTTTAAACTTTTGAGATTAAATCGATATCAGGGTCGACTTATAGGTTTTGGGGGGCGCTTTTTATGAAAATGATATCGAATTTGGGATTGGGCCCCCCGGGCCTCGACTTTTTTTAACTTTTGGGATTAAATCGATATCAGGGTCGACTTATAGGTTTTGGGGGGCGCTTTTTATGAAAATGATATCCAATTTGAGATTGGACACCCCCGCCCCGTTTTTTTTAACTTTTCGGATTAAATCGATCTCAGGGTCGACTTATAGGTTTTGGGGGGCGCTTTTTATGAAAATGATATCGAATTTCGGATTGGGCCCCCGGGCCTCGACTTTTTTTAACTTTTGGGATTAAATCGATATCAGGGTCGACTTATAGGTTTTGGGGGGCTCTTTTATGAAAATGATATCGAATTTGGGATTGGGCCCCCCGGGCCTCGACTTTTTTTAACTTTTCAGATTAAATCGATATCAGGGTCGTCTTATAGGTTTTGGGGGGCGCTTTTTATGAAAATGATATCGAATTTGGGATTGGGCCCCCCGGGCCTCGACTTTTTTTAACTTTTGGGATTAAATCGATATCAGGGTCGACTTATAGGTTTTGGGGGGCGCTTTTTATGAAAATGATATCCAATTTGAGATTGGACCCCCCGCCCCCGTTTTTTTTTAACTTTTGGGATTAAATCGATATCAGGGTCGACTTATAGGTTTTGGGGGGCGCTTTTTATGAAAATGATATCCAATTTGAGATTGGACCCCCCCGCCCCCGTTTTTTTTTAACTTTTGGGATTAAATCGATATCAGGGTCGACTTATAGGTTTTGGGGGGCGCTTTTTATGAAAATGATATCCAATTTGAGATTGGACCCCCCCGCCCCCGTTTTTTTTTAACTTTTGGGATTAAATCGATATCAGGGTCGACTTATAGGTTTTGGGGGCGCTTTTTATGAAAATGATATCCAATTTGAGATTGGCCCCCCGGGCCTCGACTTTTTTTAACTTTTGGGATTAAATCGATATCAGGGTCGACTTATAGGTTTTGGGGGCGCTTTTTATGAAAATGATATCCAATTTGAGATTGAGCCCCCCGGGCCTCGACTTTTTTTAACTTTTGGGATTAAATAGATATCAGGGTCGAATCTTATGTTTTGGGGGCGCTTTATATGAAAATCATTTCGGATTTGAGATTGAGAGTTTTGGGGCTTTCCCCAAAACATAAGAGTCG
The DNA here is from genome assembly GCA_928085145.1 of Nezara viridula. Lineage (NCBI taxonomy): Eukaryota > Metazoa > Arthropoda > Insecta > Hemiptera > Pentatomidae > Nezara > Nezara viridula. The sequence goes on along the minus strand of OV725079.1, from coordinate 157,946,193 downwards.
ACCCTGATATCGATTTATTCCGAAAAATTAAAAAAAGGTTGAGGCTTGGGGGTCTAATCTTAAATCAGATGTCATTTTCATAAAAAGCGCGCCTTAAAATATAAGAGTCCACCGTGATATCGATTTAATCCCAAAAGTTAAAAAAAGTCGAGGCCCGGGGTGCCCAATCTCAAATTGGATATCATTTTCATAAAAAGCGCCCCCAAAACCTATAAGTCGACCCTGATATCGATTTAATCCCAAAAGTTAAAAAAAATCGAGGGCGGGGGGTCCAATCTCAAATTGGATATCATTTTCATAAAAAGCGCCCCCCGAAACCTATAAGTCGACCCTGATATCGATTTAATCCCAAAAGTTAAAAAAAACGGTGGGCCGGGGGTCCAATCTCAAATTGGATATCATTTTCATAAAAAGCGCCCCCGAAAACTATAAGTCGACCCTGATATCGATTTAATCCCAAAAGTTAAAAAAAGTCGAGGCCGGGGGGCCCAATCTCAAATTGGATATCATTTTCATAAAAAGCGCCCCCCAAAACCTATAAGTCGACCCTGATATCGATTTAATCCCAAAAGTTAAAAAAAAACGGGGGCGGGGGGGGTCCAATCTCAAATTGGATATCATTTTCATAAAAAGCGCCCCCCGAAACCTATAAGTCGACCCTGATATCGATTTAATCCCAAAAGTTAAAAAAAAACGTGGGCGGGGGGGTCCAATCTCAAATTGGATATCATTTTCATAAAAAGCGCCCCCTGAAACCTATAAGTCGACCCTGATATCGATTTAATCCCAAAAGTTAAAAAAAGTCGATGGCCGGGGGGCCCAATCTCAAATTGGATATCATTTTCATAAAAAGCGCCCCCCAAAACCTATAAGTCGACCCTGATATCGATTTAATCCCAAAAGTTAAAAAAAAACGGGGGCGGGGGGGCCCAATCTCAAATTGGATATCATTTTCATAAAAAGCGCCCCCCGAAACCTATAAGTCGACCCTGATATCGATTTAATCCCAAAAGTTAAAAAAAAACGGGGCGGGGGGGGTCCAATCTCAAATTGGATATCATTTTCATAAAAAGCGCCCCCCGAAACCTATAAGTCGACCCTGATATCGATTTAATCCCAAAAGTTAAAAAAAAGTCGATGCCCGGGGGGCCCAATCTCAAATTGGATATCATTTTCATAAAAAGCGCCCCCCAAAACCTATAAGTCGACCCTGATATCGATTTAATCCCAAAAGTTAAAAAAAAACGGGGCGGGGGGCCCAATCTCAAATTGGATATCATTTTCATAAAAAGCGCCCCCCAAAACCTATAAGTCGACCCTGATATCGATTTAATCCCAAAAGTTAAAAAAAAACGGGGGCGGGGGGCCCAATCTCAAATTGGATATCATTTTCATAAAAAGCGCCCCCCGAAACCTATAAGTCGACCCTGATATCGATTTAATCCCAAAAGTTAAAAAAAAACGGGGCGGGGGGCCCAATCTCAAATTGGATATCATTTTCATAAAAAGCACCCCCCGAAACCTATAAGTCGATCCTGATATAGATTTAATCCCAAAAGTTAAAAAAAGTCGAGGCCCGGGGGGCCCAATCTCAAATTGGATAACATTTCCATAGAAAGCGTCCCCCAAAACATATATGTCGACCCCGATATTGAATAAATCGGAAAGGTGAAAAAAAAATTAGGTTAAATAAAATAAAAACATTTTTTTTTTCAACATTACTCATGGCGTAAAAATTTTTCATGAGTAATTTACTCATGGAGAGAACATTTTTCACGAGTGATTTACTCATGAAGGAAAAATATTTCACGAGTAATTTTCAAAATTACTCATGGCTCAGCTTCCAAGAGTGATCACTCGTGACGTCACTGCTCGAGATTTACTCGAGTAAATGCCCAACTCTGCTTAAAACAGAATACCCTATTTTTCCTATATTGCTTAGACTATAACCCCACCAGGTAATTACTTTATGTTTGTCAATCTACTGTATAAAAAGTTCACGTTATCACTCACTCATTGACTTATTGTCCACTGTATTTCAAAATTGACAATGCAACTGAATCTGAACTTTTAAATGGTATTTCCCTTTATGCTGTGATATTAAAGAAAAATTGTCTTTGAATAAATCGAAAACGATACTTAAGTGGAAAATTATGTATAAAGATACAAATTTGAAAGATAATTAAATTCTCTGCAAAGCAGAAAACAAATCGCCAAAATCAGTTATTACTAATATTACTAAAGGTACACCACCATGTATTGTATACATTACACCCATTATTTCTAAACTGGTTCCAATGGAAATTTGTACAAATAAAAAAAAAAAGGAGTATTTCTAAAAGCTAAAAGAAAAGATTTTTACATTTTAGCCGATTTCACAGGCAGAAGGCTTCACGAATTCATATTAAGACTCGCTATCGTAGATGAGTTGATGTTGTGGACCTATAACAGTGAAACAAATTGAGGAGCAAAAAAATGTTGTTAACGACAAATATGTACGACAATGATTTAAATGTTATGCTTCGAAGGTAGTTGTTAGTCGAAGGTAAATGTCCACTATCGAAGGTAGGGAAGCATTCTATTCGTGCGAGAGGTAATTTTTTTGTGCTCGGTATCAAAAATTTCCATTCGCGTTTTACGTTTCAGACATCAAGAATCAAATTTGAATCGGCATCTGTCTGTCTGTAGTCAAATCTATGTGATGGGCATATCATCTACTAACTTTCATACGATTTTCATGAATTTTTAGGGATTGTGCATGTTGTTGTCTAGATTGTCCCATATCAAGTTTATCAAATACAATCCAGCACTTCCACTTGCGCACGCGTAAATATATTTTCATACATATGGCAATATTAATGAAACAGCTCATTCGATTTGACTCGAAGTTAAAAGGAAGGTGAGTTTAGGTAAAGTAATGATTCTATATAGATTTTATTTAATTCCGTCATCTATTTTCTCTTATATATGAGCAAACGTGTTTTCCAAGGAAAACATAAATAAGAGCATATCAAGATACGTCTATATCTCTAGAACCGCTAATTCGATTTGGCTCAAATTTGGAGGGATTGGTTAACGGATAGTTAAGTAAATATCATTTTAATCAAATTCTATTCACTACTCTAGATGATTGTGGCGGAACTTGGATGTCAGGGGCTGTTTTCTTGTGTTTTCTCTCAAGGTCTGATGAGGTTCAAAGATGAAATCATGGAAAAAATAAGAAACCATCACTCATCCAAGGACATCGACAGAGTGTTAAACTCTAAATCAAACCCAAGATATAGAAAAATCTGCTCCTTTAATGTTACCACCAGAGGATTATCTTCAGTTCACTGCTCTGAATTTAAACAAATTAAGAGCCGTTAGTCGTCTCAGAGTAGCAAATAAAGATTTTATGAAAATATACTTAAAAGATGCTACTTTGACTATTAAATCCAGTGAGGTGTGTAGTGCATGCAACTGCCTTGTAGCTGACCTGGTAATTCATTTTCTGATCCAATGTATCAAGTTCAACGAGCCGAGAAATAAGTACTTGAAGGCATTTATCACTGAATCCAGGGAAGATGCTAGTGTGATGGGTGATATATATATATACTCATATACATACATACAATAGCGTTCATTACAAAATCTATTTTATTCTGCAAATTCTCAGAAGCGACATGAGGTCATAATTGATCTTACTTTTAAAGATTAACAAGTAAAATAATATATATTCATAAAGAAAATTTAATTATTAAAAACTTTTTCCGTATGAAGTAGACTAAAACGAAGCAATCAAGAATCAGCTAGTCAAATACAAAAAAAAAAAAAAAAAAAATGAGGTAAAACCAACTTTTTTTTCACATTAGCGATAGCTGAGGACGGATATTTCGGAAATTAATTGAGATAGCGAAAAAAGTATAGAATCAATAGTATTGCAAATGATATCATCTTCAATTTTGTATAAAATGTTTTTATCGATGCGATGGATTGTTTTCTTGATATAAGCGAAAACCCGAAAAAAGTGATCTAGGCGCCCCCACATCTGACACACCACCTAGGAGTGGAGACTTTTAATATGTTTACCTCCTTACCAGTTCAAACAATTTACCAAAGTCAAAAAATGTATCCCTGCCATTTCCTTCTATAGCACCTTTTCGAGCATTCATTGACTGGGATAGTACTCCCGTTTCAATTTATCAAATTACATCTATGCTTTCACTTACAGACACAGAAATATATATTTTTTAGACATGCCTATATTGAAAAAAAAACCAGGGTAGGTGGGACTAATGTAAAAATGATCAATAAATATTTTAATATCATATCAATTTTATAGAATTCTATCCTCTACTTCCTCCTACGCTTGCTCAAATGTATTTTTCTAGGTCTATTACGCTTGTATTTTGGGTACGCCTTTATCTTAAAAACTGCAAAATTGATTTGGACCAAAGTTAGACGTACGCAGGGAAGGACAGGGGGATCTGTTGCCTCCTCTTCCTTAAAAAGACTAAAGATTCCGTATCACTTTTGACATAGCATTATGATGAAGAAAATAAAAGAAGAAATTGTTTGATTATATTTATATTTTCCATGTACAAGATTTTATGTATTCGTGATTTATTTTATTTTTTACATTTTTTTATTTTTTATGGAAACATTTCCGTATCACTTATGACATAGAACTATACTGAATAAAAAAAATAAGAAATTGTTTGTTTTTATTGATATTTTTTGTATTTATAAGATTCTATATATTTAGAATAGAATAGAATAGAAAATAATTTTATTCTGGGACGAAGTCCCTTCAGAATAACAAAAAATTACAAAATTAAAATGTTGTATCTGGCCAAATAAAAACAAACATAAAAAGTAAAAGTAAAGCTAAATCAGTAAAGAAAATATTAGTTTTACATACTATATACAAAATAAAATTAAAAAACAAAAAAAAAATCTATATACAAAACTCTTGAAACCTTGCCAAGACACTTAAAACTTTACAATTGTAAAATATAAATATGTACTTTTAGAAAAAAAAAATCGAATCTGCTAATAAGTATGAACTATATGTAAATACATTATTATGAATAATATGTAATTTTTCATACACCGTTAGCGGGTATCTGACTGTTTTAGAGACAGGAATTGGAATAGGAGGGTTTTGAATGTAGACAGGGATGAAGAATGCCGAATTTTGAGATGTATTTTATTTTTTACATTCTTTACATTATTTTTTAATTGGAAAAGATTATATATCACTTTAGGCATAGCATTGCTAAAAAAAAGTAAATAAATTGCTTGTCTTTATTATTAATACAAAATTTTGCGTATTTTATTTTTACATTACTCACCATGTAGATATGAATATATTTTTTTCTCTCAATCGATTTTTTTTTTTTATAGTTTACATTACAAATGTATTCATAAAGTATTCATTCAAAGCCCTTAAGTAACAGATTTAAATATTTTTCCTTTTTTTTTCCTACAATGGTTCCCTCATGAAAATAATTTAATGTTCCTTCCTATTTTATTTATTTAATTTTTTTTCTTATGCAGCGATATTGCAATATTGTGATCCTATGGATCATCTGCTTTCATTAATATATCTTTAAGCTATAAACATAATTAGAGAGAGAAATACTTTATTAAAAGTAATGCTGTCCTACTACATAGGGTTGCTTCGTACACAGCATACCTATCAATCCACAAGGACATTAATTTTATATTTCATTTTTCTATTTTTTTATACATATATATGTCATATCTTTCCTTTCTTTCTCTCTTTTTCCTCTTTCCTCTCATAACAAATTCTCATATGCAATTCCCAGAGTGCAGACAAAAAGACAGGACGACAGCGGATCAATTCAAAATTTAATATTTAATATTTATAACTAATATTTAAGATATTTTTTATGCATTAGATCTTTTGGCCAGATGTAATGCTAATTTGTATGAAAAATATTCTTATTCTTAAGAGACGTTGACCCAGAATAAAATTTCTATTTCTATTTCTATTTCTTTTCTATGTACTTGTACTTTTGTTCTATTTATAAATTGTGATAAAAATGATCTAAATAATATAATATTATGGAGTTTGAATCATGTACATGCTTTAATTTTTTTTGTCTTGATTTTTCTGCACCACGTACGACTTTGAAAGGGAACTAAGAATTAAGTGAAAAATTGGTCATGTAAGTATCAGTTTAATCAAATTTCATCCACTATTTTAAAAAGTACTTTCGATTATGGATACGCCAGCTATTTTTTCCAATATTTCTAATACAGCTTGTTCAATTTGGTCCAAAGATAGAGGGAATTTGAGAAAGAGTGTACAGATGGCCTGTAATTGTTAAGAATATAATGGCTGAGAAAATTTATGGCAAGTTGAGAACATATGGAAACAGAGATTTATGTTTATTATAAACTTATGAATTCTTAATTGAATCCGTGACGAGCGTAGCATTTATTTAGTAGGTCAGTACGTTCTATTCACGTTTACTGGATATAATGAACATTTTAGAGATTCTGTGGTTTGGTATGTGCGCTTTTGCTTGACAAGAATACACTTCAAAATCGCTGTCTTCTGTTTACTTTCTATTGTCAAACAACAAATAATTGACCTAAAGATGTAGGTAATTCCACAACCAATAAAAAAATTGTGTGGAAGTTATGACAATTTTTTTTTTATACTACCCTCATGAAACTGAAATAAACCGTGAAATAAACAGGCATTGTAATATTTTTGTTTTTCACAAGGGTGTTTCAAACCAGTTAATAATATTTATGATTTAATTATCACTTAATCCTTTAAAAGTCACTTAAAATCTCTGGCACAACTTTTAAGTATGCCACGAGCTGATAAAAAATAAGCAAATATTGACATGCCCAGGAACGGCTTAACTTTATGATCCCACTATAAATAATTTATTATCACCTACCGTAAATCATTGTTTTAACCACCAGCACTCAATATAAATAAATATTATAAAACGTAAGTAGAAAATATTATTACTTTCAACTTTACCTCATTGCGAATGATGTCTCAGATGATTAGTAGACAATTAGACTAAACTCGAAATCAACAGATCTTACTTAAACTATGTAATGAAAAAACATCTTCTCGAGGAGAAACTTCTCGCAAGGATTCCAAAAGCACTATGTCGAATAACGAAGCCGAGATAGTCGCTTCTTGATGAAGCATTGACATACTTTCCAAAAAAAGAGATCTTTATCTCACAGGCACAGTGCAATCGATATGCTGAATGCTAATTAGTCATCGATTCATGTCAATGATATCCAACCTATTGATCGTAGATAGATAGATATATATTGATCTTCCAAGGAGAGAAAGCTTTTACTGCCAGAGGCTGCGGTTGTAGATGAGTTTATAATTAACAACATACTCTGCATTATAAGGTAGTATAGATCCCTTTTCTAGCTCTCAGGAGCGACGGAGTGAGATATGAAGCGAAAGGGATTTCATGGAGAATCATTGGAACAATTGAGAAGTTTCGAATCTCAGATGGTTTCAAAAGTTCCGAGAAGGAATAGAGTTTGTTATAAAGATTTCGACACCATCAAAAATCATCCAGACACGATATACTGATGTACTTGGTCTTTTTCTATCTCCGACTCGTGCATTTTAAAGTCCAGAAATGTTTAATTAACCATATAAATTGTAATTCCACGCGAATGCCGCACAGTGGGGCGAACCTATGCATTTGGTAGACATAGGACCAATATCTGAAATTTCGAATTTTCTCATATTTTTTTGGTTGAGCCGTTCTTCTCAGTTTCTATCATCATTGTCCATCGTCAGTTTTTTTTTTTTTTTTAAATTTCCACCTAAGATCTTATTTAAACGACCATGCATGGAAAATGTCCTTTTTTAAAAAAAGTATTGATGAACCAAAATTAATGAATCATCTTTATTACGATAATTTAACTTTATTATCATAGTTTAAGTTTATGCAGCTTGAACTTTTATAGACTCTTAAATTTTTTTTTAATGAAAAACATCAGCGTGGTAAATTTCTTTAGTTTTGTGAAAGTTTGTGTTCGCGTTGGATAAAATTGAATAGAAATCTATCTGACTTTTTAAAAGCTAACGAAAATTGGTTAAATTTAGATTTTGTTGTTCTTCATAAATTCGATTTGATCTACTTTCATCGTCTTCGTCATCAATAGCTTCTACTAATGTTTCATCCCGTTCTGAGTCTTTTGATGTGTTATCTGGTAGCCAAAAGCGAAGAAATACTCAAGAATTAAGAGAAGCTCCGGATGATATGTTTTTATATCCCATGAAAAAAAGATTTAAATCTGATGATGGTTTCTTGTTTACGGTCAAAAATGACAACTTTAAAACAAGAATTATCACCTGATGCTCTAAATTTGTTGATAAATAAATTTTTTTACTTTTTTAAAAATATTTTACTAAACCAACATGCCTATAGATAATTATTTTTTTTTTATTTATAATACATAGATATGTAGAAACATAATTAGTAAAAGTAACTAATTATAATATTTTGAATAAAATTTTTTATGGATCTCGTTCATGTGTTTTTATTTTCAATTGAATGGTACATAATCTTATATGGAAAAGGGGGGTTTTGGTTTGCAGAAAAACGCCGTAACCATTTTACACCGTTGCTCCTGTCAAAACAAGTGACCTAAGTAAAATTTGCTGGAAATAGGGTGTGGAATCAATTTACGACGTCAAATTATAGGATTTAAAAAAAGAATAAAAAAACTTCTGGGCCATCCTGTGCATCAAAATTAAAATCTGAATACAGAAATCGATTCTTCGTTAAAAAATATTGGGGGTTTATGTTTAACTTTTTTTTGTACGGCCAACAGTCTGACCATAAAACTATAATGTCCAATAATTTGTTGTTTCGCCCCAGTGTGTGCCGGTTTGGTGGTAAACCTGTCATGGGGCTCTTCTTATGTAAGTCTTCAACGAACTAACAGCCTTTTGAAAAGGTAGATGGAGGGGAATATTCGCAGATATCCCAAATACGTCAAATGCATTACTCATAGGGATACTGCGCAAAAAATGAATAGGAATATTCCTATTTCATTTGTTTTAATTAAATATCGTATTTTTTTTTTTGTTTGAAAGAATTTCTCTAATTAGTTGATAAATATAAAAAGTAAATACTAAGTAATCTTTATTTTTAATAAATTATTAACTAAAGGATAGTCAACTTAAAGAGTACTCATTGCACAGATTAACAGTTGTTTTCTAATCCATCGATATTCTGTTTAACGATGGAAAGACATTATAATGAAGAAAAATTTCGCAGTATTATCGCGAGAATGTGCTGTCAAGAGTACCTGCAAGAGGATACCGCCGATGTAGGCGGTATCCGGTCTCCTGGTTATGGCCATATTCAGTGAAACCGGAAGTACAAATAGGAGACTTGTAGGTAGATGTCAGCGCAATATGGGTTATAGAAATATTGTTATTATTGTAAGAAGCATGCCTTTTCATAGAGGCAGACAGGGCCTAGATGAAGTTTCTAATATTCTGCCAAGAACCATATTAACTCAAATCATTCGTAATAATTTTTTTATCATTAAACACTTTATTCAGAAATATTACGCTTTGTCACAGTTAAGGACACTTATAATAGAGTTCAGACAATATACAAATTCATACCGTATATACAAAAATATAAATAAATAAAGTAATAACAAAAGAATAAGAAAAAAGAACAAAAGAGAAAAGAAAAAAAATATATATATACACATAAGTAAATAAAAATAGAAATAAAAGTAAAACAAACACCTTATATAAAACATACCTATATACATTATTTACAATTTGCCAGGTGATCTCCGAACCAATCCTGTCCCCTCCACATGTGGAGGGAAAAGGGAGGCTTAGGCGATCCCTACGCTTATCCCTCAGCCACTTCACTGGTATTTAAAATCAGCGGAGGATGAGTAAGAGCGCTATAGCCACAGACACTCATGACTTGAGTGGAGAATCTGGCCATTGCTAGAACTCCAAAATATCCATATTTACAAAAGGTCTCGTGGCTACTGCCGCTGTAATAATTTGTGAGGAGTTGCTTTAACTTCTTATAGTTAATTATGACCAACAACAGTCCGTCACTCGTAGCTCAGCAAATTATGTTGTAGCAAGCGCTTAGATGAAGATACAAACTGGAGTGCTGTTATGTTTACAGACAAGTCACGTTTTTTATATTTATAACGACTGTAGTAGTCAAAGAGTCCACCAAAAACAGCTTGTGCATTCTTCAATGCAATCTACAGGAGCATTTATACGGCATCTAGTCAATATTGTGAAAGGCAATCTCATTGCAGTTCGTTATATTCAAGAAATCATAGAGGAGTACATTCCTCAAACCAAGGCCATAATTGGCATAGATTTCTTCTTGACAATACGATCCCATAGGGGAAAAGTTATTCATCTATATCATGATAATCTAGACATTTTACATCTGCCTCTTTCTGTATTGTTTTCAGATCTCAATCCCTTTGAACACACGTGAGCATTATAGAGAAGGCTGTTTGAGTACGCGAAGTTGTCAGAGTGTTATCCTGCTTTGATCATCCGAAAAAGGAATTTTATTCCAACAAGATAATGTTCATCCTCTTACTCTAAATTCTCAGATGCATTCAACTTTGCTGCGGGAAATGTGATTAAGTCTTGATGTAAAACTGGAAGGTTGCAGATGAATGAATCATTAAATTCTAGGATTAGTTGATACATACAATTAGATTGGAATAAAAATAAAATATCAACAGTAGAAACAAACGAAATAGCAAAATACTTGCGGAACTACTTCTGCACCTTAGCTTCTAGTCGAATTTTAGTATTTTGTTAATTGATTTTAGTTTACAGCTGCAGCCCTCCAAGAATAATAACAAATTTCCATAATCATTGATACCATAATGATATCAATAATCTATAATTACGAGAAGATGAATAATGGAGTAATGAAGAAAGGGGGAAGTAAGAATGATAGTAGCTCAGTGAGTAAGGTCCTGTGTTCCTACCCCATTAGTCCAAGTTAATATTTATTCTTTTACATCAGCCATAGATCAACCCTCGATTCAGAAGACCCTCAGGATCATGGCCCAATCATCCCTCTGCGTAATCGTGAGCCTTCCTTACTTTTTTTTTTTTTAACCAAATTAGATTTTAGAGCTGTTTTGTTGACTTTTAAACGTTTACTGTGGTAGGAGTACATTAAAACATAAAATTTAAATACAAATATTATGTAAATTAATGTTAATTTTTTTTTTTATCTCTAGAAAATCAACACTTGTTTTGTTTACATTTTTACCACAATTAGTACTGCCATTTGAAAATCACCCGTAGATAAAACAATTAATATTATTAATTAAATTCTTATCACAAGGAAGTGGTTTATTTCAAATTTGTTGAAGAGTCTCCTCGCAGTAATTTAAATATTTGCTAAATTCTATTCTGTATTTTTTTTTTCAACATTTTATTGAGAAATATTACAATCTGTATCAGTTAAGCACACTTATAATAGAGTTCAGAGAGTACATTCATACCATATATACAGAAACATAAATAAATAAAGTAATAACAAATAAATAGAAAAAAAAGAACAAAAGAAAAAGAAAATATATATATATGTAAGTAAAAATAGAAATAAAAGTAAAACAAACATCTTAGATACAAGCATACCTATATACACTGTTTACAATCATCCAGGTAATCTCCGAACCTATCTTGTTCCACCACATTAGGAGGAAAAAGCGAGGCTTAGGAGATCCCTACGCTTCTCCCTCAGCCACTTCACTGGTATTTAAATGAGTAAGAGCGCTACAGCCACAGACACTCATGACTGTAAAAATGAGATTCCAAAATTACAGTTAAACTATTTTTATTGTTTGTACTTCTCACAAGTGTGGGAGATCCCGGTCCTCAACCTTGAATATTATTGCATTTGCTCACTATTGTTTTTAAATTATGTCTTCAGTTTATTATAAAACGTAACTTGGTATATTTTTTATGGAACTGATCTTACACAATTCCATTATGTTTTTGTGAATTTTGACTTCATTCATCGATAAAAAATTTCTGTAAGTGTATCAAAATGATGCAAATCCAATTATATATCAGAAATAGAGTAAAGACCGAAATATTTTGACTTAAAAGAGGGAAAATTCATCACAGTACTTACAAGTAGAAATTTAATTCTATGAAATGTTATTTAATAATTTTTTACAATAAACAGACGATATGTTGTTTCTTGAATTGCAGCTGTCATTTAAAATACGTTCAAATTGTTGAGTAAATTGATTATAGTGTTTGAACATTGCCTTTAAGCGATGTACATTAATGGAGTCTGGTACTGGGATCTTGCTTTGCCTTATGTGTGTGGGGGGAAAAGCCTGGCTCGGAGATTCTTGGGCGAATGTATATATTGTATATAGTTATGATTGTGTTTAGAAGTTTTTATTTTATTTTATTTGTTTATTTTTATTTTGTATTTTTATTTACTTTCTTCATCAGTATTATTTATTTACTTCTTATATTTATATCTATTTCTTTATTATTTGTATATACTGTATGAATGAGAACTTTTAGCCCTAATGCTTATAGCCCTCCAGCAGTGGCTGATTGTATTATTATTCAATAAATAGATGAAAAAAAATTAATGAAGTCATTATGACCAATTTTGTGTCTGTCTAAAATTAAGTCTTTGAGACGAGTGACACCTACTGCTACAAGGTAGTAACTGCTCTTTATCTGATTATGAGGAAATTTTCAGATATAATCTTGTTCGGTCTGTAGATGGACCGACATATATATTTTTTCTATCCTGATCAACTTGTAGGCCTCTCCTAGTTTAGGGAGTAATAGTACGCGGGGACCAGCCATACTGGGAAGTAGGATCGGGATTTGATCCCATATTTAGGGATTCGATCACCTTATACTAAATACGGTTTTACATCTTCCATCATATCTTTATCCGTTACTTTATCGTCATTATTGAAAACAGTATCTAAAATATATAAATTAACGACACTCTTGATGTCGATGAAGATAGAAAAAAAAAAGCATTAATAGACAATTTTTCGTGATTCCTTTTCTAATGGTCTTAATGAACGGCATAAAATTAACAATGACAATGAATTTTATTAAAAAAAAAAAAAAAAAAAAACCTTAAAACGTACTCACATCATCGACTCGTGACATCTTTTAAGTCACTTATCTATTTTCAAATATCGCCAACCCCTAGGGCGGGAAGATTTGATTTGAGTTGTCAGATTTTCAGATTCAACCCCAACTTACAAAAAACCAGAATAATATTTATTTTCTTTGCGTTCCATTCGAAAGGGATTGATACCATTTCAATTATTATACGAACTCTAGGAGGCTAAGGCTATGAATGTATACTTTGACTAAATGATTATTTCAATCATGCTATCCAATTTCAATCGTGAAAGATGTCATTTAGATATCCGATTATACCTAGTCCCGTCATAAATATTGTAACAGGAAAATATATACAGATTTCAATAGAAAAATTGTTTTTTTCAAAAACTTTATTAGGAAATAAAATTTATATCTATAGAGAGTAAAATAATAAAGAAATTACTGAAAATGTCTCCGTTTTGCCTTGAAACAGGCATATAATCTCCGTGGCCAGTCCTCAATAGCAGCACTTCTTGAGGAAAGCGCTCAACTGCTCGAACCAGAGATTGTTTGAGGCTTTCGAAGTTATTTGTGCTCCGTGGCATGCCATCCTCTCCAGTTCGGACCAAAGCCCTAGTGGGTTGAGATCAGGGCCAATCCAAGGCAGAGATGAACTCTGGAATGTTTTTTTGCAGATACTGTTTAATTGATCTGACCTTGTTAGCAGGAGCAGAATCCTGCTGGCAAACCCAATGACTTCCAGCAAATAGATTATCATTTAGAGGCTTGACGACAGGTTCCAAAATATCGTCCTGATGGTTTTTAGCGGCTGTTTTAACTCCATTTCCATAAAAATGGAGCTTTGTGGTGCCATCAAAGCAAACTCCCCACCAAATCATCACTGAGTAAGGGTGAAGACCTCTTTCCGCTCTTCCAATGACTTCCTCTGCTTCTTTATACCTGTGTGCGTACACACGATCATTCAGGCCATGGAGCATTTTGGGTCTATCCAATCCATTATTTTTTAGGGAAGTACTTAGCCTTTGTCCTGTCAATCTTCGAAATGCTCCCACCCTAAGGTCATTTTTTATCATGCGAGACATTGACCTGACAGAGATTCTCATTTCCCGAGATATGATTTGTTGTTTTGGAATAGGATCTCTTCAGATTCGAGCAGCCACTCCTCTCACTGCACTTGCCGTTCTCACAGTGCGGTCGAGGTCTGTCACATACATATATGATTTTATTATATCTATTTATAGTGCAGTACACGAACATACGGCTGATACACATACTACATAGGTTTGAAAGTTTTGAAAATCTCTGACCTACAATTTCCAACTTTGTGTAAGGCGATCATAGCTATTCGGATTTCTTTATCACCCAACTCCATGTTAACTGATCGAAAGAAAAATACAAACTAATTGGGATTATTATCCTAACATTTAAAAAAAATAATCTGATAGACGTAAGGATTATCTATATAACACCCAAGGATGTAAACAAAGTTCAACTTTTGTAATTGTATTTATGGCAGAACTAGGTACAGACGTTTTTAAGACACTATTTTTAAGAATACTTAAGGCATCTTCAAACCATCTAAAAAAAGTTATCTACAAAAGGACTTTTAGATATCTTAAGGACAACTTAAAAACGATAACGTTGTCATTGGTTATTTCTTTTAAAAATTTCAGTTATATCAAAATATCTTTCATTGGACATGTCTTTCATTTTGATCGATGTCACTTATTTACGATATCAAAAGACAACTTTCACACATCATTGATTTCTTTTGAATATTTGTCGGATTACTTACAGAGGTCTTTTTTGACATCTTGAAGATTTTGAAATATATATATAATATATTTTTCAAAATCTTCAAGATAGGTAAAAACGAGGCATATGCTGTCTTTTTGATGTCTTAAAGAAATCCTTCGGTATGTCTTTAAGACATTCCCCATCTTGATTAGGACTGTAAAATAAAATATAAGATACCATTTTGCTGGTTGGGTACTGCTTTAAGCCAAGCCAGTCTCACTTTGTATACATATGTAATATTGTTTATCGTATTGATTTGAATTAGGATGGATTTGTGTGATACGTTTCTATTTTAGCGAGTTTTCAAAGGTTCAAACCTATAAATCACACAGTTCTTCGGATGAAATACCATTAGAATGATTTACGGATACCATAGGAAATATTGACAATTATTTTTTTTTTTTTTTTTTTATATTCGTTTATTTAGAAATATTACATTCTGTCACATCAAGGACATTTATAATAGTGATCAGAGAAAGCACACTCACACTCTATTGACAATTATTTAAATGAAAATTATGATTATTAATAACTATTCTCATTATTGTTACGTCTTTTCACTTCGCATTTTTTTTAAATATTATTTTTCTTCTTAGACATAAGAAATACTAAATACTAAATTAAAAAAGACAAGAACTGACTAGACGTGTAGCCAACTGTCACAACTTCTAGACCACAGAACCACACTTAACTTATACGACAAGTCACTGATTTATCATACTACAACGTACTGAGAACAATTTGGACGTAAGGAGCAGAACTTTGGGGTTCGGCAAAACAAACACTCATAAATAAAATACAAACAATACAATGAAAAATTCTTCGGAAAGTTGTCAACACATCTTGATACATTTCAAAAAACACCATAAATAACGACTTCATATCATGGGAAATTGATTGACCAGTTTATGTAAGCAGTTCTTTATTGGTATGTCTTCTTTATGTGTTAGTACTTTGATCCCAGATCGCTGCGGTTATCGTGCGGAGGATTTTTCTCACATATCTTTCAACACTTTTTCCTATGGTGCTGGTTAGTGTCCAGGTCTCGCAGTCATATATTAGAACTGGCTTATCATAGCATTGTACACTCTTAATTTGAAATGTTTATTTTTCTTGTGTATATATTTATGATTTCCGATTGGATATTGCAGAATTTTTATTATTCAATTTTTCCCTGAACAGCTGTTTAATTATAAACTTCTCTGCTGTGTTGTCGTAACTTTTTTTCCAGTATTTCAATTGGGTGTCATGGAGTGATGTTCGATTTGCTGTTCTCTTCTGTCCTGATGATGACTGAAATGGCGTATTATTGACGGTTTTTTTTTCTATGCCTGCATTTTGTAGACATAAGGCTGTGGTTATAATTTTTCAAATGATAACATAACATGTTCTGTTATCAGTTTTTTTTACTGATTCATATTAATTAATAATAATTAGAACTTCGAATGTTACATCAGAATTAAACAATTCATCATTTGAAGTACATCATTGAATACAAAATTAATCAATGGAAACAATGAAGATTATAACTAATAACATAAAAGTCAATAACATTAAATTCAACAATATTTGTTTGCTGAACGAGGAATTTTCTAATCAAATTATTAAGTACTTGCATTTGCTCAATTTTAGAAAATCAGGCAATGAACTCATGATAAGTTCTGACGCCCTAAGAGAGATTTTTAAATCGAAGCATTATGCAATTAAGTGTTTTGCTGATGGATACATTATTTTACTTGATTGAAAATCTTTCCTATATTAAAAAAAAAAAGCGCACGGAAGTGAATATACTTTTTATTCACAACCACTTGACTTTGGAAATACTCATCTAGTTATCTGCAGTTTTAGATAATATTTTAAAAACCTTTCTAGTTAAGAAAAAACTTAAGTTCATCAAGCAATGGTAATCTAATGAACTTAACTTTCACTATAACTTTACTTTAAATTTTGTTTATACGAAATTCATTGATTTTTTTTTTACTCCGAATTAATGTTTCGTGAAAAAGGGAACCGGTTCAGAGAATATAAATCCTTAGGGTTTATCGATAGACAAACGAGTACATGCTGGTTTTGAGCTCAAAATGTCTTCTCAACTTTAAATATTTCAGAAGTTTAAATGCTCATAATTCTGAAACGAATCGTTATAATTTGCTTAAATTTGGTATTTTTACTTTAATTTGTATTTAATTAATATTTAAAATTTTTATTAAGATCTGAGGGGGTCGGTCACGGGGTCTGATTGCTTTGGCATCGAATGATCCTTCTTCTAATGTCACAGATTCCACCAGTTTGTTGGCATCTTTCCTCATTGAATTCAAACCTCTTGTTACTCCGTTCATATCAGACCATAAAAATCTTGAATCACACCTCAACGTTCCCTAATGATGGCTCCCTTCAAACCCATATCCTCTTCATTCTCTTTCGGAATGTGAATGGTTTTAGAATCAAGTTGACGAACTAACAGCTTTCCTACCGGAAAAGAACGTCGATGTACTCCTAATATCGGAAGTTCGACTGACCATAAAACAGCTTTTAAAAGTACCACTACTCCTATTGGGTAAATGGAAGTTTGGATTATAATGCAGTGGATTGTAGGAAATTATGAGTTGTTAACGGGAAGATGATGGGAAAGGGATTGATGGATAATTATGGCAGCGCCAGCATTTGCTGTTCCATCATGATGTTCCGTTCGATAGATGTGATAGTTGGGGATGTTAAATGGTCGTTTGTTGGTAAGTCGAGTTTCAGTTATTAATGCTATATCAATATTTTTGTCCTGTAATAAGATTGTTAGTTCGTTGATGTGATTTCGAATATTATTCGCATTCCAAAGGAGAATAGAGAGGGATTTGATTTGGGACATTTATGGATTTCTTGGTAATGGGATGAGGTTGGATTGATGATGGGATGGGGTACAACTTTGGTAAGTAAGGAAATGAGAGGAGTGATGAGTGACCTGAATTCAGAGTGGAAAGAATTCAGTAGGCTTGTGAGGTCAGTTGCATTGGGAGAAGGAGGAATGAATGTCTGGTTATTAGGCCTAGGTTCAGAGATGGGATAAGGGTCTTGAGGTTGAGATGTGAGTACTCGAGGTTGAGGTTCTTGTGGCAGGGCCTAAGGTCATGTGGGTGCAGTGTCTCTTTTGAACATCTCAGCATAGGACACTCTTTTATTCACAGTTCTGGACGGTTGTCATTCTTGCTTTCAATTCCTTATATGTTTGGCAACCCCTGTAGTTCGCTGGGTGCCCTTGACGATATAAAGCGCGTACTGCTGGTATTCTTCTGGCCTTCTTGCACTCCTCTGTTTTATGTTGATAACCGCACTTGACACATCTAGGAATGTGGTGGCAATAGCGTTTTGTAAGACCATAAGCCTGACAGTTATGGCATTGTACAATGCCAATGGCAAGGGCTTTTCTACAACAACGCTTGTGTTAAAGGCGTGTGGCCTTGTAGATATCTTCGACTTCTGGCGATCGTTCAAGGTCAACGAAGAATAATAGTAGGGATATTTTATTTTTTATGTCAGGTTATTGTTTATCCTCTTTTAATATATACTCTATTTAGCGAACATGGAACCCCATCTCAGTTAGTTCTTCTTTAATAGCATCAAGCGGTGTTGATGGGTGTAATCTCCTGATCACTACCCTGAGCGCTCTCTCTTGGCGCAACTGATACGTATGTTAATCCGCCTTAGTGTAAGATAAATACTTGACAATTTTCCTATACGTATCTGGAGTGTCAGGTATTAATTTCGTGTCATTAGTGCGGCTTTGGTATAAGTGTTTACCTGAGCCAACTATATTATTAATTGTAGACACATTAATTGATTTTTTTTTATATTCCTAACGAATATTGGTGGAGGCTAGTGTAAATGTGATCTCTGAATACTATTATAAATGTCCTTGATACAGGTTGTAATATTTTTCAATAAAATAAATAAATAAATAAAAGTACCACAGCACATAACATACCGTACTGACCATCCTGACGGTAGAGCACATGCCGGTACTGCTGTCATTGTACACCGATCTCTTTCTCATCACTTACTCCCATTTCCAAACCAAGATTTTCTACAATCCACCGCCGTCATAATCAAGACTATCTTCTTTTTGGCCATCCTTGCTTTAGCATATCGCCTTCCTAACAGATCCATACCCAACGGCCATTTCAGTTCTCTCCTAAACTCCTTAGGACATAGTTTCATCCTGGATCCATACTTAAATGACAAGCAAAGCAAGTATAAGAACCACCAATTTCCGAGGTCTTTCAGTCCAAAGTTCTCCGAACAGCAATCGATGCTCCGTTTTATGTAACCAACAAAACTCAACACCATGGCTCCAACATCCCATATGTTCTAGACCATATTCCAAAAGATTCTCTAAATTTCATCAGAATCTTACGTTATCAGCCAAATATCCTTTCAAAACCTCAATCTACCACCAACTATTCCAACAATCTTCCAAGGAAGTAAATACGCGAAATTTCTTTAGTATATATTGATGTCCTGGCAATAGCCAAATTTTCCACTCAAGGCATGAGTGTATGTGGCTGAAGCACTGCCGATCAATCTCTGCCGACTACAATACCAATGACGTCGTTGAGAGAGTACCTCAGGGATGTTGTGCCTGCCACGGAGTTCCTTCGTCTGATTTTAAATAGTGTATATTGACATATCTGCGTTTTTTTAACATTTACTTATCGTTAAGTTATTTTATTTATTGTATATACTTTTTGACTATTATTTAGTCGTTATTTTGGTTCTGTTTGTTTTATACTTTCTGTATATACAGAGAATGTAGTCTTATCGCACAATAACCATTGTCCATGTGACAGAGACAAAAAAAATCTTATGATATTTTTTACGTAATAATTTAAATTAAAAAATCTTGATATAAACAGCTTCAACAATCAAATGTAATTTAAAGAGTCCAATGATCGAAATATTATATTAGGATCTAATAAGGCAAATAATCCTTAATGTATGATTTTGTTATTTAGAAAGGAACGTGGCGTTCCTTATTATTTTTCAAGTTCAATTAATTTTTGATAAGCCTGTTTTGATATTTACTTAACTGATTAATTTAGAAAGCTTCAAGGGTCCAATCGAGAGAGTTTTCTAACATATTGTCTGAATTTAAAAACATAACAAATATGTGTATATAAACACGTAAGATAAGAAACTTGTTTTAATTCTATTGGATAAATATCTTCTCTTTTTAAAAAAAATTAATTATCGAAATTTACAAGCGTAAAATAAATACAGCAAGTATATCTGATATAATAGTATAAACATTAAAAGAGCCTGTGAAGAAGCTATCTATAGCTATTAATTTAGGAGGTCCCTTGACCATCTTCTATTCAAACGCCTCGGATGGTTGTCAAGAATTGTTTCGGAGGAAAAGATATGAACAAGAGAGTTGCGGCGACCAAAGAGTTTGTAATACTGGAGGAATATCTAATTCATGCCAAATTTTCAACAAATGGAATATTGAGGTCTTATAATGGATAACTTTTGTTACATAATAATGAGTATTAAGTACTTTAAAAATTGGATACGGTAAGAGTTTAATGATATTGTGGAACACCAAGTAAGGAATATAAGGAAGTAATTGGACCTCAGTAGTCTCTGTCGTAAAATTCGATTTATCACCCGTTTACAATGAGTTATATGTTAGAGTTATCCGCTAAAAGGTATTTAACTATTTTTTATTTTCGTACGCGTAAACCGATTTTTCTGTTCATTCAATATGTTTATATAATTATCGTTGAGATCCAGTGTGAGTGTTTTAAAACCCTGTAGGTGCAAAATAGGGAGAAATTATTGTACAAAACATGTTTTAATCAATCCGTTAAAGGTATTTAACAATGTTTTAAGCGCAAGGTTTAATACCTTGATACCTTTATAGACCGTATTTATGTTCGATGTCTCAAAATATACGCTGAGATCCTGTGAGTGTTTCGAAATAATTTTAATTAAAAAAAAAATATTAGTTATTATAATTTAAAAATCCTGAATTTTTTGTTGAAGGATCTCATATTATTTGTACGACCATGATCATATGTCTTGAATATAATTGTTGATACTACAAAAAACTAATTAAAGAAAGAAATCCAACCCATCCTCAGTGAATGTATTTCCATATTAACTTAAATTTTTTGGTAGATAGATATGAAAATTAACGAATCTACGGATATTTTTTACTTATAAATGTTTTGGGCTCCTTAACCACCTGGATCATTTTTGCCAGATATTACAATTGGATCAATTACTACATAGGCATACTTAACAAAACTACAGCTAACAAATACAATTTAAAGTTTAGAAAGTTAAAAATAGTTACAGATGAATATGATACAATTGAATTAAAGTTATAAAAATTGAAAGTTAAAGATTAAATGGAGATAAGTTAACAATGGGAATTAAAATAAAGCTTAAAGATTTAAAGAACAAAAGCTAAAAGTGTATTTTAAAAAAATAAAAATTAATATCAATAGAAATGAAGTTAAAGAGTAAAGTTTAAATATTAAAAAATACAAAATGAAAAGTTGACAAAAAATATTAAATTAAATATTAACGATTAAGAAAAGATAAGTTAGCAAAGACGTTTAAATTAAAGGTCAATTATTTCAAGAATATAATCTAAAAATACAGTAAAAAATAAAATTAATATCAAAAAAAAGAAAAGTTAAAAAGTACAATTTAAATATTAAAAATTACAAGAAGAGAAATTGAAAAACCATTATAATTAAAAATTGAGATTAAAAGCAGAAAAAATAACAGTTATATTTACAACTTAAAGAGGAATCTACAAACTTAAAAAAGTTAACAGGTATATTTAAAATTACAAGATGTGATTAAATTTTCTACAAATTTGTAGATGTGATTACAATTTTGTGAAATGTTTTGATTTCCTTAAGGAAAAATATTAAGTTTTGAAATCAATGTACGATCAATGTTTAGTTGTGCCATCACTTGACACACAATTAATATTTTAAAAAAGTGTATTTATTGTTTTATGTGTATTTATTTATGTATATTGTTGAAAATTTTAGATTTTATATTAATTTGATAATTGAAACTATTTTAACTGTCTGACCTTTATCCAATATGATTTTTAATTTATGCTTAAGAGTGTATTAATGTCGGTTATGTAGTATAAAAAGGAATTTGTATTTCAATAAGAGTAATAATATTTATTTTATGATAGACCCGATTTTAGAGAGTTCTTCCCTCAAAACAAATAAAGATTTGATTGATTGATTGAATATCAAGTTTTTGATAGCATTGGGGACCTTTTGGAGTGATTACGAACATTTAAACTTGATGTAAGTGGAATGCACTCCACCCCTCAACGAAGATGGTTTGCAAGGATTTAAAAAATGTAGTGAAAGACAACCAATTACTCTTTAATATTCGTTGATGTAAATTTCTCCAACAATCAAACAATTAATTTAAGTAGATATGCAACTACATTCACTTAGGATTGGTTTTTACGAATCCTGAAGACTGATTTATTTGTACTTAATATAGTTTTTTACAATTGCTCCATTTTTTGGCAATTCGGGCATTATCAGAACGCTACGACATAACTTAATATTTTTAATTATGTATCATGAATCAGTTTGTGATTACATGAACATATAATAACGAACCTACGCTTCATATAATATAAAACTACAAGAGATTGAGAATAGAATAATAACATTGTATGCAACTATTAACTGAAAGATTAAAAACATTTAATAGAATAAATTATCAGTATTTTTAGGTCAAATTGTTTCAAACTCTTATGAGAAAGGGGTGAATAAAAAATAATCCATCAAATTAAAAATCATTCCAGCCGTTGGCTGAAAAAATTGTTGCATACCATAAAGCGAAGCGTTCAACTCAAACGCATAACCTTACTTGTGGCTTTTATCGTAGTCGAGTAATAAAAATTATCTGGAACGAAACATATCCGCTTGTGCCATATCTAGGGCGAGATAAACGGGGTGATTTTACTCCATTACCATCAACATCCGTTTGCCCGGTGTCTTCGTCAGTCAACATAGAGCAGTCCGGAGAAGATGAGTCACCCACGTCTAGAGCGCGATCTGCTAGTTGCTCTGCTGGTGGGAGAGGTGTAGGAGTAGAGGACCTTGAAGTCCAGATAGAAAGATGATGGAGGGTATTAGAAAGAGATGAGAATGCGGGTGGCGGAGGGTTCGATAGGAGAGGTAAGATGGGTAAAGAGGAAGAGCTCGATGAAAGAGAGAAATTGGAGGAAGAAGTGGAGAGAAGAAAACAAAAACATGAAAAATAAATGAAACATTTTTGGGCTTATCTGGCTGAAGTCCTTCAACAAAACAGCTTTGGCTCCTTTAAAGGTACTTTACTGAATATATTTATTTTACAAACAATTAACTTACAATTTACTTCTTAAAAGAGCAAAAAACTGAGAGAGAAAAACATAACCTTTGCATATTCTATGATACCATATGATCATATGAAGAACAAGTAGTTCAACTTGAAAAAGAGCATATGTTTTTCTATTAAAAAAATACTTAATAATTATAGTATAGTTAAATAATAAACGCGTAAGTAAAGACGTAATAATAACAGTAATATACTTAAACTATTTTATATTTATTACAAAAATCATACAAAACACCCTTTTTGCTTTGAAGGTTGGAAGTATCGTGTAAAAAATAATAGTTATTGCTAACAAAATTTCAAGAAACAGTTTTTTACCTATTTTAACTATATAGTTATTTATAAATTACGCAATATTATGAGAGTACGGTAAAAATACGTTTTACTTTACTAGCCTCTACAATTTTATGTTATTACAACCAATACAAATATTGGATAAACAACTTATAGACTTACATTAACACCTAGTGAAATATTATAACTGATAGTTAGGATTCCAATTTTAATCAAGCCTTATAAAAATATAATTTTATTACATAAATATCACGCATTAAATGCCAGTGACATACATAAGATTTTTAGAGAGGTCCCATTCTTTAGCCTCAGTAAACGTAAAATAGTTTCATTTATTTTAGTTAATATTATAAATGCTCAGGCCAAAGGAATTGAATATAATAATACGATCTGATAAGCTAAGTAACCGTTAGTGAATGATTTCGTGATATAGAAAGAAACGTAACGTTCTTAATTATTTTTCAAGTTCGATTAATTTTTGATAAGCTTGTTTTAATACCTTTTGACTGATTAGCGTAGAAAGCTTCAAGAAGCCAATCGAAGAGTTTTCTTATGCTGTTTGTATTTCAAATTATAACAACCATTTGTTTAACACGTAAGCTAATCTTCATAACTTGAAACGTATTTTACTTCTATCGGCTAAATAACCATTGGTAACAATTCAATAATTATATTAATTTCCTTGGCCATCTTCTTCTCAAACGCCTTGGAGAGATGTCAGGGGTAGTTTTGGATGAAAGGATACGTAGAAGAGGATTGGAGAGATCAAAATGTTTGGAATAAAAGAGCAATTATCAAAGCGCGGTTAAATTTTCAACAAAGGGAATATTGAGATATTTATGGATAATTTTATTTGTGAAATTAAAATGAGTATTAAGTGTTTTACGGAGGATTTTGGATTGTAAGGATTGGATACGGGAAGAATTCGATGTTATTGTGGAGCCTTAATGGCTAAATACCAGCATGTTTTCTAGTTTAAATTTATTGAATCCTCAACGCTCCTTACTTTGTCACAAATAAAATCATCCATAAAGATCTTAATGTTCCATATGTTTCCGATTTGGACCAAACCGGATACCTATCCTTCCATAACAAACTCCAGAACCACCCGAACCCTCTCGTTTCAAATCTTGCTTCCTCCTCGATCCCTGATAACCCTCCGAGGCGTCTGAAAAGAAGATGGCCTCGTGATCTACTTATGCAAATATATTATTAGAGTGCTACCAATGGGAAGTTTCTCAACAATCGTTTTCATGTGATTGTATTATTACTGTGTGCACATTCACTAGTTGTATTTTTTTTTATAATACATTTGTAAATATCAATGAATAAAAAAAAAAAAAAAGAAAGAAATTATTGAAAACTACACGAAATCTAAGTAACGTTTGTAATTGACGAAACAATACAGTATAAATTAACTCTTTGAATAAAACCTAAAATTTTACAACCCAATAAAAGTATTGTCATAACCCAACTTCTACTCCATACGATCAGTACCTTTCACATTTCACTGCCATTATATTGTTTGCAATTATTTAAATTAATTTTAATTATTAAATGGAATTCAATGAAATTCATATTAAGAAATTTCTATATTATTCTCCAAATTTCCTCCAAGTTTGAGTCTAATTGAACTCACAGTTTTCAAACTATAGGCTTGCCTCTTAAACATCATTTCGTTTAGTTTCCTTCTTTTTGTCTAGGATAATTATCCTACAAAAAATTCATTCCTAAAATAAAATAAAAAATAATATATTCAGAATACACTACTGACTGTCAGTGATCATAAATCTAAAAATGATCATAAATCTAACATTCCGATATGTATGCCACTGTTTACAGGTACTGGTATAAAATTTAAAACTTAATACCTAAAAATTATATTCAGATATTACTAATATCAATAAAAAAAAACAACGGCAAAAACATAGAACAAACAAACATACATATACATTGTAATACTGAAGTACGTGGTTTGGCTATTAAATAATGAGAATGATGCTTTAAGACGCTGAAGCAGTAATTTCAGTTTGATTTCATATATATATATATATATATATATATATATTTTTTTTTTTTTTTTTTTTTTTTTTTCTTTGGCGCTACAGACCATGAAGATCTTTGATCGCGAAAGTGGTCTCCTCGACCACACTCGATTCCCGATTTAAAGTATGGGGTAGGGTCATCAATCCTACGCCTATATATATATATATATATGTGTGTGTGTGTGTGTGTGTGTGTGTGTGTGTGTATTTATATACTTATTATCATCTCGAACCTTCCCTATCTGTACATTGCTCTGCTCCATGTGAATCTTCCTTAGTCTGAAACTGTGCTGAAATTCTTCTTGACGCGTAACGCTCTCTCTTTAAAATCTTCAACAGATTCAAATCTTGTTTTTTTTTTTTTTTTAATGCAGATTGAAAAATCATGTTTTTTTTATTTATGGTCCTCAAACAAAGCGTTAATCCATGCACTGAAAAATTCCAACTTCTCTGAGAATCAAATAAACTTAAATGTACAAATCAAAATTCATAGAAATTATAACTTTTTTCGATAGTTTGACCTTCACCGACTTCCTAAAGGTCAAACTATTGCAAAATCAACCTGACTCCATTCATGTTCTCGATGAAAGAGTACGCGTCCTGAAAGAGCTAAAGGAAGAAGACACAACTATTTACGACAGTGGATGATCATACGCACGGAAGGTTATAACAACCAAATGTGTATGAAGCGAACACAAAATGTTTTATAGCATCAGTCTCGTTATTTTATTGCCACACCTCTAAGAAACTATTCCAAAAGAATAGTTGACTTAAAAATATTTAAGACGCACTTATAACTGACTTAGCCGTCTCAGGGAGAAGGTAACCAGCCACAGCGCCGATGAGTGAGATGATGGTATAGAGAATTAAGTTGTATGATACACCAAGGGTCTCGTTTATATTTACGAAGATCTTTATGCAGACGAAGCCAGAAATGCCAGTAGTGAGCTGGGTGAGTCCATTGGCAAAGGCACGCAGGCTTGTTGGGAACAACTCCGAAGGTAGTGTCATCATAAATGGGCTGATTCCGATAGAGGTGATGATGCAGAAGCCGTAGAGTCCGACGTACAGAAGAATCTTCTCTTCGTATATAAAGTACACAGCGAGGATTGAGGTGGAGATGGCTGAGCCAATCAACGAAAAAACTAGGAGTGGTCTCCGTCCAATGGGATCAGCCAAGAATGCGGCCAAGAAGGAAGAAATGACGAATAATAATCCCATCTGGAGAGCCACCCATTGACCACCCAGGAACTCCGCTGCGTAGGCAGACAACGAAGATGATCCATTAAACATGCTCACGCAGCTGAGGATCTGGAAAGTATAAAGATAAATGTCTTGAATAGGTATCCTTCATCAGCAGAAAAGAAGAGTCCAAGCTTGAAATACATTTTGACATCTTTATACAGTTAATAAAATCGGCAAGGTGAAGTTATCCTAAATACCGAAGCAAAAGCACTGAGATGTAAACCTCTTAACCGAAAAACCCTCAACTAATAACTAGGAACGGGGTGTGAGGGAAGGGGGAGATGGGAGAGAGAGAGTGTTTTTCCTGGAAAAAGGAAGTACTCATAGGAAATATTTTCCCACTATAAGTTTCCGTCTAATGGGTAAACAGCTAAATGGGTAAACAGCTGATTACTGGGTTTTCCAACTACTTCCGAGCAAAGCTCTTTTTACTTGCAAAGAATGTCGACCATCTACGCTCCACTGCAAAGTACCAAAGATGCTGAGCATATTGTCTCATTCTGTACTGCCTATGAGGCACATAGGACAAAAATACAGACACACATCTCTGTGTTTGGACAGAGAGTAATTTCTCTCAGCTAATGATTGTGAAAAACTACCCGTATTTCAAGGACTTTCAATGGGTAGAAAACAATCATAGGTCCGACTCTCTCTACTCTAGAGGAGGTGCTACACCAGGAAGGCAGCAAAACACAGGATGGGCGTGCAGAAGAAGACTGTGGTCATAGCTAAATAAATAAGAACAAGCTGAGTATATCATTCAAGAAAAGTAATTATTATTGTTTATATATCAACATTGAACCAAACTTATTGTATTATATTGCCTTACCCAATATTTTTGAGAGGTTAAAATATTACTGAGGAGGAGGACAAAGATTCTGCGAAACGTACAAATAAATAATTATCAGAAGTTAATTTTGATTTTTACTATTCTGATATGTGAGGCATAAACCTAAGTATAAATAGAAAAAAATACATTAATCGCTTGCCATCCCTGTAAAAGGTGGATTAGCATGAATTTGTTTCTTGGGTCCATCGAAAATAATGAGTTTCCAAATATATTTTTGAATAAATCTGTGATTAACACATATTTAGAACAATTTTAGGAAATAATACAAAGACATTTAAGGTTAAGATGAACTTAATCCATGTAAGAATATCTAGTGAATGATTGTTGGTTGCTCCTTACTCATCCCTCCTTTAAAACCGGTACTATGAAACATCCATATGAAACATCCATTTCCACAATAAAGAAATAATAAAAAAAAAAATCAAAATCAAAAAGTTTATTCAAACAAATTTTAAAAATGTGAGAAGTAAGTTTTAACGTGGAATTATCACAAGGATAATGGCATTCCAGTAATTATTCATTAAAAAAAAAATAGCTACCCAGTCTGTAATTTTACAAACCAATAAGTAATTTGAAAAGAAGTGTGAATTGGGGTGATGTTGAAAACAAATTAGGTGATGGTAGATGGAGGAGAATAGGTCTATGATCTATTGAGCCCTTCGGGTATTACAGAAAGAAAATATCCAGGTATTGGTTCTGTACTCTCAGTAACAGATTTATCTACTTTAGGTGTGAGAACTAAAAACCAAGGATCTAATATACCAAACAAATAGTTCTTGAGCAAGTAGAATAATGGGTTATTATATTACTATATAGGTTCAGGGATAGCTGTGTCTTATTACTTAACTATTAAACTGGAGGGATATTTTCCAATAGGACATGCTAATCACTTATTAAGTAAATTGTAACTTTTAATTTTGTGTGTTAAATAGACTATCTTTATAACATTATATTCTGCTATATATATACGAATAAACATGTTTTGTTGATGTCGATAATACATCAAATGCATTTGGGAGAGAAATGGCTATACAATATGAGAATTCTCACTGGATTATACCACTTTATAATATTTACCTATATGTAGCAATGTTATATGCAACCAATAACAAATTGTGGGCCGGAATTCGGGGTGGCCGAATGGGCTAAAGCGTGTGCACTGCACCGCCGTTGCCTGGCAACCTGACATATGAATCTGGGATATAAAAATAGTCACGAGTTCGCATCCCGGTGCCCCGGGGGAGTCTTTTAAATCCCCGCCCTCACCCCCTGGCTTGGGAAAATCCCGTATAGCCTTAACGGCGAGGAAGGGAAGGAACCAAAAAAAAAAAAAAAAAAAACCAATAACTAATTACCTGAAGGTATATCATGTGCTTCATATAGTTATTCTTCTTTAACATCTCCCATATCGAGGATTTCTCCTTTGACTCCTCGAGAGATTCTTTCTTAGTTTCTTCCAGCTCCGCTAAGGAATCCTTACCACGCAACTTCGTCATGCAGTGTTTGGCTTCTTCGTCTCGTCCCTTGCTCATCAGGTAGTATGGCGACTCAGGGGCGAAGCCAAAGAAGATGAAGAATAATATCGGTATTGATGAGCATATCCTTGTGTAATTAGTGTAGGAAAGTTGAGACCCAACGATATAAACTATCAGTACACCGAGGAAGATCATGGTATTGAGCTGGCCGACGATGGCTCCCCTGATTTTTGGTGGCGATATCTCTGAGATATAGATGGGTGCAACACTGGGTGCTCCACCCAGGACTATACCGCCCAGGACCTGAGCGATGTACAGCGCCCATTTTGATCTGGTCATCATGATCAAGATCCAGCTCATCATTGAAGTGATACCTGTCGCAAGAAGGGTAGTCTTCCGACCAAATCTGAAATACAGAATGTATTTCTATACATTTAGATCATTTGCTATCTATAAAATAGTTGCTCATAATAAAATAATATAATATCCTATGATATAAAGAATTTTTTGACAAAATAAAAAAAAAACTTTAAAAAAAAACCTTCTTGGAGCCAAAGAAAAATCATCAAGCACAATTTCAAAACAAAGAGTAGAGTTCTATAGTGAATGGAATATTTCTTTAAGAAAAAAGAATAATCAAGAAACCTTTTCTTGTTTTGTTCCAAAAGATATATGTTTTATGTATGCTTTACTGTATAAAAAAGTATAATTTGTAAGTGTCTTAGTTGTTCATTGTTTTATTCCATTTCAAAAACAACATTTCGTTATTTTACTCTATAAAGAAAAAATATAAAATAATTATTTATTTTATAGAATAAACATTTATTGCAATTTGAATATATTCATTTGTTTGTAAGGAAAAAGAATGAGGCAATTACCCTACGAAATGCATTTATTTTATTTTCATTTGATGAAATTGACATTTATACATAAAAATAAACCTAGGGAGCTAAAGAGTACCTTGATTTCTAGGCCTCATTGTAAACAACACTGCAAAGTTTATTTAAAAGACCTAAGACAACCTAATATTAAAGAATTAAAAAAAAAAAAACTGCAAATGGCTTTGAACTCTAAAAAATCAAAACAAAAATGTCTGCCATTTTGGAAAATTGGAAACAATAACACTGTTAAAAAGTTACTTTCAATTCGCAAAAAATCAAGGAATGGACCTACTGCAGAATATGATTTCTTTCTGTAGTAGTCAAGAAACAACAAATTAAAATGGACTGGTCCCAAAACGGTGAGATATCTATTATGAAAAGAAAAAATGATATCGTTTCTCATACTTATAAAACAAAAATGTGGCAATTTATTCTGAGTTTAATACCCAAAAACTCTATCACTAGAATTTTCGGTATTAAATCCAAAATAATTCAGATCAAAAATAAAAATTACAACTAATTACTTGTGCTTCTAGAATATAAATTAATAAATAAAAATATGTTAGTTTATATATTAAATAAAAACATTCTTAAATCTAAACAATTGTTTGCTTAATGTCTACTAATCATATAATTGTACATTAAAGCTTCATACGAAGTTAACGATATCATGGGTAATTCAACATACAAATTCGATCGGACACACCTGAAATCTATTTTAATATTTTCAAAGGAATCTGTTCTTAACAAAACAAAAAAAATATATATATATATTTAATACCTGCATTCGAATAATATGGACCAACAAAATGGATTTTTTATGGTATTTATTTGGATTATTATTCTTGACTTTATTATGGTATTACTATTGATAATTTATGATAGTAAAAATCTGGTGCAGTGTGAGCATCACAAAACTTTCACTTACGATCCTATCTTGAGTAGGAATTTAAGGGTATAGTCCTATGATAAGGTTCTGGTTTGTAAGGAGAATATCAGTCCATCTAGCATGACAAGGTACCGTGAGAAATTATTGTTAAAATCATCAACGATTTATTGTGAATTCCTTACTTGTCGGCAAGTATTCCACATGGTATCGCTGCTACTCCAGAACTGATGGCAGGAATCGACACCATCCAAGATACCTCATGCTCTGTCATTGGCACCTCGCTGTCCTTGGAGTGGAACCAAGCCGTCAGAGGGGATGGCCAGCTCATCGCTATGCCTGCCATTACCGTGCTCAGGTAGCCTATATTAATAAATATTGATTTATAATTATCATTCAATAAATCATAAAAAAATGTAAATTAAAATATAATGTATTTATTACTTCCTTTAATACATAAGATAGAGAAAGTATGTAGGCCTTTATTATCTTTTGATCGTATTCCTTCTTAGATAGAATGGTGAAAAATGGAATAAATTTAGACAAATAATTGTTTCAGAATACTCACATTAAATATATTACAATGTACATTGCAGATATGATCTCAGTCTATATCTGTACAAAGCAAGTTTTCTAGAGGAATTTTCTTGATGAGTATAGTACTCAGTCTTATGTTACTGTAAGTATAATAGCATGATAGAGATATAGGGTCTGCTTATAAAATTATCTATTATTTTTTATTATTGATATTTATTTAAATGTTTATTTTTATTAATAATTTATTTTTTTAAAGGTAAAAACTAATTTATTTCATATCTTCCTACCATATAGCAGTGTGAGGTAGTAGCGAATTTCAGATTTAATTTTGGGGAATTAGCTCAGCAATAAAAACAATGAAGCTATATGAAATGATGTTTAAGTGGTTCTTAAAGAGGTGTAAAAAAAAAAAATCTGGTAATTATACGAACATTAAAGCTTTTAGAGATAAATTTTTTCTTTACACGTTCTTACGTTTAGTAGTAGTATATGCTATATAATTTAAATAGAGAACATATTAACCTCAGGTCACTCACAAGAACAAATATGGACCAATGAAACAATTTTTTTTTCTATTTTAGGAAGCTTTTTTATTTATTTATTCGACCTTTCCGGCAAGGAAGGAAATTGCCTACAAGGCATACAAGTTTTGCAGAGATGGTAAATCACAAGCTATGTGTATGCTATTCCTGCAATTAAACATACAAGATTTCTAAACTTCTCATAACAAATTGTTCGCTACTTCAGGTCTTCAAATTTAAGATAGTATATTATGGGAAATTAGGGAGTGGGGTAGCTTAGTGGTAGGGTACTGAGCTTTCAATGCTAAAGGTTCCAGGTTCGAATCCCAGCTCATGGCAAAAAATTATTTATTCTGCTTCATTAGCCGTGGGGCAACCGTGGGCAGGTAGATCCTCCTGGGGCACACCCAGCCTCTATAAAGTGGGTACCCTTAATTAAAATAATTAATTAAGGGGAAAAAACCTGATGGTTGAGCGTGATCTCAGTCAAATCACCTCCTTGCACAACTGTAGACCAAGAAACAGTGCTTTACCTAACTAGTACTGATCCCAAGACCCTTCATGGGTTGTAGTAGTACAGGTTTTTTTTTATATTGTGAGAAATTACTTTATTATGGTAAATAATTTGTAATGTATAAATAAAAAAGAACAATAAAGGTGGCCACAGTGGTTCAGACCTATGAGAGCTTGGGTGCCCCCAGCTTGAGGGCTGTTGACTTGCAGACTCCATTAGAACAACATCGAATCTCAACTGTCTTATTTTAGTTCACCAAGATTCCATAACATAGTTACATCAGTCTGGTGGACTTCAGGAGCTGGTCCTCTTTTTGCCAGCTTGAAGTATACCGACACAGGGCAGCTCACCACCTGCACACATACTTTTGTAGTATGGGTTGTTCTTTTCTGTTACTATTTCAGAAAACCCATTCTCTTAGAGTACGGTTTTCCTCAGCATTCTGGTCCTGAAAGCATCAGAGGCGTTACAGCTGACTATGACTATTTTGAGGAGCTTGATAGAGCAATCTCCTGAACAATCCATCTTCTCCTCCTTCATTCTAATCCTTTTTTGTCAAAGGCTTCCTTCAAAGGCTTTCCTCAGCATTCTGGCCCTGGAAGCATCAGAGGCGTTACAGTTGACTATGACTATTTTGAGGAGCTTGATAGAGCAATCTCCTGAACAATCTATCTTCACCTCCTTCTCATGTCTTCTAGTGATCTATGCTTTATATGTTCACTTTTTAAATTATAAAGCAAAAAAATATATATATATATTATCCTCAAAAGCATTACTGTTCCTTTACAGAAATTATCCATTAGTCAATTTATATGTGAACACTGGTCCTTTGTGCTGGTTTAGAATACTTAATTTTAAAACTGAAACAGTAAAAAACAAAAAGTCTCTAAATTATAATTTCATTATTTAATAATGAATAAAGTATATTGTAAGCTGATGGAAAAATAGTTTTAATATTATAATATTAAATGACGTAAAGCTTATTATTTATTTATTTTTTTTTATTATTATACTACAATTTTGTTCTAAAGGTTGTTTTTTTATGAGTACCTATTTGTCCCTCTGTTTTCTTTTCTTTCACCTGTATTTATACATTATTATTAATTCAATATTAATGGAGAGTTGATTTTTCTGCTATTGTGTGTTTGGTTTGTCTGAATTTTGTAAGGTTTTTCGAAGGTCCAAAATGTTCGAATATTTTGATCAGACATGATTTTTATTTTTTTAATTTATAACATTTTAATTAAAATTGAAAATGTTTCATCAAAGCGTATTTTATAAATAAAATGTATACCCATCTTAATTTATATTAAAATGTTTGGTAAAAAAAAAAATTGATAAAGTTTAAAAAGAGAATGGGGATTATTGAATGTAATTTTAATTTAAGAAGAAAATGGTCAGGGGTGAGGCCAATCGACATGCTCTATATATTATAATAGGAGAAGGAGGAGGAGGAACATTGGAACACAGAACTTTATTGAGCTAGCCTACTGCATTAAAATTTGAAAAATGATAACTTAGCAAAAAAAAAAAAAAAAAATCACAATTGAATTGAATATACTTACATGCGAACGAGAAAATATATACTTGTAGGTGTAAATCTGCAGGGATAATAGTTATGTGCTTCATTATTGGCTATGTTGGGACTAGTTTCAAATTCCCATGTGCTGAATTAGATATTAGAATGGTTGATCTGAAACAGACATGCAGAAGTTAATAGTGCCATTTTTTATATTGTCGGCACCATGTTAAAGTAACGAAAGGGCAATCTTGGAAAGGTGCACATTTGTTACTTTAACATGGTGCCGTCGATATGTTCAATATCTGAAATTAGAAAATAGTATAATATATTTTATAGTTTCATTTTGATTGTTATAGTTATAATTAAATGAACGCATCAAACCTTCCTTGATTATAAAGTATAGGAGAATGAGACTTGGATGCTGATTTTGCTCAGGAAGGGGTGTTAATTAACTTATCAGAATAAAAACTAACTGAAAATTTTAATATTTTTTTTTTCCAAACCCCTAATTTTAATAATGTATTATAAAGTATATTACGTACAAGGTTTAGCTTTTTTGTGAAACAAGATTACATTTTAAGACTATTTTGAGGTAAGACGTTTTGATGCAGTCTTAAATTGCGACTATTTTAAAAGGCGTTGGAGAACGTTTTTTGTCTGAATTAAATTGAATAATACAAAATAAAATATACATTAAAAGAAAGAAATATATTACTATTGAGTAGGTGCATGCCAACACTATTTATATTGTAGTTAGCAATCAATGAATAATGAGTATTTATCAATTCAAAATATTATTAGATAATTAAAATAAATTTCTTAATTGCATTTTAAACAGAAATTGGATGGTGAGTAGATAGGTACTGTTTCTTTTGTATTAATTATGAATTTCATTAGATGTAGCTTTGATTTAATAAGCAAAATTCTGATGGATTTTTATATTGTTATCTTTTTCACCAGCCAACATCTGTTTATATTGTACTCCATCGGGTGAAATGCTATCTAATAAAGCTGTGTCCATGCTTTATATTTCCACATTTTTATATTCTATTGCCAGTGTTAAATTGAATTTTTTACAAAGTTGTTATAAAGTTGGTTAGATATTTGCCTATTTTGACAAATTATGCTATAAATGCTCTTTAAGGTTTACAATCTATTCTACATGATGGTATTTAAATTGTAGAGAGAAGAGAGATGTAATCTCCTAATGGAAATATAGTAGACAGTCATCATTCTCTTTTGTTTTCTTATTTCCTGTCCACAAAGTCTATTGACTTCTGCTGATCAGTGTTATTCTGGGTGCATGTCTACTAGGAATTTACCAACTTTTCGAATCAATTACTGGTCCTCTTTTAAAATTTTCTATTGGTAGGAAACCTATACCAACATGAAAATTTGGGTCTCATTGAAGCAAGATTATACCTTATGAAGCAAAGATGTAATTTTTGTAACCTAAATAATTAAATATTAAGAAATTCTAGCTCTAGATCAATTAAGGTATTGTAAAAACCAATAATTTTTTAATTAAAAAAATGTCAAACTTCGAAATGAAAGATAAGAAGCTGAAATTTTGTATGGACCTTTATTTCGACATTCTAAATGTTAGCTAAAAATTCAAAGGTCAAAAACTGGAATAACAATCGAATTTTTGAAAATATTTCATTTTCTACGCTTCCTATATCGTTAAAAGTT
Organism: Nezara viridula; assembly: GCA_928085145.1. Lineage (NCBI taxonomy): Eukaryota > Metazoa > Arthropoda > Insecta > Hemiptera > Pentatomidae > Nezara > Nezara viridula. Next base: position 157,910,363 of record OV725079.1, on the reverse strand, counting down.
ATTATAAAATATGTTGAAATTAAAATTTGGTACAAGTTAGTTCTAAAATAACGCGGTGAATGAGCGGCGAGCTTTGAGAGGGGCATTACTTTTTTAATTATCAGTATTTGTTATATTTTCATTGTTTATTATTAATTTTATTGATATTTATTTGGAAACAAACGGAGAGAAGATAGAATATTAGTTAAAGAATGACCTCAATTTCTTTGGCAATCATTATTCCACTTAACTTTTGTTCTCATCTGTGTTGTTTATATGTTTATATAACTATTTAAAATCAAATTGAAACATAAATACCAAATATGAAAGAATCTTTTGTATAATTCCTTCGACAACATTACATTCCTCATAATTCATAACTGGTCAATACTAATTTCATACATTACCAAGTACAATAGATCAATTATCATATATTTAAAGTTCAATCAGTTTTTAATGATATGAAGGTAAGTAGGTAAAGATAGGTAGGACATATAACTGAAAAGAATCCATCAGGAAATATCTACACAACAACGAATACTTCAACAATTGGCAAGAGACTACGTGGGAGGCCGAAGACCATGAATAGATGAAACCAACAAAGATTGTACAAATCTGCACGCAGAAAACTGGGAAGCAATAGCCCAAACAAAGAAAGATTTGGAGTAGGCTGTTTCAGACGATCTTGCATTGACAAGGCTGGCAATTACTGCTGAGAACCTTTGGAAAAGGGACATGAACCAGAAGGGACATGAATGAACGCACAAGAAAGGAACTGGAGGCGATGGAGCAAAAGACCATGGTTGAAAAAAGACTGTTAAAGTGGCTTGTCTAATGGAGGACGAACGAGAACATCGGTAAGCAACGGAAGATCAACCTACTGGGAGGTGATAAGGAGAAAGTGCCAGTCATTCTTAACAGGATTACATATATAGCGGGTACAAAGGAAGGGAACAAAATCCATTAAATGAAATAGACAGCCAGAACCTAGGCTCATGGCTGCGTTTGATCGGGGATCCTCGAGGTTTGAAACGGCATGAAGAGGTATTAAGAAAGAAGAGATATTATTATTTTACTGCAATATTACAGAAACATTAACAGCCTCAAGAAAAAGTAAAGTTTAAGTGTTGTATTTTAAAATTTCTTTGCTAAAATAGAAAAAAAGCTGAGAATGGTACTTGAACAGCGAAAAATCTCTTGACAACAAATTTTTCGTTGAGTGCAGTCGTACTGAAGTTACATCATTGTAACTCAAGCTCTAATCAAACCAATTGATTAAGACTCTGATATTAAATATTTCAAGTGGTATTTTAAAGAATACTATATAATCTTATTCAACTGTTGCAGAAAATAAATCGGTATCAAATCAGTTATGAAATTGCAGAACTACAAAAAATACAGACTATAACTGTTCAATTTAAAAAACGATTGTCTTTAAATCTTCATAGGTGAGCTAATATGACTAAAGTAAGATTATACAGAATGTCTCGTAAGTAACAGAAAATGTATGAAGAGGTAACGGTAGATAACGGTTATATTTTCCGTTGAAAAGTAGAATATTTTAGCTTATTAAGTAGAACATTACAGTATTTTTCAGTAAATCATGTTTTTTGTTGAATAAGAAGCGATAAATAAAAAAAATAAAAAATTGACGCAAATAACATTTGCTTCAAATGTAACTAGATAGAATTTACTTCAAATGAAAGTAGATTTTATCTTTGCTAAAACTATTGAAACAGGGCATTTAGGTTTATTTAAGCGTGCCATTTTGTGCTAATTTTTTTTTTTTAAATTATCGATTATTCTGTTATTATAATTTTATTATTATTTTCAAATCTAAGAAGAAATATATGAATATGAACGAAGTTAGCAAAGTACAGAAAAAGAATTCCTATTCATACCTAAAACTTATCGGTGCTTACATCTTATCCTTCAAAAATTACTAATATAAAATGTTTTGAAATAATGTCCCTTTATGTTGGAGAGGAAAATCGAGATCTCAAGCAGTTGGTTAAGCTTCAAAGGAGAAAACAAAATCTCAAATATGACGTTATTTTTTTGCAGTCTGTAAGCCAAATTTAATTTAAAATTCATACCAGACTGAAAAGACAAGAAACCGCTCGACGTTTCAGATTACTTCAGCACTTACTAGACAAACGCTCTAAACTTCCAATTAATTACAAAAGACTCATATAGAAGATTATAATGTATTAAGTATATACGTTATAGCCTATTTAATTTAAGGAATTGAGCTCTGGGGCTCCACTAAACCATCGAATTCCTCTCGAATCCAATCCTTACAATCCCAAATCCTTCGTAAAACTTTGTTACAAATAAAACGATCCATAATGACCTTAATGTTTCAGATCTGGTCCAATCTCAACCCTCTCGTTTCTAACCTTGCTTCCTATTCAGTTCCTGATGACCCTCCGAGGCGTCTGAAAAGAAGATGGCTCCGTGATCTTCTAATGTAGACACATCATTAGAGTGTTATCATTGGGTAGTTTCTCAACAAGTGTTTCACGTCATTATATCCATATGTTCAAATTTACTAAATGTATTTCTTTAATACAGTTGTAAATATCATTAAAAAAAAAATTAAAATATATATATAAATGCAAATGATGTATATACGGCATAATAATATAATTAAAAACAGTAAAATTGATAAGTTTATCAAAAATTTACGTTTTTGTCTTTGTTCGCCGTCATGAAATGTGTAAACAAAGAAACAAAAACAGAAATCATGAATTCAAAATTCGCCTAACGCTTCTGGAAAATACCCCTAAGGAATAACGGCGCCTATAGTTTAAAAAAAAAAACATGACTAATTGTAATCGAAATCTGTGGAAGACATTCGGTGAAATCTGCACTGGGCGATCTAAGTTTCGACCCTCCCAATAACTGAAAATTACATGAAATCTAAGTAACATCATTAGATAGCATGCCAGTAACATAATCAATCTACAAAACAATTCAGTTTAAATTAACATTATGAATACATAATAAAATTGTATAACCTCATAAAACAATAATAGGACCTTCACATCTTTTCCCGTATAATCAATGCCTTCCACATTTCACAGCCATTATATTTTAAACGGTTATTTAAATTAATTTTAATTGTTAAATGAAATTAAATTAAATTTATACTAAACTATTCGTATACTATTTTCCATATCCAACCTTGGGTATCAAAACCTATAAATTCGAAAGCGAAAATATTTTTTGAAAGTAGAAGATAGAATTTGATGAAATTAATATTTTCTTGAATATTTATTTATCAATCACATCTAAAATTTCCCTTTGACTTTGGGCCAAAGTGAACCTTTTTTGAAATTTAGATGTATCAAGAATACTAAGTTTGCCCTAAGAAAAACTAAAATAAGATAAAATGTCGAATGAAATTAAATAAAATTTAAAAAACATCATGTTATTACCAAAACCTATCTTTCTTCCAAGTTAGAGGCAAATCGAACGGACCTTTTCTGAAAAGATGGTATATCAAAGAAAATACGTTTGCGCGTGCTTAAGCGGAAGTATAGGATGAAATTGATATAGGACCCACACTAACTATTTAGACACCACAATACCCGAAAATTTCATGAAAATCAAATAAATGCTAATAGCTTATCTTTCCGTTAAATCGAATAAATGCAATACATGAGTGGAAATTTTCGATTTTTTTAAACTCCTGCAAGAATACAAAGCTTCCCTACATTAGATAGTGAGGAAGCAACTCATCGAAAATTAGCTTCTAAAACTTTTTAATTTTGTAAAAAATAATTTTACTCAGATATAAAAATGCTCTAATATATTTCAAATGAAGACAAATAAAATAAATACTAATCTTATATCCGTAAATTTATTTTCTCATGAAATTTTTTTTTATGTTTTAGTTACTTATGAAGTTATTTCGTAATTTATATTGAGTTTTTTATTATTACTACTTACAATGAGAAGCAGGAAATTATTTGAAATAGACCAAATTTAAGGTGGTTTAGAAGAAACAACTTTGAAAATTCGGCATTTTAACGCCGTCAGACTATATCAAAGTTAAAACCTACCTCATATTACAGTTCACAATCCAGCACAATCCGAGCAGGGCAGAGCTGCAACTACTCCATAAGGTGGATAAAAAAGAAACACCGGAATATGAGCTAAAAGCGATAGCACTGGAAACTATAACTCAAAAGTACCCGCCTCAGGATTGGCTTCACATTTATAGCGACGGATCAGCTGAATCAGCCGTCAAAAATGCTGGGGCAGGAGTTTACTCGAGAGAGTTTCAGTTCAGTGCTGCGGTGGGTGAGGATGGTACAAGTTTTGACGGTGAGATAGCAGCGATCCTCATAGCTCTAAGAACACTATCAGGAAGGCAAGTTCAGAACGCTGTTCTCTTTGTCGACTCGCAAGCAGCAATCCTCGCCATTACTGACGTGAATAAATGTATGTCGAGTGCTATCTTGGAGTGCAAATCCCTTCTCTACGATCTAACACTCCGAGGCACCAATGTGGTCCTACAGTGGATTCCGAGCCATTGCGGTATTCAAGGAAATGAGGAAGCGGATAGTCTCGCCAGGAGGGGAGCAGAATTGCCACAAACAGTCCATCCAAAATCCTACGATTCAATTCGGCGAATGGTGAGGATGGTAGTGAAGGAGGAAACAAAAAATATGCACAAAGACAAGGTGGAAGGGAGACGTTATGGATGTTTGATGGAAAACCCGATCCCAGCAGACCTATCAAGAAGAGATGCAGTAGCCTGCTTCCGCCTGGCCACTGGTCGCGACCGTCTACAGTCATCTCCACAAGATAGGCTTGGCTGAGGATCCTAGTTGTAAATTATGTGAACAACCAGAAATGGATACAGACCACCTAAACGGATATAAAGAATCAAACATATGTAAATGATTACATACAAAAATCAAACTTATATTGGGCAGCAAGATGTCGGATGGTCGAATGACCAATGACTATGGCATAGGAAAAAAAAAATATTACAGACCATTTCATTTTAAGTTTATTTGACGAGTTTAATCAAAACAGTTTTCTATAAAATTTAAAACTGCATAAAACTAATGGTAATTACAACGTGTAAGAGCTTTTATTTGAAAATGATTTAAAAAAAATACGAAAGCATTCTAAGTAATTTTTTTAATTTAAATAATTAAACGTATAAATAATATATTTTATTTACTTATGTTTATTGTTGGCTCTACCCTGTAGGCGTCATTGGCAACACATTTTGCTCATATTCTTTAATAATATTTCATAATTTTTAAAAATTTCAATGTTTTTTCTACTGCTTTCTCGTTATCCGTCCCACAGGCGGATCTACGGACGGAGGGTGGGCTTTCGGGCTGAAGCCCCCCTCCCCAAAAATGGTAAAATGTAACAATGTTTTATTGTAAAAAATGATCTCTTAAAGTATTATTGTTCTTATAATTCCATTGAATAGGACTTCGAGAATCGCTTGAACACCATTTCATATACGTAGTTAGTACATTTTTTTTCAAAGTATTTATTGTTATGTATATGAAACCCTCTTCACCTCCTCCCTAAAATGAAATCCTGGATCCGCTAATGATCTGTCCGATATATTTTATAAAGTGACATTAATGGTTGATTTTAGCGAAAAATTATTATAACATCAGAATCACATACGTGATTTCGGAGTCATGCGTCTTTTCATTTCTGAGTTATACTTTTCATATATTCACTCATCCATTCAAACATTTTGACAAGACTTATTTGGACTCAGAAGACCTTGAAACATGAAAACACGATAGTAAACGCGGATTTGATTTTTTTTAGGTTTGTTATAAATTCAATTATTATAATTTTCATTATATGGGTTCAATTATTCATTTCATATATTTGTAAACGAAAGTAAAAATTAAAAAAATATATTTAAAAAACAAATAAACAATATAATTGTAGGAACTCGGCGTAACATGATAGGTCTATATTATTATAATTATAGATTACGATGACCAGATTATACTGTGTAGTGTGTAATCAAATTTGTTTATTATGTTCTCAAGATGTTGATTTCTAAAAGCTCTTTTTTGAAATAGATTTTTAAAAAAATGCCATAGCATTTTAAGTAATTTTCTTAAATTTAAAGAATTAAGCATATACCCGATATATTTTAATACCGTTTTCTAAGAAAAAATATTTAATTTTTATGGAATTTTATTGAATGGTTACCTTTGTGTTGGATACTTTCTCAGAGAGACAAGAAGAACAACTGTGTTTTTTTTTCGTAGCTCCTCCCCTCCAGAATTTCTCACCAAGTTTACTCTATGACAGGAATGAAAAGGCTCAATCATTATCAAGAAGCAATTCTAACAGATTGTCTGAGTCCGTATCATATCATTTCCACCATTAAAAAAAGTAAATTAATCCCTCACCATGGACTTAATGCGTGATGTTCCTTTGTATTACATCTAACCCAAAAATCTATTGATTTGTTTTATGCTTCATTTGAAGAGAATGTTAAACTTACAAATAAAATAAAGTTGCTTATTAATTATTTATTACCCGAAATTATGAAACTACAAGAAGGGTTTGAGTTACAGCCTCAATTAACAATTTTTTTTAACAAACCGATGGACTGATGTTTAAGTTTGTTGGCTGAAATTATTCAGTGAGATCCGCTGAGTATTTTGAAATAATTTGAGTTAAAATAACTGGCAGAACTATGATACAAAATTTCAACTTTTATTCTAGTTGGGCTGTGGCATTTTGTAGTCGGAAACTGATATAAACGGTCTGCAACAGTGAAGAATAAGATGGAAATAAATTATGAAATTACACTAATAAATCGTAAAGAAACAATTATTGCCTTTTGCGCTAACAATAATGATATTCATGTTCAGTATGCACTGGATTTTTTTTTTTTTATTCGCGATTCATCAATTCGAATTTTAGTATTCGCTCAAAAACAAACCTTTTTTTTTTTTTTTTTTTTTTTTTTTTTTTATCTATTTATTGAATAATAATACAATCAGCCACTGGAGGGCTATAAGTATTAGGGCTAAGAGTTCTCATTCAAACAATATATACAAATAATAGAGAAATAAATATAAATATAAAAAGTAAATAAATAATACTGATGAAGAAAGAAAATAAAAGAAAAAAAAAATAACAATAACATAAAAAGAAACTTATAAACACAATCATACCTATATACAATATATACATTCGCCCAAGAATCTCCGAGCCAGGCTCTTTCCCCCACATGTGGAAGGCAAAGCAAGACTCCAGGAGATCCCAGCGCCACTTTTCCAGCCGCATCACTAGTATTAGAAGCCAATGGAGACTGAAAGAGGGCACTAGAGCCACAGACGCTCGGGACATGAGTGGAGAAGCTGGCCATTGCCAGGACTCCAGAAGCATATTTACAAGAGATCTCTGGGCCACTGCCGTTTTAACCTTCGTGGAGGATTGTAGGGATGAAGGGAGCTGGATAGGGATTGAGCTAGAGGATTTGGATGATGGATAAGGTTTTGGTGAAAGTTTGAGAATCTGGTTGGGATGATGTCGAGGACAAATGGGATGTTAAGGTCATGGTGTAGGGTCTTGTTTGTGACATAATATGGGGCATTGACTATTGTTCTAAGTACTTTGGACTGGAAGGATTGGATGCGTTTGATATTCGAATGTTTAGCAGTTCCCCACAGTTCAAGTCCGTAGGTCCAGATAGGTTTCAGTATGGTCTTGTAGATTAAAAGTCAAAAACAAACCTATATATGTTAAGTGATTACTGACTTTTCGAAAACGGCTTGTCTTAAAGATTTTATTCTCATACGAAAATTTTTAGACCTTGTAATATAGATATTTCTTAGCCAATGAAAACCATGAGGAAGCTATATTGACCTTACTTGGAAGGATATATATATTTTTTAATTTGCATATGGATATACTTGAAAATATCTAAGAAAAACAATTGGATATATTACAATTTGTTAAATACATTAAAGATGGGTGTAAGAGGGACAGCCTCCATAACATAGGCACATTTCTAGAACTTTATCAGCTAAAATTGAATAATGTTGAAAAACTGAAAAATATTTTTGATTTATTAGATTTCACAACCTTAAAACATACAAATATACTTGTACTTATTGAATATATTTTTTTCCAAAATTGTCGTAGAAAATTTATAAGAAAATCACGTAAAAATTAAGGTGTCCACATGAGATGTGAATAAATTATGAAATCCTAAGATATATTTCTATATTATTAACATTGATTGTAAATGAAAATTACATAACAAGGATATTTAAGCCGTGATGAAATAATTACGTCAATTCTTATTGGCCTCAGCATAGCCAGCAAGTCGAGTTTTCTTCTTTTAGTTTACGTATTTTATTCATTCATGTACCTCATTTGTTATCAATGTTATTTATTTTTAACTTAAAATTTTTAGGGGAGATGACTAAACGATAATCTCGCCCTCTCACATTTTTATTGATGTTTAAGTCCATGAGATTTCTTAATGTTTTTAAACAATTTGTGTTAAAATCCTAATTTTTTTTTTTTTTTTTTAAAGCGGCGTTTGATTGTATGGATAGGGATGCTCTGTTTTTAAGTTGGCTAATCTTGGGCTGTCTCATAAATTTTTGAATATCATAAGAAGCTTACACACAAATACTAAATCTACCGTAAATCATAAAGAATGATTAACTGACTTTTTCGAAACATCAGTAGGGTTAAGACAGGGTTATCTGCTTAGTCCTTTGCTATTTGCGTTGTTCATTTCCGATTTACACGAAAATTTGGCAGAGGGGCTAGAAGTCGCTGGAGTAAATATTAGATGTTTATCGTATGCAGACGACGAAGTACTATTAGCCCCTTCTCCAGTTAAATTACAGCTTATTATAAACCACTTGGAGAATTACTGCCGAATGTGGAACTTGCATATAAATTTATCCAAGTCAAAAATAATAATTTTTCGCAATGGAGGTAGACTATCCAAATATGAGAGGTGGAACTTCGGAGGAAGCCCTGTTGAAGTAGTAAATGAGTATGAATATCTGGGTGTTATCATTACCCCAAGGTTGGTCATGGTACGACACTTTGCTGAAAGAGTAAGACATGCAAAATTTGGCCTAAATTCTACTTGGAATAATTTCATAGCTAACAAAAATGTCCCCTATTTAAGTAAACTAGTGGTTTATAATTCGGTCTTTCGGGCGGTGATTAGTTATGCTAGGCAGGTTTGGGGTTTCGAGCCCTATGAAGTTTTGGAAAAGTTTAAAAGATACTTTGTAAACAAATTACTGCGTCTCAAAAGGTATGCACCTAATTATATTTTGGCACACGAAACCAGTCTCGCCTCAATGTACTCGTACACACTTAAAATTCATTTCGACTATATTTTGAAAGTAGTGGAGATGCCGGATTTTCGTTTGCCACATATACTAGCGAAATAGGTGATAACTAAGAGAGTTTATTGGTACCAAAAGTGGTTAGAATTCGAGGATAGTTGCAAAATTAATCTTGATACTGAAAATATCGCTGGTCTGCGCGGAAAATTGACTGTTGTTAGACATAGGGTGGAGGACTTAGAAAAACAAAATAACCTCCAAAAATGTCTTCATTTAAGTTTTTCTGTTTACGCAGGACTATGTTCAGTGGGTACTGTTACACCCTATCTTAATGATAGTTTTGATATTGTGACTATAGGGTCAATTTTTCGATGTAGGACAGAATTGCTTGATTTAAGCGTAAAACCATGGATGGTGGGGGACAACGATTGCTGTCCGGTATATAACTCTCAAGAATCATTCACTTTTTGGGGACTTGCCACATGTTCAGTGATATAAGAGAGAAATGTTTTGGGCAGTGGACCTGTTCTCCGGAAGAATTATTTGGTTTCTTAAAGGGTCCTAACTGGAAAGCCTTAAGCTATTATGTACAACAGGCCACATTGCAAAGATCTCAATTAGTCAGATAGTAAACTATTGATGCAATATCGTGTTTATTTATTGTAACATTTGTTTTATTTTTATATTGTATTTGATGATCATCATTATTGTTTTTTTTTTGTTTATTTAATGCAATTTACAACTGTATATAAATACAATAAGTAAATATAAATAATGGCATGTACAGGCTTGAAGAGTAACTACTCAGTGGTAGCACTCTCTAAATAATTTTAAGTAAGAAGATCACGAGGCCATCTCCTTTTCAGACGCCTAGGAGGATTATCAGGAATCGAGAAAGAAGCAAGAGTGGAAACAAGCGGATTTGGATGGGACTGAAGTTTATCATGAAAGGATAGATATCTGGCTCGAGCTAAATCAGCGACATATGGTACATTAAGGTCTTTATGAATGGTTTTATTTGTGATAAAGTATGGAGCATTAAGGATTTTACGGAGGATTTTGGATTGTAAGGATTGGATACGATAGGAATTCGATGGTTTGGTGGAGCCCCAAAGCTCAATCATCATTGTTGAATTTAAATTTCTCATTTATTGGATTTGTGATGTATTAATGTTTGTTTTTTGAAAACTCTATTTAAAGAAATGAGACAGTGAAAAAGAAAATTGCTAGAATGGATGTATAAAAACATAATAATACTGTAGGTATATTATTGCTCATTTATTTTAGTTTTAAATGTGATGAATATTTATTATTAATTACACACAGACCTCGACAGACGGAATTTTCCATTGTCTATGTGTTATTGCTAGTATATATATATTTTGCTTTGTATAATTTTTTAAAAAGTTTAATAAACACGTTTTCATTCATTCAAATACTAATTTTTTTATTATATTTTAAATATTTTCAATTTTTTTTAGATTATTATATCATATGAAAGGTTACGATCCAATGTGTTGACTATAAATTGACAATACTTGAAAATTGAAAATGTAAAAATAAAATGACAGTTTAATTATTAAAAAAGAAGATTCAAGAAATAGGCCTTTCCATCCTATTGGTACTGATGGTGGGATGGAGGGGAACTAAGCTGGTAAGTGGGCCTTGTGGTGCTTTATAGCAATCATTGACTTCTATCTTGAGAAGCTAGAAATAAATGTTAACTTACCCAGGTGGGAATTGAACCCACAATGCCACAACACCTCCCGAACCCACGCTTCAATGTGCGCGACCGGTCTTCCATATCCACCCTAACAGAATGTACTAGCATGTCTAATTTAATACCTCGGTGGATTGTCAGGTGAATTGAGGTATAAGAATGTTTAAAATTAATTTAGTAGTTGGATACTTTCCACTATAGATTACGTACTTGGAAACATCCGAAAGATTCTTGAGTTTCATCCACAGATGGAAGGTGGGAGACAACTGAGTTATTTTAAATATTCGTGTACATCAATTTCCTCCACAATCTACGAAGATATTTATGCAAATTTGTGAGTAAACTAGCTTAGGTTGGAAAGGCACTTTTCTATAGATTTTTTTTTTTAAGTTATACTTTTAGAGTGCTACCAGTGGGTAGTTTCTCAACAAGTGATTTCATGTTATTATATTTTTTTGTTCACATTTACTGAATGTATTTTTACTTGTATACAGTTGTAAATATCATCAATAAAAAAAAAAAAGTTATGCTTATTTTGGTGTCTTTTACCAAACATGCTGCTATACCAGCACCTGTATAGAGAGCAAGAGATATTGGAAATTAAATATATTTTCAAAACCATTTGGCATGCTAAAAATGTCAACAGAAAATCAACAGGGGAGGAAAATATTTATTCTGATATTAAGAGTACTTGATTCCAACAATGATAATATGCTATCGATAAACAGAATGTCATAATTCGAGAATGACAGATTACCAAAATTACAAGTATTTTCACGATAGAATGAACGTATTAGCGCATTAATATGTTGTTTTCGTGGATTTAAACAATATGTTAGTATCAAGTGGCACATGTGACGTAGTATATCTATATTTTCCTTAAAATATATTATATTTTCAAATACCGTTATTTTAATACATCGTAATATTATTGACATTGGAAATTGACTGTAAAAAAAAATGTTTTTCTTCCTTTACTCTGCCTCCCCTCCTCAATAAATATGTAAATTTCTACACGGAAAATCTTCTCAAAGTGAGATTATTTTTAAATACGATTTAAAGAAAACATCTTTTCCTATCATAGTTACTACTTATTATTATTTTTTTTTGTTTATAAAGAAGGTAATAATAAGTATGATCAGACTAAAATATAAGCACATATACAACAAAAAAAAGTTACTTCAATTTATAATTATATATAAAGAGAATATTTAAACACCCATATATATATATATATATATATATATATATATATATATAATATATATATATATATATATATATATATATATATATACATATATACAAAACTTCTTCAATCGACCTTTGAGTATTATATTTTAACATAATTACTTAAATTGGGAGTTAGTTCACTTATAATAAGTGACCTAACTACTAATTTAATTAATTATGTTAATATATATATATATATATATATATATATATATATATAATATATATATATATATATATATATATATATATATATATATATAATATAATAAATCTCCGATAAAATTCAAAAGTCAATCATAAAACTTTCTAATGACGTATCAAGTATTTTGAAAAAGTAAAATACAAAAAAATCTTCGAGATTCTGTTATCAATTCGTTTGATTATATAAAACCTGTCTTACTTCATCATAGATTATTTTAAGATATGGTTGTCAAATTGTTCTGAAAAATACTGATGTGGTGTCAAATTTTAATGTTATAAGATATTGAAGTGCAGAAAAAAGTCCTAACACTCTTTAAAAATTCGTTTTCTTATTATCGATAACACAAAATTATATTGTAATACCATTCGCATTTCTTTTCTAAATGACATGAGAACCGACTAAAACACCAAATATCATTATAGTTCATTAACATGATGAGAGAGAGAAACACTTTATTTTCATAAAATATAAAATATAAAGGATTGCTGCCCAATTACATTGGGTTGCTATACACACAGCATACTCTTCTATCCTTAAGACAATATATGAACTTATATATAAATATACAGAAGTATTAGTTAATATTAGTAAAACAGAAATATATATATATATACATTTTTATTATTTTATTTATCCTTATAATTTTTTTTTTTTTTTTTTTCCTTTTTCCCTCTTCTCATTGTTCATGCTTTTTTTTTTTTTTTTTTTTTTTTTTTTATTTAACATTAAGTTTCCCTTTCTCTCACTTCTCTCTCTTTATCGCTATTGTTTTCAATTATTCACTAAAAAAATAAATAATCAAATACATAAATTAAAACTCTCGGGCTAGCCATGCACGTGGTGGTGAATGATTCCCAGGGAGTCGAGGACTATATTTTCAGCCAACCTCGCTACGTCCTTAATGTCGACACCTAGTTCCTCGAGGAAGCTCCTTGTTCTTTTTGGGATAGTTCCGCGAGACCCAAACCAGAGGCCTCTCACGGTGAACTCTCTCTCTCCGAAGGTCTCACGGAATTTCTCTTTTAGGAAAGGGATACATTTATCGTACGTGTTCTTCTTTTCCCTTTCCACTTCACCCGCCTGATCGAGGTCATTGCTCTCAAAGCGGACAGTTGGATCCAAGATCAGCGCTGTCCTTCCTGTCTTGGGAAATGCGACGATATCAGCGTATCTCGTAGAGCCCTCACTATCGATGCAATATACCTCGTCAAAGCAGGTGAATTTTTTTTCCCTAAGGAGCCTCATCAATTCGAACTTGACCCGGTGGTGACGACGTGTTATGAGGAGGGAGTTGTTGGGGCATTTTCCCAGCACATGTGCTGGTGTTTCAGACTCTCTGCCGCATTTACGGCAGAGGGACCCAACTTCTCTGACCTGTCCGCTGACTCCTGGGACTCCACGCAGGGGTGCATAATTAATGTTTAGTTTTAGGGCATTCGACCATTCAGACCCAGAAAGTACTTGCTTTTCGTAGATGTATCTATTCGCTTTCGGGGTCTCTTTAAAATGGCGAACACCAATACCCTGCCACCTGCAGTTGGCCCATTCCTCAAATGCATTTTCTCGTAGCGACTGCCGTAGAGCTTTCACATTTCGATGACCCTGATCAACCCCCAATCTCTCGGCACATTCAGCAATTTCAGCCGAATAATCGAAGGTAGACTGAAAAAGGGCATCTGGTACATTGGACAGTCGCTGAGCAATGGACCAATGTTGAAGAGGAGCCTCCCATTGGCAGCGGATTAATCCCAATCCTCGGTATCTCCTGGGGGCATACAACATCGCTGTGGAAGTATTCGCAGGCAGTCCAATAATGGCCTTTACGCTCCTGCGAATCATAGTGTCGATGCCCTCCAGTATAGCAGGACGTAGCTTTGTTAGGGGCGCAGTTTGGAGAGGGTAAGTAAGACCCGGGAACAGATATTGATTGACAATGTTGAGTTTCTGCTCAGGTTTAAGTAAGCAAGAGGTTACCAGCTTGTTTAGATTATCATTCAATTTAGTCACCGAATCTTCGTTGAATTGCAGCTCTCCCGAGAATGTACATCCTAAATACTTAATCGTATCTCCATTCTTCAATGTTTGGATGTACTCACCATTCTCAAGGGAGAGCACCGTAGTTTCCAGCTCTCCTTTATTTATAACGATGCCCATACTTTTTAGAGGATTTATAGCCAGACCAATTTCTTTAAATGTTCTTTGTATGCTGTCAATCACTCTTTCTGCAGCCCCCTTGTCACGCGCCGACACTGCCTGGTCATCCGCGAAACCTGTGAGGACCACACAATCTTGCTCATTCCTTAATTTGTATCCAAATTTCTTGGAAAAGTCCTCGTCACACAGGTCGCGGTAGAGATGATCGATGGCCAGGTTGAAGAGTGAAGACGACAGGGGGCCACCTTGGGGTACACCGCGCAGCACTTTGATCTGGCTAGTTGCATGGACACCGTTGCCAATCTTTATGGTGTTCGTGCTAAGGAGAGCTGATATGACATTTGTAAGATTCGGTGACACACCTCTCGCTTCTAAGGAGCTTACGATGTGTTTGTGCCCAACATTGTCAAAAGCACCGACAACGTCGAGGAAAACTATCGCACAGTCATTTTTCATTTTTTGTGCATCTTTTAATACCGCGTCGATGATCCTCGCGTTGACGTGCGTTCCCGGGAGGCCTTTTATAAAGCCTCTCTGACTCTTGTGGAAGGTGACCTGCTTTCTTAACTCGTAGTCCAGAACCTTCTCTATGATTCGGCGCACAATCGAGTATATGGTGATCGGTCTCCAGGTAGAGATATTGTTTATATCACCTTTGCCCTTATATATCAATATTGTGCGCCCTTGTCGAAGTGGTTCCGGAACATAGGCCACCTTCAGCATTATCTCTGCAATCGTTTTAATAATGCTTGATACCTCAAAATATTTTATTGTGCGGATCAGAACTCCATCAGGCCCCGGCGATGTGTCCATTGATGTTGATTTAATGGCTTTCCTGATGGCTTCTATCTCAATGGACAGCAAATCCGGCATCGGGGTACACTGTTCGTAATCCGCACGCCCGCAGAGATTTTCGTTCTCAAAGAGGTCTTTATAATGCCTCTCGATATCGGCCATTTTTAGAGGACACCGTTTAGGAGCGTCGGCATTCATTACAGTTTGCACAACCTTTTTTCTTTTATTATAATAATTATATTGGGCAACCTCGTACTGATACTGCTCTTGCCGACGACTCCTGTCTACTTTGTTTGCCCTCTGCGGATTTGAGACTTGTCCAGCACCCTTGTCAGCCATTTTCATTTTATTTTTTTTCCTCATCCTATAAAATTTTACGGCTGGGTGCTGGGGACCTGGCAGTTCCGCATTAATGACTTTGAGGAACTTTAGGAACTTGCCTACGGCCTCATCAAAATCCGCAGTATTCACCATTTCTTGCTTTAAAAGGTTCTTGAACGTAGTAGACCATTCAACAATGTCCTCTTTTATTTTTGATGACTCACCCTCTCCATTTCTAGGACCTATCACGTTCTTTACTATGCCCCTCAATGTATTATTATTCGCCTCCCTGGGATGTTTTTTTGCAATGTGGGTTCCGAGACCTCGTTCGCCCTTAAAAGAAAGCCCGCATATCGGACAAACTTTATCATCAGGGCGTAGAGCTTCATTTTGCCGCTCACTAAGTACCTCTGCGACATTCAGCGGATCATTTGGCAATCTGGGAAAGACATCATCTATCGACACCGTCTTTCCCAATACCACACCTTCTGTGTCAGGCCATTCCACTTTAACAAATTTATTATCTCCGCCTCCTGCAGTAGCCACAGACATCACAGAGGCAACAACCGCCTCTTGAACAGGTCCTCCAGTTCTCAGAACCCATACCTTTTGTCCAACTTCGATCTTCTTCGTTGGTATTTTGTTCATTGCAATATTTTTTTTTTTCGTTCTAAACTATGCCCACCACGCGCATGATTGAAACAATCTGTGCATAATTAAATAAATAAATAAATACAAAGTTAAAAACTATAAAATTAAGTGTTAAATAGTGTTATAGTTAAAATATAAAATCGATAAAAGCTTAAAAAAAAAATATACATCTATCAAATAAATTGCTTATAAATAAGTTACAATATAAAATCAGTAAAAAGTTTAAAGTTAAAATTTAAGTACAAGTTAAAAATAAGTGAAAGTTAAAATCTAAAAAAGTTAAAATCTAAGAAAGTTAAAAAGTTAAAATCTAAAAAAAAGTTAAAAAGTCAAAGTCTAAAAAGGTTAAAATCTAAAAAGGTTAAAATCTATAAAATAATTTCCTAAAATGAGTTAAAATGTAAAATCAATTAACTGTTAAAACGTTAGAATCTAAAAGAATAAATAAATAAAACAATAAAAATAGTAATTGCCTAAATCAGTTAAAAATCAAAAGATAAAAATTTAAGTAGTTATAATCTAAAAAAAAACAATATACAAACCTATCCACATCACATTATCAAACCTAATATATAAAATAAATTACAAAATATAGGATCATTAAATACTTTTAAAAAAAGAAAAAATTCAGTTCAGCAATAGTAAAAAAAAAAAAAAAAAAAAAAAAAAAATGTCCACTTTAAAACGTTCTATTAATAATAAATTATGATAGTAAAAACTTATTTTTTTCTTTTTATATTTTTGAGAGAAAGGGAAATACAACAGTGTTTAATAGAATTCTATTTAATTTTACTATTGTATATTTAAATATTCTACCAAAGATATGATATATTAATAGTCCAACCGGTCCGGCCGTCACAACAAAGGATGAGACTATGTTTGCTTAATATACCAGAATGTAGACTGTTTACCAGGGGGTCGTCGTAATCCTGCAGCTTTGCAAACCAGCAGTTGGTATTAGCAATTGTTTACCATCAGAGTTCTTGTCAATGGGAATCCCCTCCACGGCATCAGCTCTGGTGGCTCCTCCAATGGCTGCCTTCTCGTCTAAGTTAAGATTTCAAATAACTTCGAAGTCAATCGTCCGAATTTGACGAAATTTTAGAAACTGATACTTCAATATACTAACTAGATATTTTAGTAATTTAAAACTCACTGAAACTTGGAAGTTAAGAATAAAACTAATTGAAGTACAGACACGATCTGTTCACTAAGACCGAACAGGCTAGACTCTCTATTTAAGAAATCTTAACTGATCACTATATTCTCTTCCGTATTTCAGCCGATCAAGATTAGTAATTTTGGGATTTATCTGTATTGGGCTTCAACAACACAACATTTTCAAATGCTTACCAAATTGATAACTGGAGAACTAAAGCAAATACTATATGCAAATTCTTGATGTTTGATGATGCGTCGCACAATGGTTTACTTCAAACACAACACTACACCATCATACTATTCCTCACTAAAAGGAATACACTACAGATTCCAATATATTAGTATATAATAAAACTATACTCGAATATTGAAATGAGAAGGAGGGTCACAGCAGCACAACAATTCGTCTAGTCTTGGCAAAAGATTACTATGTCCAATATTGACTCCAACACTTAATACTAGGTCCTCCAAGGTCCTCTTAATACTAGGTCCTCCTAGGTCTTCCAATACTAGGTCCAATACTTATATTATATTAACCAACTTAACTAGTGTTACACTCCACTGGTACCTGGTCATTCTGTTGCTCTCTAGTTTCGGGTTTCGAGTATGGACCGAGTTCTTTCATACCACAGTGTCAGTTCAACGGGGTCTCGACCTGCCTACGTGTTTCCTTCCACTTATCCTTTCGTCCGATATCATTTTCGCGATTTGATCCTCGGCCATTTTTAATATAGTTTCCACTCACTGTAGTCAACTTATCGTAATGACGGTGATGATATCTTTTGTTGAAAGCCACCAGCTCTTTGTCAGTTGCTTCAACCACCCGCGTAGATTCTGCGGAAAATCCGGTGCTAAAATATACTTGTTCTTTCCACCCTCCGGCCTATTATCAGCCACAGAGAAACTACAAGAAGACTTGGATAGGATTTGTGACTTGGCGAGAACTAACAAGTTGAAGTTGAATGCGGGAAAGACGAAGGCAATCTTAATAGGCTCCAATTACCTCCTTAAAACCGTTCCTAATATTACAACTCTGTTCCTGCATGATAATCCATCAAATTTTACCCCACCGTCAAAAACCTTGGAATAACCTTCGATCAAACACTTTCCTGGAAAAACCGTGTATCCAATATTTCCCGCCGTACCATTTCCATCCTAAAATGTCTAAATTATTCTTGTCACCTATTTCCATTTGAAACCCGTAGGCTCCTAGTTACTTCTTTAATTTCTCCCCACTCTGACTATTGCAGTTCGGTATATGGGGACGTCTCTGTGGATCTCGAGGCGAAATTAAAACGTTCAATAAATTGCTTTGTATGATTCATCTTCGGGATACCAAGAGATGCTTCTGTTTCCCATTTTTATGCAGAATTGAAGTGGCTTTATGATTCCTACCGTCGAAAATATTTCCTGGCATCCTTCCTCTTTCAAGTTATCCGGTGTGATTGGATAAGTTATCCGGTCCTTCATGCATCTCTGAGCTCCTTCAATTCAAATCCTCTGTTCGTTCCCGTAATACTCGTTCCCGGTCTTCTGACTGACGGGCCCACCGAACCTCTGCTTTCGACAGATCTTTCGTTATCCGATCCTCATCCCTTTGGAACTCCATCCCTTCTCACATTCGACAATCTAATACCATTTCTACCTTTAAATCTTGTCTGTTCAATCATTTCTTATCCATCCAGTCCCCATGAAATTATAAGTAGATACTAATGTAAATATGTATATAAATTATTAGCTTATTCTTCATTATTTTTACTTCATCCTTTTTATTTATTTTTTAAATTATTAACTGATTAAAAATAGAAAGTAACTTATAATTTTTAATTTTATTACTATGACTGTTTAATTACTATGTATCTTTATTTATGTATCTCTGAGGCTCCTTAGCCCATATTTATGTCTTTCTGTAGTATTCTAAAGGGACTCGTCCCAGAATAAATAAAGTATTATTATTATTATTAAAATATTACAAGAGCCTGCTCTAAGAATTCCGAAAGGGTTCTGGTTTCAGATCCATAGCTCATCACTGATAAAATAAGATTTTTATATCTTAAGGTGAGTCGGAGACCATGACAGCTTCTACCTGCAGCCTACATTCGTCGATGGATTTTGGAAATAATGTCCTTTCTGTAGTTCTCATGAGTTCCAAGATAGATGATTATTTCTACTCATTAAATATTTTACAGATCAATATATTTCTGGCCGTCCAATTGGCCTACGCTTGTAGTGTTTATGTATTTAGCACTTGTCTAATTTAATACAAGTCATTTTTTTGCAATGTATTTTTGCAGCTCGAGAATCAACCATCACTGTCCATTAATGTCCTTCCGACTTGGATTTTTATCTCATTGTATTAGAAGTTGTTGCCAGGAGTTAAAGAACAAGTATTTTGAATAATCATGGGACAGTTCACACATAACAATATTGTATTACGTTTAGGTCCCGTCAAACACGAACTAGAAGAACAAGAATTTGACTGATAATTTAAACATTTTTTTTCTTATCGTATTAAAATATATGTGTGTGAGATTTCAAGCTCCATGAAGCAATATGTTTAGAGAAATAGATACTCGAAAATCCGCAGCCATGGTCGAACGAGTTAAAGCGTTTTCCGCATTATTAATCTCTAATCGGATCGAGTCTGGCCGGGTTAAAATTAATTTTGTGGCGGGTCCATGGATTGAGTCTTCAGGCTGTCTGGTTCGAATAGGTTTAGTTTTACTACTAGAACAACTCCTACCCTCTTCCCTATTGGAACCATTCTTAAGTTACGGAATGGACTTAATCCGTAACAACTATTAATATTAACTATTATTTAATTTAATAATTTAAATCATTCATTGGCCTTTCTCATGGCCTTTATCAAAGCCCTAGATAGCCAGGTCAAGCTGTCTCTGATAGCTTAGAAATAGTTATCTAGAATGTACTGACTGGACAGAAGACACTTATCAAGACTTAGGGAACAATAACCCTTTTCAGCAAAAGAGCACTTTCTCACAGACTTCATATCAATTCTAAAGGATAAGGATATCAATTCTTAATACTTGATAACTTCATTCACACGCTTCCTAGACCGACCAGAATTGATTCATCCCCCCTACTATTTCTGAGCATATAACCCTTTCCTGCTAAGACCAAATCACTTATTCAGTTACATTCTTGAGTCAGACTCTTCACTATAGGAGACCTGGAGTGAACTGATGTAGTCAACTCATACATCCATACTATATTACTTATATTATATTTTAGATGCCATTTGTAACATTATGAATAAATCCATTATTTATAAAGTCTCCACTGCCTCCGATTCGTTCACTTTAGATTAATTGCGTAATGATAAAATATATAATTTTTTTCATAATTTTTAAAAGTTGTTTCTTATTGTCTAAAGATATGGGGCTTTTTGATCACATCTTTTTAGACAACAGAAAGTGATTCAATGATTGATTATCGAATATTATTTAATTTGAATAAATAAAAAAGGAATTGATAAAACAAAGTTCAATAATTAAATTTAATTTAGGAAGTACAAGAGTCAAAATGTTTTAAGAAATGTAAATCAATAACTCCTTAATTAAGTTGTTTTTCGATCATTAAATAAACATGATATTCTTAATATTTTTTTCAAGTTGCCAATTTCCTATTTAATATTTTCTTAATTTATTACTGCTTAATTGACAGCTTCAATGAGTCAGATGGGAGAGATTTGCCCATGTTCAAATACCTACCATTTTAATTTCAATTTAAAGCATATTTAAAGAAGATGGCTTAGCGATCTACTTATGTAAATATATTATTAGTAGTGTTGCCCAAAATCGGTCTTGCTCTTGTACTTTGCAAGAACAAGACCGAGACTGATTTAAAAAAAAATCGTTTTTGTGAATAAAAATTAAGGCGAAATTGTTACTAATACTTGATCATATTATTTATTATATGTAAAGAAATGGTATGACCAATATATTTTTGCATTTAATTCTTCCAATTCTGAATTCGGGCTTAGTTAGGTTTCCCCTATCTGAAATATTACATTAGTATCTCTATAGTAATAAACTAATAGGTAACTGCACGGCGGTTGCGAGACTCTTGCGCAACACCAATACCAAGACCAAGACTGAGTGTACAAGACCAAGACTCATCTTTGTATCGAATTTGGGCAACAATAATTAATCTCCCAGATTACCCCAAAATCCATAACTGCCCTTAAACAACTCCTAAGATTCCGTGATTGTATTCCTCTAAAAAACAGACAGCTCCTTGTAACCTCCCTTCTATTCCCCGACTACGGCTGCTTGGTGTATGGAGGTCTATCTGCCAGGCTGGAAATGAGACTAAAAAGACTCATGAATTGTTTCATAAGATTCATTTTCGGGATCCCCAGGCGTTCACATGTTTCACTCTGGTACACCGAGTTGAAGTGGCTTTATCCTACTTCCCGACGACAATTCCTTCATGGTGTTTTCCTTTAAAGTCTTCAGAACTAAAAACCCTCCCTACATCCTGTAACTCCTTACTCTGCGCTCCTCTATCCACTCTCTCAATACTTGGTCTCAACCTATAGACTTATATATTCCCTCCCATAAAACTTCCTCCTTCAGCAAATCCTTCGTCATTCGTGCTGCTTCCTTATGGAACTCACTTCCTACCCCCATGCGTCAATCCTCATCCACAAATTCCTTCAAACAACTCCTGTTCCAACACCTGCTCCACATTCAAACTTCCCCTAACATGTAAAATTACTTGCATCTATACAATGTTTAATTTCAATCCATTGCACAATTGAAATAACAATTAACAATAAATTAGTTGGTATTTTTATTATGTCAGACTAAGATACATAAATTTGTAACTCTGTTATTATTCTTAGGGGACAGTAGTCCCAGAATAAAATTATTTTTTCATTTTTCATTTTTTTTTTCATAATTATTAGAGTGCTACCAATGGGTAGTTTCTCAACAAGCGTTTTCATGTGATTGTACTGTTACTGTGTGCAAATTAACTGGATATACTTTTTAAATTTATACAGTTATAAATCTCATGAATAAATAAAAAAAAAACATTTATGTCAAATAGAATGGAAAATTCTTAAATTAAAACTGAGAATAAATAGCTAATTGTACTAATTTTAATCCTTTAGAACATACTTATAGATATAGGTTATTGCCAAAAAGGTTCTTTTAGAAATACACTAAATTTCCTTAAACAAAAATTTATGATTCTTAACAACAAAAGAAAATTTGGAGATTCAACTACAATGGCCGGGCTTCGAAATACGCGTATAAGAGTAAAAAGGCGCTGGATGAATGATATTTCTTAACCAATGAGGTTAATTGAATCAAGCCATGATGAAAATGTTGCGAAGGATTGTTATTCCCGTGTTTGACATGACAAATATCAATTCAGACGAATAAGGAAACGCCTACATTTATTTTTAAAATATGAGAAGGAGTTGATCGGGGGGTGCGGTCAACTTCTCATATTATATCAACGGTCTACCATCTCTACATCATTATTTTTAAAATAATTTCATTAAGTTTGGTATTTTAATTAATATGCGTACATAATGAAAAAAATATTTTTAAAACAATAAATGAACAAGGTCGAATGATAAATATAAATCATATACAGAAGTATTGAAGTATTGAAGTTTTGATTGACCACCCCAACTATTCTTCTCTTCATTATCCACGACAGTCAACCATTTACCAATTATAAATCATATACAATTTTGGCGTGACGCTGCGAAAGAAAGTGGTTGTAAATTTATTTTAATTGGGGCGAAAGTCGTATGCCGTGATCAGAATTAAAGTATTACATGTCTTAGCTAAGCATTACAGGATAATACTTTAAAAATAACCAAGAATAAATATAAATTTAGTAGCAAAAACATATGAGAATAAGAAAAAATTAAAAAGGATACTTTATATGTATAGATATGAATTAAAAATAATAATAATACAAATGTTTGGTGAAGTGCATCACACAACTTTCACTTACCACCCTACTGGCAATATGAACTTTTGAAATAATACAAAGTTTGTACTACAAACTGACGAAAATATATATAAATTATGACTATTATATGCACTTTACCTATATATTTGATTGCTTATATGAAAAATAATTCCAATGTTTTCTATTTATTTTCAACGAAAAATCCATTTGCATTTTCTATGGAAACGTATGCTTTCCATTCACTAATACAAAATTAGAAATTATTTGCTACAGCAATTAAAATAATTAGTTTTTCGACACTCTCCTTACCTTCTGAGGCTTTAGTTATTGATAGTATATTTTCTCAAAATCGTTAACTTTCGAAGGGTATATTGTTCACCTGTAATAATATTGGTATTTTCGGAAATTTGTTTTTCCTCTGTAAAAATAATTAGAATTTTTTCGCTTTTTCAGTATCTTACCTTGTTATTTATTTCATATATGGGATAAGTGAAAGTATAAATGATGTATCAGACAAATAAAAATAACACAACTTTTAACGCAATTTTAACACTCGCAGTTATCGTTAACTGATCACATTATGTCGTTGGGTAAAGGTAGGAAAACGATTCAAAGATTTTTTTCAAAATCTACTAAAATCGATGTGACACAAGGCTTATACTTAACTGGTTAGTCAGAAGGGAAATGTAAGATAACATATTTGACATGATATTTTATATTTTGGTTAATTATTTTCAATAATCAACCATTGTGATCGACCAAAAAATTCAAAAACTTAACACCCTCTCAAAATTCGAGGTTTCATGTTTCAGGATGCGTAGAATTCGAAAAACGAATAACAATTTTTTCGTCGGTCCGCGCATTTTCTGGACCGATTTTTTTTTTTTTCAAATTTGGATATAAAATCAGAGGTCACTCGAGAATGATCCTCCTTCATCGACATTACTATCCACCTTTTACTTTCAAAATGGCGACCGAAAAACCTGCGTTGCCATAGACTGTAGCTCCTAAACGAATGTACCGATTTAAATGAAACTTCGCTAAAGTCATTTTCTTTACCCCCTTTAAATTTATCTATATAACATATTTTAACGAAATGAAGCTGGAAAAAAAGTTACGAGGGATGGTAAAATTTAATTCCGAATAACTCAAAAAGTATACAATACTGTACAATACTGTATATAGTTTTTCAAAAGTTTACGGAATTTCCTTAAAAAACAAAAAAAAATCTTTAAAAGATATGATCTCCATTTTTTTTTTATATGTTCTACTCCAAATGTTATATCCTTTGTTTGGTTTTTAAATTTTAAATGTAATACAGATGTAATGCAATTTTTTTTTAGCATACTACTAATGATTAAAAAAAAAGTTTAGTCCAATAATTGGAATCACCTTTTATTTATTCTTCTTTGTAACTAGGAAGGTTATGTTACTTTAGATGTATAGTTGTCTGGAAATAATAAACCATTGTAAAATTATTTGCAGCGTTTTTTAAATGTAGTAGTTTAAATGTTAATTGTAGTTGTATAGAAATAATTCTAAATTTGATTTTTTTTCACAATAGCCCTTGTTAAAATGTTTATCGAAAATGTTATTTTGATATGTTTCGTAATCACAGTTTATTTATGTAAAATATTTACAAAACGTTCTTAAGGTGGTGATGTATAACAAGTATATTCCATTATACGTTGGATACAAGAGGTGCGCTCTGTTGAAGATAGCACGTACTTGTACTTTTCAAATTAGCTCGTCAGATAACGTCCTTGTTTCCTTAATTTTACTTAGGAAAATATTGAATACATTTTGTTCGTTCCAATTAGGGCCATAGAATTTATTTTTATACATAATTTGAAACTTTTCGCCCCTCAAAAAAAAAACCTCTAAAATCAAAAAATGTTTGCATCAATTCAAAAATTAAAATTTTCTCAACTGAATTTTCGTCTAGACTGGATCCTTCGAAATTTTGTTGATAACCATAAACGTTGTGATAACTTTAGATGGCTCCACCGATTCACACAAAAATCATTAAGGATATAGGGCACTATAAGCTACATGAAAGGGTACAAAACCGACCTTCGTGAACAAATAAAAATAAAAATGATTGGGAAGTGTTTCTTAATTTCTAATTTAAAATGGAATTCAATCTAAAAGTTATCGATGAGGGTATTAATTCAACTTCTCGACGTACTTTAGATATTGGCTGGAAAAAACTCCTATTAGAAAATTAAATTATAAAATTTTTGATTTCTAAAAAAAATTGTATTTAAGGGTTTCAAATGCCACTAAAACTCGCTTTTTTCTATAAAAAAATATTAATTGGCCTGCTTTACTGGAAACGCCTTTTGGTTTTTGCAGTTTTTGACCCATTATAACGTGTTTTATACAATTCTCAGTATATTCTTGTTATTATAACATAAATTTCGTTTGAAATTATATAATTTTTTTTTTCTCGGCTTCTAGAGTCCATTGGAACGAACGATGGGATATATTTCCAATATTTTTTGATGCAGTGTCATCAAAAAGAAATTGGTTGAAATCGGTGACCCATTGACTGTAGCCACCCGTTGTTAGTTTCTTTAATTTATTTTTGCACGGGAAGTGAAGTTTTGTATCCGTGCAGGATGTTAAGAAATAGTTTGTCTTCAAAACAGAAAATTTTTACTTTTAAGTTATAATTATATGGGTTATAAGTTTTTAACTGTAAGACCGAATCCATTCGACAAGCATGGACACGTAATGAGGCCGGGCTAAAAGGGTAATGAGGCCTATATATTTTGTTTTCTGTAGGTTTTTTTCTATAGGCTTTTGTTTCTATAGACAATCGAAAATATCCCGCCCTCTCCTGTGACTTCTGGAAAACCAAGTATATCCTAAAAAGGGAGGACAAAAAAAAAAAAAAAAAAAAGGAATATAGTTAATTATGAAACCAAATTAGATGGTGAGGTATCTATATCACTATTGCTATTACTTGGCTTTCAAATTTAAATATATCGTGTTTAAACTAAGCGTTATCATTATTTATTAACTTTAATTTCGAACCGTTTCTGAATATCAATTCAATTTTAATGCGATTGCGGGAGAGTTAGGGAGAGCTATGGGGCAGTACTGCTCCAGTTTATAGGGATTAAAATTTATTAGGGCTTACTTGAGAAACCTCTCAGATCCTCCCTGCCATGTCCTGCAATTACTGTTTTAGTATTATTAATATTATTTTACTTTATAAAGTCTTTGGAATATTTTACTTTTAGGTTTATTAATTCACAAAATACAATACAAAATTGAATTTGATAAATTTCAATATTTGAAGTTTTATTATATCCCAATTTGTTTCTAAGAAATATTGATCACCATCATCAAAAAGCTTTTAAGATTTTAAATTATATACTTCTTAATTATAAATTATATACTACTTAATTATACTTCTTTCCTCACCATTTTGGGAAAAAATGAATTATAAAAGTTATTTACTAATTTTAGTCTTCTAAGGAATATTTTACTTTTATTTTTTGTCAAGGAATGTAGGGAATAATCTCGATATAGTTGATGAAATATTTTTCAATCATAATAATAATAAAAATAACCTTTATTTGTACATAAAATGCAAAAAACAATGGATGAAAAATAGATATATACAAAATATTTACATTTTGATTTATACTTGACATTCTTATTTGTACAAAATCAACATTTTAGTTGAGGTTTTGAAAACGATTTCTTTCTTTCTGTTTTTTTTTTTGTCCTAGCTTTCTTGCAACCATACTAGGTAATGAACCTGTCCCATCCGTTTCCACTCTTTTCTTTCCAATGCTGCTCTCTTCCAGGCTGCTCCTCCGCAGGTCTTCTTCATTTCCTTGTCCCAGTCTGTCGGCGGACGTCCTCTTTTCCTCATGTGCTTTCTTGGATACCAATCCATAAACTACCTGGTCCATGTTAATTCATTCCTCCTGATTACTTTTCCGGTCCACTACACTTTTTCCACAATATCTGGAAGGTCAGTCTTAGCTCTGATCCATTAATTCGCTTTTCTATCCCTTCGTGTTATTCCGAGAAGATATCGCTCCATTCCTCTGACGGTTATCCTCAATTTGTGGCAAGTCTTCTGGTCAATTACCCATGTTTCTCAACCATATGTCATGGCAAGAAGTACTGTGCTCATCCAAAGTTTTCTCTTGACCTCTGGGCTCACCGAGGATCTATATATATCCTTAAATTTGAAGAATGCGCGCCATCCATGGGCACATGGCCTGATTATTTCTTCAGTTTCTCTTTTAATTGAGATAAGGTGCCCAAGATATGAAAATGTTTCAGTCATCATAAAACAAAATAAAAATCGCCTTTGCTGTAATACATGTGCCAAATGTTTAGTACTGTAAATCACAGCACCAAATTTTCCGATTCCCATGATTTTTTAATATAAAATTAACGAAATTTCTTAAATAGATTTAGGGATTTAATTTTTATTATTGAAATAAGTCGATAAATTTTGAATTATTTGCAAATAAAATTCGGCATTCACCGTAAATTTGTTTCGAGCTTCTTTTCGGGAAGTATATTATATAGATAAATTTAAAGGGTACAAAAGAGAGAATTATACACAATTTCCATTAAAATTGCATATATGCTTACACAGATTTTTGGTCCATTACAAAAATTAATTCTAGAAAATAACAATACAAAATTAGATGATTATTTGAAAAAAAAAGATATTTTAAAACATTTTAGATTAATTTAAACGATAAATATATGATCGACTATCATTCCTTATTTGTTGTTTTGGAAGCATTGTGATAGATCAGTTTTTGTTGGTTGGTTTAAAAGTTGTCACCAGAAGTGACATTATATGATTAGTCTAAAACAGCAGCAAAAGTCTAAAACAATCTTGAATACTTCGGAGCCTTAAATAATGTTCTAAAATGTTCAAAAATAAAAAATGGAGTATATTAAAAATAAAATAATAGAATCGAAAGCAACGTAAGAGACATGTAGAAAAATAAAAATAAATCTTGTAAATTTTTAGGACCCTTAACGACTGGAATAAGGGATGAAAATAATAATATCCTAACTGACCCTGTAGACATATTGAATAAGTTTAAAGAACACTTTGACAATATTTTAAATATGAGAAATAGTGTGTCCTCCTTCTGAATATCAGAGTGCCGAGCCGTTAATAGGAGTCAAGTAAAGACGAAGTTGAAATAGCTATCGGAAAAATTTTATAAAGCAGCGGGAACCGATGATATTCCTAAAGAGCTAATTAAGGCATGCTGGGAAGCTGGAGTTTATAAAATGCATGTTTCGTTATGAAAGATCTGGGAGAATGAGAAATTGCCTGAAGAATGGAAAGAATCCATTCTTATTCCGATTCACATAAAGGGCCTGAGGACGGACTGTAATAACTATCGAGGAATTTCACTCCTTGTGATGTGTAAAACACATATAAAAGATTTAAATTTAACTTAACTAATCAAATCACAGAATATGTCGAGGAAATTATCGGAGACTATCAATGCGGATTTAGGCGAAATCGATCTACTATCGATCAAATATTTTCTTTACGGCAAATATTAGAGTAAAATTGAAAGAAACTAATTGAAATATTAGTTGTTCGCCAGCTTTATATAAATTTCAACAAAGCCTATGATTCCATTGATCGCCAGGCGTTGTATATTATTCTAACCGAACAGGGAATCCCAAAACAATTAGTGAATCTAGTTTGGATGTGCTTGACGGAAACACTCAATAAAGTTGGAATCGATTATTATTTCTTCGAGACGTTTGAGATTCGTTCGGCCTTAAAACAATTTTTTCACCTGTCCTATTTAATTTGGTATGGAATTTAATAATGTCCTATTTAATGGAACATGCCATTATAAAGGTGATACATAACGAAAAAGATTTGATCTTGGGTGGAACAATACAAACCCTGCTTGGATATGCTGATAATTTGGTACTGTTAAGCGAAGAATGGAAACAATAAAACTAAATACAACAACGTTGATGAAAGCCAGTAAAGAACTAGCACTCGAGATAAATACGGATAAGGCAAAATATATGGTTAGCTGCAAAAATAGCGACAATTTCAATGATATCAATATAGAAGGGAATGTTTGAACTAATACAGAATTTTAAGTATCTAGGGTCTACGATAACTAAGAAAAACTAAATTGAAGAGGATATTAAGCTTAGTTTGAAGACGGGAAATGCTTGTTATTTTTCTTTGTCAAAACTACTTAGATCTCGCCTCCTGACCCGAAACTTGAACATTAGAATTTACAAAATCATTATCCTTCCTACGGTTCTTAATGGATGCGAAACGTGGCCGCTTACATTAATGGATGAGCAACGTCTTTAGGTTTTTTAAAATAACATATTGTGCTGAATATTGGGACCAAAAAAGGACAAGTCTACCAGATAATTTATACTGTTAAAGAACGCTGAATTGAGTGATTAATATAGTTAAGTTAAGTTGAGGCAAATAAAATGGGGATATAAAATCGTTGGGCTTAGTAAGGAAATAATTTCTAAAAGTTAATATGCGCTGTACCGACTGGAAGGCGACCGAGGGGTAGACTAAAGCGAAGGTGGGAAGATTGCGTTAAGGCTCATCTGGCGGGGTTGGGTTTAGCCGGTGGATGGAAGAATGTGGACATTGATTGATGGTATCTGCATCGAACCTTCGGGTTCACTTAGTCTTATTATTATTATTATAAAACATCAGCAACTGCTACCCGCCATTTATACAATACCTTTTACGTGAGAAAGTTTAGTTCCAATTTTTACTGCAAAATGTCTGTCCAATGAAGATCATAATTACTCCCACATTGCCATGTCGAATAGTCTAGTTTTTTACACAAGCCTGAATAAAATCTGTCAAATATAATATTTTATCTAAACCAGATAGATGTTATTATTATATGTATTAGATAGCAGTTATTTTTTTAGTAATAAAAACAGTTGATACTCGTTTTTCGAACCTGAGAAAACACTTGAATACGATTTTTCATCTCGATTAAAATACAAAAATTTTCTGTACGAAATTTTGGCCGAGGCTGGACACCCTTTAAAATTTTTTCGACAGCCAGAAAATTCGTGATAACTTCGTGACGTCTCCACCGATTTGCACGAAAATTATTAAATTAATAGAGCTCCATATGCTACACGAATTGGTGCAAACTCAACTTCTGTAAACGAATTAGAACCAAAGGCACAAAATAAAAATATTATAAAAATTTGTGTTAATTTCTAACTTTCAATGGAGTAAAATGTAAATGTTATTGATGTGGGTTGAACAAGCAGTTATTCGGCTTTCCAACGGTTATATTACAGTCGAATTTGGAAAAAAAATATCACGAAAATCAGCTAATCAAATTTACAATTTTTTATTTCTATAGACATTTGCTTTGATTATTATTATGTTCTATTTATTTTATTTTTTTGTACATATAGTGTGAATGTCATCCTACCTCAATATAACCAGTGTCCAAGAGACAGATTAGTATAATACTCAATAAAGAAAAAAAAATAGACATTTGTATTTAACAGTCTTTAAGGAAACTGCAACGAATTTTTTTAAATTACAAAAAATTACTTGGCCTAATTTCCTGGAAGCACCTTTTGATTTTGTATTTAATGGCACATCACAAAATAAGAAATTGATAGGTGTACCATAACCTAAAAACCAAAGCAAAGCAAAGGTAAAAATAAATAACATAAATTTAGTTTGAAATTATATAAAATATTTTTTTCTAGATTATAACAGCCCATTGAAAAGAACGACGGGACATGTGTCTAACATTTTTGGAATTTGAATTACCGAAGAACAGTTGGTTGCAATCTGCAACCCCTTGACTTTAAACTCTCCTTGTAAGCACACAAGTCTAATAAATAGTAAAATTTGGTGTTTGTGAAGTAATCTGTAATACCCAACCTTATTGAAGTCAAGGGAAAATATAGAGACCATTATGTTTTTATTCTAAAGTAAAGATACTCATGAGTCATAATTATGAATCCAACAACCATCTTAATGTAATGACAAAAACTCGTAAAATTCAAGTTTATGATTAAAGAATTTTTTTTTATTTGTCTTTACAACTATTGTTCCCTAAGAAACATAGATGTGGGTAATAGTGTCTTAAACAAAATAAAAAATACTAAATACTTTATTTTAAATTATAGATAACATTAAATAATAATTAAAAAAAAATTCAATAACATTATCAAAACCTTAAAGAAAAAAATAATACAGGTAAAATTTGTACTCTAGTAACTTCCACGCTTACAGTAACATTCAACTTTACATCAATTTAAAAAGATTATATTCCTCAATATTTTAAAATAACCGAATTCATTAAAAATGATATTATTCTGTTATAACTGTTCTTATTAAAGTAATTAGCTGAAAACTAATACATTAATTAAACTTGGGCTAATTAAAAAAAAAAAGTTGTTTATCTAAGCCATTGATTTGCACAAAGATTCGATGGTTACAAGTTGATGAAAATAATGTATGCCAATATATATCAATTTTTCTCCGCTGCACAACAAGAACTTGCGCTCGCACACAAAAAAAAAAAAAATAAATAAAAATAAAAACCGTAACAACTAGAAATTCAGACCGTGGTTATGAAAATTAAAACCTTATTTTTTTGTGATTTCGATCCATGTTTTAGGCTTACAATTAAAACGCTAAGAGCTAAGATAAAAAAAAAAAATATATCAACATATTTACTGATGTCATTAACACTTATTGGTTAAATTTAATGAAATTCAAATATAATAAAAATGTGCCGAATAAAATTTATCACTTCTACGAAGATTCAGCCCAGCCAGCATGATCATTTGCAGTTAAAAATTACAATTTTTGTTGGTATGAGATAAGATAAAATATTAATATTACATTTAATAACAAAGTTCTTAAATGCTCCTAAATAAATATAATTAATAAATAATTAAATTCAAATAATATATTAAATATTCAAATATTATTATTTACCTTAGTTTATATTACTTTCTTTATTTTGCAAATTTTATCTATACAATATTTTCTAATTAATCTTAACATTGCTTTCCAGGTGTCGTTATGATTCGAAAAATCGTTGTGTAATACAAGAAAACGAATCATTAAACTACAAAAATAGAAATTCAATTAAAATAAAAAATAATCTAATAACTTAATTAAAGGAGCTTATTGCTGTTGTGCAATTATATGATAATTAAGTATATATATTAAATATTTACAAGTATTTACACAATAAATATAGCAGCTTCTTAAATTGATTTTCAATCAACTAGAGCTGATGGTAGTCTTGGCAGTTTCTGGCAAGAGAGTAGCCGATACAGCACCTATCAAAGACACAACAGTATAGATTATGAAGTTGCCTTCGATGCCCCAGACAGCATTGATAGGAACGAACATCTTCAGTGTGATAAATGCTACGACACTGGCAACCAACTGAGTGAGCCCATTAGCCAAAGCTCTCAGACGTGTAGGGAAGAGCTCGGAAGGCAATGTCAGGATGATGGGGTTGATACCAATTGAAGATATGATGCAGAAACCGAACATACCGGAGTATAAAAGTCCGTCTTTCAGAGTTACGAAGTACGCGGCGAGAAGGG
This sequence comes from Nezara viridula, assembly GCA_928085145.1. Classification (NCBI taxonomy): domain Eukaryota; kingdom Metazoa; phylum Arthropoda; class Insecta; order Hemiptera; family Pentatomidae; genus Nezara; species Nezara viridula. The sequence continues at coordinate 157,877,236 of OV725079.1, read as the reverse complement.
ACGTAGAAACTGCGGAGCCGATGAGGGATGACACGAGGAGGGGTCTTCGGCCGAAGGGATCTGTCAAGAAGGAAGCGAAGAAGGAGGTTACGACGAAGACGATCCCCATCGCCAGGATCACCCACTGTCCTCCGATGAACTCTTCGCCGTACACGGAAACAGTCGCGTTCCCGTCCATCTGGCTTACACCACTCAAGATCTGTAAAAAGCAAGAATAAAAGCTATAATATGATAAACGAGTTAAAAATATCTTTAATATTTAGCATTTTCAAGTCAATTTCAACCTTTTCCAAGTCAAATTCAACCTTTTCCAAATCAAATTAAACTTTTTCGAAGTCAAATTCAATCTTTTCCATCTCAAATTAAACCTTTTCCATTTCAAATTCAACCTTTTTTTTATTTATTTATTTATTTTTAATTTTTCGATGTATGGGTCTGTTATCGTATGAGTAGTTTTTGAAATTAACACCTATTTGAAGATTACTCCACTCCATTTCGATTTACATAAGTTTTTCGAATTTATTTGATATGTTTGATATGATCATATGTTTCCGGAGCCGTAGATTTTGAAAATGACTCCCATTTTAAGATTACGCCACTCCGTTTGAATTGGAAAAGGTTTAATTTGACTTGGAAAAAGTTTAATTTGATTGGGAAAAGGTTGAAATTGACTTGGAAATACAATATATTAAAAAAGGAAATGCATATAACCTTAAAGGACTAATATTTAAAGCAGACATGGACATTACTTAATTATTTATTTTAAAATAAACGATAAAACACATTTTTTAAATATTTTATGTAGTAAAATTGAAATAGATTGTTTGTGATATTGAGCAATATTGAACCACAAATAGGGATCTTGAAAAGCTCAGAACGATACGAAATTTAAGGTGCCCCTCTTGGTTAGAGCGGTGAACTTTGTGAATGTGGAAAGGGAGGGGGTATTTACAAATGAGAAATACTTCTAGTTGAATAATTTTAATTCTGGTCTGAATTTTTTTTTCGAAACATTTTCCCAAAACTGAGATATAAACATATTTTTTCATACCAATCATGAAAAAAAAGTATTTATCCATATTTTTGTTTGCTTGTTACCTGTTTTTATATTTTCCTATTTTACGATTCTAATTTATCCAACAGTAAATAATTTTAGCTTGCTCTCACCCAATGCGTTACCTTAACTCACAATACTTATTCTATGCAAAAATTCAAATCCGAGTGTGTCAGCAAACATTACCAATTAAGTCCTGTCTCATCTGCATTGTAAATATGTCCAGGTGGGTAACTATTTCATGATGTTAATTCCTGAACTGAACTATAAAATCCCAGCTTGTTAATCAGTGCTAAACTTTTGCTCAATAACAACCCTGTCGTGTAGCTTATGTCATCACCTGATAATCGGGATTTGTCTATATTTCTGTACTTAGTATGTATTACATTCTTCATAAAAAAAACATGATTTTATTATGGATAATTTTTTTTTTTTAAATTTCCACAAAAAAAAAACTGTTTTACCTTTAAAATAGTCAATTTGAATTTAATTAGCGAAAATCGATTCGAAGTTCTAGTCATATTCATACAGAAATCTACAATGTGAATGTAAAAGTCTGAAATGCAAATTTTTGGAAATTTAAATAATATTTACATTATCAGATTCAGAGGGGGGAGGGGAGGAAGACAGGAGTGATCAATGGTTACTAGAGAACAAAATTAAATTCAGTTTCAAATTTGTGATCTATAAATCCTGCCGCTCGAAGTGAGTAACGGTACTAGGATTAAATTTTGGGAGGGCTTCATTTATTTTTTAATGTAACTATAACTACTGAAGAAGAAAAATAAATAAATAATTGGTAAAAGGTTGACTGTCGTGAATAATGAAGAGAAGAATAGTTGGGGTGATCAGTCAAAATAAGAAGGCAAAAATATATGATATTATTTATTTTGACATTTGCCGACGTTTTGACCTGAAGTTCAGGCCATCATCAAGGCTAAGAAAATAATCAGATAACAAGGTATGAGAAACATAAGTAGTGTAGGTAAAAAAATTAAAGTAAAATTCAGTTTTTAGAATAATGACAATAGTAAGAGCTAAGAGATAAATGATAATAAGCGGTACAAAGTGTGGAATGATGAAGTAAACATAATCAAAAAAGGTGACATAAGAATTAAAATGGGAATCTTAAAATAAAGTGTAAAAACAGAAAAATAAATAAAGTATTAGAATTATGTAAAAGTAATAATGCTAAAATGCCTTTGAAATAATGCTAAAAGTAATAACAACTTTAGGGTTTTCCTTTTTGTAGTTGTATGTTAATTATAATTTAAAAATAGTAGTCATATCGTAATTTTTAAAATTAAGTATTTAGCTCAGATTAAAAAAAATAATTTTATACTTTATGTGGCATCATCCTAACAGCTCCCCCCCCCCCTCTTAGTGTCCTTTTCCCTCTCTTTAGTACCGGTCATGCGAAAACTAAAAAGATTTAGTATCTACTCTTGTAACTAAACTGTATAATTGAATCTAGCCAGAAAGAGGAGTAGAATAACAGAAAAATAAAATACATTGATACTTACCACAAGACAAATTAGATGTTTCACGTATCCATCCTGATTCAGTGTTTCCCACAACGACTTCTCTGGCTGGATATCTTGGTTACTACGAAGTTCGAAGTAGGACGTCTCAACCTCCATTAGGTAGTCCGTACCCCTCAGTTTCAGCATGCTTTCTTTTGCCTCCTGTTCCTTCCCCTTGCTCATGAGGTAGTATGGCGACTCCGGCGCCATAAGGAACGTTAATAAGAAAAGAAGTGGGATGGAGAAGCATACCCAGATGTAATGAGAGTAGGTTAGGTGAGGTCCCACAGCGTAGACGATGAGTTGGCCCACGAAGGACATAGTGCTCAGCTGACCGACGATCGCACCCCGTATATCGGGCGGGGAGATCTCGGATAGGTAGATGGGAGCCACACAGACCAATCCTCCGACGACCACACCACCTAGGACTTGGGCACCATACAGTGTCCACTTGGTCCTGGTAGAGACGATCAACGCCCAGCAAATCGTGGAGAGCAGTCCGGTGAACAGCAGCACAGGTTTCCTCCCGTATCTGAATAATGCAAGTAGTGTACCTTTAATAGAAGTATTTATCTCTTTGGAAAATTTAATATATTTATATTTTATAGATTGATAATATATTTTATATTAATCATATAAATATAATTATTAGGCTAACCGACGTTTCGAACCAAGCATGTGAGTCATAAGTACATGAAAAAGTCAAGATAAAAATATAGAAAGTACTGCTTCTTTTAATTCTGGAATAGTTCCTCCGCCTTCTCTCCAGGACCAGGAAAACTACGTACAGCCATAAAAGCAAGGAATAGGAGAAAAAGAAAAAAAATATGAAAAGTACAAATGAAAAAAAATACATTCTATATAAAACAGTAGTATGAATCTCTTTCGCAGCTCTAAGGAGTAATGAAATTTGTATGAATGAGAAATGAAACTAAAACATTTTTTAAGAAAGTAACCAAGTTTAATAGAGATGTTCAAGTCCATAGAACTATTTTATTTTACATATGGATATATTGTCGACTGATTTAAAAATTATGAGAAAGTTTATTATGTTTCCCGACGTTTTGGCACAAGCATGTGTGATATCATGAGAACTAAAAATAAAAAAATAAAACAGAAAAAGAAGATATAGACACAAGTACGAAACAAAAAAAAAGGAATGTACTAAGAGAAAAAAACAACAACATATATTTAGCAGGGTAGTACAGATATCTTCCTCCATTCAGAAGTAATGGTTTTATATAAATGAGATATTTTAATAATCATATAGTTTAAAAAGTCGACTAATCCAGGCGGGATGTCATGCCAAAAAAATCATCGTCTTCGAGTTTAACCGTGATCCATGGCGAATTCTTTTTATATACAACAGTTGGGATACTTATCACGTGTTTAGGTTTTAAAAATTAAAATATTGCTATTTATTATTATCTTTTATTAAAATATATTAAAAGGTGAGTGGAGGATAAAAGCTCTATGATATATTGGGAACTTACGATAATATAGAAACGTTTTGATATTTTTGATCAATAACCAAAACTCTGATTTCTGTACTCCCAGTTTTATAAACTTCTATATTCATACAATAGTAAAAAAAACCAAGGCTTTATGTATCGAACTATTAAATAAATTAACTATTTACAAAGACGTCATTAAATCACTTTGTAAATATGGAATCGAACTAGTGGGAACAGCAAAGAAATCAAATATAAAAATCATCCAGTCATTCCAGTCAAAAGTCCTTCGAAAAATTGTAGACGCACCCTTTTATGTTTCAAACCTCACGTTACACACTGACCTTAACATTCCTTTCATCACGGCAACTGCCACTGACCGCTTTAATAATTTTCATGACAGACTGACTCTAAATTCCAATCCACTTACTCAAGCTCTATCTACTGCCACAAATCCATATAATCCGCCCAGAAGACTGCTGAGGCGCTGGCCAAGAGACTTATTCCATTGAGCTACTTGCTGCATTATCTTTTCTTTTGTGTGTGTGTGTGTGTGTGATTTTTATTATGTATGTGTTATTTTACTACTGTTTTTTTTTGTTTTGTTATTACTATTTCTTTTTTTAATGCTATCATTTCTTCTCCTTGATATCATATTTGCTGAATACTGAGGTAGATGGCAAATTTATTGTGAGCCAGGAATATGTATAAGTAATAAAATAAAATGCATCGAACAACAAGGTCTTGAGTGAGTAAAATAATTGTAGCTAATAATATAAGCTCAAGGACAGCTGTGTCTTATTGCTTAAGAGTTAAACTGGAGTCAAGCTAATCATTTATTAAGCAAATGTGTACAGACGATCTTTACAATATTATATTTACATTATACGAATATACATGTTGATGTCACTTATATTTTGGATGCTTTAGGGAGGATAGCTATAAAATAATCTTAGTTATCTCAGGGGTATACTAGTGTTTATATTTTGTTATTAAACTACTTCATAAAATATTTTTACCTGTCTGCAAGCATACCAGAGGGTATGGAGGAGAGCCCTGCTCCGATAGGGCCGATTGAGACCATCCAGGAAACTTCGTCTTGGGTCATCGGCACCTCGCTGTTCTTTGAGCTGAACCAGGCGGTTAGAGGCGAAGGCCACACCATGGCCACCCCTGCCATCACCATGCTCAGGTAGCCTGAGGATATCGGTAAATAGTAATTAATTTCCATACTGTAAGAGAAAATATTAAAGAAATCAAAAAGAAGAAGTAAATTAGGTTAGCTATACTATTCTCACTAATAACGTTATCCAACCTAAGATAACGTATCTGGATATCTTGGCAGATCTTTCAGAGAAATGAATTCTACGAATATTTAAAGTTATATTAATCGGCTGCCTTTCACATTACATACAGCTCCTGGTAAAAAGATTTCGTGTCTTGTATCGGTGCATGTCAACATCTCAAAAAGCATTGAGTATCGTTTGGGAGTGGAAGACATCCAGCTATTATTTCAAGTTTAAATATTTGTAGATATCAATTTCTCTTTTGATTATAGTTGTTCAAGTAGAATTGGAAATACATTATATGGCAGGCATGTGGAAGTACAGTACTCAGCAGTACCTCTCTCCTGATTTGTTTCAATAACTTAGGTTGTTAAAGAAAGGAGATCTCAAATCCAACTCCTTTTTCTTCTCCTACTCATATTCTGTTGCCTTGCATCTTATTACTCTGTTGTATTGACTTTTTAAATTTATATCAAACCGTCGATAGTTGGTCGACTGTTGGAAGTAGAGGTCAGTAAGTAAAGTTTTGTTGGTCACATTTTATTATTAAACCCAAATCAAAAGTGAACTAAAATTAAATAAAAATTTTACTGTATGATTTAATTATAAACTATGATATAGGCGTTCTTATCATTACTTGTAATATAGGTATAAAATGCTTAAAGTTATAAAATAGAAGTTTATCATATAAAACTAATAGTAATGGACCAACTAGTCGACTAGACAAAGGTAGAGCTAACTATGGCGGCGATATCTCTTATCAAATAACTTAGTAGATCTCAACTGATAGCTAACATGCTCTCTCGTCACAATTTACACCTCCTTGGATGGAGTAAATACTCCTTCCTACTTGACAGAACTGAAAGTTCCCGGGAAGTAGAAGACTTGTACGAAAGACACTAAACGTCGAATCCCAGAAGCAGTATGATGCTGCTCCAGTTATCACTGAAGAAGGTAATAAGAATTACATCACCTGAAAATGGGGGGGGGGGGTGGACATCGGAATGAATCATAAAATACTTGAATTTGCAGACCACAGATATAGTTGTCTTGGTAAGCAAACAAGAGAACTCGAAAAGAATAGCTATGACTGTGATAAAAGAAGTTTAGTAAATTAATTTACAAGTAAATGATGGTGATCAACAATATCTATAATAATTAGACAAAAATTTCATACCAACAATAGGATGTACGCAGAAGAGAAATCATCACCGAGAATCTACAATAACCTCAATAAATGACCAATGATAAGAAATATATCAGAATATAACTAGTACGTTTACACAGTAGAGATCAACGCCGTCACAATGAGTCTCCGATACGTCATGAAGAAGTCAGTTGCAAATGTGGTTGTGGTATCGGATTCCCTAAGTACTCTGAAAGCCATGAACAATATGTGTCCAGACCATTTTTGCTTGGCCATATAGGCATTAAAGGAAACGAAATGGCTGATAGAGCAGCAAAAGAAGCTCTTACCCTTCCAGCCCGCGGTAAAGCTTTTTTGACACCATCTGACCTTGCACAACCTCTGAGAGAAACCTTATCCCAAGAATGGCAAAGACGATGGGACAACAGCGCATCTAGCAAATTAAAGACGCAGCAGTCGTAGAGAAGAGGTCGTCCTCACGCGGTTGATGATCGGGAATACTAGACCGACACACCTCTACCTCATAACAAAAAATCTTATCCCCAGATGTCAAAAGTGTGACCAGCCATTAACTATAAAACATATAGTTGGATGAGTTCCTTTTTACACCGCAAGATTAAAAGATCCTTGGAATACTCCAGAATGTATCAACATCCCTGGGAAATAAAAAATAAATCCTTACCAGAGTTATGAAGTTCCTAGACAATCAAAAAATTATAAAACATATATAACAAGTTTGTAAGTAATGATCCTTTGTAGATTTATTTATTTATTTTTAAAAGTTCATTGATTTATTAATTTCAATTTATTTATTGATTTTATTGCTATTTTTTTTTAAGTTTATTTATTTATCTATTATATCTTGCTATCTATAAGTGTCTATTATTATCATTATTTATTTATTTTATTCTATTTTTTTTTTATTTCTTTATTGAGTATTCCAACAATCTGTCTCTTGGACATTGTTTATAGTGAGGTAAGATGACATTCACACTATATGTACAAAAAAAAAAATAAATAGAAACAAAATAATAATCAAAAGTATATACAATAGATAATAAAATAAAATGACCTAAAAAATAAGAAAATTAAAACTAAGCAAAAAAAAAACATGCATACCTATATACAAACAGGCGAGGGAACTCCAGGAGAACCCTGCGCTACTCTCTCAACCGCGTCACTGGTACTAAAGCCAGCGGAGATTGATCGAGAGCACTATTTTATTCTATTAATTCTTTTATTTATTTTTTATCTTTATTCTGTTTTTTTTTTTATTTGTTGTACCAACCACCTGATCAGTATAAAAGAAGTGTTATATAGTTGATCGGGTGTTGATGACCTGGATGTTTTGCGCCTTGACATCGAAACAAACAAAACAACTAGTACTTAATTGTCTCATTCTAAGTTATTGAGCTACCGAAAATCTGAACTGCTTATGGAAACAAGTCAATATATCTCTTGTATCAATATCTCTTAATATAACAATATTATCTAATAAATAAAAATAACTATTTTTTATTAGTTATTTCTTACGAAAAAAAAACCCAGAACCAAATGGGTTTGGCAGATTATATAAATGAAAACAAAACCCTATTTCGTTCCGATTTTTCCCCGTATACTGATACTGACAAAAAAGTTTTCACTAACTACCAATAATTTCGAAAAAACAATTTTTTTTTTTTTATTTCCAAGCAGCTCTGTAAAATTTACAAAAACGAAGATAATTGGTTTTGAAACTGAACGGCTCAATTTGTCAAAAAGAATAATAAAATCAATGCGAAGGAGTCGAAAACAATAACAGGTGGGGAGTCGTCCAAGGCTAGAGCTGCCATCGACCTAACAAAGGTCACTCAAGGACCTTTTATTGACGGAAGATTAATCGTTTTGTTTCGTTATCGCCGTTGTGGATTTGTTTACGTCCTTCTAGTGCCTCGTTAGCTAGTCAGTTGTAACGAGCCGATAATATTATCGTTGGCGCCAATGCACGATCAGTTATTATACACTACGAACCAACAAGTCATATGCAAATACTCCGTCTTTTACGCAGTGGACGTCATTCAAAATGCGAGTACGTTTTACGTGTAAACATTTCACGACGAGAAATCCGGTGCGAAGCGCGCATCACTTACTATCCTACCTCGAGTAGAAATATTTTCATATTTAGGTATTTATATAGAATCAAAAATAAAAATTATAGATAGTATATCACAATCATTAAAAAAATATAATTTTCATATAAACAAATTGTCCAGGTTTCAAAATATTAAAAGAAATATAAGAATATTTCTAACTACAAAATAATAGCTAGTTGACCAACATAATTATTAACAATTATTAACACAATTATATTATTATAGGAATAAGTGCTTGGGCAAACCTCAACAGGCTCACTCTGAACGCCGAGGAGACAAAAGCCATCTTGATCGGATCCTCCCTCACTCCTCAAATCCTCCCCGGTATCCACCAATCTTCTCCTGAACAACTCACCTATCTTATTCCACACCACCGTTAAAAACCTAGATGTTACTTTTGATAAAACCCTGTCATGGAAACCATACATCTCCCAAATTTTCCGTCGCACTATCTCCACCCTAAAACAGTTCAATCGTCTACGATATCTCCTTCCGTACAAGTCCCGTCAACTCCTAGTTTCCTGCTTTGTTTAACCTACTTCGATTATGGTTGTATGGTGTACGGTGGACACTCGGAAGATTCCGAGGGCAAACTTAAACGCGCACTAAGATTTGTTTTCGGAATCTCAAGGGATAAGCATATTACCCAGTATTACACTGAGTTGAGGTGGCTCTACCCATCCTATCGCCGTCAGTAGTTCCTAGCCACCTTTCGGTACCAGAACATTAGAACTCATCGACCCCCGCATATTTTTCACAGCTTACAATTCAAATATTTCATCCAATCCCGTCCCACTAGATCTCGTACTTCCGACCTCTATCCTCCTCCTCACTGAACTGCTGCGGTTGGCAAATCCTTTGTAATACAAGCCGCCTCCCTCTGGAATTCCATCCCAGCTGATATTCGACACGCTCAATCAGTTTCCTCTTTCAAACCTCTCCTCTTTAATCACGTACTCCTTTCTCAATCCGACTGATTGCAAAATATACTTAAGAGAAATATCTATGCACCCCAGAAACTACCTCAATTTATTTAGTTTATTTTAGTTTCTTATATATATGTACAATTTTCTTGTTGTTTTCTTTCTCTTCTTTAGTATTTTTATTTTTAGTCGACTCTTATTGTAAATATATAATCTAATTGTAACCACAAAGACATACAATCTGTACTTATAATTTGTTCTAAAGGGACAACAGTCCCAGAATAATAAAATATTTTTTCATTTTATTTCATTTCAATTTAAAAAAAAAATTAAAGTAATAAAATGTAAAAGTTGATCTTTTGGGATAATTCTGAGCTTTATCCAAAACATCTACTAAGAAACAAAAAATAGTTGATATTATTAGATAATTTATATTTACTAATATTAACTATTAATCTATAAATATATGGTACTAATATTAGTAGATCTCCACACACTGGCGCAAAAAAACTTTTTTGAAAATTTTGTGTAAATGAAATATGAGAAAAATATAAAAACTAAAAATAAATAGCAATAGAAAAGTACTGTAAGAAGCTTAAATGAAGTGAAGATCGAGAAAAGTCGGGAGCTCTCGGATGTTTCCGATTTTCCAATTTCAATCTAATACTGACGTTTATTTATCCTTTAGTTAATTATCGAATTCGATAATAGTTTATGTATAAGTAGTGTTTATTACTAGTTACAGTGTGAAATTGGCTCATTAAAAAAATATGTAAAAAACATTAAACCATTTTTTCTCAGGATAATATTTAAAAATACTTTAATATGATGATGTGCTTACTTTATTTTATTTATATGCTGTTTTTTTTTTTTTTTTTTTTTTTTTATTGTTTTTGGAAATGATTTCTGTCTTTGATAATAAAATTTAAAAAAATATATTGCAATATATCAAAATAAATCTATTGGGCACAAATAAAAATTAAAAAAATATCAATATTTTGAGAAATCAATATCTTTGACGACTTCCAAAAACTTTATATTTTTCTCCTAGTTTCATGAATAGTTAAAATACTATTTCGATAAATAGATATTTTGACCTAATATCTTACAATAATATAGACAAATTTTCGTATTGGAAGATCAGTAAAGACGTGTAAGTGTGCACTTCATACCTTTATTATATTTTAATATATTATAAACAATATATTTAAATTTTAGGAATATATTGTACTTCTGAAATAGATTTTTAATATTCACATGTTATTCATAATATTTACCAGTTAACTCTTGCATTTATAAATTGTGTTTTAATTGATTCGTAAAAAGTCACACAATAATTAAAATTAAAAAAAAATACTCATGAGCGTCACTCTAAATTTTCTTAAATTAAAGATGCGTCAGATATCAAAGAACTGATAATTAGCTTGAGTTAGATCTGAAGACAAGCGGACTCTCAAGGACGCTAATATATTTAACTAGCCTTAGTTGTTCGCACTTGCACTTTGTATTTTTATTTAAATGGATGAATGAAAAATACAGTATTTTGTAACATATCAATTATACTAGGTATACCTATCGTAAACTATGGAGTATGTTGATAAAATTTCATAATAGGTCGTATGTAAAAAATTATACATAAAAAAATCTGGCGTATCCAGTCACACGACTTTCCTGCCTATTTCCGAAAAGTTATATTTTTAAATATGTCCGTTAAGAAGAAAAAAAAATTAATTAGATTTATTATCCTGAAAATCAAGATAAAAAAAAAGATTTGAGTACAATTTCTTTGATAACCTAAAGCAATATAAACCGGCTTGTGGAAGATAAATGTAAAAAAATCAACACCCTCTAATATTGCTAATCAACAATTTTTGCCATGGCCCAATTTTACTCAACAATAATTTCTAATAAAATAAAATGAAATAGGAAAACTTGTGTGATGTTTTTTTCTCGTTTACTTAGTTTTCTTTTTTCTGTCTCCCCTTTCTGGCACCAGGAATTGAACTCATAATCTTATATAACAGATTGTATAGCTTAGGGGGCTCTGAAACTAAGGGAGCACCCAGTTTGTGTCACGGGCATCATTATTGAAAACCCTACAAACTATAAAAAGAAGCAACAAAATAGGCCAATTAGTTCCCGAGATAATCTTGGCTCAGGTCAATGGCTGAAAATATATTTTTCGGACTCAGGAGGCTCTATAACGTACAATTCCGTCGAAAACTACACATCGAAAATTTGACCCAACAACAATATTTTCCTTACCTAGTATGGGTAGGAAAGTAAAACAGAAACCTTGAGAAAAATATAAATAAAGAGTATTGGAATTTTCAATATAAAAATTGTTCAAGACAATAATATGCTTTCGATCTAATTTTGTTCGGTGTCTGTCCGTAGTCAAATCGATGTAACGGGCATATCACCTACTACTGTTAATCCGATTTTCATGAAATATCAGGAGTCGTGCGGATTGGTGTTTAGTTGGTACCATAGGAATTTCATCAAAGTCCATCTAACACTTCTGCTTAAGCAACCGCAAATGTATTTTTTTTAGTTTTGTTAATATTTCAGAAACGGTTCAAAGTTAAAAGGAAGTTAGGTATTGCTAAGAAAATGATGCTGTATTAATTTCATTGCATTCCGTCAACTGTCGTCAAGAAAATACGTTAAAAACCGCACATTCGATTTGGCTCATAGTTGGAGGGATGTTAGGGATTGGTAAACAAGCAATTTCAGCAAACCACATCTATTACTTTCAGAAAATACTTCCGCTTTCGAATCTGAAAACGTATTGTTTTTATCACACCTATAGTTTGAAAACGACTCGTTAGATTTAGTTCTAAGTTGAAGGAAGTTCCTAGAATAGTGTCAATGTTCGCTAGTATCAATTTTCACTAGTATTATTAGTATTAATTTCATTGAATTCTATTCAATAATTAAAATTAATATAAAAAGCTTTTAAAAATATAATGGTTGTGAAATGTGGATGGCATTAATCATGTGAAAGGGAGGTTATGTTCATAGTATTATTTTATGAGAATTTCCCTCTCAAACTTCAATGTCGCAAGGGGCTGTATTCCAAATCTTTTTGAGTTAATTATGGTTTAAGGGTAAGATGTAAGCATCGATAAGTTTTAAGGATGTGTAGGCCTTCATTTTCAGTATTTTGGTAACTTCACCCATATTATTATATTTCGTCTTGAATTACTTTTGTACTAACTGATGGAAAATGACGTTGAATATGGTGAGAAAGCTATAATTACCTTAATAGACTTTTTTTTCATTACATATAAAAAGGATAGAGGTTTATTCTTTTAAACAAATAGAATTAAGCATAAAAAAGAACCAATTTTTTAATGATTTTGTTCACATTCCTGCTGAAGTCTGATTATAACCAATCATGATTCAATCTTACCAAGATGACTTTTTGATTATTCAAAGTTTTTTTTTTTTTTATAACGCCTATAATGCAGAGAATGAAGTTGAGACCGCTCGATGGCAATTTAGTGCACTCTAATTGATCGGCACGCTTGTTGCATTCGTTCGTCTTTGCTATTATCTTAACTAACCTCATTTTTCCAATGTTCATATTACCTTTTTTAACTCGTTCGTCCTTTTTATAGGTATACACTTTTATAAATTAATTATTATTGGTTAGAAAATGGTTAATTACTTAAATTAAACAGATTCAAAGATACTTTAAAAGAAGAGGTTTTAAAAATTTGGCATAGAAGCCTAGTCAGACTATTTCAACGCGATTAATATCTGATTTTAAATATCATTGAATTATACGTTAGTGAGTTCTACAAAATTTTTAGTGCTGTTTTCGAAAAAATCTTCATAATTTGTAAAAAAAAAATTGATGTTCAATTCATTTGAAAGATATGATCAAAACATTAATTGCAGAGCTTAATAATACAACCTCTACAGATAGGTAGAGCTGGAGAAGGTTCCAGCTAGCCATTATTTTAGTTCTGGAGTACCAAATAAAAAAAAAATTAATCTATCATCGAAATAAAATCTATTAAACACAGATTATTGTTAGGTTATGTTATTTCAACTGGTAACTACAGCGTGATATATTTTCTATGAGATGCACATCTTCATTACTTGATTTACAAAAGTAGTTTCTGAAACTTTTAAAAACGACTACTCTATGCATTATATATTTTGGGTTTGTTAAATGTTTCCTTTTTTTTATCCTTGTCATAATTACCAAATTCTATCATAGCCATCTGATTAGGCATTTTTATTAATACTAACTACCAATATGTTATGTGCTTTATTAAATCTCATGAATTTACAAGGTTTTCGTTCCCTCTATTTTATAATTTGAGTTATTTTTATGGTCTTGTTGAGCTTACCATTGATAAATATGACTAAAATTCACAAATGTGTTCTTTAGGGCTCAACTCTATCAAATATGCACTTCAAAACCATTTTAGAATAGCATAATTTGTGTAGAATATAATTTCTGCTCAAAAGCGAATGGTATGTACATGCCGTGTGATGCGCGCAACAGATTCGATACATTTATAATTATATCACATCTTAACTATATATTAGTAATAGCTCACTGAAACGCCTGAAAAGAAAGCTGCTCCTTGACCTGCTTTCGTAGAACAATTGAGAACGACAAACGGTTCTCTAACATGCCAATTTCTCGACATAAATTACGTTCGGTGTAGAGTGTGTAAACAGATAATTGTTTACTCAATTTGATTAACAGCTCATTAATGAATCACTTTTATATAAGTCACAACGCTAATATAAATATAGTACAAAAAGTTATGATTAATATTATTAATAATTAGGTCATTAAATATTTTGAAAAATCTGGTGCGCGCCACACACAAATTTCACCTACCGCACTGCTTGGAATAGAAATTATTTTCTGGCCATGGTCTATTGTAAAATATTTGAAGTACATTTAAGACAAAATAAGACCATTAAAATAACAAAAAGTCTATTAACTATGTCGTAATTGTGGATTCATGGTTGACTGTAGTGTATAATTGAAGAGAAGTGTGGTTAATAAGTATATTTATTTTTGCCGAAGTTTCGGCCCGAAGTATCCTATATCCTATCGGCCTTCATTTCTTACCCTTAACTTCCTAATATTTCTGACAACATGAAGAAAGTTTTACTATCTACCAATCCTAAATTACGACTTGCCTTTAAATCTCACAACACAATTTGTACTCATCCCTAAAAGATATTGTTCCTCTTTCACACCGATCTCATATAGTTTACCATATTCCATGTTTCATCCATAATTGTTTTTCATCTTGTAATTTCCTAAAATTACAAAATTTCCTAAAATACTGCATCATCCAACATAAATATTCTGTATCCTCTCGTAACTTCAACGCCTCCAAATTATCCGAACATTCTCTCTCGCTAAACCAGGCATTTGATTTCGACAAAACTTCCATCCTTACCTCCGTTCTTAACCATGACAAACTAACTCATCTCTGAAACCCTCCACATCCAGCTTCAACCAAAGACAGTGAATCTAAACACAGAAAAAGAAAACTTATCCTGTTCCCAAATTCTGAATTTATTAAAACATCCATAGCAGCTCTTCTATGCTCGATGTTCTTCCTCTCAATACTCCACCCCGCGCTATGTAAGTTCTACTCTTTCTTACCATTACACTCTCTGTCTTGCGGAATCCTTTCCTTCGACCAGGTGTGTCTATTTCTCTTATCTTAGTTTTCTCCTCTTTTTACTTTTTCCCGTTACTTTCTTTTCCATACTTCTTCCTCTATTTTGTGTATGTTGATACATTTGCTCATCACATTTTATTTACATTATTTTAACTTTTTATACTCTTATACGTAGTCAGTATGTTTTGATAAATTTTACAGTATCTCAATTTTCTTTTTACATTTTTATTTTCTTATTAATTCCTTTTCTCTGTTTTACATTTTATTCAATGATTTTTTCCTTAGCATTCCTTTCAGCATACTATTATATCATATTTTAGCAACTATGTCACCTCATTTATGTTTTGTCTACACTTACGTTTATATCTCATACATTCCATTACTTTCCGTTGCTAATTAATTTTTTTTCTTATGTTGCCTTATTTTGTTTATGTTTATTTCATTAGTCGCTACTTTGTTGCCGTTATTATTTATTTCTTAGTTCTCTTTTGCTGTTATTATTCTACCAACTTTATTTTACCTTAAATTTACACTATCTACATTATTTGGACAATGCCTTCCATCCCAACCATTCTTCTCTTCATTATTAACTATATCTTATTATATAGTTATTATTATATATTATATAGTTTACTATTTATACTACTTATTATATATTTATACTATTATTATATATAGTTATATAGACAATAAAAATCTCATTACTCCATCTGTTTTTGTCAACCACATAACTCCAGCCTCTGAGCATAATATTATATATATATATAAATTATAATATATATATATATATATATGCCTAAAGAGATTTGAAAGTATGTCTGTATATTCAAAGTATAAATGATTATGATTGTACGCCTATTGGTTATTAAATTGTTATTTTCCATTGTAAAGTTTACTAAATGAAATTACGAGATTTATAGATATATAGATATTTATAGATATAATAGATAATTACGGTAGATATAGATAGGCTAAAAGCTGTCACACTTATTGTGAGTGGATAATGTTGGGATTTTACAAAGGAAAAATTCATCAAACTATTCAGTAATTTTATGTTCCTTAAAGTTACATGACGATTTTTCGGAATAAACTAACGTTAATACATAATTATTTGAATATAATATCATATCTAGAATTATTAAAGTACAGTAAATGTATTCATTTCCTTGGAAACATGCGATATCCGTTAAATAATATTAGTTTTCAAAAATTATTATTCATAATTTTTTTTTTCAATTTCCATTACATTCTTCGACTTTCTTTAGTATATATCGTTTTTTTTTCTCCAAAATTCTCAGCTTTCAAACAATATATTATACGTATGCCTTCTGACAAGTATTTCTGGAAAATCATTTTCAATCTAAATAAACATTTTAGGCCCTATAAAGGAACATCAATGGAGTTAAATCCTTTAGGAGATTTATGATATTAAAGACCACTTAATTATTCAACTATAAACCGAGTTTCATCAAAATCGCGAAAGCCATTTTTGAGAAAGTTGTAAAAAATATGTTAAATCGATGATATACCTATAATGGACTTAGCAGGCTTTTTAAGGCAGTAAAAAAATCTACAAAGTCTGTAATGCAAATAGAAAAAAAAAGACATATATATATATATATATATATATATATATATATATATATATATATATATATATATATGTATATTTCTAAATTATAAAATAAATTAAGGACTCGTATTGTATACTTTATTAAAATAAATAAATAATAATTATCGAAAGCAGATCATTATAGCGATGATACGGGGTTTTGTAATTTATACACATGTTTTAGTTTTTGACATGTTGTGTATGACATGTAATACACATGTTCTGTCATTTTGATAGAACCATTGTACATATACGGAAGGAAAAATAATTAATTCTAATATCTCATTACACACTGCATTAACTCATTTCCATATTATTTTTCATTTATTTAAAATAAAAGTATCAAAATCATTCTGAATATTTAATGGTTGACCGTTGCAATGGAAGCAGATGGTCCGGGGTTGCGGTCATAAATAGGCTAAATAGTGGTAAAACTATTTTATTGAATGCCGACGTTTCGACCCGACTTTGTACATCTTCTTTAGGGACGTGTGTTCAGCTAGGAGTTTCCCTTAGAACTGCAAAACCCAAATACGAGGCATCACACTGACTTCATTGAACCCAGTTGTCTAGGTATCTTTTATCTTCTTAAAACAAGATCCCATCCATTTAAATCCAAGTTTAATAATTTTTGCAACATCCACAAACAGCTCCCTATAAAAACAGAGCAACGGACATTTCTCTTAAAATGGAGATCTAACCAAATATTCCCCAAATGTATCGGGAAAAGGTTTAATAATTTTCATGTTGCCCCCTCATTAAAATCCAATTTACGAAATTCTTTATTAAATTTCAAAAAAAGTTTGTTACATTTAAAAATAACAGTTCTAAGGGAAACTCCTAGCTGAACACACCTCCCTGAAGAAGACCTGCAAGTCAGGTCGAAACGTCGGCTTTCAATAAAATATTTTTACCACTATTTAGTATATTTATGACCGCAACACCGACCATCTCCTTCCTTTATCAAAATCATTCATAAAAAAATTAAAAGTCACTTTTTATAAAATTCTATCTTTGTCTTACTATTAAATTGTTCCATAAATTACATTATAAACTAAGGCTAGAAATGAAATTTTAACTTTTAATTTTAATCAGTTTCGGTACGACTGGAATCTTTATTTTAATTTTTTTTCTGTTACTTATTAACTAAAACCTTGTACTCTACAATTTTTAAATAAAGATTTCACATAAACTTTTGGTATATAAATTTATTTAAAAGTTAAGTTGATTGGGCCAAAAGTTTTTTTTATAAAATTTTTTATTGAGTATTAATACAGTCTGTCACACTGAAGGGCATTGGTACTAGGGCTATAGTATTCATTCACACAATATGTACATAAGAAAGGAAATATATTTATATATATAAATAAAAAGATAAAGTATTATACAAGATACAAGAAGAGTAAAATCACAGATTTGCCAAACAATAACAAAATAAATAAAACACATTCACACCTATGTACAATAGGGCCAAAATTATGATCCAAAAAATGATATACTCAAACAAACGACAAATTAAAATCGAATAATTCATTCATGATAAATTATAACGCCTGTCTAAACCCAATTACTGTTTATTTCTCATTTTACGTAACTATTATTTTAGGAAACTAAGTTGGAACAAGTATTTTAAAAACTTTTTTTTTAAAAAGATTCACAGAAACTGTTAAAATGGAACTTTTTATAAAAGTTTCAACCTCTTCAAACAAATAGTTACCATTGTTTACTAAATTACATTATATTTATATTACTATCATTTTTCATAACATCCCTTTCAAGAAAAAAATACATAACATTTTCTAAATATAATTATTACAGTAATTAGTGTAGTTGTTATTGTAAGATATTGTTACCAAGGACGAGGCAAAACCCGCTACGACAGGACATGTTGGAGACCGACAACGCCATTACTGTTAATTTGTGAGTGACGTTGTGCAGCCCCGCCTGTTTACCAAACGTTTGATGTCCGAGGTCAAGGTATCTTCTTCGGCCGAGGGTCCCTCAGGATGACCGTTCTCAAGCCGATCATGGATTAGTTCCAGGAGTTGGTACTCATCAAGGAACTAAAGTGACCCGGAGGGGCTAACCAGTACTGGCCAAATGACGTACGTTTTGTGTAAAGTGTTACCAATATGCGAAATAATGATTTTAATACAAAAAAAAGTTAATAATTTTCTAAACGGTCATAACATAACATACATGACCTAAACATTAGTTAGTTCGAAGGTGGCAGTCGACTACCACACCAAGCTCAAATATTAGTAGATCTCAATTTTTCTACTAAGATCTTAAAGTAAATAAGCAATTACATTCCTTTAGGAAATTTTATCAATGACCTGATATTCTATTATTATATAATTAAAAAATGAAGAGAAGTATAGTTGGGGTGATCAGTCAAATAAGATTTTCTTTCTTATTCTCTTTCTTATTTTAACCTTCTCAGTTTCTTTCCTCCTTCCTTTCATTCCTTTTCTCTGTTTTAATTCTTTATTATATTATACGTTATCTGTACATCTTGATAGACTTTACAACATCTAAATTTTCTATCTAACTATTCTATTCGCAATATCTTAATTTTACTCTTTATTTCCATTTCTTATATAACTTCATACTTTTCTGTTTTACATTTTATTCTAAGATTCCCATTTCAATACTTATGTCACCTTTTTGATTATGTTTACTTCATCATTCCACACTTTGTACCGGTTATTATTATTTATCTTTTATTCTTAATATTGTCATTATTCTAACAACTGCATTTTACTTTAATTTTTATGTTTCTCATACCTTGTTATCTCGTTTTTTTCTTAGCCCTGATGATGACCTGAATTTCAGGTCGAAACGTCGGCAAATGTTAAAATAAATATTATCATTTATTTTTATCTTCTTATTTGACTGATCACCCCAACTATTCTTCTCTTAATTATTCACGACAGTCAACCATTTACCAATTAATTAAAAAAAAAATACTTTAGAAATAATTATATCCATCCCAGAGGAATGTAATTGTTAATTTGGTTGTAAGGATAATTGCTTAGTAAGTAATTGAATCCCTAACCATCCCTAATGCAGGTATTCAGAAATTTTGGAGAGTTTACTATTTACAAATTTTGGAATATATTTTTTCCTAAACTTATCAGTACCCTATATAATTAAAAATCAAATATAAAAATATTCCGAAATTTATAAATAGTAAACTTCTCAAAATTTCTAAATTTTTGCAGTTGGCCATATTTGTAAAACAATAACCTAATATCCTCTCATTAAAAAAATAATAATTATATAAAAATGAATAATTAAAAAATATATATAATTAAAAAAATACTATAGAAATAATCCTATCTATCATAAAGGAATGTATTTTCTAATTTAGTAATAAGCATAATTGCCTAATAAGTAATTTTATACCTAACCATCCCTACTTTAGGTATTTAAAATTTTTGGAGAGTTTACTATTCATCAACTTCGGAATATTTATTTAGTTTTTATATTTCATTTTTCTTAAACTTTTCACGACAGTAAATAAGTATATTCTCTAAAATATTTAAATATCTGCAGTAAGCTATAGTGTAAACAAGTTGCAGAACATTATATCAATGATATAAATATCCTGTCATCAAACAATTAAACAAAAAAAAAGGCTACCAAGTAAGGTCAGTATAGCTTCCTTGCCGTTTTCATTGGCTAAAAAATATCTATACTACTAGGTCGAAAAATTTTCGTAGGATAATACAATTTTTGTGAAAAGCCGTTTTCAAAAATTCAGTTATCATTCAACATATAAGAGTTTGATATCCACGAGTTTTCTTCATCAGCGAATACTTAAATGCGAAAGAGTTCCGCATTTGCATATTGCATATTTGATGATTCTCGATTAGAAAACAGAACAGAGAAGCATAAAATGTAATTAGTATGATATGTTATATGTTATTAGTATAATTTCATATTATATTGTCCTCTGTTATTTTCCATCCTAGCATGCTGCTTATATCAGTTGCAGACTACAAACCGTCATCTTTAGCACAGATAGAACAAAAGTTGAAAACTTTTACATGCGAATACTTATGCACTAACAGAAGTGATATATACTTAAGAGGTATTTTCGCACTCGTAAAATGGATAGAACAAAAAATCCATAGGAAAAAATAAACTTTACATTTGTTTAGATTCAACGAGACAAATACTTTTCTGCAGTCAAAATAAAACTAATTAAGCTGGAATATAAATATATGCGTTAAGTTCCCAAAACTTTGATTTTTAAGTAGGAAATCAAAACCACGACGAGCTGGTTGAACTTCAATAGAAATAAACGCAAACAAAAGTAAGACTTTTTTTTTTAATTAGTAAAAATTAATTTAAATTTATTGAAAATTACACGAAATCTAAATAACGGTTTAAGTTTCATGCCAGTAATATTTCCCCCTTCATGTGATCAATGCCTTCCACTTTTCAGAGCCATTATATTGTTAAAAATTATTTATATTAATTTTAATTATTAAATGGAATTCAACGAAGTTGATACTAGGTAATTTCTATACTGTTCTCCAAATTTTCTGTAAGATTGGTAGAAATCGAACTCGCAGTTTTCAAACTATAACCCTGTCAAATAATACATTTCCTAATCTGAAAAGGGAGTTTTTTTTTTTTTTTTGAGCCTAATCGAACTGGCAATTTTAGAGATATAGACGTATCAAGGAAAACACGTTTGGGCATGTTTAAGATAAAGTAGAGAACAGATTTCAATAAAATTGACAATACATTATTTTTTTGCCGAATCTTACATTTTATTTAACTTTGAACAAAACCGAACGTTTCAGAAATATTAGCATATCTAAAAAATATGTTTGCGCATGCGTAAGCTAAAAAGCTGAAAGGAGTTTGATAAAATGCTTCGTAGACCATCTAGAGTTACGGAATGTACTTAATCCGTAACAGCTATTAATATTAACTTTTATTTAATTTAATCATTTAAATCATTCATTGACCTTTCTCATTATCTTTATCAAAGCCCCAGATAGCCAGGTCAAGCTATCTCTGATAGCTTAGAAATAGTTATCTAGAATGTACTGACTGGACAGAAGACACTTATCAAGACTTAGGGAACAATAACCCTTTTCAGCAAAAGAGCACTTCCTCACAGACTTCATATCAATTCTAAAAGATAAGGATATCAATTCTTAATAGTTATAACTTCATTCACACGCTTCCTAGACCGACCAGAATTGATTCATCCCCCCTACTATCCCTGAGCATATAACCCCTATTATATGATCCTCAGACCAACTCACTCATACAGTTGCATTCTTGAGTAAGACTCTTCACTAAAGGAGACCTGGAGTGAACTGATGTAGTCAACTCAAATATCCATATTGTATTACTATGTATTTTTAGATATCATTTGTAACATTATGAATAAAGACATTACTTCTAAAGTCTTCACTGCCTCCGATTCGTTAACTTAGGAATTAACTCGCAAAAGCTCTGAAAATAGAATAAACGGTAGTAGGTGATATATGCCCGTTACATCGATTTGACTACAGACAGACAGGCAGACACCGAACCAAATTTGATCCTTGATGTCAGAAATATAAAACACGAGTGGAAATTTTCGATTCGTTCGCAACATTTATTTTAACCTCTCGCACGAATACAATGCTTTCCTGCCTTCGATAGTGAGGAGGCAAAAAAAAAAAAAAATCCTAAAGTAATGTTAATGCTTACTTATTATTTTGCTGTTGTTCAATTTAATTTATTTTTATTTATTGGACATAAAGTGCTTATTAACTTTTCTATCAATATTACTTATGTTCTTAATTGTGACAATATGTAATATTGCTCAGTAAAAAAGCAATAATTCAAAAATTAAACATCATGGTAGATTTTTAGTGACAATTGAAATCCATATATTTAAACTTGGCCGGATTTTCGGGTTTCTTCCACTCCTAAAGGGAACTCAAGACAACTGAATATTGACAAGCAGCAATACATGGGACGAAGTAAGGGTAAAAATATGACAGATTGGCTCTTGATAAATCTTTCATATTTTGCTGAACCTTGTCATTGCCCCTATTATATAATCAATTACTTGTTATAACGTTGTATTCACGTCACCTGGCTATCCCAACGTGTCTTTAACGTGTGTTGAACTTCATTAATAATATATCTTCTAATAAGGTTTCTATGACATCATTCGACGCGTTCTTTTCCTTATAGCACGTGGTACCCCTTTTAGTCAAATTATTAATATCCGCCTGAAACTTCGTGAATATTTTTTTTTCATAATGTAATTAATTAGTTAATCGTAAATTAAATATTTTAATGATAAAACTCACTATAGCTAAGAATTGCCAAAAAAAACAAAAAAAAAACTGTAAGTTACAATGAGATGAAGGAAGCTATTTAATAAGTTTTAGGCGGATGCTAATGATTTGATAAAAAGGAGTTTGTAGTACGGACTATTAAACCAAAAAACTGTTAATGTATGACTAAAAAAAATTTAATAGATTAATTTTTACAACACAGTAAACCATTTTTGAAATAAATCATATATTCAATGATTTTTTTATTTATTTATTACTTTTGTTCGAATGGTCTTATATATTTTCATTATACTTACGCAAACGTCAAAAAATAAAAATAAAATAGGGATTTATAAGAAAATCTTTTTTGATTTTTATAAATTATATACTTAGTTATACAGGTACGAAATACGTTTAATTTTGTTTTTGCAACATAATTCTATCTCACGATAAACCAAACATCCTTATCTGTGTAAACATAATCTCTTTGTTCAAGTTGAATCAATAATAGGCTTACACACAATCCTGAATGATAAGTTTGTTGATGTTTTACATTTAAATAACATTAAATTCAAAATTTGTTTATTTGTTTTATATTTTGATTGACAATATATACATTAAGTACTCATCTTCAGCAATATTTAAAGGTTTGAAATAAAATGACTTTATCGATATGATATTGATGGAAAACAAGTATATTTTTCACGTGATATAAATAAATATATGTATATACCTATATTAATTTTAAAGTGTTAAAAATTCAACAAGAGAAAAGAAGTAGATGATTAGTTACAATAGGGAAAAATAAACTCCACACTCTCTAAAAGGCATCGAAAAATAAATTAACAAAGTTGTGCCTACTCAAGCATCATATATCATCATGGTGAAGTGATTTAATTTTTTCTTCCCTGATGATATCTCAACTGGCGAAACATTGATGGAATAATTTGCTCTTTAGAGACGAAAATCTGTTTGACTTTTCCAATTATAACACAATAAGTAGATATATATTGTTATTTAAACTAGTTAAATTACAATTTAAAAATACTAATAAAATTAATGTTATAATGAAACTTACATGAAATATAAAAATATACTCGATAGTGGGCATCTCTCTCCATGAAATATAAAAGTGCCATATTTTCTGGGAGTTAGCAATGACTACATGTTCCTTACTGTCAGTTTCCCTGCGAATAATCTATTATTATTGAAAAAGACTATTACTTATTATAAGTAAATAAATATGCTTAACTGATTATGAATCAGCATAACTCTCAATAATTTTGTATACTATTTCTAAATTAATTTGTAATTTTATTTATATTAACTGATACCATCCAGTTCAACACGTTAATAGAAAATAAAATCATTACAGAAATAACAAAAACTGTAAAATATAACTTTAATTGATATAATATTATAAGTAATACCATTACTATTATTCTGCCGTGAACTTACCACTGAAAGCAAAAAAAAAAAAAAAAAAAAAATAAGCGTTAGGAATTTAAGGTCAATTAATTATTTTTTTTTTAACTATCCAAAAATAAAATGACCTTTTCTCTGAATAAAAAGTTTATCAGACATTGCGTTCAGAATAAGATTAAACGAATGAAAAAGTTTTTTTTTTGTCTTTTTTTATATAATAACAATATTTTACATCTATATTTGATCTATCTATATCTTTAAAATGGGCCAACATTGTTGACACTAATTGATTCATTAAAAAACTGATAAATTTAAATATTTACCAGCCTTCTGCTGAATGTTGATAAACGCCTATTCATTGGTGAACATTAAACATCCATTAGAATTTGTTTGTCGAAGCATTTGACAGCAACCAAGTGTTTGTTTAAGGCTAATTTATTTGTAAAATTCCAGGCTTTACATTTCCTCGCCATTCTTATTTAGTAGTTGTTATCCTGAAAAACAGATAGTTTAATTTAAAATTTAAGACAAACTGAATGTGGAAGTAAATTTTGGTATAAGAATACACATTAACAATTTAAAACAAAAATACATGTATGTTTTAATTATAACAAATGTCCACTTTCAAGATAATACTTTATATATTGTAGAGTGGTTATGTGTCATTTTGATGACGCCTAAAATAAGAAAGCAATTTGAATGAAGATAATTCAATTAATTTATATAATTGAGATTAATGTACCTTTTTGTTTGAGATCAATATTGAACAACTCTTGTAGTTTTTCTCCGCACCATCAATTTTATTTACCTTTAATTAGTTATTTATTTATTGACTAATTGGTTTAGTACGACATTGCGTTATCTAAACATCTTCGTTTGTACCATTAATGTATTATACGTACCCTAATGCTTTTAGGAAATTTCGGTTAGCTCATTTTTTAAAATTAGGTTTTCAAGGAATTTCCAAGATCATGATTGATGATCACTACATTGAAGTAATACATGTTAAATGTTTTAACATAAGAACTAAATATTTTAGATTTTGGATACCTTATACACCATTGAGTTCCAATTCTTATACACCATGTTCTCGAATATGAATATCTGCCGAGACAAAAGTGTCTCGGGTGTTTATATTCTGAATATAAATTATAAATGATAATTAACATAATTTATATAATCATTTTAAAACGAACAATATATTACTATATATAAAAACAAAATTTCTTCTTATATTATTTTATGTTCAATAATTTACTTAAGGAAGAGTTAAAATTTTATCTAGGTATAATATATGATTTTTTTCTCTTCTGTATATGTTAATTAATTAATCACGCCCTAATGTGATTTCTTGAGAATATGACGATAAAATTTGACCAAGTGGTGTTGAAAATTGTTAAATGGAATTTAGAAAGAAAGAGAAATGTTTTCTAGCAAGCATTATAAAAATATGAGATAGAGGAGAAACATTAAGGAGTAAGAAGTGTCACTGAAGATGGATAAATAAATTAACACATACGGAAGAGCAAATTTTCATAAATTATACCTATTTAGTTTTTCGTATGGGTATATTTAAAAATATATTAACAAATAAATTGAATTTATTACATACTTTTATTTTTATTCAAATGATTAAGACAGTGGGTTGAACTCGTAAAAATGGAAGGGTGCACATGAATCAATAATAAAATTCTAGAATATTTTTCTACACACAATTATATGTATTGAATTTTGTTGACTTGACTTGAATTTTAGGACTTGGCTTAGCCATATAGCCAAGTTTATCTATATTCTTAATTGATTTTACTTTAAATATTTTAATATTTGTGTAGATTAATTGTTATTGTTGTTTATTATATTTGTATTCTTCAAAATATTGGGGGGAGGAAAACGATATTCACGCCTCCACGCTGTTTTTATTGGGAATCCCTCGAAATCTGCGATTTTGGCATAAGCTGAAACAATCATGGGCAATAGGCGAAAATAAATAAATAAAAGCTAATGATGAATAAAAATACATAAATAAATAAATTTCAAGTTAGTGCGGTATATCTTTCAAGTTTTCCTTACCACCCTATTCTCAGTAAAATTATTTTTCTATAATTAACAAAAATATTAAAGAAAGGCAATCGATATAAATAAATAAATATTCTGTAAACTAAATACATAATAATGAAATTAAAACAATAAGGTAGCAATATTGAGGGGATAAAATAACGTCAACACAACAGATTGGTCCCTTGGCTTGTTGTTAATTTAACCTAATGCTTATAGAAATATACATATTGCATCTATAATGTCTGCAAGATCAAATCAGTTTACAATTAAGGAGATAAATTGGAATATTTATCATGTTGGATTGGATTGTTTAAATACTTTCTAGCATCACTGTAAATATAAAACTTTAAAAAAATTCCTAGTGTTTTGAGTGCAATTAGAAAGTTGTCCAACGAAAGAAGTGTTTTTTTGATCCATCGAAATCTTCAGTAGCATGTAGTTTGGTATGTTTTCGATTTTGCTTACATACACGCACACTATTTTGTAATACACGAAGTCACTATTTCTTGCACCACGCTGAAATTCACTAAGGATGAAGAAAACTATTTTGTGAACATTTGATTTCGACAAATAATTTTTCGAAAGGGAATATAATTTTTTTCGAGTTAATAAAGTACTTGAAAATTCTTACTATTGTGCGCGGTCAAAGAAACCTAGACCAGTTATTTTCAGTATCTTTTACTTTCATTATGAGACAGAACAAAAAATGAACTTGACGAGCGAGATATCGATACAACTGTCATTTTTTTGAGATAGTATTGATATATAGAGAGGTTGAACGAAAGTAGTTTGACAATATAGGAAAAAAAATCTGGCGCGCGCAACACACAACTTTCACTTAGCGCTCAACTTTGAATAGAAATTATTTTCTGGCCATTTTGGACTATTACAAAATTTTTGAATTTCATTTTTAAGAGAGCTGAGGCTAAAAGCTTACAGCTAACAAATTATAAAAACCATTAAAATTACAAAAATCCTACCGGTTGATTGTGGATTGTACGAGTACAAGCTATTAACTGCTGTTTTCCATTGCAAAGTTTACTAAAATAGAAAATTGTATTTTATTTTTTACAATAAATTAGGCCAATTATCACCAACGTTTTATTGATACGCATTAATTTTGACGTTTCGACCATACTAAGGGTCATTTTCAGTCTGTCAGTCCCTCCAGAAATGACGTAGGCGAAACCCCTGTATAACATGACAAATTAATGTTCATTGAACATATTAATTACAACATCAATGATGAATATATAACGGAGAACTCATCAAGATTTGAAAATGACCCTTAGTATGGTCGAAACGTCAAAATTAATGCGTATCAATAAAATTTTGGTGATAATTGGGCTAATTTATTGTAAAAAATATAAAAACGTCAAGACACTAAAATTAGGAAAAATGAACAGAAGAGAAATTTGTATTGTCTGTCATAGACAGATCAAAAGTTGTAGCACTAATTGGAAGTGGATCCTGTTGGAATATCAAAATGGCAAAATTCATAAAATTATTCACTAATTTAAATTTCAAAAAGGTTACATACTGTTTTTTTCGGAATAAATGGACGATAGCTAGCTAATTATTTAAATATAATATCAGATCTAGAGTTATTAAACTAAAGTAAATATATTTAAGGTTATAAACATATCCATGAAATATTTTTATATTTCACTTTTTCTTTCACACAAGTACAAATATAAAGTGCCGCTTCTGGTTTGTAAATTTTATCGAAAAAGTTGCTGTCACATCCAAAGTATACACCTGTATTAAATACATAATATCAGTTTCGTACGACTTTACGTTTTTGAACTAGGCTGCTAACACACACGCAGACCATTTTTCGGGACTCGGTTATTTGGACTCGAGGGATCTCAAAACTCGTATTTCAGTTGAAAATATAGATTCGAAATCTTTCACTATCGCAATGTTTTCCCTTACTCTATATTACATATAGATATATAGAAGGGATATACATAAATGAAAGTAAAAAATAATGATATTATATTTTTAGATATTGCCTAGACACCGAAGGCGGTAAGTGAGTAAAGAACTTATAAGCTCAATATTTGTATAAACTATTAATTTCTTATTAAAAAGGAATTTCGGATATTAATTCATTGTATTTTTTTTTTTAGTGTTATGCATTTAAAATTAATGATTGAAATTCATATTGTATAAGAAACTGGGAATTGATTAATATATTTTTATTAAAAGCATACTAGGTGATTTAGTTACGGATCTCTACTCACGTATTCAATCATGTGAAGATAACAGCATTCTTCTATTCGACGGAATGAACCCCGCAAAGACAGCCTACGACTGATGTGACGCTGGTGTTGTTATGAATGATGAATGAAATTATATAATCTTCTGTATCATAGCCACTCGACCATGTTATCGGCTAATGTACACATCTCTATTAGTCGCCACAAGTATCTTAGTTTTGACGTTTTTTGCCCTAATTGGACTATGAAAAGAAGTTTTTATATCACTCTGCAGATTTAATAAAAAATAAAATAAATACCAAGCAGCCCTGTGAAGTGATCGCAAGATTATGTGAAGCTAAATGCATTAAAGGTATGTTCAGTTGGAAAGATCAGACATATTAAGTTTACATAAATAGTCCATTTTGTATCTAGATGAGATATATTCTTTTTTATTCATTATCAACGATTAATTTCTCTTCTCGATTTTGTTCTCTAATCTATTCACTAGTTAACTAAGTTTTGAAAATTTAATATTTTCGTTAGTTTATTAAAAATGTAATCAAACAAATTTGTACCCAGAGGCAGAAGGACACGAAGTCCATTTTTTTATTTGTTTGGTAAGCCAATTTTTCAATCATCTAAACTGATAACGTAATAGTGTTTTACAAACAGATCTACATTGGAAGGAAAAGAAACATATAAAGTAGTAAGTGACCAACCAAATGTTCCTAAGCCTAATATTTACGTTTTCATGAAAATAATTTAAGATTTATTATTACAAGTAATTTCGTGCGAAAAATTCGCTAAGCACTTTGTTATCAAATGCCAAATTAAATTAATAGAAAGAAATAAGAAAATAAATTAATAGAACCTATCAAAAGATAAAGAAATCTATTGTTACTTTATCGATAAATATAACCGACATGGAAAATAAAAATTAATTTAAATCTTCATTAATGTTTAGAACCAACATGTTTACAAATTTCAATAAGCTGAATCTTTCTTAAAAATTGTCCGATTTCAATGATTTTTTTTTTCATTTTATAGAGATTTTAGTCAACTTTTATAGAGATTTTAGTTTTTAGTTATGTAAAAATAAATTTTGTTTCGTTTCATAACTTCTTTGCCTGAATTTTCGGGATGATTGGACTATTTTGTCCGCCTAAAAGAGAAGGAAACCTTCGAAATCGGTGGCTCGATCTTGAGATTTGGTAAAAAAATTAAAGATGATATGGCTAGTCGATCAAAAACACTATCGATAAATAATATAAACTTATCCTCTCTCGATCTTAGAGGCCTAGAGTCGAAATGTTTTCAATGAAAGTACTACAATTAACGCAAGGTTATGTAGATGCGAACCATATACCTTGTTTTATCTCGAAAAAAGTTTTTTTTTTTTTAAAAAGTATAATTTACAATAATTTCGTTTCTTGATGTGATTTTCATAACTATTTACTGCGTTTCACATGATAATTAACAAGCTGTAGATCCATGGCGTTGCTGAATAGCCGGTTTTAATGAACGACAGGTTTAAAGGAAAATATATTTATTTATAAAGCGACATTTGTATTTATTTATTCTTTTTTAACGCGAAAGCAAAGAAACTTATGGAGAAATTGAATCCATTTCTGTAACAAGCTTCGAAAACTTGGACTAAAAAAAAAGTTTAACGTCGTTAAAAATTTTAACAAGCTTCAAGAACTAACAAGGTTTTTTTATTCATGAAAACATCTTATTCAAACAGAAAAGGAAAATTCATTGGAATTTTTGAATGAATTATGTTTCATACCGCTTTTATGTCAGACTGTATCATATTTATAAACTCAACAATTGTAAATGGAGACAATTATTATAGAAAACTTTGCTGGGGTATCAGGTTGTTAAAGTTATGATTCAGGGAAAAATCACCAGAGAATTTTAAAAGGGCCGAGAACGAGGAAAAAACGCTGCAAATTCTGTCTCAATGGTTTATTATTTTCCAATAATTATACATCTAAAGTAACATTACCTTTCTAGTGACAAATAAAACGTTAATTCGAATTATTTGTTTAAACATTTTTTTCATCATTAGTAATTTGTAAAAAAAAAAAAAATAGCATTATTTCAGTAACACATTCAAAAATCAAAATCCAAAACAAAGGATTTGAAGTAGAACATAAAAAAAAAAACATCTAAATACTTGAATTTACTCCGATTTTCTTTTGTTTTCGGAAATTTCGTAAACTTTTAAATACCCATTCAACATCCAAAAAAGTGTATACTTTTTGAGTTATTCGGAATCTAATTTTACCATTCCTCCTAACTTTTTTTCCAGCTTCTTTACGTTGAAGTATCTCACATAGAGAAATTTAAAACGCATCAAGAAGAAGACTTTAGCTAAGTTTCATTGAAATAGGTACAATCGTTTAGGCGCTATAGTCTATAGCAACAAAGGTTTTTGGTTGCCATTTTGAAAGTAAAGGGCGGATAGTAATGTCGATGAAGGAGGTTTATCCTCGGGTGACCTCTGATCTTAGATCTAAATTTAAAAAAAAAATCGGTACCATAGTTTCGTAGAAAATGCCCGGACGGCGGACGGACAAAAAAATTTGCATTCGTTTTTCGAATTCTATGTTTCCTGAAACCCAAAACTTCAAATTTTGAGAGGGAGTTAAGTTTTTGAATTTTTTGTTCGATTACAATGGTTTTATTGAAAATAATAAACCAAAAAGAGCCGTGTTCTACTGTATATGTGTACATATATATACATATATATATATATATATATATATATACATATACTCTTCTAAGTAGGGGGAAATATTTATAGAAGTGATAGCGGACCACAAGCGTTACAAAAAAGTTTACATTGGTCCGATTTTCATTTTTTGTTCAATGTGTAGGTAGCGAAAATTAAAAAAAAAAAGTAATAACAATTATTTCACAGTAAGTTAGAAAAAAAATTACATCAAATGAAAGTAGATTATGTCATTAGTAAACCAATATAAAGAGGACGTTTGATTGGATAAACTAAGCGAAATTCTATTTTTTTTTTCAAATTATAAATTATAAGCGAATACAGTTCTCCCACTTGTAGGAAACTGCCTTGTTAAATATTTTTTTAAGTTCATATTAAGTAAGATGACGTTTATTTGGAGTAAAATTGAGATTCGTCTCAAGTTCTGTAAAAAAATAATTTGATTTGATATTCACATTATCACTTAAAAGTACCCATGTTTTCAGCAAACATGATTAAAATAATTCAATGCAAAGTTTAATTCATTTTTTTCGGTGATCAAGAATGTATTATAAGAAATAGAAATGCACAAATACTCCTTATTATTTATTTTAAAAGAAATATTTAAAATAATGATTTTTTGAATATTTATCATCTAAAGTATTAACAAAAATGTGTTTTTCTCCCACCAAAATATGTATTATAAAATTTGATCTGTATTGATGAATGACCAACTGAATGTTTCTCATTCTAATATTTTCGTTTTTATGAAAATAATTCAAGCAGTCAGCATCCTTCTTTATTTTACACGTACATATTAGAGTTGGAAACATTTAATTGCTCACTTATAAATAATGATAAATTTCTATAATATAGATCTTAATAAAATCACAGTGTCATTATCACTTTAGAAGATAATTATTCGAAAAATTATTATTTTTAAATTTTTTTATAATAAATAATAAGTGAATTTATGTTTTGTTTTTTTTCATACATTTCAGGTAATGAAAAGACAAATAAATCAAAGCTGAAAATATGAGTGCTTTAAGCAGACAGGACATTAAAACATCTAAAATTTTTACACAACTTGAGATGAATCTCCACTTATTTTGTTATAAACCCTCAACATAATAAAGATGGACTTACAGCTTATTAAACAAGACTTTTTTTTCTAAATGTGTGGGTATCCAAAGTATATTTAGAGGGTGAAAACAAAAGTTGCAAATAATTCATGTTTTTTTTTTTAAACAGAAGCTTAGTTTATCCGCTCAAAAGTCCAACTTAAATGTTTTTAATAATGACAACTCTACTTTTCTTTTAATTAAATTTTATCTTACTTACTTTGATGCAATTACTTAAATTAAATATTTTTTAATTAATGCTGCCTATTCAACAAAACACGTAACGTTAATTCAAATATTTCCATCTACTTACTCTACGCTGCTTTCAATAGATCGTTCATTATCCGATTCTCATCCTATCCCTTTCCACATTCGTCAATCCAATACCTTTCCTACCTTTAAATCCCGCCTGTTCAATCATTTCTTATCTATCCAGTCCCCATAAAATTGTAAATAAATACCACAGTAAATATGTATAAATTATTATATCGTACTTCATTACGTTTACTTTACTTTCAATTTTTTATTATTAACTGATTTAAGTTAGAAAATAACTTATATTTTTATTATTATGACTATTTAATTACTCATTATTTTTGTATATGTATCTCTGAGGATCCTTAGCCTACATTTCTGTTCTTCTGTGTTATTATAATAGGACTCGTCTCAGAATAAACAAAATATTAATATTATAATTATTATTACTTAAGGGACACCCGATATATTGAAGGTGATATGGTCAATAATACATTTAAAAGAAGCCTGATGGTAATAGCGATTTTATCCACGCTTATATTGTCAAAACAACCCGATAAACTGAGAAAAAAGTGTTCGAGTGTGTATCCCTGTGCCGAATAATTTTAACTATGCATTAATACTCCGCCATCTACCCTGGCTCTGGAAAACCTCCGCCGAAAAGGTGAGGTCGAGAGAACAAGAAAAGTCCAATCAAGCAATCATTGTAAAATGAAATTTAAAAAACTCAATTTCGGACTTTGTTGGGTTCCTCTGCTTAAGAGGTACACATATAAAAAGTCCCCTCCTGGTAAGTAAGCGAGATCTGGCGGGCATCCAGAAGGTCACTTTTTTTTTGTTATAATCTTATATCAGGAAAACTATGTTTCCTAGTGATATAATCTCTACAAAATTCATGCTGATAAAATTTGTAACAAAACTGATGGTATTTTTTTTTTTTTAATATGTGACATAGTTTCCGAGATATCCGTGCATACCATTCGCTTATTTTGAAAAAAAAAATCGTCAAATTCTTATCATCCTTTGACTAGCAATAGTTTGATGATGAAATGTAACTTTTAACACTATTAGTTAACATTTACTCTCTACCTTATCCTCCTAATGAATTAATTCGAAAAAAAAAAAAACTCAAAGTTATTTGTCAGGTAAGATAAATTACCATAGAAAAATTACTCGACAGTTAAATATTTTTACACCACAAAAGCTATTGTCTTTCTCTAATGGGCCAACTTATATTACACCTAACTTGTCCTTGGATAATTTTCAACGTATCTCAATTTGTAACTAGCCATAATATATAAAGTTTCTGTAAGGTCACTGATCAAAACTATGTTTTTTTTTTACAACGTAGAAATTATATTATAGAAGAAAATAAATTAAATCTTTATATTTGGAAGTTTACATCTTTATAAAAGGGTCTCTATTCATGTTTTAATGTTTTTAAAATTAAATTTAGTTACTTAATTGGGTCAGTCAGTGAAAGTTGTGTGACGTCCTAGTGAGATTATTTCGGATAAATTTGATAATCTCTGATTTTAATCGATATGAACAAGATGAGATTTATTTACATTAATTTCTTGCCAAATATTACATTTACAAAATATATAAAATAAATAATAAGAAATTAGTTAACTCACAGTTTAGGTTTCCTGGGTTCGCTATATAATGAGTGAACACTGTTGCACAATTTATGAAAGTTTATGTTTTCCCTTAAATGTTGCCGGAGCTATCTAACAAAGCGGACCGAACACTCACTAAGCAATAAACAGACATGTCTGAGAATAAATTGCCTATCCCCTGCCCCTCTTCCACTCTTCAAATGAATATTTACATCAGTGTACTTTCCCCGAATTCCGTCGTGTCTAAGACTCTACAATTTTAGTATATTACATCATCGTTTTATATATATTTAGCTCTGATATAGTGGAGAGTAAAATTTATTATCTTTTGAAGGAAAAAAGATCTGAAAATACCACAGCTTATTACGTAAAGTTTAATTATTGAATTTTTTATATATATTTTTATTTGAGATTAGATATCCCATAACAAATATTTTTCCTGGATTTACAAATAGCCGATTTATAAACCTTAAATACTTCTGTCAATGCTCAGTGTTTCGAAAATCATAATGGGTGATAGACTTTGACTTTAGGTTGCCATATATTTATTTTGGCACTTATTAAATAGTGGGTAGCGTCAAAACCTCCCTTTTTATCTAATCTCATTTCACATAACCTCCCTTATCTCATCTAACCTAAGTTATTCCCTTGTTTATTTTTTATTTCTTGTGTTAGCTGTGAGTTAGTGTTATTTAATTATGGATATTGTCACATTGTGAGAATTGCCGTCTTCAGAAGAAGAGGCTATAAAATATTTTCAAGACGCCGGGATATTTGTAAAGGTGAAATATTGTGATGAAGGTCATAAAATGAAGTTTAACAGGAAGATTAAGTGGAGATGCTTTGGTAGTTGTAACAAAATCGTTTCTATAAGTGGTATAAAGAAAGGAACGTGGTTAGAGAAGTCGAGGATTTCTTTTTTAACGGCTTAAAAATTCATTTATGGTTGGTCCCATAATTTAACAACAATGCAGTGGGGGAAAGGTAAGCTCAAACTATCCAGCTGTCCAACTATTCCTCGCTATTTTAAATAAAATAAAACTATTTTCCCTACCAAAATAAATCAAGTTAAAATAACATTTTTCATATTTTGTTTATATCGTTTCTTCATAGTGTTTCTTTTATATGTACATATGCTGTTTAAGTGGTTTTTTATCATTTCATCTATTTTTATTGTTTCATTTATTTTGATATATATGATGAAATGTTTTTTAATTATATATTTATAATGTTTTGGTATATTTTAATATATATGTTGTAAAATAAAAGTATTTTTTTATTATTACCTTTGTTTTTATTTCTGTTCACAATTTCAATAATGTCAATACAATACAATAAATATGAATGCGAAGATATTATGATATGAATATAATACAATAAATATGAATACGAAGAGCTTATCAGTGTTAAGGTTATAAACATTGGCAGATAGCAGTCGGACGCTACCCGCTATTAAATAAGTACCTTTAATTTTATTCCATTTTACTAATAAGTCTATTAGGGCACATCTAACAGGGAAATGGGCACTTGTATAATAGAGGTTAGCATCCGACTGCTATCTGCCAATGTTTTTAAACTTAACACTGAGAACTCTGATAAGCCACTGATAATATATTCTTATTCATATTGATTGTATTATTATATCTTCGTATTCATATTAATTGTATTGTATTGATATTATTGAAATTATGAACAAAAACAAAAGCAAATGTAATAATAAAGAAATTATTTTATTTTACGAGATATATAAAAAACATTACGAAAACTTTGCAACATATATATATATATATATATATATATATATATAAATGAAATAATAATAAACCACTTAAACAGTAGAAGACTATAAAGAACATATGTACATATAAAAGAAATGATATAAACAAAATATGAACAATTTTATTTTAACTTAATTTATTTTGGTATTGTTTCCTTATAGAAACCGTTTTGTTACAACTACGAAACCATCTCCATTTAATCTTCATTTGATGACCTTCAACACAATATTTAACCTTTGCAATTATAACGGCGTCTTGAAAATATTTGATAGCCTCTTCTTCTGTAGACGGAAATCCAACAATGTGGCAACATCCATAATTAAATAACACTACAGCTTAAACAAGGAACAAAAAATAAACAAGGGAATAACTTAGGTTAGAGGAGATAAGGGAGGTTATGTGAAATAAGATTAGATAACAAGGGAGGTTTTGACGCTACACGCTATTATACAAGTAAATGGATCTTTCTTTATTTTTTAAATTTTTTTATCTTATGCCTTGATCGTCTTGAGTTCTTTCGGCCATGCGACGTCAAGCAGCCCAGTAAATTTCAACTTCTGTTCTGGCTTTGTTTCTAATGTCCTGTAGTCCGTGAAAAGTCAGTATATGGTCAGTGGATCCTTGTCGACACAGTGGGCACGTTGCTGATTCGACAACTTTAATATGGTATAGATGGCTTTGGAGATAGTCATGTCCGATTTTCATCCTGGACTGTGCAACGGCCTCACTTCTAGGAAGATCAACTGACACTCTTCCATTTTCTTCTTGTAATGAAATTGCTTCTCCTTTAACTATAACTGATATTCCTGTTCCAGTTCTTCAATGATTACTGTTTTGATTAGCTTCTTTGCCGTCAAGAAAGGGATCGGCATATGTGGCTGGTCTTTTTCGGCCTATATACTATATATAAAGTATACTATATATTAATCTTTATCCTGTACGAAAAGTGGTATTCATCCGGAGGTGGTAGCTTGATTTTAGACATTAGACATTTCCCCCATGAATACAGTAAATTAATTATTACATTATATATAATAGATAAATAGGTAGATAGATTAAATTCTGTATTTTGTGTAGAACAATTACAGGAAGTCTGTCTGGATATTTTTGATATAATACAGTACCAACTCATTAGTAATATTATTCATAAAAAAAATTATATATATATATATATATATATATATATATATATATATATATATATATATAATAGAGAAGATACAGACAAAATCTAAAATAAAACATTAATAACGTTTATGATAATATATAGAAAAACAATACCATACACTAATAATAGATTATAATGTGTTTACAATTACATATTTACATTACTGGAAAATTAGATAATATAATCAGATTTAAAGATGGGCTCTAGCCCAGAAGCTAACAGGGAATTACTCTATCCAAATTCACACTCAAACGATAATATGCTAAAGCTCCCTCCCTTATTTATACAAAATAAAGGAATTAATTTTGAGAGGCCTTTCCAACAAACCAAAATAGTTTGAATATTATATCCTTATTTGATGGTGAAAGTAAGAGCACCAGTATACTCTGACCATTGGCCTCTTTAATGTCCTGAAAAAAACCAATCCGAGTAGGTTTGTACATTGTACATTCGACAAGGATATCATCAAGCGTTTCGGATCTTCTCAAGTTATGGGGCAATATAGCCCGGTGTTTATTCCATACGAGACACCTTTAAGATAAAAGCGTAACCCGCAATTCCCAGAGAGTCTGAACTGCAAGAAATACCTCTTCCATTGTATAGGCACTTCTAATTTAATATATTATTTGCAAACAACTAAGGAGCTTAGATAATAGTACATTGGGTTGTACCAAGTACCAAGTACGCGCTCCACATCCACATAACAATTGGTTAGCAATCAACTGTTGTTATACTATATATAATATTATTTATATTATATTGTGATATAATTATGATTATTATGAAATAGAATAGGAAGCATAACATAACGTACAATCAAAATATTAAAACAAAATCCTCAAATTGATGTTGGGCTTGTATGAAGCACGTTGATAAAAATAATAAAATTTGGACTACAGAATACATGTAAATTGCAGTTTCACAATTAGAGCAACGCGAACTATGTAAATAAACAGATGTATAGTTTGTGAAATGGGGGTTAGTCCGCCGTTAAGAGGACAGTAAGGTACCCCGCTAGTATACATAAAATTTGACAATTCATACAGAACATTACGGATCACTATAATTTATTCATCCGTACAGACCCCTTTTGATCGTATTGTTAACATCCGCCTGAAACTTTTTAAATTGTTTTATCTCATTGTAAACTACAATTATTTTATTTACGAAAACTCTTGGAACTGGGGCGTTTTCAATTTGATGGGGGGCATATTTGAACTATTCAATTAGGTACTCAAAACTCGTAAATATCTATTTGCTTTCTACTTGGATCGTAAGATAATTTTATCACAAAATGGATAAAAAATTGGCCTACAAAAATATTGATCAAATTAATTTACGATCCAAGTAGAAAGCAAATGGGTATTTACAAGTTTTAGTACTTAATAGACAAAGTTTGACATCCTCCAGATTAAAAACGTCCCAATTCCAAGAGTTTTCGTAAATAAAATAATTGTAAGTCACGATGAGATGAAACTATTTAAAAAGTTTCAGGCGGATGTTAATAATTCGATAAAAAAAAAAGTCTGTGTCACGGTCTAATTTAGCTTTTTATGATGAAGAATGGAAACTTAAAATTTTATTTATTAAAATACAATAATGTATACAAAAACGATAAATTTCTTATCGCTTAATCTAATATTATTGTAAAGTTAAATCGAAAAAGATCATTGCTGTACTGTTTGTTGATCAGAAAGACTGTATCAGGTGACGGTTTATTGTCTTTCTAAATTTTAACGTGACTTCCTCAAAAGACACTTCAGTTACTATAATTAAACGTGATGACTGCATTATGTAATTTCATGTAAAATCGATTCAAACAACTCAGAGGAAACTTATACAATACAAAGGTGCTCCTGAGAAGAGGCACGTTCTACCATAAGTACTTTTTGAGATAGGACATTTTTCCAGGACAAGGAAATTTTGGAAAGAACCAGTTTGTCAGTTTTTATTTTAGTAGGAGATAATTCTTGCAATACCTGCGTACTTATATCTGTTATAAATAGATAAAAAAGTATATATATTTTTTATTCGTACGAGTGAGGGATGCAATAAAATATTTTAAAATGGGGTCGAACCACTGATATAATACATAATACAGACAACGATTAGTGAGGAAAGCTATTTGATGTCATAAGTGGCTATTGTTGTTATCTGTATTTAATTTAGATGATTAGCAAAATCTGAAACCAGAGTCATGCCCTGATGGATTCCATGAAATGAATATTCAACCAAGAACTTTGAACCTGCAATCGATAAGAGATATAGAACAATTTCGAACCAAAAACTTTTTTTTTTGTAATCAAAAGTAGGTTGTTATTAGATTCTTTGGAGCCATAAATTCAATAATGCTTCACTTAATGTTCTTAAATAACATATTATATCAAACATGTAGTGACCATTAAAATTTTCATTGTAAATAAATCGTTAATATGCTAGTCTATGAGGTACAATGATAATCTGGTTTCCAAACTTTGTTTTCTGTATATTTAAACTTGGTCCGGAAAACAAATATCTGCTGCAAGCTACAAAGAAACAAGGTACTGTTTTCAAACCTGACCGATCATATATGTATATAAATATAAATAGAAAAATCATCTTTATTCTGGGAAAAATTTCCTTAAGAATAACAATGGTGTTCATACAAATAATCAATAAATCTGGTCAACAGACCAATTTTAATAAAGAGTAACTAAAGAATAAATAATAAGACAAGTCTGTCCATAGTTCTCGAGATCTGTCAACGAAAGCAGGTGAGAGTTAGTGTTACAATAATGCAATATATCTGTTAAAAATAATATAATAAAAATAACTAAATGATATTAGTCAGAATAACCATTGTGATTTAAAAAAAACAAAACAAATAACTGAAGTAAAAAATAATTTACATCTGTTCCTTAAATTGTTTAAATGGGGATTTATAATGGTATTGTAAAATGATAGAAAATTCCTGTATTTTACATATGAAGACATAGGTTGAGAGTAAAAAAAAACAACAGATATATACACATACACATGTACATATATACATATACAAATACGCTTAAATATATAGAGAGAGCATGTCTAAGATTAGTAAAAAATGACTTGCATCTCTACATCTTAAAGAGATAGAATATTAGGAATTAAACATAAAAACAACTAAACCTACTCCCAATACGTCATGAGAAGTTATGGGAAATCTTTTCCATATTCATAACAGGAAGAAATAAAAAAAATGTATAAGGGAAATAGAAACTTTCTTATATAACAAAAAATTAGTTATCGTTTGATTGAATTGGGCTAAGGAATTGGAATATGAGGTATTTGAAGTGGATAAGGATGGTGCTTGGCGGATTTTAAGCGGGATTGAATTCTAAAATGCAGTGGAACGGACAATAAAGAAATATGTATCCGATTTATAAATAAAATACTGCAGATTTTTTAAAATTTACTTTTAACGATAATCACATAAGAAATTCTATATAATATGATATGAAAAGCAATCTAGGAAAAATTGAGATACAATATATAAAGTGGTAAAAGCTAATAAGGAGAGAGTCGGAAACTGGTAATTATTGTAGTTCATAATTTATATTTTTATATTTAATATAAGCTAAATGGAATATCCATGGAAGCTAAATAAAATAATAAGTATTTTAATTTTTTAAAAAACCGACTAAGCAAATAACTCTATTCGCCGTTAAGAATGAAAAATTATGTATATCAACATAAAAATATAAGGTTTTAGTTAGTCTATGAATACTGAAACTTGGTGAAGTAACTGGGTGACTTCCACGCCCGAAAAAAACACCCAGGGAATCTCACCACATAATTTAAACCATCAAACAAAAATCTATTCAGTCACTGGCTCAAAACAGCGTTAATAAGCTTTTTCCAAATTTATTAGATACATTTACATTACCCTAGCGTCGTTTCGCTTTCTAAATACTAGCGGGAATTCGCCGAATTATATCAAACTCCAAAAACGATCCAGCCGTTCGCTCAAAACACTGTTAAAAAACTTTTCGCAAATTGATTAAGCACATCTCATTTATTAACTGGTCAGTATTTTAAAATCAAATTGTTTCAAAGCACTCCGGAGATCTCACCGGATAATTTGAGCCAGAAAAATAGAAAATCGATCTAGACGCTCGCTGAAAACAACGTTTCAAAGTTTTTCTCAATTTTCTTAAAAACATCTTATTTAATAATGCGTCAGTATTTTTAGCCCAAATTTTATTAAAACACTCAAGAGACTTCACCGAACAAAAAAGAATGATCCATCGATTCATTCAAAGAAGCGTTATATAGGTTTTAGCGGACGACCCAAAAACATAACCCTCGTTTCGCTTCGCTTAGTCGGTTACTTAATAAAATATTTTTAATTAATTATATGCTTGACATACCAAAAAATATAGGATTTACGGATAACTACATTTTTGCAATATTTTTTATAAATGTTTTATTGTATGTTTTTGAAAATAGATGTGAAGAAATGGATGTTGCTGGAAATTGTTTAGGAGGTAGAATTTACAGATGGGGAAAAACATTTGGTAAAATGTTTATTCCAGTTTACTAAAATTAAACCCGAAAAAGGATAATTAAAAACTAACAAGCATAAACAAAAATTATTTATTATTCAAAGGGCTGTAAGTGAAAGCTGTATGATAGATATTTTTGTTGAGTTAATTTTGTTATGAAAAGCCTATTTTGTCTCCAACATTTACTGCAATATATTTCCAAAACTGAAGAATACAGTATAATTGGATTATTTAGAATATTTTATCTGATTTTAAAAAAAAAAAAAAAAAAAATGTCTATTCAAATCTACTTCTGTGTCATACCATTGCTTTCTTCGGGGCCACGTATTAATCTCTGCAACAGCCAAGGTTCGCACGTCTGGTTGCAACAATCCCTTAATATTCAGATTGCGATCTTTCAAGGGCGGGATGGCCGAAGTATATAAAGCTCTGGATGGACTGGGTAGGGTACATTGGTCTAACAGATACAAGAAGCATGAAGGTAAGTTTTCGTCCAGACAGAGTAAAATTTGTTTAGAAATAGATAAGATTATTTTTGACGGATGAATTCAACAAAACTAACTTAAAAATTAGTATTAAAATTAAGGATGCTCAACAGAAATAAAAATATTATAAAAACTTGCCCTCGATCAATCACCGCTGGCTTTAGTATCAGTGACGCGGTCGATAGAGTAGCGCAGGGATCTCCTGGAATCATGCTTTTCCCACCATTGTTATGCTTTCATCGGAGTTCCCTCGCCTGATTGTAAATAACGTATAGGTATGCATCTGGTTTTGCTTTATTTAATCTACTTATTTGTTGTTTATACTTTTTGATTATTTAGCTGGTATTTTGCTTCTATTTATTTTTTTACTTTCCTACCTATACTGTGTAAGGTAAGTATTTCGATCAGGCCAATTTCCGATATGCGGTTTTCGACGGACCTATACGTTTCAGAGCCCTCAAAGTCCGAAAAACACATTTCATTCATTGGTCTGTCTGTCTGTTCCAAGATCATTACAGACCACCTGATTTTTTTAAAGGTAGTGAAAATCCATACAAAACTGTATTACAATCGTTCATGTTGGACAACTATTAACGAAGTTACGCTATTGGTTTAAATTTCGTATGTAAAATTATGAGCTCAAATCCCGGTGCCAGAATGGCTAAAAGAGAGGAAAAAGACAATTGAGTGAAAGTAAAAAAAATCTGGTGCCCCCATCACACAAGTTTCACTTTTCCCTCTGCTTTTAACAGAAATTATTGTCTGACAAAATTGGGCTATGGCAAAAAGTTTTTGATAACAATATTAGAGTGTATTAATTTTTTTCCGCTGATCTTCCACAAGCTGGTTTACATTGCTTTAGTTAATCTAAGAAATCGAACACAAATCCTTTCTTTGATCAATTGAATGACACACCTTATTTTTTTTCATTTATATATATATATATATAAATATATATAGTGTGTGAATTTGATCTTACCTCCCTATAACCAATGTCCAAGTGACCAAATGTTTTATTATTCAATAAATAAATAAATAAAAAATACTATAAAAGACAATTTTATTGTTAAGTTTTTAAGTTTAAAAATTAAATATGATTATTACGAAACCAACAAATATAATACTGCAGATTTAAAACAAATACATGCATGTATTTTTTGTGTGACTAGTTATGTATAAATGCCTATAAAAAACATTCACTATAAAATATATTTATACTTATAATTATTTAATATATTTTTCAACTTCGTCACGAAACATTTTGATAATAATATTACATGAAAATTACGATTAAAACATTTTTTTTGGTATTTAATTAATTAATGTATATATGTTGTATTTTTTTTTATTTTTACTTTTTACAACGATCAGATATAATTATAAAAAAAAAAAGAAAAGAAAGGATACCTATAATTACATCATTCGTCTAATTAATGTATTCT
Source organism: Nezara viridula (assembly GCA_928085145.1). NCBI lineage: Eukaryota > Metazoa > Arthropoda > Insecta > Hemiptera > Pentatomidae > Nezara > Nezara viridula. The sequence continues at coordinate 157,833,346 of OV725079.1, read as the reverse complement.
CTTGAGACAATACAGTCTGGCCAATTCAGATAATGTAGGACAATCACCATTGTATACATAAATACATGTTCTCCCTGTATCACTGTTATCACACAATACACAATGTACCTTAGTGTACTATTGACCGGTCAACATTACAGTTAAAGCAGAGAGTCCCTTTATTTTAATTATTGACTTGAAGGGTCTCATCAATTATTTAGTATTATTATTATTTATTTTATATTTTTGTAGTATATATATATATTTTCATATAACGTGTTACTTTTATAGCTACTATACACTTAGTGAAATAATACTTAGAAGCAGTGAGAGCTTTAGCCATTTAGTTCTCCTTGGGCAATGATACCCAATTTACTTGATGCTACAGACCATTTTATTTAACTGGAATTACAGCTATTAACCATTTTAAATTCGATTGTTCAATTATTGTTTTCTAGTTGAAAATTTAAATTAAAGAGGCGAAATTTGACGGTTCATTTAACGGAAGAACTGACGACTGAAATTCTGATGTGATGTAAATAATATATCACTAAAAGAGAATTCACCTTGACTGATGATGAACTCGGTTGCGTTTTGAAAACGGACGACGTCAAAGTCATCAAATTGGGCCAGTAAAATGCTAGTTGGATGAAGAAAAAATTCAAATCGTCTGTTTCTCTTCGATTTTTTGTTGGAACGCTGAATCTGAATTTGTTTTTCGAATTTTTTAAAAATATTTTTACATGACTATGAAACTATGTATTTTATCGAAATTATTATCATATACAATGTTAAAGAAGATAAAATTTATGCTTATTTTACAAGAGATATCTGTTTTTCCCGTCGATTTTTTTCCAAAAAATCTCTCAAAGAAATACATCAGAATCAATTTGAAAGAGCATTAAATTTACTATATACCTCATGTGGACACGTTAACATGTGAGACGATTGTATAGAATCGAAGGCGTATTTAACTCCGCCCCTCATATATCAGGTTGCCGGACAACGGCTGTGTTGTTCACACACGTTAGCCCGTGCGGCTTCCCCGCCCCCGTAAATTACGACTCTACATCAGCTTGAATTAAATTGAAAATGCTTCAACATTTTTATTGAGCTCAACACATGCATGTTGGAAGATAAGATGATACACACGTGTATCATTTAGTATTCTTTCATGTTTGAATTTTGTTACATTCGATATATTTCTAATCAATGTCTTTATTGAGAATTAATTTATCTCATATGCTTCATATTTGTTTTAAATTTCCAAATGTTACATTTTCAATTTAAAAATGCATTGTCTATGACAGCTATTAGATGGCATGGTAGAAGCTTAAAAGTCAAGAAGTATAAGACAATTTTTTTTTTAATTCTCTGACAGTTCTACGAGGGATAGAAAAGGAGCTAGTGCTGTTTATAAATTATATTGCTATTTTTGTTTTGACTATTTTGATTGAAATTAATAGAGATTTGATCTGTATCTAAGGTCGTCAGTTTAGGACGGAGTTATAATTTCTATCCGTTTTGGAACCTCTAGAACAAGTATTTTTAATGATGTCAGTTAATATATATTCCCGGTAAGTTTCGGCACATCCACGGCACTCTAGCCTCTCTCTCTTTGGATCAAATTACTTGAAATTCAATATAGAACAGGCACAACAGTACCATAAATATTTGGTACTATAATTGGATGTTTAAATATTTAGATATGTTTCGTCCAATTTCCAGCACATACGAACGTTTTTGCTTCTCCCTGTTTTAGTATTCCTCATCTCAACCGTACCTGCTAACAAATTTAGGAGGTTAAAATTTTTGTATGCTTATTAAGTTAGTGTTTAAGAAAATTTATTGGAGGGTTTCATCATCAGAAATATGGCGTCCTCTAATGACTGTGGAAACTTCCAAAATATATTCCCCTCTACACAACACACTCGTATTTCCCTAAAGAAGCGTAGGGAAAAAGTTTCATGAATATGAAATTATATTTGTGAATAATTTAGAAAACATTGATTTCTGACCATGTCATTCTTTAGCAAACATCCTTTATATTATGATTGAAACATGGAAACTATAAATCCACTGTATGTTTCTTTGTGCTCGTTCGATAATTATTATAATCGTCGATAATTTAATAATAGAAAAAATGCTTAAATAAATATTTTTATACCCATCTTTCTGAAACTATTTGTATATATATATATATATATATATATATATATATATATATATATATATATATATATATATATATATAAAATAACTAGCCATTGTCTAATAATTTACAACGCATTAAAAATCTAACCAACCCTTTTTTATCTGTTTGTTAATCAAAGATAGGACCTACACTGCTCAGACTTTTTTTCATCTTCTTTTTTGAATATGACTCTAGATTAATAAAAAAAATACTAACATATATTTTTATAGTTAAAAATAGTTTTGAAAAAGAAAGAAATGCTATCATTAAAAACATATTCTTTCCAGGTCCTTTTGTTTACTCTATCAGTGGTAGGATGTGCCCTAGCAGAAACTCCTTACCCACAGCCAAGGAAACCTGAAGGAGCTCTTTTGCTATTGCCTCCCGAGTACAACAAGAAGTCAGAATATAATTACCAACCGGTAAGTGTGTAAATAATTGAAAAAAAAAGTGTTTAGAATTGTCACGGTAGTTTATCAGAAAATTAATTATAAATATTTTGTTAGGTTCAGAGCGAAGCAGAGGACTTGGGGAAGATAAGCGACAAGGTGATGCAGAGGCTGAGACAAGAACAAGGATCAGGCTCCGGCAGCTACCACGTCTACCTGAACGACGGTCGCCTCCAGAAGGTCCAGTACACCACGGCACCCCTGAAGAGCGGACAACAGAACTCCCCAGCCCAGCAGTACAAGCAGTCGGAGAACGGGCTGAACCCGATCATCGCCCAGTTCGGGAGACTCCAACAAGAACTGCAGGAACAGCAGATCCAACAGCTGCAGCAGAGGCAGCAACAGCTGGAACAGCAACAACAGGAGCTGAGGCAGCAGCAGCAGGAGCTGAGGTCTGCCAGCTACCTGGCCAGCATCCGCTACTCCAACGTCGACCCCATCACCTCCCCGATCTACTCATACAAACCCAGTCCAGTCACTAGGATCCTCAGATACGCTCCTCAATATTGATCATTTGTATTCAAAATATAATTATTGAATAAAGTAAATAGTCAAAAATATAATGTTGTTTCCTTCAAATTCTTAGGTGTAAAATTATTTAATTAAAGGTGTGAAAATGTTTTCCTTTGAAGTTTAGTAGGTTATTCGTTATTTGATGACATAACTTCAACGTTAGATGACTGAAAGTGATTCTTGAAACTGTCACCTTGAATATTTTTTATAAGATTTATTGTGATTCAAAGATGCTTATGTAGAAATTTCTTATACTCGTGGAAATATATTTGATACATAGATACTAAGCCAGCATCCTGTAGTAGATAGCCCCCTGTATTTATTCCTTTATGTGACATTGTGTGAGGGAATGAGAAACAATATATAATATATAGGAATGTGATGTTGCACTGTGAATTGTACTCAATTGTGCAGTGGAAAAACTATTCATTGAAAAGACTCATATCGATAAACAATCGATGAAGAAGGACGCTGGAAAAATAACGGAACAGGTAGCAACAGCTGGAGGAGGACGTCGGAGAAGAGAGGAGAAGGCACTTGAGGCAGGGACACGGAGGCAAGAGGACAGGACGTTACCTGAGATGAGAGAGGCAGGAATAAAACCAAAAATATCAAGCCTACAGTTATAAGACTTTAATAGAGTCACTTATTACAGTAGTAAAATAAATTGTTTTGTTAGACAGGAGTGAAAAGTCATTTATTTATTTAGTTGTCCTACATGCCTCACGATTGAAGAATAACAAAGCAGGTGAGTCAATTCATTCAAAGTGTATTTACGAAGTCCAGTATTTTTTAATTATTTCTTTACATATTTCAAGTTTATGTATTGGTGAATACATTTTCTACATCGAAACAGATCACACAATATTTACCTGTTTTCTATTTTATTTACTTTTTTAATCATTTTTAGTATCTGAAATATATTAATCCATATGTTCAACAAAACTCATTATTATTTGGTTTTCGACACATTTTTTCTTTTTCGCCTCTCTAAAACGGCGCCGCGTTAAAATACAATTTTCAATTATAGCATATTACAGAGAGAACGAAATGCAGAGCAATTTTCCTTCTTACAGTATGCAGGCCCGATTTTTATTTTTTGAGATATTTTAATCCAAATGTAAAACCATTTTAATTAGTCAACTCTAGCCGACTTTACCCGAGCGTTAACAGCGCGTGAAATCTGATTAATCAATCTAATTCACAAAAAAGTGAAAATCGCGGCTAAAAACGTTTTCACTTAAAAAAAGATAAAAACGTGAGGAAATTTTATCAGCTTTAACTTTGTATAGAACGTCTTTGTCACTACAATGGGTAGTTTCTCTGATATAAGCGCCCAACCGAAAAAAAAAATGATCCAGCTTACTTCCTAGGACTGGGGACTTTTCGTGTGTTTTGCCTCTTATCTAGTCCCAACAAAGTCTCAAAGTCAAAGATTGTGTCCATTCCATTTCTTTCTATACTCCCTTTTTGAACACTCATTGACTGGACTAAAATAAAAAAATATTTAACTGTTACATATCTGCGGGAAATCATTAGAACTTAAAAACGTTGTAAATTAAAACACACTGGTTTTTTTCCAAATTGTTATATGCCAAATACACACATTACCCTTTTAGTATAAAGTCAGACTCTGAATTCTTTCATATTTTTTATTTCGTTTATTGTTTAAATGTGTTGATGATAAGATTTTCTACAAAGCATTTGAAGTATTGAAAGAAATTTATAGGTTTCGAGCAATAAAAACCATAAATGATAATAATTCGAAAAGGTTGAACCTTTTGAATATAGGATTTTCAGATATCTTAACCTGATTCTTTTAGAAATTTTTTTTTCAAATGTCTAAGTTTTCGGCTGTTCGTTCAACGATTTGTTCCAAGGAACTGATTTTGTAAATATGTATACTATAGAAGGAAGCTAGTCGACTGTTCTACATATCATGGGTGATAAATATTCAGGACGCAGTCTTTTAAAAAATGTTTTTAATTTTTTATTTGTGCCAACGTTTCAACCCAAACATGTGGGTCATCATACGGGCTTGATTCGAGCACTGAATGTTTTCAAGCACTAGTGGATCCAGGATTTAATTTTGGGGTGGCTTCAGCCCGAAACCTTTTTTTTATAAAAGTAACGATAATTACTTTGGAAAATAAGAAAGAAACTAAGTATCTATATGAACTGGTGTTTAAGTGATTTCTAAAGACCTTTGAAATGTAATTACACGAATAATTATACTTTAAGAGATCATTTTTTAAACATTTTTTTCGATAAAACATGGTTATATTTTACCATTTTGGGGGAGGGGTGCTTCAGTTCGAAAGCCCCCCCCCCTTAGATCCGCCCGTGTAACTAAGTAGACTTTAATATCATTTAGGTCTTATCTCCGTTGATGTCACTTTACAGTGCTTAAATGCCCAACGTTCATATGTGTCTTCCTCTGAAGTACCTTTAATATGGTTTATTTAAAATAATTAACTATCACTCATTAATGAGAGTTACAAAAAAAATGCTAAATATAACTTTTAAAAGAATTTGGTAAATGAATAAAGGACAAAAAAATAAAAATGCTTATCCAGGTCGAAAATGAATCTCCGGAAATACTAGTCAGAAGGTAGACTAAGTCCCCTTAGAATAACAATGATGAATTATTACAAAATAAAATAAAAATCTGGCTTAAAACTAACTTATAAAAGTTCTATAAATTAATTTACTTATTATTGTGAAGGGGGAAAAAAGAAACTACATATTTATATATACATAACTACACAATTTACAAACAAGCTAACTAATAAAAAAATAACTCAATGCAAAATGCAAAAATATCTACAGTGATTTACATAATAATATGAAAACACTAAAAGAAATAAAAATAAAATCTTCTCAGGAATATTTGTAGTGTAATGGCGAAAAAAGAAATATATATACATGCATACACATATTAGTACAAAGATAGACAAGATCTATAACCTGGATAAATAAATAATACAATAATATAATAAGATATAATAGTAAAATTAAAAACAAAAAGGCATTGATTTGGATGTTAAAATATAAAAAGCAGACTAAATTTATTAACTAACACTATAAAATAATATGTTAACAGTTAAACAAAAAATCTTCTCAAGCGTGATTATAGTTGAAATGGAAAAATAGAGAAAATATAATACATACATATAAACATATACTCCGAAAGAAAGAAAAAAGCATGACATGAAGCGAAGAGAAAAACAAATAAATAGTAAAAATAATAATCAAACTAGGTGATAAATATCAATGATCTTTATGAATAATATAAAGATGTTGATGCAAAATCTTAAACGGTAGGCACCACCATTTTCTTCTCACAAATTCAATTTATGGTTGCGAATCGTCTGATTGGGATGTAAGGTGATATTGGAAAAGGAGTTATTTGAAAGATGACCGGGAAGAGACATGACGGATGTTATGTGGCAAGGAATTTCAGAAAGTAGCGGAGCGAGCTAAGAAGGAACGATCATAGGTTTTTGTCCTTTGGGATGGAATATAGTGGTTAGAAACACAGAATCTCGTTTTCATTGAATGGACGGAAGGTTTGGGCCGAAGGAGACAGTTAATATAGGAAGGTTGCTGGTAGTTGATCGTTTGGTATAAGAAATTTCCAAGGAAGTATAGGCGGCGGGAAGAGAGAAAGAGCCTCTTTGACTCGGCATATAGGTGGGACACATGAGACCATCTCGAAGTGCCGAAGACGAATCATAAAAAATAGTTAATGATTCTCTTCAGTCTGTCCTCAAGCACCAACGAGAGGCTATGATATACCACATAGCCATAGTCAAAGTGGGGCAAAATCAATAAGGAAACGAGGAGCTTGAGGTTGTGGGAGATGCTGACGAGAACGATGGACTAGTTTAAGTGTACCAATTGACCTTCTTAAGATATGAGCAATATGAGATTTCCAGGATAGGTTTTGATCAATGGTAATTCTTATGTTTTTTGCAGAGGAGGTAAAGGAGATTGGTTGGTCATTAATAATCAAGGAAGAAAGCAAGGGTGGAAATGGATCTAAGGAGGGATTTGGAACCTATAAGAATGGCCTGCGTTTTCGTTGCGTTTAACTTTAATTTATTCAAGATTGCCCAGGCACTGATCCTATCTAGGTCTTTCTGAATATAAGTAAACGCTTCTAATAACTCAGTAGGCGGAAATGATAGATATATTTGGGAGTCATAAGCATATAGATGGTATGAGCAATGGTAAATTGAATTAGGAAGGTCATTGATGTATGAATAAAAAAGGAGAGGAGAAATACTTGAACCCTGGGCTAGATAGAAGAGATAGAGTGAGGAAGGAAGATAAGGGTTGATTTGTAATACTAACTGCTTGAGTCCTGTCAGAAAGGAAGGATTGGAACCATAGGAAAGAACTATTGGAGAAGGATAGAGATTTTAATTTAGCGAAGAGGATAGAATGATCTAAGGAATCGAATGCTTTGGAGAAGTCTAGGAGTACTAATACTCCTCTAATAGTTTTCTTTCGTCAATTGTAATATGTATTTCATTTGTGATTTTGACTAAAGCGGATTGAGTGAGAAACCCGGGATTGGGCCAGGATCTAGAAGTTTGAACTCTTCGAGGAAATTGGAAATTTGGGATTGGACTATTATTTTGAGGGGTTATGACGGATTAGAGAGGATGGAAATTGGACGATAGTCTTTAGGAGAAGTGGTGTTAGGGATTTTGTTAATAAGACGGGCTAAGGCTTTTTTCCAAGAGTAGGAAAATCAGAATTTTGAAAGGAAAAGTTATAAATGAATAGAAGAACTGGAAGGATTTCAGAGAGGCATAATTTTAACAGTTTGACGGGTATTTCGTCAATTCCTGGATTGGGATTTCATCATGGAGGAAATAAGGTACGTAAGAGTGATGTAGGAAAAATAAAAATTGTCACTGTTGAATGCAGATGATACAGAAAAATGGGAAGAGGCGGGAGAAATATTTCTAGAAAAGGAGGATAAAAGTAAGAATTTAAAGCATCAGGAGAGACTGGAACGACTAAGGAGGAAGATGATCTGCAAAGAGACAGCATTTGAAGTAAATGCCATTTGGATTTAGAATCGTTAGCAGAGGAGAAGGCTTCATGAAAGTAATTGGTTTTGCTTGCATGATCGTTGTTTGCGTCGACTTACGGAGTACCGTGAACGCTTCATAGCCATCTGCAAGCCTGGTTCTTCTAAAACGCCTATGGGCTGCTTCATGTCTCTTTTGCATATTTCGAATTTTTTTATGCATCCAAGGAGCAGGTTGGCGGCGGAATGTAGAGGTTTTAAGTGGGGCATGGGTATTTATGATATGGAGGAGATTAGAAGTCAGGATATCTACCATGTTATCAATTGAGGAGCTGGTGTAAACATCATTCCAATCCAGGGTTTCAATATCAGGCCGGGTGCTTTCACGAGTAAGGGAATTTATATCAAGGAGGTTTTAGGAAGGATCGCAGGGGTCTGGACCTACGGTGCCCCCCCCCCCACCGTAGATCCGCCTGTGCTTTCAAGCACTGTAGTAGTAGTAGCTTTCCAGCTTTCAAGTACAGTACTTAAAGCATTCAGTGTCTGAATCACGCACTGAAGATGACCCACATATTTGGGTTGAAACGTTGGAACAAATAAAAAATTAAAATTTTTTTTTATAAGACTGCGTCCTAAATATTTATCGACCATGATATGTATACTATAAGCATACAAATAATCTAATTCTAAAACTGCCTTTCTTGTGTATCAGAAGATAAAACTCAAGCATCATGTATTCATTGAAGCTATTAGGTATACATGTTTTGTTTTTTGAATAGGTAAGATTAAGTGATGTATGAGGAAAAAAAAAATATAAATTCAAGTTATATAACTATATTTTTTTAAACATATGATGAGTTCAGAAATATTCTGGAGCGTATCTGAGGATCCTAGTGACTGGGCTGGGCTTGTATGAGTAGATCGGGGAGGTGATGGGGTCGACGTTGGAGTAGCGGATGCTGGCCAGGTAGCTGGCAGACCTCAGCTCCTGCTGCTGCTGCCTCAGCTCCTGCTGCTGCTGTTCCAGCTGTTGCTGCCTCTGCTGCAGTTGTTGGATCTGCTGTTCCTGCAGTTCTTGTTGGAGTCTCCCGAACTGGGCGATGATCGGGTTCAACCCGCTCTCCGTCTGCTTGTACTGCTGGGCCGGGGAGTTCTGTTGTCCGCTCTTCAGGGGTGCCGTGGTGTACTGGACCTTTTGGAGGCGACCATCGTTCAGGTAGACGTGGTAGCTGCCGGAGCCTGATCCTTGTTCTTGTCGCAGCCTCTGCATAACCTTGTCGCTTATTTCGGCCAAATCTTCTGTTTTGCTCTGCAATGGTATAGAGGCATTTAGTATTAAGCTGTATTTATAATTATTACCGAAATTATAAATACTTTTTTTTTCGATTATTTACACACTTACCGGTTGGTAATTATATTCTGACTTCTTATTGTATTCGGGAGGCAAAAGCAGAAGAGCTCCTTCAGGTTTCCTTGGCTGTGGGTAAGGGGCTTCTGCTATGGCGCATACTACCACCGATAATGTCAACAAAATAATCTGTAAATAGTAACGATTTTTATTAAATCCGGATAAAATATAAACACATATAAATAGTACTAATATAATCGTTTAAATATAATTGTTTCTATGTAGCAATATCATCACATTTCAAATTAATGAAGTCATCATTCACTCAGTTGACTTTCTTGAAATTATGCGTAAGATTATAATTAATAATAATCAATATTAATTATATAATTAATAACTGGTCAAAATAGATACTGAATATTTAGATATATTTATTTTATATATAGTTGGTATTATGTGCGTGCGTGCATGTTTTTGTGTGTGAGTGTGTTTTACATGAATACTTACTCTCATCTCTCTAGTTGTTGTTAGAACCAACTTCAGATTGAATCTGGTGTCTGTTGAACCTCGACTTCTTTATATACACGTTTCATTCTCCCCTTGGCTCTTGGTGAGTACTCTGTAGAATACCAAGTGGCCTGAGTACTGTTTGTATCTTCGGTAGGATTCACATTGAATGAAATTTCTAATAAATCTGTTATAGTGGGTCAATTTACATTACCACAATTTTTCTTAATCTAAAGCTAATTAAAGACAATATTTACTCTTTAATATCTAATATAGGTATGCCTTAATATGTACAGTTACATTAATATGATTTTAATATCAATATATTAAAATTCCAAAGAATAAAAAATAATAAATGGCCGTTGCTTGCCCAATAGAGATGCTAAGGAAAGAGAAAATAAATTAAAGATAATCTCATGCCAGATTTAAACCATTTAAACTAATATTAGCTGACTTGAGGTTTGAAAGTTATCTTATATATATATATATATATATATATTAGAATTTTTGAAAGATTTATTTGATGGAACCTACTCCATACCTACTGTTTTGTATAGAATCAAACAGTCTTTTCCAACTTATGCTTGCTTTTCGGAGCCATCATTCATCATTCATAGCTGTCAAAATAAAGATAGTAGGACATTTTCTGCCAATGGTCTGTTTGTCTCAACATACTTGTTTACAGATACATCACTTATGTAGTTCTTATTTATTTGGGAGCTGTGACATAAGATGTTGCTTGAAGAACAGAAATTTATTCATTTTCTATTTCCTTTTTTTTTCTAGTGGTTTAGATCAGGGGTCTCCAAACTTTTTATCCCGCGGGCCGCATTGAGACCTCCACCTATGTCCCTCGGTCTAGAGATGGACAAATGCTATTCTGTACTCAGTACAAAATTTAAAGCCAAATGGGAGGGCTTTTTGAGTAATTTTTTTTTTTTTTACTCTCTATAGATATAAATTTTATTTTCTAATAAAGCTTTTAAAAACTTTTTTTTTTGTTGGGATCTATATGTTTTTCTTTGTAATAATATTTATGACAGGACTAGGTATTTATCAACACCATTAATAGGGGTTGCATAATTATTTGTATTTCACAGGCTATAATTTGTCATTCTGTAATCAAAATTACAGAAGAGGCTACTTTGAAAAATACTCTAATAAAGGATAAACGTACTTCTAAAGGAAGAAGGTAGAGTCATTTTGAAAAAAAAATCTTTATTGCAGCATATACTAATCAACCTTCTTAAACTCTGACCGAAATCGAATCAACGAAATGCCTAGTTAAAAAAAATATTATTTAACTGTAGCTTATATCTGCTTCTCATTTCTTCCATCTAATTGGTCCGGTATTAAAATCAGTAGATCTTCTGAGGTTTCATACAGTTAGCTTTTATACCATTTCGACTCATTGCTTTCAGACCAAATTATCCTCCTAGCCTCATAAAGAAGGACCTAACTCTAAAGAACTCGCCCAGCTGTCTTTTCCCCCCAACACATTTATACAGGAGACTATTTCCAATTTTGAATTATTTTTAAATGTAAGCATTTAGACTGTTGTGATTATTCCTGAGTCTGAATATCACGACTTGCTCTTTTCTATTGTTGCAGTCTGATTCATAGGCGTGATAATAAAAATATAAGTTATAAAAAAGATTTATTGGATTGGCAAATAAGTCCTTTCGGTTTTTCTATTTATTTTTATGCCACTATAATACACTTCTTATCTGATGAATTAATCCCTAAGGTGGATTGTTTATCCTGTTTGTAATATGTAAACAACTATATCTGTTAACTCTTGTTGAAACTAGCATAGTTTTGTGTTTGCTATTGCACTGTGAATATGGAAGAAAATGTTATTTAACATCGGTATATTTTGTTGTATTATAATAAAAAAGGTAAGCGTGCTGCAGAAGCTCATAGAAAAAATGGCAGCGTTTATGGGGATGATGCATTAACCGAATGCACCTGTCAAAATTAGTTTCAATGATGGTCTGGTCGCCCACACAATTGAAACGAGCAATGTTAAGGCCATTGTTGATCAAAATTCCACGGCTATGTTTCCAGGCTTAATGTTTAGGTCTCTAACATGATTTTATTTTTTCGAAAACCTCAAAAAATGTTAAAACTTCAAAACGACTTTATCTATCTACAAGAAATTTAGAAGGGGTTTAGGGCGACATAAGCTTCACAAAATGACATCAACAGAACCTTCGTAAAAAAAAAAGTTATGAATGATCGGAAGGCCGTTGTGTTCCACCAAGACAACGCTAGGCCCCACACCTCATTGGTCACTCGCAATAAATTATTGAGACTTGGGTGGGAACTTTTGCCCCACCGTCCTTATTTACCAGATTCAGCTCCAAGTGACTACAACTTATTCCGGTCTCTGCAGAAATCCATGAATGGAAAGAAATCCAAAAAGGAAGAGGACATCAAAAACCACTTGGATCAGTTTTTTAACAATAAACTCCAGACATTCTATGAACATGACATTATGCAGTTAGTGGAAAGATGGGAAATAGTCATATTAAATAATGGTCAATATATTGTAGATTAAAATAAATTTTATGTCTATAGTACAGTGAGTTTCATTTCACCCTGATAAACTGAAAGGACTTATTGGCCAACCCAATATGTAATAAATCCCTGTAGTATAAACTGCCTTTCACGTACTCTCACTACCTGTCACATTTCACCATAATATTGTTATCAATAAGTGAATTTAAATTTTAATTGTCAGATGGTATTTGACTAGATAATAGATAATGAAATAGATAATAGAAATTTTTTACATTATTATTCCGAAATTCCTCTAACTTTAGGATAAATCCAACAAATACTTTTTAAATGCAGTAACCAAAAAAAAAATCAGTGAATTAAATTTAATAAAATTGGTATGTTCGTGAGTATTTTGTCACAGACACTTAACTTTCCTACAAATTGGGGACAAATTGAAATTGCGTTTCTCTTTCAGATACAGGTGTCTTAGAGGAAGAACGTCTGTGCAGACGAAAAAGAAAATAGTATTAAATTCGATAAAATTAAAACAGCTTTATTTATTTACCAATTCCTAATTGTTTTGCTAATTTTGAAATATAGGCGTGTCTGAATACATAAGGTTTGTGTGACAAAATAATAGTAGATGGCATTTGATAAAATTTATATGGATGGAATCTAATTGCATCGCTATATATCAATAAACAAGAAGTAACCAATAACCGTTGTTTAGTGTAAGTTCGTATTCTACTTGTTTTTCTATGTTTATATTTTGTAATGAAATTTTATTAATATTCGTGTTTGATACCAATTAGTAGGTCATCTTGCTGCTTTAGAAATATTTCGTAAGATTACGTCTTCGGTCAACAGTATTATGACTTCTGAAGACACCTCAAGGCTAATCAATGCATTTAGTATTCGTTACCTCGACTTCTTGAGCGCCGGTGAGGATAGACTGTGTATATAAAGAAGTCGAGGAATACGTTGTCGATATATCTCCGGTGTCATCCATACTCTCAACATCTACAGATATGAAGGTAAGACTGGCTATTGTAAGTCAATACTAAAAATAAAATATTGTAGTTAACCTTTTCTATAACCTATTATCTATTTCAAGTTCAAATTAATCAATTTAAGTGTATATTTAAATGTATAATCAGGTTAGGAAGCTTATACTTTGCATTAGGATTAACGGTTATATATAACATAATACTTCAGCAACACTAAATATAAAATTTTATATCTTTCAAAAATATAATCTCTTCATAAAACTAAATTTATTTTTCAGTACCAAACAGGTATGTAATAAATTTTTTGAAACAGGAATTACCTGACTAATATTTGGAATCTATTATATCTGAGCTGTGATCTGAGAAACCATTCTATATAATTGTGAAATATCACTTATATTTAGGCACTGTTATCCAACAAAAACCATCCAATACTCTGCCAGATTTCTAGGCCTCATAAATGAATCGATACTCATTAATAACTTAATTGTATTTTTGTTTCATTTTTTAAATTAAAGTAAAATATTGTAATTTATAAATACAATTAACAAGCAAAAAAAAAACCTTAATTGTATTTTAAATACTCTCTTTTTTTATCTCATATCACATGTAAGGTTATGATAATATTTGATGAATACAAACTATCGATCTCTAAAAAACTAAAAGTGTTCATCTAAAAACAGTAATTATATTTTTAAAAAATGCCTAGAAAACACTCCTATTTGAAATTTTCTAAGGAAAATGTTCTAGCATATCAACTTAAACAGACTGGAAAATTGTCAATGAAGTTTACGTCAAATATTCAAACTTAGTGCAAAGGTCTGGTATCTTTCACTACTCACTACATCTTTTGGCAAGTACATTTCATACAGAAGTCTTGTATAGTTTCTTCAGTCGTATCCTATTTTATATACAAGTTCATAGCCTTAACTATATTTTAACTATCCCATCATGTTCGGGATCGTTTATTTTTTTTTCTCAAATATTCCAATTTTTTAAGAATAAAAAATAAAAACATAATTAAAGTCATACAGTAGAATCCCACCAATCCAGCTCTTGCTTAACCGGCTCTCCGGATTAACCGACGATAGTGGTAAAAGGAAAAAAAAAAACACATACTTAAAAGCACTTTGTGTGATTCTCAATCACTTGTTATAAATTTTATTTTCGTTGTGTTGCGTTTCAATAGATTTTAAATAGAGTGAAATGTAGACAAAAAGGATTTTTATAATTGCTCGAACCTCAGTAAAACAAATTTATTCGAAGTAAAATTGATTCTTAAAACAAAATCCTTTTTTTTTATTTATTTCATAGAAAAATAAATTAAGAAGAAACAATGCGTAATTACCGACGCTTTACTACTGTTCAGTACCATAATTGCGTCCATTTCCGATGTTAGACATGACAATGTTTTCTTGGAAAGGTTTTAGTCGTGGTTTCCGGTTGTGCAATACGTTTTTCTTTTCAGTTGTGTTAAACCTTTACTTCAATAAACTAGTGTTACAAAATGAGTGAAAAAAGAAAACGGGTTGTGTCATTGTAAGATATATTTTGTTGCGATTTTTTCGCAATATTGGGGTTAAAACAATACATATTGGAGTTTTTATTATTTTATTCCTCCGTATTAACCGGTCTCCCACTTAACTGGTGATGTCTTCGTCCTGACGCGGACGGATAAGCGGGAGTCTACTGTATATTGATTTCCAAGCCTTATAAATCAGTTTGATGTTGATTGAGTAAATTTCAATTTAATGGATTTCATTTAAGATCTAAATCCAGTTGCTTTAGTATGCTCCAGCGGATTACTAATGGAGGACTAATAGATCTATGAGGCATTGGACATTAGGACCGTTGGAGATGGATGCTCTTGTAACCCAATGTATCCGATTATGTATTTCATTCGTTCGGGGAGGAGAAAAGTGTATCAAGAATATATAAGTAATATTTGCCATTAATTATAATGTGGTTGTAATCATTAAAATAATCACAAAATACTATAATTTATTTTATTAATCCTTTATTTTAAAGCGCTAAATAATTGAAGTCCGTGTTTGAAAGAGTAGAGTAAATCATATTCTTCATATTTTATTCTAAACATAACTAGATTTTTTTTTATAATGATATAAGTATTTCGTTTTAAAATCTCTCCCTATAACTGAAAACAATGAAAAAAAATCCTAATGACTTGAAGAAACTGTTTAAAAATGCTACTAATTGTATAAAATATTATATACAAGTTTGTGTATAAGATCCAAGGTAATTTTAAATTATTTCTATAATTAAGTTCATTATTTATATTAACAATTCACCTGATGTCTAAAGTTTCAGTTCAACCGTTCTCTTCTCCAGATCACTGTTTTTTTTTTTTTTTTTTTTTTAAATTAGACAATTAAAATCGCTTAACTATAATTTCTAATATCTTGTTCTCATCTAACTAAATCCAACCCAGGATCTCCATCTAGTCTCTAACAATTGTCGTCATCTCTTGCAATGTCATTCCTCTCGCTTGTCCTTGGACTTGGAAATATAACTATTATAGCTTGCTCTGCTGCTTATAGCTATATAATATTGCTCTTCCTCTATATCTAATTTCTACTACTCTCGCCTCTATATATTTACATGGGTCGCAATCAGGGCTCATCCTATACACATGTCCGTACTTCTCTGTCTGTTCTCCAGCGTCTCTTTCAATGCAGGAATATTTAGTTCTTCCCCTATAATTTCGTTTTTGAACCTATCCCTGCGTGTTTCGGAAGCAGTTCTGCTCAAGTATTTCGTATCAGCTGCAGTTATTTGGCTCAATTTGCTGCCCAGGAGGACAACTCTCTGCTCGATATAGCAGAACAGGCATATATACGGACCTGAAAATATGGAGCTTGACGTCTTTATTAATCTCTACTTTCCTACGATTATGTTCTAATGGAATAGAGTATACTACTAGCTTTTCTTATCCTGTGGGATATTTCTGATTGTACTTTTCCGTTTTCGCTGATCCCAGTTTCAAGGGAAGATAACTCATTCACGAATTCAAGCGCCTTGTTATGGCACGTTATTTGTATTTGTTCGGGCTCTCGGCATATCTGTATTATTTTGCTTTTTCCGGCATTAATATTTATGCTATTCCGTCCCAGATCTGCTTCCTACTCTACTAGGGCTTGCTGGAGGTTATTGGAGAGTCAACGATGAGGACTATGCCATCGGCATAATTTATAATATATAATAGTATCTGTAATTTCTTCACATAACAATTAAGATATATTTGACTTGTTAGTGTTTATGCAAAGCTAATCAAAACATTTTATTATCATTAAATCATGGAATTCTAGTTATTACTGTATTAACGAACCCGTATCTTGACATATTGTCTTCGTAAATGGACTAGTACCGGTAATGGTGGGGAGGATTAGCCCGACAAGTGGACAACATGCTCTTTTTTTTTCAACCTTTCGCGGCTAACTTAATGTTCTCGCCGCATAATTTCAGAATGGGAATGTCATGATTCATTTACCGAGGCCGCAGAGAGATTAAAGTTAACCATCCCACCTGGTATCGAAATCCTAACGATCGGTTCAAAATCGGGCACTGTGGGATCTACACCCTAACGTTGTCGGCCATCCCGCCTAATTTTAAAATAAACTAATCTGATCCCTTGTTATCTCGATAGCTTTTATTATCCTCATATTTAATATTATTTGTTTCCTATATGAATTATTTGTTCCATTTTTTATTAGATTTATTTTCTATGAAATTATGATTTTGTTTTATTAATATTTCTTTATTATATCCAAATTTAATTTATAATTATTTTATATTTATACAATCTATAATACTTGGATAATATTTAATTATGATTTTTATATCATTTCTGAAGTAAGTATTCTTATCACTATATTTTGATTTGTCGATCAATTTTAATATGTTTTTCATTATCTAATACTTTTGGCTTGTCATGTAATTAGTCATTACAATATAACAAGGTAACAAAGTTCAATTACTAGATTAGTCGGTTAATTAAGAAAACAAGTATGAAAACAGCCCAGATATGTATTTTAATGTACCAATGACTCAATGTTTCAATGACGGAAAGACTGACTGTTAAGGTTAACCTATCTTAATTATAATGTAAAGAAATTACAATAGTAGATATTAGAAATTATAGTTCAAGTGAACGTAATTGCTAATTTTTTTAGAAAACAGTGGTTCTGAAGATAGAGACAGAGATTCCCCCACAATGATAGTCTTCAAGTGGATTGTGAATAAAAGATAATGATTGAAATTATTAAAGAAAGTTTATAGACTGTTCAGCATCATGGATGATAAATAATCAGGACGCAGTCATTATTAGTGCTGCCCAAAATCGGTCTTGCACTTTGCAAGACCAAGACCAAGGCCGGCTAACTGTTGCAAGATACGGACTGGTAAAAAAAATCGATTTTTTAAATAAAAATTAAGCAAACTAGCTATTAATACTCGACCATTGTAGTTACTATATATTAATAATTGAT
This sequence comes from Nezara viridula, assembly GCA_928085145.1. Taxonomy (NCBI): domain Eukaryota; kingdom Metazoa; phylum Arthropoda; class Insecta; order Hemiptera; family Pentatomidae; genus Nezara; species Nezara viridula. The sequence continues at coordinate 157,815,298 of OV725079.1, read as the reverse complement.
ATAATCAATATACTTTTGTATTTAACTATCTAATTATTCATTCGGTCTTAGTTAGGCTTATTCTATCCAAAGAATTACAGTAATATCTCTATAGCAATAAGCTAATAAATAACTGCAAGATTGTTGCGAGACTCTTGCGCAAGACCAAGACCATGACCAAGACTGATTTTGCAGACTCGTCTCGGTTTCGCATTCGGGCAACAGTACTCATTATAAAGTTTTTATTGGTGCCGACGTTCCAACCCAAACATGAGGGTCATCAGGGCGTGTTTGGAACAATGAAGTTATTGAAGTACTCCTTTGAATACTTTCAACTACCTTGGATTAAATTACCTTGGTTACTTCAATGCCCTGCTCGAAATACGCTCTGATGATGACCCAAATGTTTGGGTTGAAACGTCGGTACCAATAAAAACATTATGATGACTGCGTTCTGAATATTTATCACCCACTATTGAAATTAGTTTTTTTAAATATTCTAGGATTTTATATTGACTTATATTAGCTTCCTAGCATTTTTTTTTTTTTTTTACTTTTTTATTGAGAAATATATGTCTCAGTTAAGAACATTTATAATAAAGCTCAATAACAAAATAACAAAAGAATACATTTAAATGAGAATAAAATGAGACATAACAAGGAGAGTGAATAGGAAAAAAAATATATATGTACATAAGTAAGTAAAAATAAAAATAAAGGTACAATAAACATCATAGATAAAAGTATACCTATATACACTATTTACAATCAGGCAGAAAAACTCGGAACCAATCTTATTCCTCTCCCCCCCTGTAGAGGGAAAAGCGAGGTCCTGGCAATTATATAGCTTAAAGATACAGATATAATTTTTTCTTCTTATTCGTTTGGCACTGTTGAGCAGGCAGGTCTTTGGTTACACGATGTAATATTTTTACTGGTTTATATTACTACTTATATTATTACTGTGCTACGAATTATGGCCTCTATGCTGCAGGCACAGGGCAGCATTTGCGATCAATCAGGCCTAGGTGTGCTTCATATCGTCTAACGCATGTTTAAGGACAGCGAAATGTTGGCTTAGATCAATTGATTGTGCCTGCTCAGAGTAAGACGGTGCGTTAGAGCCTATAATTCTTTCTCCGAAACCCGACCAAACTTTAGGGTCATACTGACATCTTGAAAAATCAGTACGCAATTCCTGATTAAGATTCATGGGGTAGAGCCATCATTCGTACGCTCAATCGGTGTGAGGACCTCCGATTATATAAGAAAGACATATAATCCATTATACGTATCGTCTTAAAAATATTTCTTATTGTTTAAATTTAAAGGAGTATAAATCAAACGAAGAAGAACTTTTTTTCCAGTCTGGTTGGATCACGTCTTGGAAACAGTGCCTTAATTAAACATGACTGAGCTACAATGCAATCTCTCATTCCCTTCCTCTTTTTTTTTTATTCTTGTTTTTTTTTTTTTTTTTTTTTTTTTAGAATATCTTTTGGCTCAAACTTTAAGTAAAGTTGAGGAAATAGTGAATTCTATATCAGCTATATCAAATTTCATCAACTGATTTCCATTTGTTTCAAAGTCTGAAGTAATTTAGACAATGGTGTACAGACGTGTCTAGTACCAATACATGTATATGATATATACGTATACATAAAGTTAGTGTAGATCCAAATCATTGCTCTTAGGAGCAATGGAAATGAAATACAAGAGAATATAAAGGAGATGGTTTGAATGCCAATTTAAAAACTTAATTTACATCTTAAAACTTAAAAAATTAGCTATAATGAAGGCGTGGGGAAAAATGGGAGGCTTCAAATTCGACGGATCGAGGGAAATATATTTTGTTAAAATACCGGATCCTGCGTTTTATAGCCATCATATTTACTTTTTTTTCAAAATAAATTGTAATTCTTGCTGAAAATACTTATTAAATGTTTAATTTTTAAATGGAAAAGTATTTCTATTTATGATAATTTAGGACGAATTAAAAATCTATTAAAAAGATAAACAGAGGAAAATATATTTACGATCACTTGGACACTACGGATGATAGAAAATAATTGTTTTGATAAATAAAAAATATCCAGATCTGTAGTCTTATCTTAGTAACAGACTACTATAGTCTTAGCAAGTAATAGAACTACAAAATTGTTTTTACGAGTATACAGTAATGGAATAGTATAAGTTAAGAGATAACTGTGGATTATTTAGATAAATTTTATGCTCTGCAACTCCCAGAAGCTCTGTGCATAAATTTGTCGCTTCGGTTTCATTGTCGTAAATCGTTCCATGTATTCACTCTAATAATATTTTACAAAGAATATAATAATATTTATTTTGACTTTCAATATTTACTTTCTTATTTATCATGAATATTTTATAATATCTGATCATTTATTCGTGTATGATCTGTTACTTTGAATATAACAGAGTATCACTTAAAAAATTAATCTTAAAGTATTTATCAATGTTCTTTTTCCATTAAATATTAACCATATTTCAGGTCCTTCTGTTTACTCTAATGGTGATAGGATGTGCCCTAGCAGAAGCTCCTTACCCACAGCCAAGGAAACCTGAAGGAGCTCTTCTGCTTTTGCCTCCCGAGTACAATAAGAAGTCAGAATATAATTACCAACCGGTAAGTGTGTAAATAGTTAAAAAAAAGAAGTGTTTAGGATAGTCATCATAGTTAAGTAATAAATTAATATTAAAATTTTATACAGGTTGAGAGTGAAGCAGAAGACTTGAGCAAGATAAGCGACAAGGTGATGCAGAGGCTGCGACAAGAACAAGGATCAGGCTCCGGCAGCTACACGTCTACCTGAACGACGGTCGCCTCCAGAAGGTCCAGTACACCACGGCACCTCTGAAGAGCGGACAGCAGAATTCCCCAGCCCAGCAGTACAAGCAGTCGGAGAGCGGGCTGAACCCGATCATCGCCCAGTTCGGGAGACTTCAACAAGAACTGCAGGAACAGCAGATCCAACAACTGCAGCAGAGGCAGCAACAGCTGGAACAGCAGCAACAGGAGCTGAGGCAGCAGCAGCAGGAGCTGAGGTCTGCCAGCTACCTGGCCAGCATCCGCTACTCCAACGTCGACCCCATCACCTCCCCGATATACTCCTACAAACCCAGTCCACTCACTAGGATCCTCAGATACGCTCATTACTATTGATAATTTGTATTTAAAATTTAATCATTAAATTAAATAAATATTAAAAAATAAATGTTTGCTTCCTATAAATCCTTTATTAAATGGTGTGAAAATGTTTTATTGAAATTTAGTATCAGTTATTTGTTGCCGTAACTTCAACGCCAGAAGACAAAAAGTACTATCATAACTATTTTTATACTTATGTTTTATGATGCATAAAATTAGAGAAAGCTCTTTTATTGGATGAAGATTCATAAATTCTTAAAACTGTCACCTTGAATATTTTAAAAAAGATTCATCTGTAGACATTTTGTATTCATGTAAATATACTATATATTTTATTTCAACATTATTATTTATTTATTTTTTACTATTGTCTTTACAGACCATTTACATTTTTCCTCCAGAACCCGTCTTTTCCACTTTTTTTCCATCGACCTACCTGGTCGGATATTTAGATTCCTTCAATGACCTAATCTAATTCATTAAATTAATGAATGACCACCGTGGTTGGGTTTGAATTGAACTATATTCAGTGTTCCTAAGGTAACTCCTTAATACACTCGGCCAACACCATTTCATCCACCTCTGTCTACTTTGGACTATTACTTTTCAGTTTGCTTCGCGCAGCTTTGCAGAACATTTGTTGGTTATATACACTGGTTACAGTCGACCATGAGAACTCCAAACCAAATCACAAATGAAGGGAAAATCAGGACTCTTGGAGATCTTAGCGTTACTATCTAAATATGAAATACGTGCAGATCTTCAATGGAAAATATGGTCATTGCCAGAATTCCAATAAATCCATTATTACATAACGGAATGATTACAGTTTTAGCTTTTAGAATTGAGTTATATAAGGATTGTGTAGAAATATTTTAATATCCGTAGGAATTTGGAAAATTTGCCTGAGTTATGTTCTAGAACGAATGGGATATCAAAATCATAACATAGGGATTTGTTACAAGTAAATATGCAACTTCACAAAATGTCGTCGAACATTTTTCATGAATTATTTCTAACAAAGGTTTGGACCAAACCTTTTTGCTAATCAAATAAAAAAAAAAAAAAAACCTGCAAATGATTCCATAATATTTTATTATTTCTCAACAATAATACATCTAAAGTAACATTACCTTTCCAGTGATAAATTTAAAAAAATAAATAGTTAATTCCAATAATTAGTAAGTTGCTAAAAAAAAATAAGCATTACTTCAGTAACACATTTAAAAATCAAAACCCAAAACACATTTAAAAATTTCAAATTGTCCGATTTTAACGATTTTTTTTTATTTCATAAATTTTTAAATAACCATACAGCATAGGTACAATTTAGGAGACTATGTACCTATCTATTTATGTATTTTTTATCCAAAGCATTATTAAACAAAATTTAGAAATAACTATCATTTAAATGATTATAATGCGAGGATTTCTACGTTTAGGTTCCGATAACTAGGGCAAATACACGAGTAGCTGACAAGCATATTAAACATATATGTGTAAAAATTTAATTTTTTCTTCTTGTATTAGTCTTATAGAACTGTTTCTCACCTCACACAGACACATTTTTAACCCATGAAATATCCGAAATATTAAAAAAAAATTGTATAATTTATAGTATATTATTGTCCCACCAGAAGCTGACATTGTTTGATTTTAAATGTTCCTGTAGATGACAAGGATGAGGATAAGAATTTAATTATGTAAAATAAATTTTATATATTTTTTTTTAAAATAGCTATTTACAAAAATTATCTTTCACTTATTATAAAACTAACCTTATTTCGATTTAAAGGTATAGATAAATACTGATCATTGTCAAGAACCTCTTTTAGGTAAAGAGGGCTACTACACACTTAACTGGTGGTTTTACCAATATTTAAATTTAATCATACATCAGACACCTACACAGCAAAATATCGGTATACAGCTGTAAACTGTTCTAAATTCTATATTTTTTAAATGGCTATTTAGTTTTCAATCGTATTCTCAATACCGAAGATGGAATAAATAACGCAATCAAATCTGAACAGACTTAAATTCCACTGCTCAATCATCTACAACCAAAACCAACGTTTCTCCAAATATGGACGAACTCAAAGTGCTAAATTTTCTAAATTTTTTCCTCTAAAGAACATTTATTTTTTAATCTTAAATAAATGACGATTTTACATTTTAAACTTATATAAAATGGATAAATTCAGTGAATGAAGAAAATTGATTGGTAATTAAAGGATAAATAAGGGTTGGATGCTATAAGGAAACAGACGAGAGCACCCGGACCTTTGCCAGTTCTCTCTCTTTACTTTCACTTACCTATACGTGTCATTTATAGTTGGAGAAAGTCATATATGTCATATATTGCGATCGTGAAAATTTTCGAACCTTGGATTTCAACGGAAATACACGTTTTAACGTCCCTTGAGTCGAAATAACCAAGTCACACAAAAAGGTCTGTGTGTGTGTGTGTGTGTGTGTCTAGTTCAAAAAGGAAAAATCGTAAGAAACTGATATTACATATTTAATATAGGTATATGCACGAGATATTATAGCAACTTTTTTCTAGAAATCTGTTGATCGGAAGTGGCACTTTATAAAAACGGTGATACACATTTTTACAATTTTCTCAAAAAACGGCTCTAACGATTTTGATTAAACTCGGTTTATCATTGTATAACACAAACGGATCCAGCAGGGGGCATTTCCTCCTCCCCCCTGAAAGTTGGAAAAAAAGTTTCAAAAATCAATTATTTAAAGAAAAGAGAAATATAGGGGAAATTCACCCTCATAGACGAAATAAAAAAAACTATTATCGTGAACTAAAAAGAAAGAAAATTCACCACTTATTTAAAGAAAAGGGAAATGTAGGGAAAATTCATCCTTATACACGAATTTCCTAATGAAATAAAAAAAAAAATTATCGCGATCAGCACTAGTGCATTCTGCCAGGGGGCGCGACCTCCCTTGGATGGTGAAAAAAAAAACACTTATTTAAAATAAAGAGAAATATAGAGGAAATTCATGCTCACACACGAATTTTCTAATGGAAAAAAAATTATTATCGTGACCAGAACTAATAAATTATGCCAGAGGGCGCGTCCTCCCATGGATGGTGAAAAAAAATTTCCAAAAACACGAGTTTAAAGAAACGAAAAATATATATATAAAAAAAAAAGAGTGGAAATTGGTAAGCTTTGAACAAATTGTATGGGAGATGGTAGGTATATCGCTAAACTTAATGGAATTTGTAACACATTTTTTATTGGGATATTTTAATCAGTATTCGATTAAAATTAAACTTTTAAGTTAATATTAATCGTCAATGAAGCTGATGTTTTTTTAACGGGTGAGTAAATTTTCTTCAACCTATTAAAGTAAAAAATTTTACGTACTTTTTCTTTATTTATGTAAAGTATTTGAAAATTACCAAAAAATATTTCCATTAAATTTTCAATTATATGAGATGGAAGTGAAGATTGAACTTCTTTTCTTTTTCAACCTTTTAAAGGCTATGGGCTCTCAAGTATATTGATTTGCTAGAAATCGTAAGCTTAAACTGTTAAACACGTTTATTCTCTCTTAATAAAAATTGTCCCTTTTGGTTAATGAGAGATTAAAATTTAAAATACTTCATTGCTTAGTTGCGGTACTGCAATTGGGGCTGTCTTGGGTTTTAAGAAAATTAAAAATGTAAAATGATAGATTTCCTAAAATTTGTTTTAATAAATTAAAAGAAATACATATTAGTGGCAAAGGGAGTCATAAATTTAATTGGTTCAATCAGTTACACACTTTGCTGTGCTCTGCAAATAAACATTTCATTCTGGAATTAGATGACGCAGGTACATTCCATCTAAAGATGAATGAAACGATACACTTACACGTGCCTGTTTAGAAGCCATATAGAGGAATTTGATAAACAAAAACTGATTACCCCAACTAGGTACAGCCCAATGTATCTCAATATGTATACAGCCAGTGATAAGCATCAGCCTTATCTCGTATTAAATACACCGTTTCATATGACGAAAACAGAGATTAGGTTATCTGGCAATTATAATATTAAATTAACGTTTAATAATACGTATTACTATTTCAAGCCAAAAGAAATTTGCACGCTTTGTAACCTAAATGAATCGGAGGACCTTTTTCATATTTTTTTTCGGTGCCCGATTTATGCTCACTTCCTTCCTCCCTCATTCCATTAACATGACCAGGGCGAATTATTTAGAATTATTTCAAAATTGACAATGAAGTCTTCCTCAAGAACCTGTTTTATAACACGAGGCAATGTTCAATATCGGGATCCTTTATTTTCAATTAATAATGACATAACATATATTTTTCCAAAACTTTGAAGTTTGTTTACTTTGTTCTGCTTGTGGTATTTATTATTCATGCATGAAACATATTTACATGCATATCGTGTTTTATTGTATCGTTTGCTATTTAATATTGACATGTTTATATGTTATGTATTGTATACTATGCCTGTATTTATCTTTATTACTAATTCCATTTATTACTATTTGTCATTTTATTGCTCGCTATATTCAGATGTATTATTTTGAATTATTGCGTTATGTAGGTTATTATATTATATTTCATTGTTTATATTTATGAGTACATAGGCATGGTTGTTATTAGGTGAGGAGGTTCTCACTGAATCCTAATGTATTTTTATTTGTATATAAGTTTTAAATGTTTTTGATATTAAGTTGTTCATTGTTATCATTATAGCCAACTCTATTTGTACGGGGCGTTCCTCGAAAACAAATTAAAAAAAAATCTTTTAAAGGCGAAAAGTTTCATTGAAAGTCCTGAACTTTTTCATACCAGATTAATTAAGGTTCTTAAATAGCACATAAATTCATTCTTTATTATTTATTGTTCGTAATGATTGTTTTATAAACATGTTAATAATATTGAGGAGCGTATCTGAGGATCCTAGTGACTGGGCTGGGTTTGTAGGAGTAGATCGGGGAGGTGATGGGGTCGACGTTGGAGTAGCGGATGCTGGCCAGGTAGCTGGCAGACCTCAGCTCCTGCTGCTGCTGCCTCAGCTCCTGTTGCTGCTGTTCCAGCTGTTGCTGCCTCTGCTGCAGTTGTTGGATCTGCTGTTCCTGCAGTTCTTGTTGAAGTCTCCCGAACTGGGCGATGATCGGGTTCAGCCCGCTCTCCGACTGCTTGTACTGCTGGGCTGGGGAATTCTGCTGTCCGCTCTTCAGGGGTGCCGTGGTGTACTGGACCTTCTGGAGGCTACCGTCGTTCAGGTAGACGTGGTAGCTGCCAGAGCCAGATCCTTGTTCTTGTCGTAGCCTCTGCATCACCTTGTCGCTTATTTTGCCCAAGTCTTCTGCTTCGCTCTGAATCTGTATTCAATTTTTATATTAATTTGTTATTTAACTATGGTGACGATTCTAAACAGTTTCTTTGTAACTATTTACATACTTACCGGTTGGTAATTATACTCTGACTTCTTGTTGTATTCGGGAGGCAAAAGCAGAAGAGCTCCTTCAGGTTTCCTTGGCTGTGGGTAAGGAGCTTCTGCTAGAGCGCATGCTACCACCGAAAGAGTAAAAAGAAAGACCTTAAAATAATAAAGAAATATTTATTAATATTGTATTACCAGTGACGCGGCTAGGAGAGAAGCACTGGGATCTCCTGGAGTCCTGGCTTGGCTTCCACATTTGGGGGACAAAGCATGACTCATAATCCCCTGGGCGAATGTAAATATTGTATATATTTGTTAATGTGTTTTGTATATATGTATGTTAATTTTCTGATTTTGCTTTCTACAAATCTTTTCTTTTATCTCTATTTTAGTTATCATTTGTATGTATATATTGTGTGAATGTTTAATGTAGCCCTAATATTAATGCTCTACAATGCGGCAGAATGTATTAATTCTAAAATAAAAAATTAAATTAAAATAATAATAATATTGTCCTATTCATTATTTTGAGAAATCTTTAAATGAATTCAGATTACTATTACTATTATTGAATACCAACACTAAATGTTTTTAATACATTTCTTAAAAGCTTATATTAGTTTCACTTTAAACAGTTTTAACAAAATATAACTCTATTAAAATAACTCTAATAAAAACACAATATAATAATAAAATCTAACTATTATAACACTATTAGTCTCTTTTAATTTTTATTTGTTTTGCATTTTAATTTTTTTTTTTAGTACTGCATATATATATTTAAGTTGAAATTTGGTTTTAATTAGTTCCAGTTCGTCTTAGGATTTCTTTTTTAGTCTGATTACTTTGAAGTATAATTTCAGTTTGTTTTAAATTTGCCGATGATTTGAAAAAATAATAATTAAAATCTTGAATTAGCTAGAAGGTTATAATTGTTCCAGTATCCTACCAATCCTAAAATTATTTATTTCTTGGTCTATTATGATTTTTAAATAACTTCTATTTTATCCAGACCTACCTTCATGCTTGCTGTAGCTGGTTGACCACTGTACTCTACACAGTCCATCCAGGTCTTTATATACTCGAGCCATCCCGCCCTTGAAAGATCGCAATCTGAATAATAAGGGATTGTTGCAACTAGACGTGCGAACCTTGGGTTATGTGTCGTCAGGAGAGGTACAGAAGAGCTCGATGCCCACGATATGAAGAGGATACGTGGAGAAATCTAAATTAATTTCCACATGGTGTTCTCAGTTCGTTGGTATTCAATCCCTTACTTTGGGGAGAGATGAAAAGCATTATTAATGCTATAAACTTGGAAGAAAAGGAGGTCGATACCCATAAATTTGAAATTTTACCAAATCGCATAAAATAAGTGAGGGTGAGATATATATTGAAGGAGCCAATACCCTCAAATGTATATCACTTTTAACAGTAAATTTATTCCATGTTAAAAGTGATAACATGTTTAGTGTACTTCATTAAAAGCAAAAAAAAAAAAAGAAAATGTTCACAGGCCCTTTTTTCTTAGATATTTATAATAAAACATGCTATTACTCTGACAATTTTGATCTATTATAGAGACAAATTCATATATGAATAATAAAATTGGAAAAATAGACAGAAGAATTCAACATTTTTTTTTGTGGTAAATACTACTTGTAAACAAATTTGGTGATTAAACATTCAATAGGCAGATTTTAAAATTATTAAAAACAAGAGAGAGAATATATAACAGCGATCGTCAGATATAATGATTCGCAATATACACATCATTTTATAATAAAAGTTTTGATTTAGTGTGGTATATTAAATATTCAATATTATCATAATATTGTTATACGTATGTGGTGCAAGAAAAATACAAATTCCTACTGATTACAATGTCATATTTTCATTCTTACTCTAAAAAGAAAATTTGTAAGAAATCGGAATCACGTAAATAGATTCATTGTATACTTGCAATGTTACAGAAACCTTTTACCTTAAAATCGAATAATCGGAAGAAACAACTTATGTAATGGACTTTACACCTTAGTTTTTTTTTCAAATGATTTTGACTTGGCTCATTATATCATTAAACTCACAAGTGTTTAACATCAGCCAGTTTCAAAAATATTTTCTTCTATAGCTGCTTTAATTTTTTTTTAGTGGAAATATTTGAAGGTGTATATATAATTGTCGTAAGTTATATGAAATCCATAAATATTAAATAATTTTAGAGGAAGCTAAAGTATAAATTAAGAGAAATATGTTTCTAATGAAATACAAATTCGTAAATTAAACTAGTTATATAGATCTATAATGTACCTTTGGAAATTTTTGTATTTTAGAGAAAGTGTTGTTGGACATACGCAACTTCATATTTTTTCAACAAATTACATGCACCTAATTTATTAAGTATCGTTATCAAGAACTCCTGTGGATATCTAAGGAGATTAGATCGAGGGAATTAGAGAATTCCCTCTGTTTATTTATTTTCATATGCAGAGCATCATAGTGTTAGCTATTTCTTGCAAGGTGTAAGCTGTGTTTTCTTCAACCACCGCTACAATTTGCTTACTTCTTGAATTCTGGGATAATATTATTACGAAATCGAGTAAAAACGGAACCTATAAATATTAGGCCATTTGGCGAGAACTCCAGACCATTATGTAAAAATAACGAGGTTATATAGGCCAAACGGCCCAATATTTTTGTAGGCTACCTTTCTTCTCGAGTTCGTAATCAAATTATCTAACGATTCATGTAGTGCTATGTTCCTGGCCTCGCGTTTCTACGGCGAGTAAGGGGTTCCAGGAACCGCATTTATTTGTATTTAATACTTATATTTGTATTCATATCGGTTCCAGAAGGGAACCGATCTACAGAAAAATATATTAATTCTGTATTAAAAGGTAAGATACCACAGACCCTCTACTGTAGTATCCTACATTGAACCATATAATTTTTATTGGATTTCCTTTCTAAAGGTATCATGTTTATAAATTTACTATTTGTTCTATATCTAATTGGTGGCATGCAAGGAAGAATGTAAAAGTACTACGTTGGTTTACTAACTATTATATTTACAAGCTTAAATAAAACCAAAAACATCTATATACAAAATAATAACTAAACCTATATACATAGTGAATAGTTGAGAATCATACTGGAGGAGAATGCTTGATGTTTGATTAAAGTTACGTGTTATATTGATTATATTAATTAATGATGTATGGTTGCCAACACAAATTTACATTAGTATAACTAAATGCTTGTTACCACTTAGCTGGTCCTTCATAGTGTTTCTAGGTGTTTCTAGCCGTCATATCTGGATTCCCTGTCTCTGCTCTCCTTCAGCGTCTAGTGCGTCCATCTGCTCTCTCCGGCTGTCTTCGTCTTCCTCCCTCGACTCCCCCGCTTGAAGTCCCCAGCTCTCTGAGTCCCAAGAAGAAGTCCTCCCTCCTCTGAGTTCCAAAAAGAAGTCTCCTCCTCTCCGAGTCCCAAGAAGAAGTGCCCAGTCCCAATTCTCTATTTCCCACCTTTTTTCATCCCCCTCTCTTTTGGTAGTCTTTTTCCTGATTGGCCGAATATTCTCAGCCTAAGGGATGACCACGCCCTCTTCCCTAGGCCAAGGTAAAGCAGCAGGTACAGATTTCCATATTTGTGGTGGAAGGTGTGAAAAGGTCTTTCGGGATCCTTTTTAAACACTTAGTTGTCGGTCTTTGTCGGTGGTCCTTAAAGGTTTTTATTACCACTTACAAAAGGTTGGGCTTGTGGGTCGTTACCTTCGGTCAGGTACCGCCAGATGTGAACACTTATGATGTTTATTTATACATCTAAATTAATTATTCTACCGGCGGTCTTTACAATACATAGCAGTAGAAAGATAATAGATATTTATGGATCATTAGTACTACATTAAATTAATCGATTTTATAAGAAAACTTCCCTTTTCTGAGAACATTCTTAGATAAAAATATTTAGGTTTCAATAAGATGAAGCCATTCACGAAGTTTTAGGGCGATATAAATAATTTAACGAAAAGGGGCCTGTAATACTAATATCGCCGTTATGTAGATCATGTGCGGAGAAACCAATACTATGGTCATATACCTAGAAGAAAAAAACAAAATATACAGTTTTTAGTGAAGGGGAGAGGGGAAGACTATATATTTTTTTAACTTATTAAAACTTACCATAGTTTTGAAAACCTTGATTGGTATGAAGTCACCTAACTAAAGACTCTGTAAATTCAGTGTTTTTTTTTTAAATAGGTCTCTGATGTCTCTAACGAATTTTTAATGATATTTAGTTAATCACATGACATTGGTTATGTTTTTATAGATTGATTTCATTCACAAAACATAATTATTGAATTCATTAAGTAACCTTGACTAGTTCACATCGATCGCATTAGCCAGCCGACTTTCATTCACAACCCCTCAGCTGTAGATTATTTTAGCAGAACAAAAACTTCTGAATAAATCAGCTGTTATCGCAAGTACTAGTCTATAGAAAAATATTCATTATTGGTCTTACATTTACGGTGAGATTAAACCTTAAAAATAATTAATGCTAATTGTGGTGTATGCGTCATATCATTATGTATTAAGGTAAAATAAATGATGATAAGAGTATTAAAATTATTCTAAAGGTTTTTCTAATTAAATAAGTTACACCTAGGTTACAACAAATGATAACACTACACTACTTTTTTTTCTATTAACTATTAAAGAACTAATTTTATTTGTACTTATTCATCTTAATGTGTTTTAGTTAAGAGCATTATTTTACAACGTTTGGCTTTAACGTAGTCTAATCTAAACATTATTTTAACTTAACATTATTTAAACATACCTGAAGCTTTCTTCCATTTTCTCACGTATGAAGAAGAGAGGAAGAAGAAGAAAAAGTCTTTTTATTTATCAAAATTACAAAATATACATTACAAAACAATACAAAATAATATTTTTGGATTTAAAACCGAAAATCAGACGTGCTACATGGTCTGTTGACCGTCAGAGGAGTCTGTGTTTCATAACAAAATTATATTTAAGTCTATTTATATACAAATACTTAATAGGAAAATAAGAAAAAGTATAGTTACAATGTAAAAGTTATACAAATATTTTAATTACAAAAACAGTGGTACCAAAATTCTCCAATTTATTAATTGTTAAATTCTCTGGTGAGCATTATTCTATAGGAGAAAGCAGAGTTGCAGCAATTTACCAATGCTATCCAATTGTTTTCAATTAATAAATCAATTACTTGATCCCGTGATAAGTTTCTAGACTTTAACCATTTAATTCTAAATTCAGAAAGTATCGGACAAGCAGCCAGGAAGTGATAGAGATCTTCTGTTTCGTTTGTATTACACATTCTACAATTATTATTTGTTTGCTGGAAGTGTTTATAATTCAAGTTCAAAACATCAGCTCTAATTTTAATTACCCATCTGATCACCTTCAATGAGCTTTTGTAGTCAATATAATTTACTGAAGTTAAATGAGGATAAAAAGTGAAAGTTTTAGAATTCTGAACTTCAATTAAATATTGATTATATATGTCTTTCTGAATTTGAGTTCTTAGTAAATATAAATTAGCTCTCCATAGTTTAACATCATCACAGTTAGAACGATTTAAGTTGAAATTTAATCCATGCAGTTCGATCAGATTAAGTAAGTCCCTAAACCATGCGATTTCTTTTTTAATTATCTGTAGTGCTAATATTTTTTGGTATCTATGAAGTGGTAATTTTCTCACATATGTATCAGAACATAATTTTTTTTCTTAATCTTTTTCCGTTTCAATTCATTTTAGCAATATGGTTTGGAGAGGTTTAAAAAGTTAAAATTGTTCAACTTTATCAATATGTTAAATTTTCCTAATTCAAAAATATTTTTGGTCGCAAGTTACTTGTTTATTTTAGTTAAAGTGGTAATGGCTTTATTGTTAAAGGCCATCTCCAGATGATATCACGAAAAAAAATCACATTTATGTTGAAAGGAAAAGAACAGTAAAGAAAAAAACAAAACAAAAAATCTGGCATGTCCACTCACGCGACTTTCCTATCTATTTCAGAAAAGTTTTTATATCTTTAAATATAGCCATTAAGAAAAAAAAATTGAATTAGATTTATTTTCCTCGAAATTGATCAAAGAAAAGATTTAAGTACGATTTCTTAGATAAATAAAAGCAGTGTAAACCGGCTTCTTGAAGATCAGATTAAAAAATTCAATACATTCTAATATTGTAAATCAAACACTTTTTTTACCTTAGCCCAATTTTGTCAAATTATAATTTTTGTTAAAAGTCGAGAGCAAACTTGTGTGATGCGGACAACAGATTTTCCCGACCAGAATATGAACCCGTAATCTTTTTTTTTTTTTTTTTTTGTTTCTTTAATAAAATTGACAACTGTATACAAATTAGACTAGTAAATATGCTCAAATTATAAATAATGACATGAACAGGCTTGAAGAGATACTACCCAGTGGTAGCACTCTCTAAGTAATTCTAGGTAAGAAGATCACGAGGCCACCTCCTTTTCAGACACCTAAAAGAATTATCAGGAATCGAGGAAGAAGCAAGAAGAAGAAGGGTGGAAACAAGGGGATTTGGACGAGACTGGAGCTTATCATGAAAGGATAGATATCAGGCTTGGGCTGGATCAGCGAAATATGGAACATCAAGATCTTTATGCATTGTTTTATTTGTGATAAAGTATGGATCATTAAGGATTTTACGAAGGATTTTGGATTGTAATGATTGGATACGATAGGAATTCGATGGTTCGGTAGAGCCCCAAAGCTCAACACCGTATGTCCATATAGGTCTTATTATAGTTACGTAGATAATTAATTATAATTATAGTTATGTAGTAATTAATTAAAATTTAGAGCGTTTGTCTAGTAAGTGTTGGAGCAATCGGAAACGTGGAGCAGTTTCTTGTCGTTTCAGTCTAGTATGAGGATTTCAAGTAAGACGCTTATCCAAGCGGAGTCCTAAGTAGCGGATTCGCTCAACAGGAATAAGTGGAGTATTATTGAAGGATACTGTAGGACAGGAAGTCATAGGTTTACGACGGAGGGTAAAGGTGATTTGATGGGATTTGTCGGAATTTATTTTTATTCTACAATTTTTACACCATTCTTCTAGGCTTGTGATGTGTAATTGAATAGCTTGGGATGCAACTAAAGGGTCATTTTTAACAGTTAGCAAACATGTGTCATCGGCGTAAGTGGTGATAACAGTCTCAGGATGGGTTGGGATGTCAGCTGTATAAACTGTGTAGAGGATAGGACCTAGGATACTACCTTGTGGACCGTCTGCAGATTGAGCAAAGAGAAATGGGTAGATATTATTTTGGTTTAGTTTGAAGTATCTATCAGTAAGATAGGAACGATAGGAATCTTAAATAAGAAATTGAAAAACTGCAACTTCGTTATTAATTGTCTGAAATGAGCGATTTTTATATAGTTTTGTAGTCAATATCATTACTTTTCAATAGTATTCAAAATCCTACAAAATAACTAATACCCAAAAAATCGGTCCGCTTGTTCCCGAGATAATATTGCCACAGACAGACATAATTTATGATATCTTTTTTGTTTTGTAGGCAATTTAATTACCGTTCAAAAGTTTTTGTATGAATTTTAACGTAGAACACATACTTAATGAGATAGGCCCAAAACATTTTTCGTTTCTTTACAACTTTTTTTCTTGAATTTTCTCGAGAATTTAGTACATGTACAAAAATTAAAAGGAGATTAATTAAAAAATCATAGAAAAGTTTTATCAATATCGTAAGTGCCGTTTTAGAGCTACAGTCAAGAGAAAAATATGTTTTCACTTATTACGAAGCCGCTATTGCGCATGGAGCCGCCAATTTGTGGTATAGGTTAGTCAAAATCCTACAATATAAAAAAAAAAGAAGCAAAAAATTGGTCCACTGGTTCCCGAGATAAGCTTTGCACAGACAGACAGACAATGCCGAAAATATGTTTTTCAGACTCAGGGAGCTCTGAAACGTATTGACCCGTCGGAAACCGCATGTCGGAAATTCGACCCTGTCGCAATACTTTCCTTACCTAGTATATGTAGGAAAGTAAAAAACATTTGGTATTGTCCATACAATAGCACGCGTTAATAACCGAGTACATGAGGTTCCTTTGCATGCTAGACACACGTAGCTTAATAGTTTGGATTATTGCAATTAATAATGCAATCTTGTTTGTCTTCTTTCGAGCTATATTTTTATTTTAGTGGTATTGTTTGTGAAGTGGCGGCGTTTTCACAGTGTTTTTTTTTTTTTTTTAGGGAAGGGGAGGAAGTCGTAAGGTTGTTATATACACCTTTCAGCTATTTATTTTACATTTATGAATTTGTTCTTTTTATTTATTTAATTTAATTAATTCGTTTTTTATTCCTGCTAATCAATTGTACAATATAACCTTCCTCGGATGTGTTCACAGAGCCTTCTGTTTTGTTTCCTTCAGCATGTGCATGCGTGGTGAGATGTCAATAGAGAACGCCATCTTTTCTTTCTTTCTGTATACATTTCATCTTGTTTTTCTTGTCTTGAATTGGCGAAAAATTGGCAAGTTCATCGTTTGCTTGTATGTTACAGACTCGTGGCTTTGTAGTTTAGATTTTTCCATGCAGAATTAAATAACTGAATGCCTCTTTTCTAGCTGTGTATATAATTATTTTAGTTAATACTATTTGATATTCTTTCTGAACTGGTACTCCGTAGTATTTCTTCACACGTTTATTAAATATTTGTAAATAGTGAATAATTTTGTAGAATTAATATATCCTTAGTAAAATAATTACAATAATTCTAAAGTATTGAATATATTTGTGAACTATGAATTAAATTAGACAAATCAATTGCTAAAATTGAAGCAGGTAATAATTGTTTTCTTGAAAACTATTTAGAATTTCTATGAAAATAATTTGAAAAGTTAGAAATTTATTTTTCAGCTTGTCAATGCAAAAATAATAAACAGAATTGTGATATTTTCTATCAATTGTCATAAGTTTGTATTTATAATTAAAATAATATCCCCAAATTTAATAAACAAATTCATTTCTCCTGAAAAATGAATGGTAAGCGAACATTTTATGATGTCTTGTACCAGATTTTGATTGTGTATATACTGGATTTCGTATTCTATTTTATTAGATGTTTAACCTGTTAGTGTCTTATGAACATTTTTGGTTTATAATTATGAACATTTACAAAGCCAACAAGGATTGACAGAAAAGTTGAAAACTGCGTTTTGCAATCCAAATGATATTCCAGGTTTTTGCAGCATGGCTATTTAATCTTGGTTTTCATTTAAATCATTTTTATTATACATGCATATTAAGTAATTATTATTAGTAATTGTGGGTAAATGGTTGACTGTCGTGAATGATGAAGATAAGAATGGTTGTGGTGATCAGTCAGAAATAAGAAGGCAAAAATAAATGATAATATTTATTTTGACATTTGCCGACGTTTCGACCTGAAGTTCAGGCCTTCATCAGGGCTAAGAAAAGAACCAGATAACAAGGTATGAGAAACATGAATAATATAGGTAAAAATAATTAAAGTAAAATGAAGTGGGTAGAACAATGACGTTAGTAAGAACTAAGAGATAGATAATAATAACTGTTGGAAACAGGTTGCTTTTGTTTTTTCTTTCTTATTTCAGCGTTCTCGTTCCTTTCATTCTTTTTCTCTATTTTAACTCTGTATTATATTATACGCTGTCAGTAAATTTTGATTGACTTTACAATATCTCAATTTTCTGTCTAACTATTCTATTTGTAATATCTTAATTTTACTATTATATTTCATTTCTTATATAAATTCTTATTCATTTTTTCTGTTTTACATTTTATTCTAAGATTACCATCCTAATACTTATGCCGCCTTTACTGATTATGTTTAGTTCATCATTCCACACTTTGTAAATGTTATTATTATCTATCTCTTAGTTCTTACTATTGTCATTATTCTACCCACTTCATTTTACTTATATTATTCATGTTTCTCATATCTTGTTATTTGGTTCTTTTCTTAGCCCTGGTGAAGGCCTGAACTTCAGGTCGAAACGTCGGCAAATGTCAAAATAAATATTACAATTTATT
Source organism: Nezara viridula (assembly GCA_928085145.1). Lineage (NCBI taxonomy): Eukaryota > Metazoa > Arthropoda > Insecta > Hemiptera > Pentatomidae > Nezara > Nezara viridula. The sequence goes on along the minus strand of OV725079.1, from coordinate 157,796,588 downwards.
TTTGCCTTCTTTATCTGACTGATCGCCACAACCATTCTTTTCTTCATTAATTATTATTAGTGTATCATTTTTTTTATTGAGAAATGTAAATTAAAAATTACACCTGTTTAATATGGATCTGAAAGAGCTTACTGCACCAGTGTTTTTGAGAACAATAAGACTTTACAAACTACATAAATAAATAAATGAAATTTTACTAAAAACAAAAAAAATACGAATATTTAGGTATGCTGGAATATTTATTTATACATATTTTTCACTGTTAATTAGAGAACTTAGTAGTATTGAGGAGCATATCTAAGAATCCTAGTGACTGGAGAAGGTTTGTAGGAGTAGATCGGGGAGGTGATGGGATCGACGTTGGAGTAGCGGAGACTGGCGACGTAGCTTGCCGACTTCAGCTCTTCCTGCTGCTGCTTGAGCTCTTGTTGCTGTAATTCCAGTTCTTGTTGCTTCTGCTGCAGTTGTTGGATCTGCTTTTGTTGAAATTCTTGTTGCAGTTTTCCGAATTGGGCGATGATTGGGTTCAGTTCACTGTCTTGGCTATTGGTTTGCTTATATTGGCTGGAAAACTTTGAAGATTCCTGTTGGCTTGACGATTCTCCTTTCAGTTGTTGGTTGTATTGCTGGCTGTAAACGGGAGCACTCTGCTGTTTCTGGAAGTACTGTTGCTGGCTGTATTGTTGGCTAGAAGCTTCCCCGGTTTGTTGCTGGCTATATAGTTGGCTAGAAGATTCTCCGGTTTGTTGCTGGTTGTATTGTTGGCTGTAGGCCGGAGAACTCTGCTGTTTCTGGAAGTATTGCTGGCTGGAAGATTCTCCGGTTTGTTGACTGTACACTGGATATTCTTGTTGTTTCTGGCTATACTGTTGTTGACTGAATTGCTGGCTGTATGCTGGAGTGTTCTGTTGTTCAGAGAACTGCCCGCTTTGCTGCTTGTTCAGTTGAGAAGAAAATAGTTCCACTTGCTGACTTCCTGAGAAGTCTTGGTATCCAGAGCTCTGCTGAGAGGCGGCACTCTGCTGTGCAGACTTGATAGGAGCAGTGGTGAATTGGACCTTCTGGAGGCGGCCATCGGCCAAGTAGACGTGGTAGCTGCCGGAGCCAGAACCTTGTTCTTGCTTCAGTCTCTCCATTACCTTGTCACTGACGGTAGCCAAATCCTCAGCTTCGGTCTAAAGACGAGTTATAAATTAGATAATGATCTTAATATCTGAGTATATTTTCTTATTTTAGAGATCAAATTACCCTCAATTGTGAAGAAACTCCTTGATTTGATGTGGGCTGCCTGTATTCAGGTGGAAGAAGTAGTAGTGCACCTTCAGGTTTAGTTCCAGACGCTGGGTAGGGGGCTTCTGCGATAGCACATCCTATCACCGATAGAGTAAGCAGGAGGACCTTAGAAGTAGAAGGAAGTAGTAAGTGAACATTAATCATTAATGAAATGCGATAGTTATGAATGGATTTCAAGAATATATATGGCCATAATTATTAATAAGTATAAATAGCCTAATGTTATAAGTGAAAATAATAATTTAGCAAAATATTAGCTTAATCTCTGGATTATTGCCGTAAACCCTTTATTACTTGATTTTCATTAGACTACTATTCAAAAAACTTTATTAGTTTTATTAAAATTTTATTTTAAATAGAGTTGTAGAAAATAAGTTATTTTTTTTAAAAATTTTATTTACGATATCTACAACTGTTTTAAATAAAAATGAAGGCAAAATAGTTACTAATACTTGACAACCTTAGTTATAGGAATTGGGATAACCAATATGCTTTTGCATTCAACTCCTCTAATTTTACATTCGGGCTTAGTTAGGTTTCTCATATCTAAAAACTTACAGTAATATCTCTGTATCAAAGAGCTAAAAAGTTAAAGTAAAACTCAAGTATTAGAAAGTAAGACAAAAGTAAAAGTAAGACTCGTTTAGGTCTCGCATTTGGGCAACACTAACTCTAATAATATGTCTAGAAAAGGAGATCACGCGGCCATCTTCTTTTCAGACTTCTCGGAGGATTATCAGGAATTGAAGAGGAAACGAGGTTAGAAACAAAAGGATTCGGATGGTTATAAAGTGAAAAGATAAATATCCGGATTGGGCCAAATCGGAAACCTATGGAACATAAAGGTTATAGGATTATTTTATTTGTGACAAAGTAAGGAGCGTTAAGGATTTTACGACAGATTTTGGATTGTAGGCATTGGATACGAGAAGAATTCTATGGTTTAGTGGAGCCTCGTAGCTTAACTCCATAACTCCAAATAGGCCTTTTTGTAGTCATGTATATGAGTCTTTTGTAATTAATTGGAAGCTTAGATGTGTTGGAAAAAGCCGAAACGTCGAGCTGTTTTTTGCCGTTCCAGTCTCGTATTAGGATTCCAAGTGAGACGTTTCTCCAGGTATCGGATTTATTCAACTGGGATATGTGGAGTGGTATTAAAGGACTGTTATTGTAGGACAAGATGTCATAGATTTACGACCAAGGGTAAAGGTGATTTGAGGGGATTTATTGAAATTTATTTTAACCCCCCAAAAAAATTATAAAAATGAAGTATCAGACTTTAAATTATAGTTACTATCGATTATAAGATACTTAAATGTTCAGGTTTTAAAGAATAATATTGTGACGTAAAGGTACGTAATTTTATGTACATAACTAACTGATTTTTAAAAAAAAATTCAGTTACAATGCTCAGGGCAATTCTGTTTGAGCTAATAAACAAATATTAACTCTGATTTCTTGAAATCATAATTCATTATTTATGAATTAGTTATATTTTTCGCACTTGCAATCTACTTCTTTGTTTTTTTGAACCATGCATATGTTAGTTGTCATTATTTTCTTTTTCTTCATTATTTAATAATAAAAGGTTTTATGACTGAATAGTTACTCTATGTAAGTATGAAAACTTTTTTTTTTTTTAAGTAGACTAGCAGATTCAAGGAGGAAAAGTTTTCGTCGTGAAACAGCAATGTAAATACTTGGATAACGTAAAACTGTTATTGAAAAACCTTCCTTATATGCTATTGTATCTTACTAAATTTCAAAAACATAATCATAAGTCAAAACAAATAATATAAATATTCATGATCATGGAATTGACGTGGTATGTTGTTCAGTTACTAACTACTAGATTTTCTGCCTACGATGAAAAGATAATAATTATATTGTAAAAGTATATTTTACATTATATAATTTTTGAAATATTAACCAATTACATATATTTCCGTCATCAATTTAGATTTGACTGTTAAGCTACTTTATATATATTTTCTATTAAGTCTTTTAGTAACTTACCCTCATGTCTGTTGTTGATGTGTAAGGCACTTACGATCTGGTGTCCAGAAGCCCTCCTGTGTCTTATATACTGTGTCCATCCTCACCTTGGCTAAAACAAAGCGCCCTGTGAATATCAAGAGGTTACAGCAATCCGATTCTTGGAATTTCGTAAGTCTACCCATTTCGATCCTCTAGGTTAGGACTACTGAAGGATATTTTACGAAAAAAAAATGTAGTTCACAAGTTAAAACAAATATAAGATGATTTAATTTTAATTTACTTATAAATAAATACCACAAATGTTATAAATAAATACTAATACTAATAATTGTGTTTTCATGGAAACAATCCAAGCAATTAGAAGGTATATTTTTGTTAGATACCTTTATTTACAATAACCTACTAGCTAATACTGTAAATTGGTATTGATTAGTGTTGCCTAAATGCGGGACTGAGAAGAGGCTTGGTCTTGCAAATTCAGTCTTGGTCTTGCAAATTCAGTCTTGGTCATGGTCTTAGTCTTGAGCAAGAATCTCGCAACTGTCTTGCTGTTACTTACGAGCTTATTACCAATTATAAACATATAGTAACTAAGATTGTCAAGTATTAGTAACTAGTATGCCTTAATTTTTATTTAAAAAATCGAATTTGTCTTACCAGTCCTGGTCTTGGTCTTGTAACAGTTAGGCGGCCTTGGTCTTGGTTGCAAAGTGCAAAACCAAGACCGATTTTGGGAAACACAAGTATTTATGTCATATATGTATTGTGACAAGAGAATTTTAATGCCCTGGATTACTTATGGGTACTTCGGAAAAAAATATACCTTAATTGAGGAACGTTAAGGCAGACTGTGAAGGTTAGAATTTTTTTTTTATATTTTACCGTTTCTAGTTTTGTTTATCACTAAATACACACACCCATAAACATATATTCATTAATATCGCACAATAGCCTCAAGGGATGCAGATCCCCACCTGTGAAATATACCATAAAGTATTACTTCAGAAAAGAAGCTTTACACTATGGAGGTAGATTTTCCTTCAATTTAAACTGTTTTTATATAGAATAAAATCGCATCTTTCATTAACAATTAGATGTCAATATCAATTTAAGTTTATAGCTATTTATTATAAATTAATATTTTTATAAAAAAATAAATAAATCATCCACTAACTGTTTAAATTATTTTCATGAAAAAGTAAATACTATGGTAACTTATTAAACTTAATCAATTCGTACAATAGAGATCTGGTTAAAAAACAAAAAAGATTTCAACATCACTTATTGAAATTTTATTTATTTTTATTAAAATTGTTATATTTAACATATATTTTGTTATAAATAAAAAGTGTATTTATGCATTTATGTTCATTACGTAACAGTTCATGAAAAAAAATATAGGTCGATAATTTATTGTAGTTATTTTTGCTATAAACACGAGTAATTTTAGGTGTTAGTATATTAAATTATTTTATTTTTAGATATCTTGAGATGAATATCAACTTCTTTCGTATTAATGCTCATCTTAATTAATACGAACTTAAAACTCATTTAACAAGTTTTTATATTTTTGCTTGCTCACTACCGAAGGCAGGCAAAATTTCCGCTTGCTTTTTTTTTTTTTTTTTTTGTAGTTTGAGGATGATTAAAAAAATCACAAATAATTCATAATTAAAAAAAAAATCGCTTATATTATTTAATTGTTATATACCGTTTACAATATATTTGTTGCAAATGTGATATAGTTTTAATTCAAATAACAGTCTTCAATGTTCTTGATAAATGATATGTTTTATTTTTATTGAGTAATTACTATGGTTTTATCTTTTTAGACTTCGTTTAGGCTAACTGGGTAACAGGGAGCAAGCAAGAGGCAAAACGAGTGGATTAAGATGATTAAGAGGTAAATTAATAATAAGTTAAAAATTAATAAAATAAGAGTGTTTATCATTCATGTAAGATTTTACTTTAAGGTATATTCATATCGTTAATATGTGATATGTAATATGTAATCTGAAATAAACCTAGGTGTGTTTACAATTGTTTGAAGAAACTTATTGATAGTAAAGCGGTATATATATGTTATACACACCGGCGTAAACGTTTTTAGAATTCATAAATTTAATTGTTTATGAGCTTCGATTGACGCAGCAGCTATTGAATTTAACAGCTTTCCTATGTTTTATGATCTAACCAGACCATATTTGAAGTCTTAAGTTATTTAACTACCGAAAGTTCTTCATTTGAACTAATCTTTTTAATTTAAAAAATGCTACATTTCAAAATTTTCTAAACAAATATAGTATTGCTATTTCAATTCGATCGTAAAATCTAAAGAATATGTAATGAACAAAAATATAACTTCAATGTTTATAATATTATAATTTTAAACATGGAATTGATAGGAATAATTTTAATATGGACAAATATTAACGGAGATGGATAATCCTCCTATTATAAAATATAATTTTTATTTACCAATGGCGAATAGATTATATATACTCCACTGGATGCACTTCTATATTACTGTAATAATTAATTTATTATAATCAATTTCGTGACATTACTATACTCTGTAATACTGTATAACAATTTCTGTCAGATCCTTTAATAAACTTTCTTATACATATATGTATATATATATATATATATTGTTGCAAAAGATAATGTTTCATTTTTCATATAAATACATAAAATGTACATTATTTGTTATTTTTTTCACACATCGCTTATATCACTGCATTCGTGAGGGAGCTGTTATTTTCTTCGTATGCACGCAATATATTCGCATGTATTTAACAAAAATCGATCATCCTTCTTACTAGCGCAAAAACACATAACGAACTGCCTCACACGGAATACAGTTTAGTTTTCTGACACGTTTCAACATTTTATAAACAAATATAACATTTTTATTTCAATGCTTTAGTAAAATTTAAACAAATTAATTAAAAAATGTGTATAACAAAAATTACTTTACTTAGACGTTTAGTAAATTCATGATATTTATTATTTAAATTGTATTTAATATCTTGTATTTAAAAATAAAATATCAGCGACAGCCACATTTCTCAGTCGGACACTATACGTTATTTTGATTAGTATTCGACAGAATGATGACCTGAGGCCAAATGTCAAAATGAAATGAAAGACTTTAAACAAGCGACTGAAAATACTATACTCACTTTTCTTTAAATCGAAATTGAAAATCAGAGAAAAACTAAATGTTGGGTTGGCAAATAAGTCCTTTCGGTTTTTCTGTTTATTTTTATTCCACTATCATACACTTCTTATCTACTGAATTAAACCCTAAGGTGGATCATCCAGTGAATAATAAATTCAATATATTATTCAATATAAAAATCCAGTCCTGTATGAATGCCCTAGTGTGGAGCAACAATTTTCTTGATATCGTCTGCGAAAGAGGTATATAAATCGAGAACTAATAATATTCTTTTTAAAAATAATATTAACAATCCATTTTAATTTATTATTTATGTATTGCTTTTTTTTAAAGTGAAAAAACGACATTCTTTTAAATAAAAACATGACTAAAGGACGAATCATTTTGCAATGATAGATTTTTAAAAAATTATGGCGCGGTGCATGGTAGGTAGATTATATAAATTTAATAAATAAATAAATAAAAAAAATTATAAAATAAATTTTGGACTATTTGTATTACTGATTGTTGTTAAATAATATGAGTATGATAAGGATGTATTTGAATAGTAAAAACTAAATTAAAATTAGGTTTGCAGGATCTTGAAAATGGCTCCTGAAGCCGGAATGTTGAATAAAGAATACAGGATATAAAAACTGGGTATATTTGGTGACCTTTGGCCTAAAATATATATAAAACGCTGCAAATGATTTCAAAATGGTTTATTATCTCCAAACAATTATACATCTAAAGTAACATTACCTTCCGAGTTACAAAGAAAAAAAAGGTGATTCCAATTATTAGACTAAACTGTTTTTCTTTAATCATTAGTAATATGCTAAAACAAAATAGCATTATTTCAGTAACACATTTAAAATTTAAAAACCAAACCAAGGATATAACATTTGGAGTAGAATACATAAAAACAAACCAGAGACCATATCTTTGCTCCAGATTGTCCGATTTTAAAGATTTTTTTTTTTTTTTAGGAAATTTCATAAACTTTTAAAAACCTATAATACAATATCAACAAAAAAGTAAAAACTTTTCGAGTTATTCGGAATTTAATTTTACCATCCCTCGTAACTTTTTTTCCAGCTTCTTTTCGTTGAAGTATGTTATATAGATAAATTTGAAGGGCGTTGAGAAAATGGCTTTAGCGAAGTTTCATTGAAATCTGTACATTCGTTTAGGAACTACAGTCTATAGGTTTTTCGAAAGTTAGTAAGGCCGCCATTTTGAAAGTAAAATGCGGAGAGTAATGTCGATGAAAGAGGATCATCTTCGGGTGACCTCTGATTTTATATCAAAATTTGAAAAAAATCGGTCCAGTAGTTTCGGAGAAAATGCGCGGACGGCGGACAGACAAAAAAATTTTATTCGTTTTTCGAATTCTACGGATCTTGAAACGTGAAACCTCAAATTTTGAGGGGGGGGGGTTATGTTTTTGAATTTTTTGGTCGATCACAATGTTTCATTATTGAAAATAATAAACCAAAAACTTATGAGAAAATGGCACCAAACCTGAAGGATGTGACTAGAAAATAATTTTTAGTATAATACATTTTTTCTGGTTATTGATTATTTTATTTACCCTTTTCCCATTAATGAAATTATATTCATTTACCCATCAATGGATAGAAATTACACAGTGAAGGAATTTTGAGCTAGATCAAACATGTACAACTAGCTAAATTTACCAGAAAACTGTATAGAATTTTTTGAATAAATATATCTTCTTATTTATTCAGGCAGAAACGTGGACAAATTTTCCTTATTGAACTTGAAGTTGACCAGGTTGGCAACTCTTTTGTATCCTTACCTCTTTATAAATATGCTATAAATATATTCCAATAGAATATCTCCTATGACTTTCCATTGATATTTATTGGTGATTTATTTAATATTTTTGTGTGTTCAAAAGAAATTTAATATTTCATATCTTTGTATATATAAAATAACATTTTTTTTAACAAAGTCGGTTTAATCCTAAGTTGAAATATTTATTTAGTTTAATTTGTTTCAAAATAAAAATATTTCTTCTTAGCTCATTATAATAAGATTTGATTTTATGTTTTCCAAAACGTTTTAGGTTGATACCAATTAATGAGTAATATTTTTGCATGGTAGCTCTCGGGCAATAACTAATGGAGGCATTCACGTAAAATGTTTTAGCCGGCCTAAAATGATGTAATTGATATCAGAATAATATGCAACGTAATCAATATTGAACGCAGTTGGACACTGAACTCATTTAGACACCGTTAAAATGGAAAGTGCATGTTTTATATGCAACCAGCGACACAATCATCCATTCCAACATGTTGGTATCTCAGTCTATATTTAACAACTTTAATTTTTTTTTTTTTTTGCATATGACAACAATCGTTATTAACATTTTTTAAGATTTGGAACATTCATTATTGAATTCAGTCACCTTTCACTGACTGTTAAACTAGTGACGCGGATGAGAAACTTATTTATAAATGTTTTGGGCTCTTCAATCACCTGGTTCATTTTCGTCCTATATTACAATTTGATCAAATATTGCACACATAACAAAACTACAGCTAAGAAAAATAATTTAAAGTTTGAAAAGTTTAGAATAGTTGCAGAATTGAATTAAAATTATAAAAATTGAAAGTTAAAGATTTATACATATATAAGTTAACAAAGGCAATATAAATAAAGATTAATGATTTTAAGAACAAAAGCTAAAAAATACACTTTCTAAAAATAAAAATTAATATTAATAGAAGCGAAGTTAAAGAGTACAGTGTAAGTATTAAAAAGTATAACAACCATTAAAATTAAATATTAAAGATTAGAAAAAGATAAGTTAACAGTTAACAAGGACATTTAAATAAAAGGTTAATGATCTCAGGAAAATTATCTAAAAATACGGTTTGAAAAATAAAATTAATATTAAAAGAAGCAAAGTTAGAAAATACAATTTAAATATTAAAAATTACAAGATGAAAATTTGAACAACCATTATAATTAGAAATTATGATTAAAAGAAGAAACATTAACTGGTATATTTTCAATTTGAAGAGGAACATACAAACTTAAAAACTTAACTGCTTTATTTACAATTACAAGATGTGATTAAATTTTGTGAAATATTTCATTTCCTTAACAATATAAAGTTTTTAATAGCATTTGGGTTCTTTTGGTATGATTCTTTAAGGCTATTTCTGAAATGATGTTGATCAATAAGAGATTGGAATGCATAACATTCGGTTATGATATGGTTCACTGTGAGAGGTATGGTTCACTGGGATCTCTAAGAGTCTTGTTTTTTTTTTTGCAAATCTGGGAGAAAAGACCTGATTGGGAGTCCCCCGAATGTTTTAAAATATTTTATTTAAGTTATTATTTCAATTACTTTAACAACAAGTTTCTTTTTTATACTTATATAAAAATAGTTGAAGTCGTTTATTTTCTCCCTATCAGTCAGTGATTCTGTTCAGAAATTTTTTTCTGATTATTTAAAAGATTTGTCTGTATTATTGAATAAACAGTTGTTAGTGTTGCCCGAAATCGGTATTGGTCTTGCACTTTGCAAGACCAAGACCAGAACTGTTAAAAAAATAGATTTTTTTCAAAAGAATAAAGGCAAAATAGTTACTAATACTTGACAATCTTAGTTACTATATGTTAATAATTGGTGCAACCAATATAGTTTTTGTGAAATATTTTCATTTCCTTAACAATATAAAGTTTTTAATAGCATTTGGGTCCTTTTGGAGTGATTCTTTAAGTCCTCTCATTCTTCTCATTCTCATTCTTTAAGTCCTCATTTTGCATTTAAGTCCTCTCATTTTTCATTTTGGCTTAGTTAAGTTTCTCCTATCTAAAAATTTAAAGTAATGTCTCTATAGCAATAAGCTAATAAAAAATTGCAAGATTGTTGTGACTCTCTTGAGCAAGACCAACACCATGACCAAGACTGAATTTACAAGATTCGTCTCGGTCTCGCATTTGGGCAACACTAGTTTAGTAAATTATCGATTTTTAATTTAGCAAGTAGTATGAAATAGGTTAAGATTAAAATAAGTATTTTTCAATGATTTTTATTTAAATATTTTTTCAGTATAAAAAATAAAAATAATACTATTAATACTCTGGAGCGTATCTTAGGACACGAGAGGGAGGCTTGTACGAGTAGACTGGAGAGCTGATGGGGTCGACGTTGTTGTATCGAAGACTCGCTAGGTAGCCGGCCGACCTGAGCTCCTCTTGCTGCTGCCTCAGCTCCTGTTGTTGTTGTTCCAGCTGTTGTTGCCTCTGTTCCAGCAGCTCGATCTGCTGTTGCTGCAAGTCGTCCTGAACTCTTCCCAGCTGGCTCTCTGGAAGGCCGTACTCTTGGGCAAGAGGGCTCTGTTGTTGGAAGTATTGGCCATTCTGTTGCCGTTGACTGGATTGCTGGAAGTCTCCATTCCGTTGTTGATTGTAATACTGCTGGTTGAGTTGTGGAGGAAGGTAATCCTGTTGTAATCTGTACGAGTCACCGTTTTGATTGAGCCCGTTGTTCTCGACTTGGCCAACCTGGTTGAATTGGCCGGAATACTGTTGAATGCCTGAGTTCAACTGTTGTCCATTCCTGAAATTAGCAGTGGTGTACTGCACCCTCTGGAGACGACCGTCGTTCAAGAAGACTTGGTAGCTAGAAGCAGCACCTGATCCTTGGCCGTTTGACAGCTTCGCCAAATCTTCTGCTTCGGTCTAAAAGTATACGTTTTCAATTAGAAATAAATGTGAATCATATTTTTTTTTTTAAATATAGCATCATAAATTCAAAATTAATAAAATTTACACCATGTGTTGGTATTATCTTGACCAGGTTTGATATAATTGAAATATCTAAAAGTTGGAAGGAAGGGAAGGTTTAAACTGTAAAGGTATAACTTAAACATTCCAACCATCATTAATGTAACTTTTCTTCCCTTCTGCCGGATGTGTTTCACAGGTGGATCTACGGGGGGGTGGGAGAGAAGGAAGTCCTCCCCAAAATGGTAAAATATTTTCGTGTCTTAAGAAAAAAAAAATATTAAAAGTTACTCTAAAAGTATTATTGTTCGTGTAATTATATTTAATAGGACTCCATGAATAACATAAGCACCTTTAGTATTGGTAGTTAATTTGTTTTCTTTTTTTTCTGAAGTAATTGTCGTAATATTTAAAAAAAAATTCTTTCGGACTGAAGCCCTCCCCCCAAAATGAAATCCTGGATCCGCTAGTTATGGGTTTCAATCGAATATGCTTCTCGTGTAACAAGCTGAACTTGAATGCGCAGAAGACAATAGCGATTGTCTTCCAAATCACCATATTTGAATTATTCTTCATATTTCAACTCCTAATAGCAAAATTCTACCCAACTATCAAAAATCTTGGGTCAAATTTGAATCAAATCACCATGGGCCAAACTGATTTCAGTAAAAGACCATTCCTTTTTTCCACTAAATCACTGGATTGAGTCATGAATTTCCATCTATAAACTCCTACAAATTATTTTAAAGGTTCCCCACCTAATATAATGTACCCTCAGACTAATATTGGACAGTATGAGAGGATGTATCTGGAGATATCAATGAAAAAGTAAAAATGTTTATGATTTGCTTTGTAAGATTGATTTTTGGCACTTTAGGCTAGCTTTTCTCCAGTACTGGCTTCTATATATCTCTTTTAAATTCAAGTTTTCTGCCTATTCTTACCAAACACGATTTCAGTCTTCATCAGTAAAAACAAAATATTTCCTTAACCAATCTCCTTTCAAATCCACCCTATTCCAATATTTTCCGTACAAACTCACCCTTCCAGCTTGGGGTCCTGCCTTATTAATACCACATGGCACAAGCCTTCCCTTAAAAAAATAAATAAGCTCTTGGCCGGCAATCCATGTGGAATGAGAGCCCACCGAGCAAATTGAAGGGAATAAAAAACAGTCAAACCATGGTCCATCTCGAACCGTAATTCGTAGAAAGAAGGTTTTCTTAACTAGCCTAACGGTAGGACATACAAACCTAACATTATTATTTGATAAGCGAACAGCTTGCACCAAAATGCCAACATTGTTACGGTTCCCGTCACATTCTCCAAGATTGCCCTTATTATGCACTGATTTTAACCAAATTGGGACTCGTACCAAAATTATCAGTAGTTTTAAATAATGACGAAGTTAAAATAAAATCTAAATTTGATGTTGTTTTTTTCTGCCACATTTCTAATAATTTTTTTGTTCTCTATGACTCACAGGCTCTAAATCCAAACTTGAATTATTTACGTAATTATTCTTAGGGGAAAATTCTGAAATTAAACAAAGATAATAATAAAGAATTAATGGTGTGGAGAGGTTTTTACAGTCTCTGGTAAAGCTGTATATGAATCGTTATATAATCTTGTAAAAACACTATTTCACGAAGAATAGTTTTAGCAATCCAGTGATTATCATAATCAGTTGTAAATCAGCGTAAAGTGTTTTGTTTGACTAATTCGAGAGGTTGGTGTTGCCTGTTCCTATTTGCATTTGGATAATGACTTATAGAGAGCGGCACTTATTGAGCAAGTACTTAAGTAAATTCTTGTAGGATTCGAGGCACGTTCACTGGGTTAGAAAATATGTCAAATTCTAGTATTTGAAAACAAATTTTCAATAGTGACAGAATATTTGTTATAATATCGATGGTCAATTATAATATTCAAATCAGAATGGGATAAATATCTAAAGGCTTTTGAACTATTTATTTTAATATTAAATTAAAATATTTATGTGAAAATTAACGCTTCAAAGTTTTAAAGATTTTTTTAAAATTATTATTTACCTGTTTCCATAAAATATTTTTTTTAAAAGTTCAACTTTTATTAAAAAATACGTTAAGTAATAATTAAACAGTAATTTGACTTAGATTCTTGATGCAGTTCATGTTGAATTAATTGTCTGATTCTGGTATTTCATTTGGTTAAGTATCCTAGGATAGTCTGGACAACTGTCGTTTTTACACTTATTTTTTAGCATTATAAATTTTTTAAACAGTGCTTTCAAATAAAATGTCTACAAAACCATTAATTTGTAAAATTTATAAGTTCCAAAGTTATAATGGCAAAATAACTGAAAAACAAATAAAAATAGCTGTCAAAAAGGAATTGATTAAAAATAAATGTTATCTTTTCATTTCAAGCTTCGGTGAGAAAACATTCACGAACTTCACAGGTATAATTTTTTTGATTTTATAGCTGAGTGTTGTCATTGATATGTTTTGTTAATGAATACGAAAGTGTTTTATAGAATACAATTTTTAACAAAACTAATGGAAGGGCACTATCGAGAAATTTAAATTTAATTTGAGGAAATTTAATGACTGGATTTGGAATATCAATAATAAAAGTAAATTTTTTGCTAATAATACAGCGAAAAATGAGTAACATAAGGCTTTCACAATGGTGTTACTGTATTACTTTAAATAACTTCTTGGACGAAGGAGCAAGGTGTACCTTTTACGTATCGTTCATTGTATTTTTCAACTTTAGTAAGTTTTATAAGTTAAATAATTATATTTTTTTATTTTAAAAAACAACGATTTAACGTGTAATTTTCGTCACCTTTCGTGCACTGGAGTTATGCAAACCAGCAAGAAGACATAATATCCGGGAATTTCCTTCTTTTCAATGGCTGGAAAGTTTCCCAACTTTTCTTACATTAAAAATGAGAATTACAATTATGCCTCCAAAAATAAACAATAAAATCCTTTAACTAGAGCAGTAAACAAGGAATCAGACAAATGTCACGTGATACCACATGTTAAAATGCATTCAGCCCTTGAAGTGAACTGTGACGACATCTCCAGAGTAGGGAATGCGTATGACCGGACTGATACAGGGTGTTTATTAATATAAATAATCAAGATTTTTAAAAAATGCATTTAACTAGATCTTTGTAAAATTTATTTAAAATAATATTTGATAAATATAAAGCTTAATTATAATTTCAATTGGATTTGATTTGTTAAGTAATTATTTCATGATTGATAAAATAGTTGTTTATGATAAAAATATTTCATTAAATAATTTATTCTAAATTTATAGTTAATGGACTAAGTTGTATGGAACTCCACAGAAAAAAAAAAAACAACAACAGCTGCCTTCTGGATTGTCCGCAGTCACTAACAGTGTATATTTTTTGACATTAAATCTACTTAAAATCACTTTACATTCAAGTCAATAAAATGTTATTTTAAAAAATAGAATTGTAAATAAACAAAGAATCATCACTACAAGGATTTTTTTAGAGGATGTGAGGGTTGTCCTCATCACTTTTATCAAAGTACTATAATAATTTCATACCTATAATTCATATGTGGCTATATTTATTTAATAATTATTATAAGTTTATTTTAATTATTTGTATAAAACATTGACTGATGTTTAAAGGATCAACAATTTTTTTTTCTTTTAAGCAAGCCTCTTACACATTTCTTTGCTAAAACTAATTTTTTTTTTAATTTATGTTAATTTAAATTTTATTTTTAACACATTTTTGTTTTTACTCTATAAGATTTCCAGATTAAATGAGACATTATTTATATTATTTAATGATTCTTTCTACAAATATACTTGAAAATACTCATTATTTAGTTCAAACTCCCTGAGTCTGACTGACAACTTGCTTTGAAAGAATTCTTAAATAATTAAACAGGTATCAGAATGAAACATAAATTTCATTTAATTAATTGGCTATAATTCTGTACCCATTGCTCTAATACTTTGCTTTAGAAATATATGACTTTATGTCATGTTAGCATCGAGATGGTGTTTTATGGAATAACAAAATATTATGAAATACTTTTTATATAATATTACTTGAAGGGTGTTATAGAAAAGTAATTGGAAATTGAATCATATTTATCTACAAACTTAAATTTAAATATTTATCTGAAATAAAATTTAATAATTGATTAAATTATAAATAAAATGAATAAATAAACATTTATTCAGTTAAAAATTGCTTATAAATATTATTCGTTTATTTCAATTTTTATATAATTAAAATTTGAAGAAACAAAATAATCTAAAGTGCATAGATATGTAAACAATATTTTAAAAATTTATATTTCTTTTTTGGTTTTTGTTTTATGTCAGTTTTATTTTTCTTTAAAAAAAACTAATTTTTTTAATGACTTATTTTTAATTCTTTAAAAATATTCTTTACACGTTTATGTATTCTGTAAGCTGAAACGAATCATCTTTGACAAGACATGATTTTTCTAAAGAGTCAATTTAGAATGAAGGAAAGCAATATAAATAACTATAGAACTATTAAAAAAAAAATGAAATTGAATTCGTCTTTAAATCATAAATAAGGTGCTAATAATTTGATTATATCTCTCAGAAGAATTAACCTTCGAGTTAGTATGACATGTTTCATTAAATAATACAAGAGAAGATCAGTCAGTTTATTTTATATAATTTTTTATGAGTAGCTTTTCCTTAATTTCCAGTAAAATAAAAGTTTATTGATTTGGGTTAGAATGTTTGTAATTTAGCTTTCCAATTTATGATACATTATAATTCATTTGATGCTATAATCAATATTTTTTTATTATTCTGTTAAAAAAAAAATCTGTTGGTATATAGTGTTATACCTTTAAACCCGAGAAAATTATATACATCAATAGATAAGTTCTGTTTAAATTACATTAATATTTCTTTCTCCACCCCTAAGGTCTAGTGGAACGAGCGCCGATACATGTGTCTAATAATTTTGGATGTAGTAACATCAAAAAAAAGTTGTTAAAATCACTGATTGTGGCATCGTTTAATAATTTCGTTAAATTATTCCAATCCTCCACTCCATGAAGTAATACTTTGTCTTAAGAAGATACATTTGGAAGACATGGTCGTAGTATATCGATGATTAGCAATGCTGGCATAGTTATAGTAATACTATGTATACATAGTAATTGCTAGCATAGCAATACTAACCGACTGGAAGGTTGATCCAGGCTGTGCTGGAGCTCCATATTCCAAAAGAGCCCCTTGCGGCCTATTTCCAGCCGCTGGATAAGGTGCTTCTCCAAAAGCGCATCCCACTGCACATAAGGTTACTAGGAGGAGCTGAAACAGAAATATTTTACTTATTAAATTTTGTTTTAATATAAATATAACACAATAATTTATAAATGTATAAACAGAAAGTCAAAACTTTCATAATTTAAAATATAATAAGCCTGGAGATCTTGGAAACACCTCATATAATTGGACCACCCCCTAGTTCATATTAATATAATAAGTTTTCAAAAATAGTATTTAGTTTTTAGTTCCTAAGGCCTCTGAAAATGAAGCTTCTATCCATGCGGAAGTTTTTCTTGAGCTGAAGAAGTGATAAATATTTTTTTCCCGTTTTACTTTTTCTTTTTTACATTAATCCTGAATTTTTTCCTAAAACGAAAACTCCAGTACTCTTTCCATTTTTCATCAAAATTTAAATTCACGCTCTTATAGCCCATTATAAAAATCATACGACACTACATTTTTGAACTTTAATAACCAATATCTTTGAAAAACATGCAAATATCAGAAGAGTGTAATTATAAACTTTTATTATTTTTTAAAAATTTTATTAATATCTTTTTTTTTTTCGATTTGCGCTGCACACCATGAAGATCTTTGACCGCGAATGTGGTTTCCTAGACCACATCTCGATTCCCGATTTAAAGTACGGGGTAGTGTCATCAATCCTATGCCCGGTCCGTGTGAGTTGCCTCCAGTAGTCTGACGGGGCTATCATACCCGAGGGGAGGGTAGGAATCTCGGGCATCGTGACTTTCCTTGATGGACGGTCACCCATCCAAGTGCCACCCAGTATTAATAAAGCCCATTTATAATTTTTTTCATACCTTTTTTTTATCAATAAAATGATAAAATGTATGGTAAATACATATTTTATATCTATTGCTCACAAATATTTTAATGTACAGCTTTTTACAACTCTAATGTACTAAAAATATTTAATAATTTAATTTTGCGATGAACTTTTTTTTGTAAGTTTATTTTTGAAGATAATTAACATAGTTATAAAAGTTTATATTTTTTTTTTATCATATTTTATGTCAACATCGTAAATCCTTACGATATTGTATTTATCGTCTAACAAATTTTATTATTATTATTTTTTTTCATCGAAAAAAAAAATCGAAATATGATTTTTAAATCTTTTCATTTTCTATTTGGCATGAAACGGTTGGAGTGATCTTCAGTGTCAACCTTAAACACAAAAATTAAATGCTTTTGACTTTGAGATTGTCAAGATGTCTTGGTGATACTACTTCATCAGATCGGGTAAAGTCCCCCACTCTAAAGTGAAACATTATCTCGCGTTTTAATTATAATTTTCGAAAAAAAGTTTTTCTTCTTACACTGCGTCTAACTAAAATACATGTTTAAAACTGTACTTACCTTCATGTCGACTGTTGCTGACCAGTGGAAGAACTGAGATGCTGCATCCTCCTCATCTTCAGCTATATATAGCTGGACCATCTTCTTGCTACAGCTGAGAGATCGCTGAAAGGAATAGCAAAGCGATTAACGCAACATGTGTGGCATTAGTATTCAAGGCGTGGCAGACTTTGCTTCTTTGTTGTGTCAGTTGGTCCGAAGCTGTATTTCGGTACGGTCATGCCAAATGCGACGGGATTAACTAACGCATTGTCCGAAAATAGTTGCTATGGTGATGAGAAGGCGTGCAGAAAAATATTTGTTGAAAGTCATTAATGATACTTAATCGGGCATCCTGCAAACATCCGTGGACAACTTAATTTTTAGTATTAGATAGATATATTAAAAATCTATACTGTTTTTAAAAATACGAATTTGAATAAAATTATATTTTTCTTCAGTATACAATTTTAGATTTTGGTTTATTATTTTCAACAATGAACCATTATGATTGTCCAAAAATTCAAAAACTTAAACCTCCTCTAAAAATTTGAGGTTTTAGAATAGAAAATAAATTTATTCTGGGAAAAAGCTCCTTTAGAATAACAAAATAGTACAGAATTAAAATAATACATCTGGTCTAAATAGAACAATAATAAAAAAGAAAAAGTAGAGAAAATATTAGTTATTCAAGCTATATACAAAAAAAAAAATGAATCCACCTAAAAAAAACATAAAACTATGACAGGATACTTAAAACTATGTCCAGTAGGAAAAATTATAATAAAGCGCTTTTGAGAAAAATACATTGAGGTCTAGTTTCTAATTAGCTCTGTGTTTCTGATAACAAACGAAAGGCGAATCTGACAATATAAAATGTCAGAGTACTTAAATAATGAATGATATGTAAACACATTATTATCTTATTGTAACTATAGGTACAGATTGAATTGTATAAGAATAAAAAAAAAAAACAATAGATGCATTCAGTGGCACTAAGAGTAGAAAGATATTATAATATCTCTGGCGAAGTTTACAGTATGAAATAGTACTATCATTTGATGATGAATGATCTACTAGAAATGTATAATATCAGTTTTACGTTTCATGTATGTACGTATGTAGAATTCGATATACGAATAAAAATGTTTTTGTCCGTCCGCCGTCCGCTCATTTTCTCCGAAACTACTGGACCGATTTTTTTCAAATTTAGATATTAAATCAGAGGTAACTCGAGGATGATTCTCCTTCGTCGACATTACTATCCGCCTTTTTTGTCGATATTGTATACATTTTTTTAAAATTTTGCGTAATTTCCTAAAAAAAAAAAAAATTGTTGAAATCGGACAATTAGAAGCAAAGATATGGTCTCTAGTTTTTTTAAATTTTTCTTTTATGTTCTGCTGCAAAGGTTATATCCTTTGTTTTGGTTTTTGGCTTTTAAATGTATTACTGAAGTAATGATAATTAAAAAAAGTTTAGTCCAATAATTTGATTCATCTTTTATTTATTTTTCTTTGTAAATAGGATGGTAATGTTACTCTAGATGTATAATAGTTTGGAAATAATAAACCATTGTGAAATAATTTGGAGCGTTTTGTTCTTAATTAAAGTAAAAAATAAAATAAAACCAACAATTTTAGCTAGTGAACCGATTGAATTTTTGACAAGATTGTGAAGTTGTTAAGGATATTCGGGGTTAAGGATATATAAGGATATAATATATTTTCTACTTGTTATTATAGAGATTGAGGGCTGTGATGATTATAGTTTTGGGATAGCAGATATATATTAGATTGCATTCATCACTTTCACTTTCACTTATACTAATGAACTATTGAAGAAAGTTAGTCGACTGTTCTACATATCAACCTGTGCCATCATCAGGGCGTGTTTCGAACACTGAAGGTATTCAAGTACTTGCTGATGATGACCTGCATGTTTGGGTTGAAACCTCAGCACTAATAAAAATTATATAATGACTGTGTCCTGAATATTTATCACCCATGGCATATACTAATGTGTTTTTTTCACATTTTCCCTATATCCCCATTTACTAAGTATTTATTGCTCAACTTTACTGTTCCTCGTGAATAAATTTGACTATTTATGTGTTACTCTTTGAAGTATTGACATTCCATACGAAGTAAACAAAAAAAAAAACAAAAAAAACTGAAATCGTTTGTTGCAGAGATATACCATTATGACATATTCTGTTTTATTACATACAACGACGGTTCAAATGAACAGACGTTTGCGGATTTAAAAAAAAAATACGACTTATAAGCTGTCTTATTATTCATGTAAGCTGCATTCATGCGATAAAATGCATTATTATTACAATATAATTTTAAAATGACTTTGTGAAAGATAATGTAGTAGATGAGATTTAGTTTTATGAAACATATATTAAAATAAATACAAAATTAAACACAAAATAATTTAATAGTAAAAATTAACATAGAAATATAATAATATTATATTGACAATATTTATTTAATTTATTATTATTAAAAAATTTGAACTAATTTAAAAATGGATTTTACAGCATTGGAATGGTTCATTTAATTCAAATTGATATCGTTCATGGTTCATGATAATTCACTCGATGAAATTCATCGAGAGAACTATTTATTGATATCCTGCTTGGCTTAACCTAAAAAAACAAAAAAGAGAAAACGAATTATGGGATTCAGGCTTTAAAGCAGTCACAAAAAACACTTGTGAGGCAAAAATGACCCCAACACTTATCACCGATAATTCGCACATAAGTGGCTGATAGTGTTGTGTGTTCTGCGTTTTTGACATTAATAATTGATTCAAATCAGTAAAATGACGTTGCCAAAGATATAATTATCAAGAGAGCTGTTTACAAATTATAAAAATGTCATCAAAAATTGTGTTATCTCGTTCAATTAATGTCGTAGAGTATTACTTATTTAGATATTAAAAATTTTAATATTAAATGATACTATAAATTGAGTATTGATAAAAAAAATAATAAGTTTTGTTTTTAAACAACACGATAGAAGTGAAAACTTCATCAAGGCGAGATTAATAATATATTTTTATTTTTTTTATTTATTTATTGTTACATTCCGCATCTACCGGAGCGGGTCATTAGCGGCTTTAGATGTACTCAAATCAGGTGGACAAATTTAATGTCTTTTATAAATTCAAATACTTTTTGTATCTTTTCTTCGTCATCTGAAAGTGCGTCAGATATGTTGGAAGGTATATTATGTTTTGTTCTGGTGTCAGAGTGTAGTCTGCAAGTTGTTACAATGTGTTTCAGTCTAAGTGATGTGTTGCATGTTTTACAAAATGGTGGTTCCAGGCCTCTCATGAGGTAGCCATGGGTATAGGCTGCATGTCCAATTATAAGCCGAGTTAAAATTATTTCTTCTTTCCTGTTCTTTCTGAAAGAGGTCGTCTACGGTTTGGTATATTTTTTAATTTCTTGCAATTTATTTATAGATTGGTTCCACATGAATTGCCATTTTTCATTTAGGATTTTTTTTCATTCCAATCTCCAGTCAGCAGTGGTCGTTAAATTGATCATTGTGGTTCCATTAGTTTTTCTTCTTGCCAGGTTCGCAGCTCTGTTTGCAGCTTCGTTCCCAGATATGCCACAATGTGAGGGTGCCCATGCGAGGACTATGTCTCTGACCAGCGATTCCTTCATTTCCTGGAGATGACATTGTCGGCTTTCCCTTTGGCATGGCCATTAATGAGCTTATAGAGTCTGTAACTATAAGATCATTTTTTATGTTTTTTTCTGTTAGTAATAACAAGGCCTGATATATGGCGAATAGTTCGCCTGTGAAGAAGCTGTTTATTTGGGACAAATTGAATTTGAGGCACTGGTCTTTCAGTATTACTGCACATTCTACGTCACTATCTGTTATTGATGCATCTGTATAAAGGTTTGTGTGATTTTTTTTTTTTTTTTATATGATATTTACAACTTAAAAAAAAAAATACATCTAGTAAATTCGCACATGGATATAATGACATGAACCACATGTTGAGAAACTTCCGTTGGTAGCACTCTAATAATATGTCTATATTAAGAGATCACGTGGTCATCTTCCTTTCAGGCGCCTCGGAGGGTTATCAGGAATTGAATAGGAAGGAAGGTTGGAAACAAGAGGGTTGGTATGGTTATGAAGTTTATTATGGAAGGACAGATATATGGATTGGGCCAAATCTGATACATAAGGAACATTAAGGTCATTGTGGATGATTTTATTTGAAACAAAGTAAGGAGCATTGCGGATTTTACGAAGGATTTTGTATTGTAAGGATTGCATACGAGAGGAATTTGAAGGTTTGAAGGCCCCATAGCTCAACTCCGTAAGTCCAAATAGGCCTTATTATAGTCATGTAAATGAGTCTTTTGTAATTAATTGGAAGGTTAGAGTGTTTGTCTAGTATGTGCTGAAGTAGTCGGAAACGTGGAGCTGTTTCTTGTCGTTTCAGTCTGGTATGAGGATTCCAAGTTAGACGTTTGTCCAGGTGGAGTCCTAGGTATTGAATTTGTTCAACAGGAATAAATGAGGTGTTGTTAAAGGACAGGAAATAATTGGTTTACGACGAACGGTGAAGGTAATTTATTAATAATATGAAAAAGAAATTATAAATAATATATATGCTATATAAATATTATATAGATCCGGTGTTAGCGATTTTCTTTCGATGTTATAATAATATGGAATCCCATGTTACATATTGAATTACATCTATATCGATGATATCTCAATATCCTTTATTAGCTACATTAACCTTCACTCTCCTTCTCGAATATTTCAAAATGGCGACGTCTATGCTACATTAAATGTTAAGTTATTATTAAAAGCATTAAGTTATTGCTAAAGTAATATATTGTGAGTGAAAGTTGCGAGAAGCGTGAGGTATACCTGATTTTTCTATTAATAATGTTAGAACATTTCAGATGACGTGAACGTGTGTAAAGCCCCGCCATCGGGTTAGTATGCTCCGAGAAGCTGTTACAAGGCCGCAATTCCACTGCCAAGAGCTCCCCTGCCAAATTGTGCAACTCCCTCAGGGAGCATCGCCTTATCTAAATTAACAGCTGGGCCTACCTCTGTAGTGCAAAGGTCGACTAATCAAGTCTCTCAAGTCGCTACCTTAATGTTTCTATCCATTAGCCTCATCTGGGCTAAGCCTAAGGCCCATCGCCTAAGCAACTTTAGAGATGATACCATATGTTACTATTGTACATTAGTAATAGGTGCATATATATATATATCCATATACAACTTTGTTTACATCCTTGGTTATTATTTAGATAACGCTTACCTCTATCAGGTTATTCCCCTTTACATGTCATGATAATAATCCAAATTTATTTTGTATTTTTCTTTCGCTCAGTTAACATGGAGTAGATTGATAAAGAAAACCGATTAGCTGTCATTGCCTTATACAAAGGTGGAAAATGTAGGTCAGAAATTTTCCATATTTTGAAACCTTTGGCATCCGCACAGTGAGAGCAGTGGCTGCTCGAATCAGAAGAAATCCCATTAGAAAACAATAGTGTTGCCCAAAATCGGTTTTGGTCTTGCAAAGTGCAAGGTCACCTAACTGTTGCAAGACCAAGACCAGGTCTGGTAAAAAAATTCGATTTTTTCAACAAAATTTAAGGCAAAATAATTATTAATATCCTACAATTTTAGTTACTATATGCAAATAATTGCTACAACCAATATAATTTTGCACCTAACTCCTGTAATTTTTCATTCAGGCTTAGTTAGATTTCTCCTATCTAAAAAATTACAGTAATAGCTTTATAGTAATAAGCTAATAAGTTACTGCGAGACTCCGGCGCAAGACCAAGACCATGACCAAGATTGAGTTTCCAAGACCAAGAATCGTCTCGGTCTCGCATTTGGGCAACACTAGAAAACAACAAATCATATCTCGAGAAATGGGAATCATTGTCAGTCTCGGATAATAAAAAGTGAGCTTAGGATGGGTGCATTTCGATGAATGCGAAAATTTTTACAAATGAAGAATAATTTAATCACCAAAATGATATTATGTACGCACACTGCTCTAAAAAAGCCCAGGAAGTCATTGGAAGAATGGAAAGAGGTCATCACCCTTCCTAAGTGATGGTTTGGTGGAGAATTTGATATGATGGCACAACAAAATTCCATTTTTGTGGAAAAGGATTTAAAAGAGACTCTAAAAACTACCAGGGAGATATTTTGGAACCTGTTGTCAAGCCTCTAAATGATACTCTGTTTGCTGGAAGTCATTGGGGTTTTCAGCAGGATTCCGCTCCAGCTCTCCAAGTCAACTCAGCAGTGGCTGCAAAAAGACATTGCAGAGTTCATCTCTTCCTCGGATAGGCATTCAGGAAGCCCTGATCTCAACCCACTAGATTATTGGTCCGAACTGGAGATGATGGTATGCCACAGAGCACACCCTAACATGGAAAGCCTAAAAAAATCTCTGATCTGAGCAGTTTAACGCTTTCCTTAAGAAGTACTATTGATATCTGTCCAAGGAAATTAAATGCCTGTGTAAAGGCAAAAGGGAGACATTTTGAGTAATTTCTTTTTTGTTTTACTATCTATAGATATACATTTTATTTTGTAATAGGGTTTTTAAAAAAATAATTTTTCTGTATATATATATATATATATATACAAGTAGACCTCAGCGAAAATCGTCACATTTCATGAATTTGCCTCTCTCTAATGTATTCGTCCTATAAGCGAGATAAACCTCACACGTGCCCGCAAGCAGAATTGAACTAAACTGTATCTGAAATAACCTTTATTAGCGGCCACCTTAACAACAGTTAAGGCCACCTTTAAAAGTCTTTAATAAAATTTTCTATACACATGGTGTATCAAGGTTAATTTTACTGAAAATGTTATTTAAGGATCATATTAATGTTTAAGTTTTGTTCAGAAGATATTATATCGTTGAGATAGAACATTAACATCACATTGTTCCGCGAACTATTCATAAAATATTAACAATGTAAGAATGAATACTGTTTGGCTTTGCCACGGAAAACTCTTAATAACCTTTATTGTTTTTTTTTTTACGCTTTACTAGAGTACTCACCGTTATGCCTTGACTAATATTAAATATGACAAACTGAATTTTTTTTGTTAGAGGTTACATTATACAAAAAGCCGGTGAAAGCTCGGAAAATGGCCTAAATTCTTTGCGAAGGATAATTAAAACTTTGGAAAGAATGATAGAATGAAGAATGTCGTTCCACCACTGCAGCTGCCAATGCCGAGCCTGTCTTAATGCTTCAATATGAATGAAGTAAATTCAATATGAATGTTAATGTTTACCTTTCATTGATAAAGTAGCTAGAACAGATATTAATTTATTTATTATAACATAGATAATTTCATGTATGAAAATATTATAACATTAATATCTTCTATTCAAAGAGTTACAGACTTACCTTATACATGCTTTTTTTCTAGTTTTAAGATCATTTAATTCATATGTGCAGTTAAGATGCTCAACCTTGACATTCTCTGCATATTTTAATAAACATCTAATAATTAATTGTAAGTATGAATGATTACTTTGAAAATATTAATTTTGTTCACATCATAGCATTGTGTACTTTTTCATCATCATTATTCTTTTACTTGGCATGTTGCAGTTAAACGACTTTTAAATTCAAATGCTTAACAACTGTCCACAAAATCATAGATCTGGTCTGGGATGCTCTTTCTCTTCTAAATCCAGCTTGGTGATCGTTAACATGACTAAAAATAAGTAAAGTATAATAATACTTCGATACAAACGTTTTATGATTACTTTTTATGATTAAACTTTTTACCATTATTTAGCCTATTTATGACCGCAACCCCGGACCATCTCCTTCCTTTATAATGCAACGGTCAACTATTAAATATTCAATAAAACATTTTATAATTAACCAAGAAAAACTCCGAACCAGGCTTGTCCCAACCTCACTTTTTAGTACATCAGTTTTTCAATTAAATAAGTTAATTTTAAACAAACAATGAAGTATAACAATATTTTGAGGAAATTCTATTTAAATAAGCTCTATTGAGTAAAGTTTGCATCTTTGAAAGTTCCACACTCCCTTATGTTAAGGAATTTAAAAAAAAAATTATTTATTCAAAAATATAACAGTCTGTCACACGGATAATAATCATAGTGAAATATGAACACATTCACATCATATATACAGAAAAAATAAAATAAACAAAACCAAAATAATGATCAAAAAGTATAAACAATAAAATAACTTAAAGATAAGTAAATTAAAAACACAGTCATACCTATATAAAATATATATTCTACAAAAGGTCTCTGGGCCACTGCCGCTTTAACCTTCGAGAAGGATTGTAGGGATGACTGTAACCAGATAGGGATTGCGCAAGGAGATTTGGATGATTTGTAAGGTTCTGATGGAATTTGAAAAAAAAAAAGTCTGTAATAAGGTGTAGGACAAATGGGATATTAAGGTCATGATGTAAGGTTTTATTGGTTATACAGAACGGAGGGTCGACTATTGTTACGGGATTAAGGATTCAAAAAATCGTCGGTCCATGGCAAAACCGATCAATTCATCCTTTGTTTGCAGACATCAACCAATATTTTATAATAATAAAAAAAAAAAAATCTCTCTTAATAAATAAACGTTTGTAGAAAAGTAATGAAATCAAGTATAATGTTTCAATATAATTATTTATCAACAATTTATACTATTAAATTATTATAATCTGGCTTTAACGGAGCCTTTATTTGAATTGTAAAAATAATTATTACTTTTCTACCTATGCTAGGTAAGGAAAGTATTGCAATTGGGTCAAATTTCTGACATGCGGTTTTCGACGGATCTATACGTTTCACAGCCCTCTGAGTTCGAAAAAACACATTTGTAGCCATTGATCTGTCTGTCTGTCTGTGCCAAGATTTTCTCGGGAACTACTGAACCGATTTCGTTGCTTCTTTTTTTATTTTGTAGGATTTTGAATACCGATACCTGTGACAGAAATTCGGTGTTCCATGCCCAACATCTTTCGTGCAATAAATGAAAAACAGGTTTTTCTATAGACTGTAGAGCAAAAACAGCTCTAACGATTTTTATTAAACTTTCCTATAATGTTCTAATCATTGTCCTTCCAATTTTTGTATTGGGACTAAATTCCCGAAAAAAAGTCAGAAAAAAAAGTTATAAAGAAAAGAAAAATTTTATAGGGCCTAACTCGCTAAGTATATATTATACGGTAAAATTTAAAATAAAACTTTTGAAAGGTAATTAAAGTACCAATAAAACAAAAACAAAAAATCATTGGAATCTAACCAGTATTAGCGATGATACAGCTTATTCTATTTTTTACACATTTTTTTAACTTCTTACGTTCCTACCTATACTAGGAAATACTCGGCGGATCTATACGTTTCACAGCCCTCTGTGTCTGTGTCCCCGCTGAGTTTTTGATCAGCAATATTAGTGAGTATCGAAATTTTTACACTGATCTATCTTAAGCCGGTTTCATTGCCTTAGTTTATCTAATAAATTGTACTCAAATCTTTTGTTTGATCAATTTTCAGGAAAATAAATGTAGTTCAATTCTTTTTTTTTTTCTTCATGAACATATGTAAAGATATAAAAACTTTTCTGAAATAGGTAGGAAAGTCGTGTGAGTGGACACACCAGATTTTATTCTTTGTTTTCAGAATGATGTATCTATGGCTATGTTTATGTTCATTTATGCTCACATTAGTGACTTATAAAACATCTCTAAAGGTTGCTAAAAAGTTAAAAAACACTATTTCTCTAAAATGTATATCGGAAAATGACCCAACAGATATTATCATGTCGTTGTAGAAATATGATATTGATTTCAATTCAACATGCTTCCGTAGATGAAGTTACTATACGACAGGAGTTCGCAGCTGCCAAGCCGAAATAGTTAGCTTATTATACTGTCAGAGGATGACATCTCCATTTATTATGCCGCCATTGTGAGATGTTTGGGGTTCGTTCCCTGACGTTACTGATGTTCACATACAGTGTTGCTGGATAACTGCCTATAAATTTTTCCACTTCTGCTCAAAATTCCTATTTCACGAATAAGATCTATAATTTGAAGAATCAACTTCTTTTAAAAAATATTAACTTCATTAATGATTTATTTAAGTATTAAGTGTTTAAATTATTAGAGTGCTACCAATGGATAGTTTCTCAACAAGCGTGTTTCATGTGATTATATTCCTCTGTACACGTTTACTTGATGTATTCATACTAATACAGTTGTAAATATCATAATAAAAGTTTTGAAAAAAAAAGTGTTTAAAATGACTATAAAATTGTAAATCGGTATTATTCTAAATCATACCGGAATGAATTGTTACCCATAGCATAACAGGCAGGTGCCAAAAAGATTACTCATAGCAAGATAAGGTTGATTGGCTGTTTTAATGTTTTAGGTGCAAAACATCTAGATCATCAACGCCCGATCAAAAAAAAAGAAAAATATTTTGATTAGGAAATTTATCTGGAAGCTTGAAAAATTCAATAAAATTAGAGAAAATTAATAATGATAATAAACATAAATAAATATGAAGTGTATAGGTAATAATTTATAAAAACAAATGAAAAGTAAATAATAAATATGGCATGATAAAAACAATGCAAATTAATTAAATAATGTATAAAATATATTACAAATCTATTATTAAATCTGAATGGAATTAATTTTTATATTTAAATTGTTTTTATTGAGGTATAATACATTACTTAAGGACACTGAGTATTAGAGCTGTAAGGTTCATTAATACCATATTTACAATAAAATAAAAGAATATGTATACATATAAAAAATAAAGTATATATATAACAAAGGTAGAAACTGTAATAAAAACAAAAAGAAATTTAACTTGAAGTGAAATAAAATAATATAGAAATTCTATTGAAAAAAAAAACAAAACAAAGAAATTAAATAAATAAATATGAATGATAATAAATTATTAGAATTGAATAAATAGATAAAAAAGAAAAACGAAAACAAAAATAACAGTCCAACTTGAGATTTTATAAATAGATAAGATTTTAAAATTAATTAAAAACAAATATGTTATTCTGAATAAAATTAACCAGTCATTCCAAGACCGCCCATTTTCAAAAATGGTAGCTGATTTATTTAACTTTTTAAAAATTATTTATATCGGTGTTGAAATGTAAAAAGAAAACAAAATCTAGAACTCATATTGGGAGACCTTCCGATCGAAAAAAAATATCAAAATTTCAGGACATTTTATGTTTTTTATTCCAGACCATTGTGAACGATGAAAGAAATTTTGCATCGAATAAGAAACAAAGATAATTAATTGTGTTAAGTTTTGTGGTCAAATACCATGATGAACAAATTGGAGCAAGTTGGTCAAAAAATGTAATATTTTTTTTAAATACAAGAAAATGTGTAATTGTCTGGCAATTGGCTATGGTTTAAAACAGTACTAAAGTATAGATGTTTCTTATACAAAGTTATTGTAGATTAAAATCTGTTATGTGTATTACAGGTCTCTTTCCCAGCTCTCGGTAGCGATGGATTTTGAGAAACAATATGTCAAAAGAAACGCAATTTTGTGAATCAAATCCCGATTCAAGAGGCATACTTTAACTATAAATCATAGATGTTGGCATTCAATGTACGTAAAATTCGATGGTCTCTTAGATAACTCATTATTTATTTTAATGAATTACATTGGATAAGTAATTAATTTTGGAAGAATGTTTATGGACAGGAGCAACTCATTTTATGGTTATCAACTAGCTTCAGCTGGAGTTGGTTCTTGTGATAAACGAGAAAAAAAGAAAAAAAAAAGAAATACATTATTCCGGGAACTATCCAAAAAGCCTTACAGAATATAATATATTTGAGAGGATTGGTGAGTTAATTTATTTACTTTCACAAGAAAACTATAATATTAATGTAAAAACAGAAATCCTAAGAAGACTCTTAGCTACCGAAAATTCTACTTTTTTTTCTCCTCTACCAGTCTCTTGGAATAACCGTTTTTTCCTGAGATAGGGAAATGGGCGGTGGATTTCTGCCTGAGTTAAAAGCCCCCGGTATCGGAACTCTTTACTGGTAATCTTTAATTTATCAGGCTTCCCTTTTCACACATATTTACCCGTTCGGACCGCCCACGTCCTCCAAAACGCCAGTAATAAGCATTGAAAAATATCATTTTTTAAATTATTTTTTTTATTTGAAAATTAATACATTCTGCCGCATTAAAGGTTATTAATATTAGGGCTACATTAAACATTCACACAATATATACATAAAAATGATAACTAAAATAGAGATAAAAGAAAAAAGAGTTGTAGAAAGTAAAATAAGAAAATTACCATACATAGGTAAGAAAAAAGAAAAAAGAGGATAATCTAAATGAAATTGAAATATATAAAGCACATTCACACCTATATACAATATTTACATTCACCCAGGGGATTCCGAGTCATGCTTTGTCCCCAAATGCGGAAGCCAAGGCAGGACCCCAGGAGATCCCAGTGCTTCTCTCCCAGCCGCGTATTACAAGCCAGTGGAGACTGATGGAGGGCACGAGAGCAACAGACGATCAGGACTTGAGTGGAGAATCTGGCCAGTGCCAGTACTCATATATATACATATTTACAAAAGTTCGCTATGCCACTGTCGTTTTAACCTCCGGGGAGGATTGTAGGGATGGCTGGAGCTGGATAGGGATTGTGCTACAGGATTTGGAGGATGAGTGAGTTTCTGGTGAAATTTGGAAAATTTGTCTGGGATTAATAACAAATGGAATATGAAGGTCATTATGGAGGGTTTTATTGGTTACATAGAAGGGAGCATCGACTATTGTTCGGAGGATTTTAGACTGAAAGGATTGGATGCGTTTGATGTTAGAAAGTGTTGCTGTCCCCAACAGTTCTATTCCGTAGGTCCAAATAGGTTGTTCAGGATTGTCTTGTAGATTAGTAGTTTGAAGTCGACTGAAAGTTGAGATTTTCTATTCATTAGTCTACATAGCTGTCCGTATCGCCTATTAAGTTGTTGTCTTTTAAGTCTGGTATGTGGGTTCCACATTAGTCTTTTATCTAGAAGAAAGCCAATATACCGGACTGTGTCTGAGAGAGGAAGTGGTGTGGATTTGAACTGGTGGACAGAACTTGCGCCTAAGGGTAAAAGATAAGTGTTTGGATTTGGATTCATTTACTTGGATGCGCCACTTATTACACCAATGTTCAATAAGAGAAAGGTGATTTTGTAGGTTTGAGGGTGCTGTTTTAGGATCTGGATTGGAAGATATGATGGCTGTGTCATTAGCGAATGTTGCTAAGAGGGTTTCGGGATGAGTAGGAATATCAGCGGTAAACAGAATGTAGAGGACGAGACCCAAGATGCTGCCTTGAGGAACTCCCGCCTCAATCGAATAGCAGTTGGAGAATTCTGTATCACAACTAACTCGAAAGGAGCGGTCAGAGAGGTAGGATCGGAGTATTAGATATAAGGACTGGGGGTAGGTGGGTTTTGAGAAAAGTTCGGTGTGCCATACGCGGTCGAAAGCTTGCTTGATGACCAGGAATGCACACGGATCATTTAGATTAGAAACTCCCTTCGATGCAGATAGGTCGCGCCTTCTCTCAACTCCTATCTGCAGCTTCTTTTCTTAACGTCCTCTCTTCGTCCAGGATGCACCAGTTTCTTCATATGCAGGAGAACCACCTGTGACGTACCACCTGTAGAAGAAGGCGGTCGATGCGACGCCTGCGCTAGGTCATCTTCCGCCGACTCCAGTTTTCCGACAGCAACGATGGTGAATGCCTCGCAGTTCTTGCGCTATTGATATCGCGAAGTATATAAAGTCGAGGTCAGTTCTTCATAAGTGGTCTGAAGGAGACATCTGGGAATCCTAAGGATTCGGTACCTGCTCTGTACCAGTTTCCCGAAATTCATCTGAGTGAGTTAATAATAAGATACATGAGTGCACAACTCGTTCCACCATCATTCCTATCGATTTCCTATATGATATTTTATGTCTTACTGAAGAACCCTGTATTTTAGGAATTATAATCAAACATGTCTGGAAAACGAATAATTCACTTTAAAATAAATATATGAAATAAAACGCTAAAAAAATAATGATATAAAATAAATAGGTAATTATAAAATCGTCGTCTGTTTTGAATATACTTAAATTAAATTTTAATAAATTGAAAAAAAAGGAAGAAAACAAAAAAAAATATTTATTGTTTTTTAAATAAGGATAAGAGAATTTTGTGTTACGCTTCGCTTTTAATTATTGAAAAAAAATATAATTCTATTTGAATACATAACATATAAAACATATTTATAAAGACGGGTATTTATTTGATACACACATTACTATAGAAAACACAACCGATTTAAAATATAAGTGAATTGAAATTTAAAAACGAAAAAATAAAATCAAATAACAGTGTACCCAGGATAACGGAAAAGATCCAGGTAAGTCAGTTTTTGTAGGAAGAAAAAAAAAGAATAATATGTCAAATTCATTTTTTTCGCATTCTAATTCCTGAAAAAAAACAACGCTGTTCCATTTATAAAACAAAATGACACCTATTTTGGTCCCTTAATCTTCTATTGATTCAATCATCATATATATAACCATTAAAAACCATGTATAAAAATGTAAAAAAAAAAGGTAATATAACTTTTTTAACACAACACCTAATAATCTGATCCGCTTACAATAAGGTTCGTTTTTACTATTATAGACTTAGTATTTTTGTAATTGTTTGAAATGTATGATTACATAAAAATCATTAAGTGACATTTCATAAACTTAAATCACCAAGAATTTTGATGAATTTTCCATTTGTGGAATCATAAAATGTTACGCTTGTTGGAAATGTATTTATGTTATAGCAATTACTGTAACTTTTATGCCTATATATGGTTGAAACTCACAAAAACGTCTTACAAGTTGAGCTCTAATTTTCACAATAGACCGATGATATATTCAATAAGAAATATATAAATTATCTTTATAGCACATTTTAAAAATAAGAAATACATGTCATGAATAAATTTAAATGTCATTATAAAAATCATCTCCAAGCATTTGTATTATATTTATAACTAAAGATATTTTTATTAAAATAAAAAAAAATCTGAAAGAAATAAACACTCTTAAACT
The DNA here is from genome assembly GCA_928085145.1 of Nezara viridula. Classification (NCBI taxonomy): domain Eukaryota; kingdom Metazoa; phylum Arthropoda; class Insecta; order Hemiptera; family Pentatomidae; genus Nezara; species Nezara viridula. The sequence goes on along the minus strand of OV725079.1, from coordinate 157,763,491 downwards.
ATTAAATAAAAACATTTTTACAAGACTTTTTAAAAAATAAATATCTTTTTATAGCTTTTTCTGTCAAAGAGCTGCTAATCTACAATTTAACATATAAAATGATTTTTGTTCTTGATTTTATCTCACAGATGAAGACTTGGGGGATATTGAACGACACTTATATTCGAGATACCACCTTCTCTGAATTATTAAAATCTATCCTTTCCAGCCTGAATAGAAATATAGACCTTATCCTCAATTTTATTAAATCCAGAAAGAAGAAATACTTCGCCGCCATTTAATAAACTAAAAGATAACATAAACTTAAAGTTAAAATGATATATAAATAATTTATATTTTAAATTAATATTTGGTAAGTAGGGAATGAGGAAAACTTCATATATACCATTGTTAAAATCTTTGTTAATTATACAGTATTATTACTGCCTCTATACACAAGGAAGCTCGACAATCGATTGACCCGTAGACCTGTATTGTGGTCAGGGGGGAGAGGGGTTGGTGGAAATTGGCTCATTATCAAGTTCAATTTGTGATACAACCGTTTCTAATAAAATTGAAGCCTGAGTGAACAGTATGAGCTAATTGCATGCATTCTGACGATAGGTAAATAAAACAACTCAGACGTTTCGGCGCATATTGATTTTTAATTTTAATAATAATCACCTGAATCACCTTCAAAATTACCTGCACGTCCTTGAAAAATGGTTTCACAAATGGGGAATTAACATCAATCTCGGCAAATCAACTCATGTTAGCTTCTCCCTGAGGAAGATCTCGTGTCCTGCTGTGGCAATAGACAGTTCTCTCAAAAACACCTGTACGGTATCTCGGACTATACTTGGACAAAAAACTCACCTGGAACATTCACACTGAATTAATAAAACAAGAACTGACCAGACGATACAAACAACTGTCACATCTTTTGGACTATAGATCTCCACTCAACTTACTAAACAAGCGACTAATCTACACCACTATACTTATACTAAGACCTATTTGGACATACGGAGCAGAATTTTGGGGTTCCGCAAAACACACACACACCAACAAAATTCAAACCACACAATCCAAAATACTCCGTAAAATTGTCAATGCTCCTTGGTTTATTTCAAATCACACCATACACAAAGACATGAACATACCAAAAGTAAAATCCTACATACACAACAAATACACAACATTTCACACTTGTACTTTCAATCATCCAAATCCACTCGTTCTATCTCTATCTTCCTCCCTGTTACCTGGTGAGCCTCAAAGACGACTAAAAAGGCAGTGGCCTAGAGATCTGCTGAAAAGATACGAAGATATCAGGAATTCAAGAAGATATAATTAACGTCAACACATTTGCTTGATGCGTTCCAACGCAGTGGCAGATTTAAAATAACAAAAAAATAAAAATAAAAAAATTATAATCATATGTTTTTTTCATACCGAATTATTTACAACATCTATATATTTTTTAAAACCTTGTTTTGATGACATTATGTATTGTTTTTTTGGTGAGGAAATATTTGACTGATGAACCCTCTATTAACTTAAATAACGTTTTTTTACTTCTCGGTGGTTTATAGTTTCATGCAGGCTTAAAACAAGTCATCGTAAATTAATGAAAATTTTGCTTCTTCCACGAAATAAATGAAAACAGAAAATACAAAAAAAAATATTTATAATAAATCATTTTCATTTAATCTGTAATTATTCCTCTATATATTTTTTTACTTCAAAAATTGTGGTATGCACATTGGTATATTTAATATTCTTATAGTCTGATTGCACATTTGGAGATATTTTCGCTGAAAATTTCTGACATATTATGCGGATTTTATCTGCACAAAAATTTGAGCTCTTCTTATTATCTTTCATAATTTCTACCTCTTTACAATTTTCAATTCTACTTTGTTGAAAATCTAAATATGTTAATTTTTCTACTAATAGAATAGAGTTTTTCCATGATGATAATTTTTTCTTATTCAGAAAAAAACAAATCTATTGTTCCTCTGCATTAGTTTTAATAAGTTGCAGACTTAAAGTAATGGAAACCTTTATGTGAAAGTATTCCCATTTTAAATGGGAATAGGAATAATCCACGATATAAAATTCGAGATAACGGATTAGCTATGTAGGGTTTCGTTAGAAAACTATTGGATAGGATTTATAAGTTTAGAACAAAGAGAATAATGCAATTCTGAATTTTACCTTAATAATATTAAATCATGAAATATTACTTATTATCATATATTCTAAGAGACCGCCCATTAGGGGAGTAATGGTAAAAAAAAAGACACTAATAGTAGGGCACATATATAAAACAAATCGTGCTATTTATTTTTCTTTATAAAGTTTATCATGATATTTTGAATTCCCTGCCCTCATCCTCTGGCCCGAGAAAATCCCGTATAGCCTGAAAGGCGAGGTAGGGAAGAACAGAAAAAATATATATATTTTAAATAATATTTACTTATAAACTGTTACTATAGAAAAAAAAAGTTGGGATGTTCATTTTGACGATTTATTGACCACTTTGGAAACAAAGTCAAATTTTTTTTTGTTTATTTATTTAGAAATATAATAATCTGTCACGTGGAAAATAATTATAGTGATATTTAAAGTTGTGACAATTAAGATTGACAAGGTGACAATTAAGGTCATGTTTGACAAATAAGTATTCGTTACGGAACACACACACACACACATATATATATATATATATAATATAAATATATATATATATATATATATATATATATATATATATATATATATATATATATATATATATATATATATATTTCACTTACACATCATGTTTTCTAGAGAACTCAATCATATTTCTTATAACGACTGAAAGGTGTCAAAAACCAGTTTTCTTCCTTTCCTAGTGAATTTACTATAAATAAACTACGATTTTATAGAACAAAATCTGAAAAGATATCTGGATTGAGCCAAATCGGAAACATAAGGAATATTATAGTCTTTATGGATGATTTTATTTGTGACAAAGTAACGAGCGGTGAGGATTTTACGAAAGATTTTGGATTGTAAGGATTGGATACGAGAGGAATTCAATGGTTTATTGGAGCCCCAAAGCTCAATTCCGTAAGTCCAAATAGGTCTTATTACTTTCATATATATGAGTCGTTTGTAATTGATTGTGAGCTTGGAGCGTTTGTCTAGTAAGTGCTGCAGTATTCGAAAACGTCGGGCGGTTTCAAGTAGTTTCAGTCTGGTATGGGGGTTCCAAGTGAGTCGTTTGTCAAGGTGGAGTCCTAAGTATCGGAATAGAACAAAATCTAAAATTAAAGTTTTTAAAAATTACACCATTGTTCACAAATTCGAAATACAGGCATCTAGGACCAGAACACTTCAAAACAGGAATTAAATAACGAAATCTGTTTCATAAATAATCATGGCACTGTCCAGTGGTCGAAAATCCTGGCTTAGAATCAGGGAGCTCTGAAAAGGTCCTCTCAATCCGATTACCAGTATGAAAGACTTTTAGATCGGAATTCAACAGAGTTCATAAGAACCTAATGGCATGATGGGCCATTAATAAGTACGGGGTAGGAAAATTAAATTTATAGCAGATAAGGAAAATAATTAATTATTTGTATACATATGATTGATAAATTAATTATAGGAGATACCACACGCTATCGACGATCCAATCATTTAATTTAAAGTTTTAACTCGATTCCCCCCAACCCACAAGTTGAAAAGGACAGTCCTGAGTTGGAACGTAGGGATTAATTTAGTTTTATCGGAATAACGATTCGTCCGATAATTGTGTGACAGGCAGTTGGTCCAAACTTAGCTAACTATCCACGCGAAGCCTTATCAAAAGTACTTCAAAAATATATATCCAAGCTTTATTGGTCTGTAATAGGCAAAGTTCGATAAAGAGAGTTTCGAATAAGTGCAATTAGGTCGGTTATTAAAAGTGTTACTTTTATTACTTTATGTATATGTACATAATAAGACATATATATATATATATAATTCCCTCTATTTAAGGGATATATATATATATATATATATATATATATATATATATATATATATATATATATATATATATATATATATATATATATACACATTATTTTCTTTAGAAATTATTTTTTTTTCTTATTTTTATTGTTTTATTCTGTGTTGAACGTGAATTTTCATCACCACTCACTAAGCATTGTGAGTAGATAAAATTTGTTTTTCTTAATTTCTAATTTTTTTATTCATGAAATTGTATTTCGGTGAAATGTATTTTATTTTCTAAATATCTCCAACACACTTCTCGCTATGTGTATATATATGTACACTTTATTTTATTTTTTCTTCTCGTAACCTTTACGCATAATCACTTAAATATCTTAGGGAACATATGCATATCATTTTTTTTTTTTTTTTATATTTGATCACTACAATGCTTTGCCTATAAAATTGATTTTGCGTTCCTTTCTAATTTCATTCAGTGATTATTGTTTTAGCTCCAATATTGTAGTACTGAACCCCTATTACCACACTGTTCTCGTTAAATTATCCTAAGAGCTTAATTAATGCTTAATTTATTACTAGTATTTTGTTATTAATCATTGTAATAAGTCTTTTGGCCAGATTTATGGTTAATTTATATGAACAATACTGTTATTCTAAAGGGACCTAGTCCCAGAATAAAGATGATTTTTCTATTTCTATTTCTATATTTCCAGTAAGTAGAAAAAAGTATACAAAGGGATAATAGCAAAACCGAATCCGATTTTACGCAGAGAAGTAGTTGTGTTTCTTTAATTCTAATTGAATTAAATTATAATTTTTACCAAACAGAGATAAAGAGATACCGCAATTTTTTAAATGGTACAAAAACTTACTGGACGAATGTGTGTTAAGAAATTATAGTCAATTTAATGTTACTAAAACTATATAAATTTAAGTTTCAACAAATTTTAGTTTTTCTCTACAGAATGGTGAATATAGGTATCTTTCCATTATTTTTAGCGATGAAAAATTCTTTTATTATTATCCTAAATATCCAAACTGAAATATCCATAGAGGCTCTATATTCTCGTTGAAAATAGTGGCTATTGCCTGGATTCCAGCATTCCTTAACGCCTTCTCCAGTGACGTTAAAGAGCTCATTCCTTCCCTCTAGGATTATATTACCATTCCTAAAGAGTGCAGGCAGGTCCTTACCATTCCAGGATCTGTGACCTTAATATTTTTTTTTCTCCTTACCTATTTTTAATAATGTTTGAATTTTATTAAACAATGTAATCTTATTACTCTCATATACATCACTAGTTTATATTTATTTCATCCTTGTAGAATACAAATTTAGATAGACAAAAATTAATTGATTGCTCGAAGGTCTTATCAAGTCGTGTAGTATCAAATTTTGATGTAACATCTCATGATATGTTATATCCAGATATTTTATACATTTTGACAGAGTTTTAATTAAAAATAGGTTCTTGTACGAGGCTGTTAAGCCTGAAGCTTATATATCGAAATAGTTGAAAAGCACAGGAGGAAAGAAGAAGAAATAAACAATAATTAATGTAAATAAAATCATGAAAAGATGTTAGACTTATTTTAAAATTACTATTGTATACAATTTTCTATTTAATAGTGACGTGTCTACACTATACATGGTGTTTTGTAATTTCACGGCACTATTTTAGGTATGTGTTCACTAACACAAAACAAACAAAAAAGTTCACATTAACATATAACTCAAACTCATTTATTAAACAGATATCAAAGGTTAAAGATTTATTATTTATTTACTACATTAAGACCGACTTTACAAAGTTTAACGTGTTTAATGTTAAATAACAGGTTTTAGTCACCTGATAAACAAATGAACGATAGATAATAACAGTAGATGCTCATCTTTTTGTCTAGTTCTGTGCGTTTTAGTGTGAGTGAATACTGTGACACAGTTAAATTTGTGATTATCATGGGGGACACCTTAAATTTATTCACTTTTGCAGAACAAACAGACATGCTTTTAACTTATGGCGTGGTACATAGGAACCGAGCTGCTGCTATTCAAAGATATGGTGAAAAATTCCATACTATTCAAAAATTTCACATTACTCACTCAGACTAAAAAACACAGAACTAGACAAAAAGATGGGCAACTAATGTCATTGCTTATCGTTCATTTGTTTATCAGTTGATTAAAACCTGTTATTTAGTATTAAACACGTTACACTTTGTACAGTAAGTCTTAATGTAGTAAATAAATAATGCCTTTGATATCTGTTTAATAAGTGAGTTTGAGATATATGTTAATATGAACTTTTTTGTTTATTTTGTGTTAGTGAACACATACCTAGTAGTATCGTGTAATTACGAAACACCCGGTATATGGTAATAGAGACCCTTTTCTCGGCTTTTATGATCGATGGATTTTATTGAATTAGTCAATAAACGAAAAGCAATTTCATGTGAGGAATACCGATTTTCTTGAATTATTTCAACAACTTTAATAATATTTATTAAAAAATTGGGATGTTTCAATGTACATGAATCGAGATGGGATAAATTGTTTTCAAGTTGTTTTTGACACTGTCGCCAAAATCAGGTACAGTTCCAAATGAACTATCGTACTCTGCGTTTCAAATAAAAAAAATGTTCCGTTTTCGAGAAAAATCGTAAATCTTGCCGAATGACCCTAAAGAGTTATGGTTTCCCTAGGATATTTATCGCGTGTTTAGGTCCTATAAATGAAAAAAATTGATTTTTCAATCTTTGATTCTTATATTGATTTTAATCATAGGCTAACCAAAAATATATTTTAAAAAAATGGACAGGGAACAATGTCTACATGATGTTTTGAGCAATTTTTATAAAATAGAAAGACATTTTTTGATATATTTAAGAAAAACAAAAAATCCAGGCATGATTCTATAATTTCAGTAAGAAACTTTCATGCTCTAAGCGAGAGAACAAAACCCATCTAATGAGCCAAACAAGTAAGTTTTTCTAAGTACAATAACGAATCAGTATGGGTTTAATAATAGCTGTGGCTTAATTATTAAACTGGAAGAATATTTTAAACTGGGACAAACCAATCAGTTATTATAATTGTAATGTCACAATTTTTTTTTTATTTGTGTTTGTTGAATAGAATATCTTTATAATATTCTATTATATTATATATATGAATAAAGATGATTCGCTGAGTCGCTACTTATACGTCTAATGCATTAGAGGGAGGGTTGCAGTAGTTATCTATTCTGAGAGCTCTCAATGGGGTACACTAGTTATTAATTTATTATAATTATTTATAAATGATAAATATATATTAATAATTATCTATAAATAATTATATATTTATAATTATTATGATTAAGATGATCTGAGAAATGCCTTACAGAATATGGAGAAATATTTTCAGCTTTCTTTTTCTATTTCTTTTCTTTTTTAGTTTCTGGTTTATGTATGATTAATTCTCGAAAATATGCGATGCCTATGAATCTGTCTTCCTTAATAATATCCATATTTGATCTTGATTTAGTGTTCAGATATTTCGGTTATTATACGTGGAATAATTAACTACAGATCTATTGCTTCGTCTACCTGATTATATTACTGCAGCAGTAAATCGATAAAGCAATGCAACAAGGTATGCTCTATACTAAACATTAGACTGAAAGCCACATACTGATGAAATATTTGATAGTGGGAGCGCTTTGATGGAGAATATGAAGATGAATTAACATATGTATATAACAGGATGCGAGATTGCCTATATCTATAGAACAATTGTTGCCTAGATAAGATAAATATCGGAACACCACTGCTATTAAAATTTATTATTATTACACACTATTACTTCTCAAACATCATTAATAGAGTAAATACTGTGCCTTTTATATAGTTAACAATGAACAGTGCATAAATGCATTAATGTTCCTCCCAGATAAACGTGTTCGATATTAATTTAATCTATTCAAAAAAGAAAAGATTTCTCTGTCGATGTTAATCACTCGATAAGAATATCACGAAATCATTGATGTCAATGAGATATTTTATTAGAATGAGTTTTAGAAATATATTCAATATTTGGTATTTATGACACAATGCAGCTCTTATTTCATCTTCCGAATTATATTCATTATGGTCTTGTTTTATCCTTTTTTGTGTCAGTCCTGAAATTTCATACAAAAAACATTTCTTGTTAAATTTCATAGAACAAAAATATTTATTATCTATTTATCTATTTAAACCTTGATTTCAATAGGCTTACTACATGTTCCCAAAAAAATAAAATTTTCAATATTTTCTTGAGTAAATTTGCTACTAGACATAGGCAGGGTTGTTGGTTCAATGGGACCCGTAAAAATAGTTGAATTGTATGGTTGCAATTTTATTGGATGTAAAAAATTGAAATGTAACAGCCTATAAAACAAAATAGTATAAAATATAAAATTGTACAATATATTTACTCTCAGATACACACACACCTATTTATTTATACATAAGTATATGTAAATGAGCATTGGAGTATGTAAAATTAAGAAAATAAGCATAAGGAAATATATATTAAATTATTAAATTAGGTTTAAAACTAAATCGCGATCGAACCTCGGTAATTATGAGAGAACGGTATCCTAAATTATGAACGGGTTAATTCATGCAACGAACGTGGAGATAGTAAACACTCAAGAAAGCACTTTCGGTATCTCTTTGTAGGCAAAAAGAAAATGACGTCATCGGTGATTTAGGTCACAGATCTTAATAGACATAAACTTTTCAAAAATTATTAAGTATTTTATAAACGATCTATTTAGTGGATTTGAAATTATTTTCTTCATTCTGATTCGCAAGGCACGGTTTTGTTTAATGGTTCCTGAAAATTCGTAATTATAAATAATAATTTGTATTAAAGTGGAAAAAAAAGACGGTGCAAACTTTCAGTACTTTTTAAAAATAAATAAAATTAAATTAGGGCATGGATCTTTTTTGGACAAATGAAAGATTATAATAAAAATATTATTTATTTATTTATATTTTATGCAATTTGCACCTGCGCATCTAGCAAATTTGTTGTGTTTGTATTGTCTCGGTGTATTTGCTTGATATGGTTTTTATTGGTATAGTAGATCTCTTGGCCATTCTCTTTTTAATCTGCGTTGTTCAGGTAACAGGGAGCAGGAGATAGAAAGAACCAGAGGATTGGAGTGATTTTTGGTTGAAGAATGAAAAGTAGTGTATTTGTCCTGGATGTAGGATTTTACTGTTGGGGTGTATAAGGCATTATGTATAGTAGTATTTGAAATGTACCAAGGTGCGTTAACAATTTTTCGTAAAATTTTTTATTGTGCTGTTTGTATTTTGTTTACGTGTGTTTGTTTTGCTTATCCCCAAAATTCTGCTCCATATGTCCATATTGGTCTAAGTAAGGTGTTGTAGATCAGTCGCTTGTTTCGTAAGTTAAGTGAAGATCTGTAGTCCAGAAGATGTGAAAGTTGGCTATATCGTTTAGTAAGTTCTTGTCTTTTTAATTTCGTATGTATGTTCCAAGTAAGTCTTTTGTCTAAGTAGAGTCTAAGGTATCGTACATAGTTCTTTGAAGGCACTGGATTATATAGCATTTCCAAGTCAATTTCAACCTTTTCCAAATCAAATTCAACCTTTTCCAAGTCAAATTAAACCTTTTCCATTTCAAATTCAACCTTTTCCAAGTCAAATTCAACCTTTTCCATTTCAAATTCAACTTTAGAATTTTTGTCAATTTTCGATTTTTTTCGAAATGAAGGCCACTTACTATATTATCGACGGCATAGCTTTTAAAAAATACAAAAAAAAAATTGATTACGCAGTTGCATATCCATTTATTTTAACATTTTAGATTTTTTCAGTGTGATATTTCTATGTGATATTCAATTATTTCCAAGTCAAATTCAACCTTTTCCAAGTCAAATTCAACCTTTTCCAAATCAAATTAAACTTTTTCCAAGTCAATTCAACCATTTCCATTTCAAATTAAACCTTTTCCAATTCAAATTCAACCGTTTTCATTTCAAATTAATGTTTTAAGTTTTTGTAAATTTTATATATTTTTTTTAAATAATGGCCATCCCCTCCCTCCCTCCAATATGAAAGTCTATTATTATGCTCTCCTAAGTAGAATTTTCACTTACGGATATCGATTTATTGTACCTATTCGGATTTCTTAGGGACTAGTATTATGCTGTCCTGTACCTAGTTTTGAAAATAACCTCCATTTTAAGATTACGTGACTGCGTTTCGAATAATTTAAGTTTTTTTGACAAATTAGATATGTGGGTGTATTTTTATGTTTCCCGATCAGTAAATTTTGAAAATGACATCCATTTTATGTTTACGCCACTGTGTTTTGACTTATTTAAGTTTTTAGAATTTATCCAATATAAAGGTCTACTTTTATGTTTCCGGAGCCGTAGATTTTGAAAACGACCTTCATTTTAAGATTAGGCCACCGCGTTTCGACTTATTTGAGTTTTTCGGATATTTTTCATATGAGGGTGTATTTTTATGTTTCCGGAGCTGTAGATTTTGAAAATGACCTCCATTTTAAGATTAGGCCACCGCGTTTCGACTTATTTGAGTTTTTCGGATTTTTTTCATATGAGGATGTATTCTTATGTTTCCGGAGCCGTAGATTTTGAAAACGACCTCCATTTTAAGATTAGGCCACCGCATTTCAAATTCTTTGAGTTTTTCGGATTTTTTTCATATGAGGATGTATTCTTATGTTTCCGGAGCCGTAGATTTTGAAAACGACCTCCATTTTAAGATTAGGCCACCGCATTTCGATTTCTTTCAGTGTTTCGAATTTTTATCATAAAAGAGTGTATTCTTATGTTTCCGGAGTCGTAGATTTTGAAAATGACCTCCATTTTAAGATTACGCCACTGCGTTTCGGCTTATTCAAGTTTTTCGAATTTATCCAATTTAAAGGTCTACTTTTATGATGCCGGAGCCTTAGTTTTTAAAACGACTTACATTTTAAGATTAGGCCACTGTGTTTCGGTTTTGTTAAGTGTTTTTGCTTTTTCCTTCGAATAAAAAACATAATACGAAGGATTAATTTATTTTTCAATAAATAAATAAAAATATCTAATCAAAATAAATAAAATATGTATTGTCTCATTTTTAATTTAATTTTAGTTATCTTTTTTAATTTTGTGGTCTCCTATCACAAAATTATAAGATTTCGAACAATTAGCTGAAAAATCTGAATACGGAAGGTTAAATATATTACCAGTTGCTTTTCGGCTTTTAGTTTGATGAGAGGATGTGATATATGATGGGGTTTTAGGATATGTTTGGTGGTCTTCCATAGGGAATTGTCATGAGAAGAGAGGGAAGTAAGGTAGGAGTTGAAGGATTGGGATCTGAAGGTGGCCAATTCTATCTTTAGTTTTTTGCAAAAATAATTATAGGATTGGCGATCGGTTGGGTGTCTAGTACGTTGCCATAATAATCTGGCACGGCGTTTGGTATGGATTAGGTCTATGAGGTGTTGAGGTAACTTATTTTTCTTAGGAGTTCTTGAGGAGTGGTTTGGAGAGGAAGCAGTCCAGATTGCTTGTTGGATAGTGGTGGTAAAAAAGTGTACGGTATTGTCAAGGTCATCTGGGGTTTTCAGGGTCATTCTGAGGTCAATTTTATCGGTAAGGATTTGGTGAAAGAGTTTCCAGTTAACTGGGCCTCTGATGAAGGACGGTGGAGAAGACTTAGGAATAGGAGCTAGAGATAATTGGAGTAATAATGGACTATGATCTGAGGATAGTTCGGCAAGAGGGGTAAGGGAATGATTGAGGGGATCTAAGCCACAGTGGATGAAAAAATCAAGGATATCGGGATTGCGGTTAGGATCTGTGGGCCAGTAGGTAGGTGAGTTGGGTGGAAGGAGACTGAAACGTTGCGTATTGAGTGCAGACAGAAATGTTCTGCCACGAGAATTCGTGGTTCTTGAACCCCAAACTTGATGCTTGGCATAAGTCTGCACCCAGGATGAAATGATGACCTAAGGAGTTGAGGAGAGAACTGGACTGGACTTTGGATATGGATCTATTAGGAGGGCAATATGCTGATGCAAGGGTGACTGGAAAGGAGAAGGCTTTGATTACAATAGCGGTTGACTGTAGGAAATCTTGAGTAGGTAATGGGAGTATGTGATGGGAGAGGGATTGGTGTACGATGACAGCAGTGCCGGCATGTGCTCTGCCATCAGGGTGGTCAGTACGGTATGGTAAATACTGTGGGATTTTTAAATGCTGTTTTATGGTCAGTCGAGTTTCTGTAATTAGGGCTACGCCAATGTTCTTGTCTTGTAGTAAAGCTGTTAGTTCGTCAACGTGATTTCTAACACCATTCGCATTCCAAAGGAGAATGGACATGGGTTTTGGGATGTGGGTCATTAAGGATTTTTCAAAGGAGGGATGAGGTGAGATACGAGATTTGTAAGGAGTGATATGAGTGGAGTGACTAGGGATTTGAAATCGGTTAGGAAAGATGCTAACAAACTAGTGAGATCTGTTGCATTTGAAGGAGGAGGAATATGAGGAATTTGAGGTTGTTGATGATTATGTGTGTTAGGATGAACAGAATATTGAGATTGGGTCTGAGGTAGTTGCTGCGGCAGGGCTTCACATGTATTATTAGGGTTCTTACCTCCAAGTAGTTCGGAGTATGATAAATTATTGTTAACAATTCTAGAAGGTTCTCTTCTTGGTCTGGTTGTCTCATCTTGAATCCGGTTCTTCTGGTATCTGGATTTGAGGCTCTTATAGGTTTGGCAGCCTTTGTAGTTGGCCGGGTGTCCCTCCTGGCATAGTGCACACACTGCAGGATCTTGTATTGGTTTGGTGCACTCCACAGATTTGTGCTGTTCACCGCATTTCACGCAACGCGGCAGATGGTGACAATAAGTTTTCGTGTGGCCATACGCCTGGCAATTGTGGCACTGCACAATTTCCTTCTTGGGGTATGGCTTCTCTATCTTCACGATAGTGTAGTACAATCTCTTGATATCATATATTTTTTCAATGCCAGGTGATGGCTCTAGATCCACGAAAAATAAAGGTAGTGGAACTTTATTACTCACTCCTGGCTGCTCCTTGTTCTCCTTCAGAACGTTGGTTACCTGACGCACATTGAAACCAAGCGTCGCTAGTTCTTCTTTTATCACTTCAGTTAAGGTTGAGGAGTGTAAATTTCTTACCACCACTCGTAGCGATCTCTCCTGTTTCAGCTGGTACGTGTGGAAATTTGCATTCGTTTCTGACAGGTACTTCACAATTTTTCGGTAGGCTTCTGCAGTATCAGGTGTTATTTTTGTGTCGTTAGTCCTGTTGAGGCAAGAATAACTGCCGGAGCAGATTTCGTTTAGCTGTGTACACAGTAGTTGAAAATTTTTGATATTTTTTACAAATATCGGAGGAGGCCTTGGTTCCCTGGGTACTGCTGCTGACTCCATTACTTCTCTGTCATTATGAAGCACTTGGAACGGGTTTGGAGTGAAGAAAGGAGATTCTTCAACCATTTCTTGTGAAGAGGTACCTGGTTGAGGCTGAGGTTCTGTATCTGAAGTTTTCACTGTGGTTATGGGAGCTATTTCTCGCAGGCAGCAACGAGTTTTTTGTTTCACTGGTGAATCACGAGGGGTACTGACGCCGTCTGACCGAGTCCTCTTAGTGGGCACCTTACTGGACATCACTGGCTGACAATGCCGCATATCATAAGAGAAGGAAAAAAAAAATAAAAAAAAAATGTAGCAAACGGTAAATAACAACTGCTCTGGTGTACACTTCAACTGTATGCAGTAAATAATCAAAGAGATTCCGCTGAAAAATAGGCAACAACTGAGAGAAGATTTCAGAACACGTCCTTACCCTAATATTAAAAATTATTTTTACAAAACAATTATATCCAAGATTTAATCTATTTCATCAAATAATATAAACTAAAATAAAACAAAAAAATACCTTTTTATAGAAATATAATAATAAATAAAGTGTTTAGTTTTCCTCATTGATCTAGTATATGTTATTATGGTGTAATGATATTAAATATTACTTGTTTCCACGTCATGGCTACAAGGTTATTGCCACACTAGCGTGGGAGGAAAGGGATGATGAATAACATGGTAAGCTATTTATCAGGCCATAGCACACAATCTCCCACAGCTGAGGAGCCATAAAGGATTCAAACTTGTCCTGAAATATTCCTGCATGAGGGTCTTTTACATGAGTCTATGGAATATGTAGAGGCATTTCTGAATATGAACAAGCACGGGCTCAACACTTGTGATCAATACGGCTTAATCTCTGAGGCCCAAATCTAGCCGGAGGAAACAACTTTTTATGTCCTACTTTCTGTTATATGAAAAATACATCGTATTGAAAAATATTGCAATCGCAAAAAATTTCAAATATGAGTCATAAACAGAATTACAAGTTCTGAAGACGCTTTCATCCAAATTACCGAGCCTCACAAATTTGGTTTTTGTTGCACAATAGCATTTCCAAGTCAATTTTAATCTTTTCTAAATCAAATTCAACCTTTTTCAAGTCAAATTAAACCTTTTCCATTTTAAATTCAACCTTTTTCAAGTCAAATTCAACCTTTTCCATTTCAAATTCAACCTTTTCCATTTCAAATTCAACTTTCGAATTCTTGCCTACTTTCTATTTTTTTTTCGAAATGAAGGCCACTTCATTATCGAAGGCATAGCTTTTGAAAAAAAAAAATATGAAAACGCGGTTCCGTATCCATTTATTTTAACTTTTTAGATTTTTGCAGTATAATATTTCCATGTCATATTCAATTTTTCAAAGTCAAATTCAACTGTCCCCGAATCAAATTAAACTTTTTCCAAGTCAAATTCAACCATTTTCATTTCAAATTCAACTTTTTCCAATCCATTTCAATTAAATGTTTCGAATTTTTGATTTTTATTAAATAAGTGCCATTCCTCCCCTCTCTCCTCCAATATGAAGGTCTATAAATAATTATGCTACCATAAGTAGAGTTTTTCAAAATACTATCGATTTTATATTAAACCTACGGATATCGATTTATTGCACCCATTTGTATTTATTAGGGTCTAGTACTTACTATGCTGTCCTGTGTATAGTTTTTGAAAATGAACATCATTTTATGATTATGCCACTGCGTTTTGACTTTTTTAATTTTTTGGAATTTATCCAATATAAAGGTCTACTTTTGTGTTTCCGGGACCGTAAATTTTAAAAATGATCTCCATTTCAAGATTACGGCATTGCGTTTATTATTATAATCGAAAAATTAAAAATAATTAACTAAATAAAAAAAGGATGAATTTTAAATGGAAAAGGTTGAATTTGACTTGAAAAAAGATTAATTTGATTTGGAAAAGGTTGAATTTGACTTGGAAAAGGTTAAAATTGACATAGAAATGATATGTATTAAAGGTATTTTGAACTCGTAGCTATATATTACTTTATATATATATATAAAGTCAATTAATTTGCAATTTGTTACATGCTTCTGTCTGTTTTTAATTAATTATTAATGTTGGAAATTTTGTATCAATATTTAGTAGGTGTCGGAGAAATGCCATTAAGGGTATCATCAGGAGACCATTTTGTTTCCTATTGTTAAAGATGGCGACGGAAACCCCGTTTCTATCTATATTGCAGCACTAAACTGCTATAACGGGCTCTAATGTTTATCTCTAAAATATTCCCTATAAAGCCCTATCAATTTATGTATATAATATATTATGTTTATTGATAAATAGTATAAATCTGTCACAATTAGGGTCAGTTATAATAGAGATCAGAGATCACATTCACACCATATTTACAAAATCAAAAAATAAATAAGGTAATTTCAAAATAATATAAAGCGAAATAAGAACAAAATAAAATATCATAATGAGGGAAGAAAATAATAATAATAGTAATAATAATAATATTAATGATAGTATTAAAATGTTCTAAAAAATAAATAATAATAATAAATATTAGATGCAGGCATACCTATTAAAATTATTTAAAATCGGTCAGGGAAACTCCGAACCAGACTTGTTTAACTTCAGAGATCCCTTTCAACTTCAGGAGATCCCTGCGCTTCTCCCTCGACCACTTCACTAGTATTAAAAGCCAGCGGAGGCTAGAAAAAGCTCTAATGATTTCAAAATTTTAGAAATTTTCGATTGTTTTTTTTTTTTTTTTTTTATGCCGCTGACAATATACTTAAAACCTTGCACTGTCCTCCAAATAATCAATAACAGCGGTTACCACGGGATATACCAGTGGCAAAGACACTGACTTCCTAAACTCAATGTCCCGGATTTAAATCTGGCACAGATATTTTTTATGAGCCGTGGGTACTGTAAATTAAATAATTAATTGTGGGAAAAAAATTGGCGGTTGAGCGTGATCCTGGCCCAATCACCTCCCTGCACAACCGTTTGCCTTCCTTATAAAGTACTTTATGAGGAAGGCAAACGCACTTACTGGAGTATCTCTGCAGGGTACCAAATATCAGACAGATATGAAGTATTAACACCAAAAGATATCCCTAAATACTCCTTGAGTACCATCATATAATAGTAAAATCTCCTTTAAATTACTTAAAAATGAATTAACTCAGGATATTTCATTTCAAAGTACGAGGAACTGTGCAGCCTCACCTTGAAGAAAGAAACACTCGTTATGTTTACTATGTTACTTTGAAAACACCATAAAAATTCCTTCTTTGTAGTTTTATAATGAAACCTAGAACTATAGTGTAGTATTAGATGTTTATTATTCAAACTTCGGGTAGAATTGAAGGGAAAAGCAAGGGTAAGGAAACGAGGTTGGAACAACACACCTGTGCTCAGGGAAATTTGTGAGGGGTTCAAGTTTAACAACTGGAGCCCAACCATCCGTTCTTTTTACTGTCTAACCTTTGACGATCGATAGGGCCTCTTATTCACAAGTCAGAGCTAGAATAGCCAATTGCCTTTCTATCCTTATATAGTTGTCTCATAGCATGAAATAATTATTATTTATTAAATGTTTATAAAAGATATCTGACAAGTATAGGAAAATAATTATAGGTATGCATACTGTATAAACACTGGTTCAATTCACAATAGCTAATAGATAAGTAAGAAATTTAAGTTTTGGGTTTTTTTAAGTGTTACACCTTTTGGGCAATAGAAAGCGACAACTAAAATAATATTCAATAAACGCCAAATTAAAACATGGTTTAGAGCGAACTTGACAAAATTTATTTTCAATGTAAGTAGAGATTGTCGTTGATAAAACTTTTTTAAGTGGTGTTTAAAGCGACTAAAGTTCTTTTTTGATATAATCAGTGATCATTCGAAAATTTGTCTATAGTTTTCCCACTTTTAAAATCTTGATTGTTTAATAAAATTTAAGTTCATATGAATCAGGTGGATGTTAGTTATGATGTAAGCTGAGATTCACCTCTAGTTATGAAAAACCAGGGGTGTCCAGAAGGGGGTTTGATGGTGCAACTTGCGTAAAATGCGCAACATAAATTATGAGGAGAGTACTTTTTGACGGTATTTTCATTTTTTTGAGGGAGAGGGGGGGATACATTTTGACGGGGTTATGAATTTTCAAAATGAAAAGTTTCAAGTTAAAAGACAATTGGAAGCATCTAACAGATTTCTAATTGGAGTGGGCCTGGTGGCCGCAGTGTGCACTGCACCGCCGTTGCCCGGCAACCTGATACATAAGACTTTGATAAAAAAAATAGTCACGAATTCGCGTTCCGGTGCCCGGAAGAGTTTTTAAATCTCCGCCCACAGTCCCTGGCCCGGAAGAACCCGTATAGAATTAAAAGCGAGGAATGGGAGGAAAAAAAAAAAGAAGTATGTCTAATTGTACATAATCTATCAATATTTCAATTCTACTTTCGTTTGCTCTGTTTATAAAAATAAGAAATGAATAAAATATCTTGAGAGGATGGGGGAAGGTTTATGTGTCATCTGTTTTGGTAGGGGTGATAGATACCCCTGTGTAAAACAATTGTGTTTTTGTTAATCTGTCATTCCAACGTACCTTTGCTTTTAGCAAAAATAACGACAATAACTTATTAAAAACCTTTATTTTATGACCTGAAATGTATTTTTGTAAATTAATAACAAAAATACATGGTAAAATTTAACTGTTTTTTTAAAAATGTTTGATCTTGAGTTGTAATGTACCGTTTTTTAAAAATAAACATCCCTTTTATTGGAATTGGTCATTGTTTTATCAATTGGAAAAATTATTGTTTTTAATTGTAATATTTAAATTTTTATGAAATATTTGACTTTGGAATACTGGATCATTGCTCATATAAACTTTTTTGTAGTGGTCCACAATCACTCCACTAAATATTTCTCCTTATTTAGAGGATATCCTGTGTATGTGGCAGAAAATAATACATAAATTATTATATGAAAAATTATTATTTTATTACCACAACATAATGTATGTGGTAAGTCTCTCTCAAAAACGAAACGTATGAAACTGATGTTATGTATTTAATGCAGGTGTAACTGCACCTTTTTCAATAAAATCGACTAACCAGAATTGGCACTTTATATCAGCGGTTTACAATTACCTCGAAAACGGCTCTAACGATTTTGATTAAGCTCGGTGTATCATTGTATAATTAACTGGTCTTTAATATCATTGAGGTCTTATATTGAATTCATTTTACAGGTCTTAAATGCTTGAATGTTTAACATGTCTTCCTCTAAAGTCGTAATATATTCGTAGAAAGTAATGAAGAGTGACACAAACAATTATAAGTGTTAATTTGTGAAAACTAAATTATTTAACATAAATCACATGTTTTCAAGGAAATTAAATGAAATTTAATAACTACTAAATTGGAAAAAAAAGTCTTTTTTTTCTTTTTTTCTTGGGAAGTTGTCAATTTAATTTAGTTGCTTGGCAATAATAACTTCCAGTTATTAACAATTCGAGTATATTTTTAACGTTACATGTTAACAGGCTAGTTTACGTTTCGGGACCTTTTATTCCCATCTTCAGAACTGCAATTCCAATACTCTTGTGGATGCAAGGCTAAACATTTTTTTTTAAGTTACAATATTGTGCTTGTTACATTACATATTTGTATTATGTTTGTTACAATAAATTTGTAATTACCTTAATTTTAATAATAATAATAATGTGCTCCATCGTCAATTTTCTAATTTATGTTCTAAAATTTATCATCTAGAGCAACATCCTCCTTTTGACCAATAATTGGGTTTCTGCCATAGTGAAAAATTGACCTTTGGATCTGACTATTTTTATTATTGTTGTTAATGTTTATTTTATGTGTCTGTGATTTCACTTCTATTAAATTTTAATTTTGTTCAATATGTCTGTATAATGGGTTCCTAAATTTTTAGTGTCTGTTTTGTAGTTTACTGTTGTTCTGTTGTTTTTTGTAATGTGTATTGCTTCAAGTAATTTTCTATTGGTGTTTTTTGGTTCTGTGCCTATTATCTGTGGTTTGTTAAAGTTAAATTTATGCTGTAGTTTTATACTGTGATGTGCTAAGGCTGTTGTGTGTATGTTTTTTTTATATATTGCATTTTTCTTGTTTATTGGTTCTATTTTATCTTTTGTATAGGTGGTGTGCCTGCTTAGTTCCTTGTTAAAAAAAAAAAAAAAATTAGCCTAGAATCCACAAGAGTATTGGAATTGCAGTTCTGAAGATGGGAATAAAAGGTCCCGAAACGTAAACTAGCCTGTTAACATGTAACGTTAAAAATATACTCGAATTGTTAATAACTGGAAGTTATTATTGCCAAGCAACTAAATGAAAAAAAACTATTTAAAATACACCTAATCAAGGCAATGACATTGTTAAAAAAGCTATTTCATAGTACTTATGTGAAAGAAGAAGAGAAATATATTTATTTATTTCATGGTTGTATAAAGTATATGTATATAACTTTAAATACATTTACTGTAGTTTAATAATTCTAGATCTGATATTGTATTTAAATAATTAGATATCAAGTTCTGTTTATTTTGAAAAATAGATATGTAATTATCATGTAACATTTTAGAAAATTAAATTAGTGAATAATTTTATGAAATTTCCCAATGAAAAGAAAAATCACAATATTATCCACTTACAATTAGAGTGACAAATATTGACCTATATGTGTCAGGCAGTGAAGATCTCTTAATTTCATTTTAGTTAACTTTACAATAGAAAAAAACAGTCTGATAACACACACACACAGGTCAGATACTGGACTTATGTGGTTTATTAAAACAGTTTTTATTGTCTGCCGTTGATACAATTAAATGGGTTTTTGTTATTTTTGTGGCGTTAAAGATTTGTTAGATGTAAGCTTTAAGCTATAGATCCGTTCAAAAGTGCACTTCAAAAATTTTATAATTGTTCAACATTGACAGAAAATAATTTATATTCTAAGTAGAGAGGTAAGTGAAAGTTGTGTGTTGCGCACACCAGATTTGTTTTCTATTTTAGAAAATACTAAACTATAAATCTTACCCGAGTGAAATCGGGAAGAAAAAGAGAATTCAATGATTCATTGCACTACTTACCTGAGGGATCCCTTTGCCTGCCCTCAGCACACTTAACTAAAAATAATTGAAAGCAATCAATCAGACAATTCAAGAAATTCTAAATAAATCTAACGATAAGTGGTCAACAATAGGTTAGTTTCAAATTTGGGAATCGGTCCAGCTGCTCGCTCAAAATATCATTACTTATCCTTTACTGAATATAGTACAAGACTTAAAATTTATGAAAAGACAACTAGTTCCAGCCACAGAATTTAAAAATCCGTCCACCTGTGCGCTTATCGTTAGCAGAGAATCAAAACACATAATTCTTTGTAGGTTTAACCGTTTTATATAAGCAAATATATTTTTTTTATGATCGTGCATACAGAATACGTATGGAAATATTAACGATATAAGCTGTTTTAATATCCGTAAGTTTACTATGAAAACGGAAATATATTACAAATATCTTAAATTGTTGTTTTAAATATGTAGAATTTTTTAATTCTAATGAATGAATTTTTTTTAAAACCGTCTCTTATTAATCTAAAAACACTTTTACATTAACTTCACGGGCTTAGCACCTGGCTAATTAACATCATGGTTCCTGATACTGACTCTTTATTAGAGGCCTCGTTTCATTAATCAAGAAATTTAATTAAGACTTGAAGGAAATGCTGCGTGCGTAATATTCTTTGTTTTTAAGACGGTACACACAACGAACAAAACACATACATACTCCTAACATAACGAACCCCAACTTCATAACTTTACAAATATTGATTAAGATGCAGCAACATACTTTCCACACCAATTATAGAACAATAATTTATAAGATATAAAACATGTGAGTGTTTGCTTAGTTTTATCTTCTTTATACATTTTAATTACATTATACTCAAGGATCAATACTGGCTCCTTTACTCTACATTATATATAGGCATGCCATACCTATCAATTCCGAAACATTGACCGCCACCTAAGCTGATGATACAACAATTTTAACAAAACACCATAACCCCAAACTAGCCTCAATAAATTTACAAAATCATTTACTGACTTTACAAAATTAGTACTCACTTTGGAAAATAAAATTAAATCATGACAAGTCACAGCACATAACATTTACACTTCGACGAGAAACCTGCCCACCAGTTTATATAGGAGAGAACCAAATTTCTCAGACAGACACAGTACGTTACCTGGGACTAATATTCAACAGAAGGATGACCTGGGGCCCACACGTCAAAATGAAACGACAGACCTTAAACGAGCGACTGAAAATACTGTACTCACTCTTGTCTAAATCGAAATTGAAAGTTCGACAAAAACTAAATACATATACTTACCTGCTCAAACCCATCTGGACATACGCTTCTCAGATTTACGGTTCTGCAAAAAAGACGCACTTACAAAAACTACAGTCATTTCAATCCAAAATTTTACGACTTATAACAGCAGCTCCCTGGTACGTCAACAACAAAATTTTACATAACGACTTACGACAACCAACTAGAGACAAACACATACGTACTCTCTACTCTCGTTTTCATCTCAAACTACACGGACACACAAACAGATTTATAACCGACATGGCTACAACTGACATGCCCATCAGGAGAAGATTAAAAAGGAGCTGGATGAGAGGTCTTCTCACCTAAATAAAAAAAAAAATAATGATAATGACCAAGAAGAGGTGCTGCTGGGTACTATCCTTCCTCATGCCTTTAATGCCTATCTTCATCATGAGAACACATCTGCTGATTGTCAACACCATGACTGGTGCGGATAAATAATTAAAGAGAAAAAAATTACATTATATAGCTTTTATGTTACTTATTCATTTTTATAACAGATGTAGGTTTTTTTATTTATCCTACTGTACAAAATATATTTCAGTATAAAAAATATCAACCACACCACTTTATTGTAATATGTGTGAGGTAATGCTGCCATCAGTACCTCTTCCCGAATTTGTTCCAATTATTTATGTTGTTTAAGGAAGGAGATCTTTCATCCAACTCCTTTTTAATCTCCCCTCATGTTCTGAGGTATGTCAGCTGTGGCTATGTCTCTTATTTATTTATTTTTTAAATCTTTTTATTGAGAAATAATACATTTTGCCACATTTAAGGCACTGAGTACTAAAGCTGAGTGAGGCCCATTCATACTATATATACAATGCAATAAAAAAAATAAATAAATAAAAATATATATCTATATAACAAAGATAAAAACTATAAAACTAAAGAAATGTAACTTGAAATCAAATTAAAAAAAAAATAATAAAAAATACAGAAATTGGTAGCAAATTAAATAAGTCATAAGTAAAACAAATAAACATATAAAAAAGAAAAACAGTCATACTTAATATATAAAAAAGAAAAGCATTCACACTTAATTTACATTATTTACAATCAGCCAAGGGAGCTCCGAGTCCAGCCCTTTCCTCCACGTGTGAAGGACAGAGCGAGACCCCAGCGCTTCTCTCTCAACCGCGTCGCCGGCAGGAGTCCAGTGGAAACTGAGAGAGGGCACTAAAGCAACAGACGCCCATGACGTGAGCGGAGAGGCTGGCCATTGCCAAAACTCCAGTGACAGTCTTTACAAAAGGTCTCGAGGCCACTGCCGTTTCAACCTTCGAGGAGGGTTGTAGAGGTGACTGGAGCTGGATAAGGATTGTGCTAAGGAGTTAGGATGGTGGATTAGGTTCAGATGAAAATTTGAGAATCGACATGGAATAACATCAAGGACATAAGGGATGTAAAGGTCATGATGTAGAGTTTTGTTTGTAACATAATAAGGAGCATTGACTATTATACGAAGGACTTTAGACTGGAAGGAATGGATGCTTTTGATGTTCGAAAATTTAGTTGTGCCCCACAGTTCAAGTCCGAGTATGGTCTTGTATATAAATAGTTTGTTCTCTATTGAGAGATTGAATTTTCTGTTAAGTTGTATGTATAGCTGGCCAAATCGTCGGTTAAGTTCTTGTCTTTTAAGTCTGGTATGTGGGTTCCAAGTTAGTATTTTATGTCTCTTATTAGTCTGTTATTATGTCCATTTATATTTATATATCACTTTAATCTGTGAAATATGTGAATATGTCAACGGCGAAAAAAAAAATAGCAAGTGAGAGTTGTGTTATGCGAGCACTGTAGCAGATTATTAAACTTTTTTCTATTTTTATGAATGAAATCTGTAAATAGAAAAAAATAATGAATCGCCCTATAAGATAACTATCAGAGGATGGGAAAAGAGGAGATGACAGGTGGTTAGGGGATGCCGGGACGACCGGGTCTCAAAGGAAGACCTTTCTCTGTTTTAACGACCTTAGCCCACCTGACCTTTTGTGAAGGTTAAATTTGACGGGAGTCGTTTTACGAGGTGTCAGTGAGCAAGTTCCTAAACTGTACACTCTAAATATATCTTAGCCTGGTCGGGATCATGACAGAGTACTTAAAATAAAGTCCTTTGAAATCTCAATAACCTGATCATTTCTAAATATTTTTTTTAAGGAATCGTTCCAGTTAATGATTGTGATGTTTGGTCTAGAAGTGCTATTACTCAACCTGTTTTATTGGCCACACCTGGCTTATTATACTTAAAAAACTTGAAAACTATTTCTCAATCGTTTCGACCCAACTATACAGGTCTTCGTCTGATCTATTGTGATAGGAATGGTTTAGGTGAATGAAAAAATGATACTAATTGATGCATTAACGCTGAAATTATTAATCCAAAGTTATTTATTTTTAGAGAAGAAAAAGATGTTCCGGTCAAATAAAAAATGTGTAAGAAGACGGTTCTACCTCCTGCACTATCCCTTCACATCCACAGCCCTTTCGCTTAGGCTCAAGTAACATGTCCATGAAGCTATATTAAGACCAACAGTCGTGTACGCCGCACCAATCTTTAAACATCTTACCGAAAACTCGCATCGACACCACATCAAATTAAAAAAACGTTTGCCAAGCAAGGCCAGCATAGCGTCCTCACAGTTTTCAATAGATAAACAATACATATATTTTTTTTTCTAACCCCCCATAAAGTTTATTTAATTACAAATACATATCTAAGTATAAAAAAATATAAATATATACAAATACAAAGTCCTTATGTAAAATATACAAAGAACAAGGTCCTTCCACTGCCCGAGGGCATTTTAAGGATTGGGAATAACTAAGAGTAACATTTGTGGCACAAGGTCTTGTTATTTTTCATTTATGCTATTTACAATATTTACACTATATACAATATCTATATATCGAAGTCTATAATTTTTATTATAAGAATCAAATCTACGCTAGAAGCCGCTTTCGGAAATACAATAACTCTTTAATATTCGCGGATTCCATATCCACTAATTTTGTTCATCAGCGAATACTAAAATGCAAAAGAGTTCTACATTTTCAAATCGGGTATTAATAATATGTTGAATTTGATGAATCGTTAATAAAAAAATAAATCCCAGTACATACTGAAGATGTATATCGCAACTGTTAGTGCAAAAGATCATATGTAAAAATCGAGTTTTTTACAGTGGATCATAAGAACTAATTTCTTGATGATTTATTAGTGCAATTTCATATTTTATTTTCTTCTGCTATTTTTCACAGAACCAGACTGCCTTTTTCAGCTGCATATTATCAAATGTCACCTTTAGCACCAACAGAATAAAAATGGTAAATTGTTCCACTAATGAAATGGATAGAACCGAAAATCCATTGGAAAAATTAAACTTTTTGTTTGTTCGGAGTTAACAAGACCAATATTTTCCCTCAGTCAGAAGTAAACTAATTTAAGCTGCAATATAAAAATATGATTGAAGTTCAAAAGACTTTGATGATTAAGGAGGAAATCGAGATCACAACGAACTGGCAGGATTTCAAAAGAAACAAACAAAATCACAAATAAAACTTTACTAAATAAAAAATTAATTACAATTTACTGAAAATTACATCTAAGTGATGGCAGTAAGTGTTATGGACAGAAACGGTTGGAATCGAAACAATGCATAATAAATTAACTTATGAATAACACTTAAAATGTTATGACCTCATACAAATATTTTATTAGCCTAAACCATATCACATGTGATCAAAGCCTTCCACATTTCACAGCCATTATATTGTTAACAATTATTTTTATTTATATTAATTGTAATTATTAAATGAAATTGGTACCAGAAAATTCCTGAGCTATTCTCCTTATTTTCTTCAAGTATAGGTCAAATTTAACAAGCCGTTTTCCAAATATAGGCATGTCAAATAATACGTTTACTAACCAGAAAGCGGAAGTTCTTATTTTGATGGTAGTGGGTAGAATTTGATAATATTGGTAAATACTTAATTTTCTGTAACTAATTCCTAACTTCTCTCCTAATTTGGGCCATATCGAACTAGCGGTTTTGGAGATACAGACGTATCAAGAAAAACGCGTTTGCTCATATATAAGAGAAAGTAGATGACAGAATTCAATAAAATCTATATAGAATCACTATTTTACCAAGACCAACCTTTCTTTCAGCTTTAAGCCAAATCGGATGAGTTATTTTTAAGATGAGTTAAAAAGACAAAGAGTTATGAATTTCGTAACCAAAGAATATGCTAAATTTTAAGCCTTCGCAAAAAATGGATAAAATCCCGTTTTCCAACAACTTTTATCTTCTATTCCAACGTTTAAAAATCAATTATCTTTTATTTCAATTTTTTAAAAAATCAATTAAAAACGGACATTGTTAAACTGAAAATATGCAGAAAAAGGGAAATTTTGTGAGATGGAAAACGTCAAAACAATTTTTAAAAAAATCCATAGCTCCTTACTTACTCGGTTAGTATAGCTCGGGTTGTTCGTCATAAAATAACTTGATAGCGGAAGTTATTTATTATGGCCACGTTTCGATATAATCATACAAGACTTTGAGACAGAAAAGGCATCCGCGGAAGGTCTTGATCAACTTTTTTCTCATTATACAAACATTCAGCAATTGGTATCGATTATATACTTTTAACTCAAAGTCCATATGAAATTCAACGATACAATTTTTAATTACGTTTTGATGTTTTCTATTTAATTTTAGTTCTTACATGAACTTGTTTATTTAAAGAGATAAAAAATAATTATTAATAAATTCGTACAGATATGATAGTTAATGATAGGGATAAATTATTACAAACAACCTAATTTTCAAACAATTACATTTTTTTTTTGTCTATAAAATATGTATTTGCGCCTGTAAACAATAAGTTGACAATCAGCAAATGTGATGGCGATAATGATATAATGACATGGCTGGCATGGGGAAGGAAAGTACTCAGCAGTACCTCTTCCCTAACTTGTTCCGATTACTTAGGTTGTCTAAGGAAGGAGATCCCTCACCCAACGCCTTTTTAGTCTTCTGCTCATGTTCTGAGGTATGTCAGCTGTGGCCATGTCTCTTATAAGTCTGTTATTATGTCCATTTAAATTTGCGTAAAATCGTTGATATAGGGTCGTTATATGTAGGTCAACTGTTGGAAAGTGGAGGTCAGTATGTAGAGTTTTGTTAGTCACGTACCAAGGTGCTTTTGTTATGAGTCGCAATAATTTTGATTGGAACGTTTGGAGTTTTTGTAGGTGGGTCTTTTTAGCGATGCCGTATATTTGTGATGAGTATGTCCATATGGGCTTAAGTAACTATGTATATGTATTCAGTTTCTGTTTTAGTTTTAGTTTTGAAGATTTGGCAAAAAGATAGTAAAGTAGTTTGAGTCGTTTGTTAAGTTCCTTCGACAGAAGGATGACATGGGGCCCACATGTTAAAATGAAACGCATGACACTTAACAAACATAAAATTAAAAAGAAAATATGGATGTTTTTACATTCACTTACCTATATACTTCTAAGTAATATATTATAAGATAAAGTACTGCGATCTGCGAAATGCGGTTTAGAGGTATCCTGGGTTCAAATAACCTATTCCCACAAAATGGTGTGTTTGTGAATATTTTAGCTAAAAAACGAAAACGCTGTACGGAACTGATATTATGCATGTACGTTACACATATGGAGGGATGTTACAGCAACGTTTTTCCAAAAATCTGCAAACCAGAAGTGCAATTTCGTATCATGGATTTTACATATTTTTTAAATTTTCTCTTAAACGGATTTAACAATTTTAATTAAATTTATTATATCAGTAAAAATCAATTTTTAATTATCACGCAGGTTTTATTCACATTGATGTTCTTTAAGAGGGCTTAAAAGTATAATTTTCAAAATTTGTTTCTCTAAAGTGCCTTTAATTTTTTTTATTTGAAATAATTAACCATTTCACATTTCTATCTGCTATAAAAATGGTTAAATATTAATCATGTAACGGGTTTACATGGATGCTAGCACTCCTATTATTTAATATTTAATTGTTGGATATAAATATGTTTTTGCACATTGGTGACCGAGTGTAGGAAAAAAAAAACTTCAGACCAAATTTCTACAACTCTAATTTGTTCTTATTAATTCTTAAATAAAACAAGATCATTTTCTTGAAACTGTATAGTAAGTCAAATCTTACTGCGAGGCACATAATTTTAATGGAGCTTCTCTGAAAGAATAATTATTTTTGACTCCAAATCAGGCATACCAGCAATATTTCGATTATTAACTCTTAATTTGTCTGAATCATTAATTATCAATATAAGTTGTCATTACTTATCAGCTTAAAGAATTATCTTTTGATCTAAGATCGTTCTACGTTTGTCCATCTCTTTCAAAATTGAAAAACAGAATGAAATATTTTTTTTTAGCGTTCCAACTCACACTGTCTGGAAGTTGCATCATTCGGTAGATGCAAATAGATTAATTTATAATAAATACCATTACGATATTTCGGTTGACAGGTGCAAATGAATTTTTATAGACAAAAAACATTTACTATATTTTATTATTTTATGTGTTATGATACCATATATATGTATAAATTATTATATTAGCCACCCACAGAGAATTATTTTAACACCAAAAAAATTTTTAGGTATTAAAAAAAATTTATTATTAATCAATCATAAAAAGAAGCTAATTTTGAGTGGTCAAAAAAGAAAAAAAAATAGGTAAATCAGCCCAACAAATAAGACTAGATTCGCCTTCAAAAGCACAATAGTTTGTTTTGCATTACTGAACACTGTTGCGGTATAGCGGTTCAAACATATTGTAGGCGCACATAATTTGATCAGTGTGTAGTGAGTGCAGTAGTGGCCAACCCAAATGATCTGGCGTGCCAATTTGGAAACACATCATAACTTTGAGGGCTTATATAAATTATATATTCTCATTTCAGATTTAGACTCACTCAAGAAATTTTTTTTTAGTAAAAAATTGAAACATAGTGAGTTATTATTATTGTGTTTATTACTATTATTTATATATATGAAACAAATAATATTATAACAAACACAAATTATAAAACTATATATGACACTAAAAATTAAATCAACAAAAGAATAAATCATTAAATAAAAGTTTAACATATCAACTTACATACTATTAAAAGTAAAACATTGCATTTATTCAAATTTCAGCAATATTTTAAAACCTGATAAACAATATTTATTTCAATTTTGGTTTATTTAAAACAAGTATGCTATGAATTTTTTTTTACATTATTGTCTGTTAAATAATAATTGTTACGTGTAAAATAATTATTGTAAAATTATTCCCGGTAGATACCAATAGGTTGTTTAAAATTCATGTCTTGTAGTTTGGATTGTAAACATCATATTGTTAAAATATTGTATAAATTATTACCTGTTTCATAAAGAAATATTATACTAAAATATAAATATATAAATTTACCAATATGTAATAATAAAAATATTTTTTTTAAAATCTTTGCTATTAAACACGCGATGTGTTTATAATTCGGAAAGTAAAGACAATCATATGTTAATTAGTCCAAAATTGGGTAGATAGTGACTCAAATAAACTAATAAAAAAAATTAATAAATAAAAATTAATGGTAGTCACTCTAAATTCAACGTCCTCACGTGATGGATCCTCATTAATTTCCGAGATGGCCGGCTGGGTCAAAGTTTGAAAACTGTTTTTAGAAGTTAAAAGATTTATTAACAATAGGGTATATCTAGTTTTTATACTGGCAATTTCGAACGATTTGTGAAGTTCACCAAAAATGCTTGCAATTGTTTGAAACATCGTAACAACTATGTTTATTTATAAACACAGAAGTTTCAGCTGTCACTTGGAGGACCTGATCCTACCCAGCACATAGCATTAGGTTTCAACACAAAACATTGGCAAACCAGCTCTAAAAAAATATGGTTTTCATTTATTCTCCTATTATCTCGCATCAGGGCATTATGAAGTTAAAAATTGCGAGACATGAAGGGATAACGGTATTAGTTTGTCACTAACGCAGTGAAAGTTAAAAATTTTAACTGTTTTTTTTTTCTCCTAATGTCCAACTGTAGCGTTAGATGGCCCCAGTGTGCTGCGGGACAAATGTTCGAGACAGGCCACGTGCGAGTTGGCCATCCCTCTCACCCTGGCGTAGTGTTATTTTAATTTTTTTTTATAAGAGACTTTGTCCCAGGATGGCAAAGGAATTTTTCATTTTATTTTAATTTACTTTCGATCTGTTGGCCAACAACTTCTATATTTTCTAATTATTTTGCTGTCAGATTCATAGATTGCTTCTGGATCAGAGATCGTGCAAAGAACAGAATTGTTTTCTCAATTCTGTTCTTTTCTCATCTCTCATCTCCTTTTAAGTTTTGAAATATCTTTAATAAAGCCTTAGAGAGAATAATTGCTGCGCTAACTATGTACCAGTGTGGGTTCGAGATTACTATTTGGATCAAATAATATTAATTTTGTAGGATATCCAACTCAAACTGTAAGTCTTGTGCGTTCGAAAATAATATCTATTCACGGTGAGTATTTTAAATGATAAAGAAGAGTGACATGATGAGCTCTTTAATTCGCTATGAAGATGAATCCTATAGATCAGTTTTGAGTCGGATTCAAGGTTCACAGAAAACAGTTTTTTTTTTTTTTTTTTTTTTTTTTTTTTTAGCATGCTTACCAACTTTTGGACTTAGCAAAATATATTTGTCTCATTTTAATTCCAATATTTTATTTTATGATGTACCTTACATAATATATGAAGTGGTTTATAATTTTAATAGGTATTTAGATATGTAAAGGTTTTTTTTTTTTTTAATTTACTACGTTAAATGACGTCTCATACATTTTTAAAAGAGTGTGAGTGGATGTTGGATAAAAAATAAATACATTAAAAATGTTATCAAATACAACTATGTTTATTTTGAAGATTCTTCCTATGTTTTCTATTTTATACGTTTTAAGAATTGAATAAAATTGCCAAACAGCTAATACTTAACTCTATTTATTAATTTTTGAACTTTTAAGACAAGATCGTTCATTTTTGAGGAAATAAAACTTACCAAAGAACAATTAATTTTATGTTAATAAATAGTATAATAATAAGTTAATTTTTATGTAACCAACATATAACGATTTTACTCTAATTTTAAGCGGACAGATTAATAAGAGACATGGTCATAGCTGACATACCTTAGAAGATGAGGTGGAAAATAAAAAGGCGTTGGATGAGAGATCTTCTTCCATAAACAACCTAAGTAATTGAAACAAGTCAGGGGGGAGATGCTGCTGAGTACTGTTCTTCCTTCTCTATACCTGGCATGTCAGTATTTCAGTATATCTTAAAAAGTTAACAGGCAAAAATACACATTCTTAGAGCAAAAAAAAATTTATTATTTAAAACATGTTTTTTTAGAAATACTATTACAGATATATTAAAAAGAAAATACTAAGAAAATTTTAAGGATCATTCCAAATTTCTGTAAACAAAAATATTTTAATTTTTAATTTAATTTAAATCTGCTACTTATCACTACCATGACAGGTGCGGATGAAGAATTAAAGACCAAAAATTTATTTTTTTAAAATATGTATGACTAAAGTAAAAATAAATAAACTCATAATTACTTAAGCCTATCAATATCAAACCAAAAAAAATTATACAAAATTTAAAACTTATCAATCAAAATAATTACGATTTTAAACATAAGCACCTAGTTACGTGACAAACAAAACTCAACAAACTGACATTCATCCACCAATAGTTGATCAATACATAACGATCATTTACCAAAAATTTCATACAAAGTTACAAAAACAAACGGACATGACTTCAGCTTAATAAGAAGTATAGCTGAGATACCCTTGAATATAGGGAGGAGACTAAAAAGTAGGTGGGTGAGAGATCTCCTTCCTTATACAAACGAAATAATTGAATCAAGCAAGGATAGAGGTGATGCTGGGAATTTTCTTTCCCAATGTCTGACACCCTATTATTTCCAATTAATATGTTTTGAACAAAGCAATTATGTTTTAAACTTAGGTTCAGACCTCTGGCATCCGAGACTGATGTACAAACTCCGTGAATTCCTACCACCTACATACTTCCTCATTATCCGTTCCTACCTTACTGACAGATACTTCAAAGTCAATCATAACAATGCTTATTCATCTCTTTTTACTCAGTCTGCCGGTGTTCCTCAAGGTAGTATCCTAGGTCCTATCCTTTACACAGTTTATACAGCTGACATCCCAACCCAATCCAACACTGTCATCACCACCTATGCCGATGACACGTGTATCCTATCAGTTAATAAAGATCCTTTAATTGCATCCCAAACTCTTCAATCACATATCACAAGCCTTGAAGAATGGTGTAAAAGTTGGAGAATAAAAATAAATTCCAACAAATCCCATCAAATCACCTTTACCCTCCGTCGTAAACCTATGACCTCTTGTCCTACAGTATCCTTCAATAATACTCCACTTATTCCTGTTGAGCAAATCCGCTACTTAGGACTCCACCTTGACAAACGACTCACTTGGAACCCCCATACCAGACTGAAACGACTAGAAACCGCCCGACGTTTTCGACTACTGCAGCACTTACTAGACAAACGATCTAAGCTTTCAATCAATTATAAACGACTCGTATATATGACAATAATAAGACCTATTTGGTCTTACGGAATTGAGCTTTGGGACTCTACTAAACCATCGAATTCCTCTCGTATCCAATCCTTACAATCAAAAATCCTTCGTAAAATCCTCAACGCTCCTTACTTTGTCACAAATAAAATCATCCTTAAAGACCTTAATGTTCCGTATGTTTCCGATCTGGCCCAATCCAGATACCTTTCCTTCCATAACAAACTGCAGAACCATCCCAATCCTCTCGTCTCAAACCTTGCTTCCTCCTCGATCCCTGATAACCCTCCGAGGCGTCTGAAAAGAAGATGGCCTCGGGATCTTCTAATATAGAACTTTAATTTGAGTTATACCAATGGGTAGTTTCTCTTCATGTTGTACATGCCATGTTACAAATTTCTCATTTACTTATTGTATTCTCAATGTAATACAGTTGTAAATTCCATTAAAATAATAAAAAAAAAACAAAAAAAAAACTTCAGACCTCGATGAAGGAAACAAAGAAAAAAGCTCAGTTAAACGAAGGCGACATTAAACACTTCTGCCAACATCTAAGGAACCGTCAAGCTGGAGTACAAATTATCTTCGATGACCTTTTTTCAAGTTTTCTGGTAACTGGTAACTGGAAGTAATTGGATCCCTTTAGGGTGTGACCAGTTTAAATAATTTCACATCCACCAAAGTCGAAAGTGCCACTGCAACTATCCTTGCCTCACCCTGGATTATGGTATAAAATCACGTTTAAGTAAGGGAAGGAGGTCTTATTTTTTCTTCCTGGTGGGAAGGCGGAACATCGAATGCTTGGTCTTATGTAGTCTTCCTGCTTTGAAGACTGAGGGTGCATCTTGACCTACAGAGACCAAGGGGATGACTTCATGCCCCACAGTATTCTTTAATAATACCCTTGTTGAACAAATCTGATACCTT
The DNA here is from genome assembly GCA_928085145.1 of Nezara viridula. Lineage (NCBI taxonomy): Eukaryota > Metazoa > Arthropoda > Insecta > Hemiptera > Pentatomidae > Nezara > Nezara viridula. The sequence continues at coordinate 157,729,979 of OV725079.1, read as the reverse complement.
GGACTTCACTTGAACCAACGTCTAACTTGGAATACTCGTTCCAGACTGAAACGACTAGAAACCGCTCGACGTTTCCGACTACTCCAGTACTTACTAGACAAATGCTCTAAGGTTCCAGTTAATTACAAAAGGCTCATATACATGACTACAATAAGACCTATTTAGACTTACGGAGTTGAGCTTTGGGGCTCCATTAAACCATCGAAATCCTCTCGTATCCAATCCTTACAATCCAAAATCTTTCGGAAAATCCTCAATGCTCCCTACTTTGTTACAAATAAAACCATCCATAATGACCTTAATGTTTCTTATATTCCAAATCTGGATCAATCCAGATATCTATCCTTCCATAATGAACTTCAGAACTATCCCAACCCTCTCGTTTCTGACCTTGCTTCCTCTTCAATTCCTGATAACCCTCCGAGGCGTCTGAAAAGAAGATGGTCCCGTGATCTCCTAATGTAGACATATCATTGGAGTGCTACCATTGGGTAGTTACTCAGCAAGTGTTTTCAAGTCATTATATCCATATGTTCAAATTTACTAAATGTATTTCTTTCATACAGTTGTAAATACCATTAAGAAAAAAAAATTAGAACCTCAGATAAGTTTAATTCCCAAATAGCAGATTTATTAGTGTTAAAATCTTTTATAGCATATATCTCAAACCAGTCCATATGTATCACACATTCAGTCAAAATAATTATTAAATTCATTTGATTATAGTTTTATTTAGATTTTTTTCAATATAATTTGTGCTCTAACTTGTCCATCTAATTTGTATATCAAATATATACTTTATTGAACATGCTAATAACTTAAGTTTTTTAGTGAGGTAATTTTTGATTCTGCCACCTATTTATATCATGATGATCACAGTTACTGTTGGTAATTAAAAATCATGATAAACACAAACTAGCCTTTGAGAAAATAATTTAATCAATTAATCTTATACCAATAAATATATTATAGATTCGATTTCCTAATTCAAAATGTTTTATTATTAACTTTTATTAAATATTTCTGGATAATTATCAAGAATAATTATCCAGTGGCATCTCGAATAATGTTCCCATATTATTATCATCATCATTATATATTTTATCCACAGATGCATCTATGCAGTGTGGGGTTAAATATAAATCTAAAAAATATATCAGCAATCGTTTAATGAGATTAAACAATTTTTGAAAATTTGATCTTTAGTTCTTGTTTCACAGATATTGAAATATATTATAAAAACATGGTATATTTAATCTATAATTAGATTACTGCGTATTGAAGATAAACTCAATTAGAATGCCAATCGGTGTTATAGGCAAATTTATTCATGTAAATATAATTATTATTCCACCATAGATTGTGAATGTTTTCTAAACCTTTGTATGAGATAGGCAATTAATAAACTGTTGGTCTATAGACAAAGATAAAGCGAGTGATGATAGGAACACGTAGGAAGCTTCACAAAGGCTCAAAGCCAATTTTCAATAGCTTCCCCTCAACTCATAGTCATTAATTAAGCCTTCATCATCACCATTTTTTTTTAATATGGTGTATGTAATTTATCGTTTTTATTGTCCAAACTAATTAAGGGTTAAAGCTTAAAGAGATACAAATTATTACATAATTAATTATTTATGGGTGATATTAAATGGGTTAAGAAATATAATTATTATTCTCATAACAAGATAAAGGAACGAGCAATAAAAAACCGATCAGTGAACACTTTTCCAAATCCTAAAAAATAATAATAACCAATGAATTTTGAAATGATTTTGAGAAATTTTAATATAATAAAAAAAGTGCGCGCAATGTCATCCTCACGCAGTGTTCCTATTATAGATATTATATTTTTTTACTACGAGAATAGCCAGGAAGAAATTATGGTACGTTATTATCCTGATACAGCAATTGATCTTTTTCCTCTTCCATAATTAACTCTAATTATCATACTAATTTATCTCAAATGTTCTGAATAACTATAATAATAATAAAAATTCTATAAAATGGAAAGTTTAAATGTTTTATTTTAAACTGGTTGCGCTATTGCAATTTAGATTTCTAAGCAATTTAACGTTCAAAATCTAATTTAATATTATGAAATTGAGTTTAGGTACTTGGACAAATTGAAGAAATTGAAGTTAATAAGATATTTTTTCATAATGCTAGTTTATACTTTTATGGTAATTTGGGGTATTTATTTGTGCATATATCAACATATAGAAGGACCTCAATATACACGTAAACTCTTATTTTCCTCTCTTATCTTCCGCCATATAGCTGTGTGATGTACGATGGCCTCTCGGTAGAACTTCGTGGTTGACTGAAAATACTAATGAATAGTTTCGTAAGATTTGTAATTGAAACTCTAACATACTTCCATGTCTCTCACTACTACACTGACTTGAGGTCACTCTTCCCCTCCTTCAGAAGATAATATTTCCGAGTGCATATTCCTCTTTTTTATACCTAAAATGACGACTTCCAATTTGCAGTGCATGACTTCAGTCCACTTCCTTACCATAAGATCTAGACCTTCTGACCTTTACATCCCTTTTCATTTGCCTCTTTTTTTGACCGGTCTATAAATTTCGAAAATTACTCCAGTAAAAAAAATCGTCATTACCCCTCCATATCCACATTCGAAACCCTTCTTTTCCGATTTATGTCACAAAACAGTCTGATACCAGCTAAATTATATTATAAAAAAATTATATTATACATTTACTTCATGTCATTTATCATCAACTGAGTAAGTGCTCTTCTTGCTTGGGATAGTACAAGAATTTCCTACTATCGATATCACTCAATGCATCAATTGTTTTTATTATTATTATATTTTTTTATGTACAATAAAATTCTTACTTATACTTATTTTAATAAATGACTATGGTCTTGAAAAATTTACATATTATTCAGCATTTACACACATCGGCATTTGATATTGACAGATTCAGCTTTCCTTTTGCTTAGTAGAAAGTCAGAGCTTATTTATAAGAAGAATTTATTTATTATTATTTTTTAATGCATTAAAGTTCTCATAAGCCTTTTGGGATTCTTTTATAAATGTAAAATAAGTATCGTACCAAAGGTTTAAGATATCATTGTGTTTATTTAAACTTTTTTTTCGATATACACCTCACTTATTATTTTGATATTTACTGATTGGAAAAAAATATTGTTCGATGAGATTTTGGAATTTTAAAATTAAATATAAAATATCGAAATTTATTGCATTTCTTATCAATGGAGGGATTTTTCAATGATGGATTCTACATTATCATAATTATTTATTGTAGTATTTTCAGTACCGGTTTAAATATTGAGTTTCTAATTCACTGATTGTCATTACTATTGATTACTGTCTTGAATAAATTATTGTGTTATTAATGACTGGTATGAATAAAAATTACATGTAAAAAAAATATTAAATAGTTAAAAAATATCAAAAGAATTTCCGTAACTAAAAAAAGTTAATAATATTTTTTTAGCCAACTAAGGGAAGCAGTACGAGGGTATTAAAAAAAATACATATTAGATGTGTTAATTAAATATCATCATCATCATCATCCGATGGCGTTATGGTCTATCTTCGGCTGCCCTTCTCCATCGGCCCACACCCGAGCTCCTTAGATCATTTTCGAAGTCTTCCAGCCAACGAAGTCTCGCCCTACCTCTTTTCCTTCTTCCACCCGACTGTCTCTCCATCAACATTTTAGAGAGCCTAGCATGTTCCGTTATATTTTTCATCCTATATTTTCCCTCTTTATGGTGGTTATAATGCCTGGGGCATTTCGCTTCTTCAACTCGTCATTTGTATTCATACGCCAAAGATTTCCTTCTTTGGTTGGGTCATAAATTCTACGAAGGATTTTTCTTTTCCATATATTCAATCGCCCATCTTCATTGTGTGTGTCCAACAGTCGCTTCCATATATAACAACTTGTTGCAGGACCGTCTTATATACTGTTGAGAGCTCTTGGTATATCACGATTTCGATAATTTTGTTTAGGGACCAATAACACTTATTACCAGCTGTGATTCTTGCATTTATTTCTTCTCTTATATTGTTATTCTCAGTGGTAAGAGTGTCTAGATACCTAAATTTTGGTGCTCTTTCGAAACAATGTCCCACGATATATCTAGTGCCTTTCATCTCCCTTGTTGTTAACATATATTTAGCTTTGTCTGCATTTATGACCAGTCTTGCTTTTTCAGCAGTTCCTCGAAAGTTCCTAAGAGTGCATCTGATGTAATTTCAATAATGACTGCGTCATCCGCAAATGCTTGGTGTTGAGTAGTTCTGTCATATTTTCCCTCATTAACTTGTGGGGATCGATCTCATTATTACTTCTATCACCAAATTGACCAGTACTAGGGAGAGACTCTCCCAGTTTCACACCCTTCTCTTGAAAACTCACTTGAATTTTCACCACACTTTTGCTGTCTTGCAGGGTCATCTTAACAAACCTGATAAGCTTCGGCAGACATACCAAAACTTTTAATCTTTTATACATTTCATTTCTCTCTAAACAGTTATAGGCTTGCTTGTAATCAATACAAAGGTGGTGTTGATCGACATTCCACTTATGTCACACGAATTAAATATCACCAATTAAAAATTTTTTGATTTGTGTTTAAATTCTATTTTATTCTTGGATTTTGACTATGACACCCATCGTTACTGATTTGGAAATTAGGAAATAAACAGAATGGTGGATATGTAGTGAGAAGATATAAATTGATCTTGCAAAATGTTTTTATAACTTTTTATTAAAAAGAGCAAATGAATTTTGCGTCATTGAGAAAATTTCACAGAAATTGTTATTTTAGTGGCATTGTTTAAGTTCAGCATCATACTAACGATAAAAGCAATGTCGATAACTTCGCTCTCTTTCAACTAAGCGCTGTGTGGACACGTTAATAAAAGATCAACAAACTTGAGCAGACGTGATGTTATAAAGGAGTTTCGCTTTCAAAGTATCAGGACGAAAAGCAACGGATTCATCAAAAATTAATGCGCATATAGCCCGGCAAATCACTGGGTCGATAAACTAAAAACTTCTCAAAGGCTTTTAACAATTGCTTATACCATTAAAGTTTTGTAAAATTAGAGGAACTTATATATTTTTTTAAAAAACAATACTACAAATTTCAATGAAAAAAAAATTAATTTATAATTAAGCATTCAGACTCAGACATCTGCTACCATAAAGTAGTAAAATATAACTATTGTAAAATATAACTATATAAATATAAATTAAGAGAGCTATTTCAATAAATTTTACCATAGAAAGACACACTAAAAAAAGTCAACTCGTTGTGACACTCTGTGGTGTGGTACTCCCCAAAATTGAAATTATCATCAAATTTATTTGTCATGTTTTGGAAGACTCAAATACGTTTTAGAAATGAGCTAAACAATCAGGAAAACAAATAAATAAATAAAGTCAAGGTAACCTAAGATAATATATTTTATATGCAAACATAAAGTAAGAAGTTAACATTTACATCGCTAAAAATCAAAAAAGAGTCAATATTTTTCTATTGAAAATACATTAAGTCTATATCAATTAAATATATATATATTTGGAATATAAAATATATACATGATAAAGAAAAAAATATTTTTTTACTTACGAAGATAATAAAATATATAGTGGGGGCCATTTATGTGACCACTCACTCACAACAATCCAAGAAAACTGTCGAACTGTGTTCATTGCAGATAGGTCTCTTACATTGCTGACGAATCATTTTTGTTTTCATATATTTCTCTGTAGTACATATCGAATATTTGGCTTGTTTTTCCAATAGTACTCGTTTATTTTTTAATTCCCAAAATTTAATTTATGTGCTAGCAAACTGCTCGTGTGAGTATCTCCATTTGTAGTCTTCTTTTCAAACAGAGCTGAAGTGAGGAATAGCCTAATAAACAATATTAATAATAATAAATAATAATCCAAATAAATAATTTATCTTTTCATCTTCTTTTCCCAGTTAACTAATCTGAACAATATAATGCTGTTTAAACCAGCTTGGTTCAACATTACAAAGAAAAATCGGGGGGACAGCCTCCTTTTTTTTCTTGCTGTTAACCCACATGGCAAAATTGATCAAAAGTTACTGTGCCTTCTTTATTTAATATACTCCATACATATTTTCTTCATCTTCTAACTCCCATAACAATTTATGGATTTCTTCTGGAGAAGAATACATTTTTTTGGTAAATGCCATACTAAAACATTGTTTCTTTATGTTACTGTCTAGATTAGAAAGCCACACCTGAATTATTTAACGTTTCAAAATGACAATGAAAACACTGGGATACGAAATCCTCAGCAAAGTTACATCTCCAGACTGCACACTGAGATGTGAGGCACCCAGAAAAGTCACGTAAACATCACACTGGGGCATGGGATACCCCATAATGACTATGTTTGATGTTCATTTACATGACAAAACTTGGCCAAAGAGCTACTTATATAAAAGTAAATTAATATTGAAAATGGGTGGGGAACCCAGTGTGTCGTTCTACGGTTAAATAAAAAATTCTGGGGATGAACGGTAATACATCATCGAAAAGTTTAGGAAACCATATTTAAATTTTACATTTAGGCAGAAACTGAACACTTGCATTTAACTACTTAAGCCCATTTGGACTTCACTTTACAGATACACAAGATAACTAAAACGACCACATAACAAAATTACAAACTATCGATTATTATTATTACTTTTTGAACTTGTATTCATTTTTTAAATAGTATTTTGCATAGATTTCCTTGAAAACAATATTTTTTTGTTTTGTTTTTATTGAAAAAATTATATTGTTTTAAATTTGTCTGAAATCGGTAGAAAAGTTATGCGATACTAAAGAGCATCTCTTCAGGACTTAATCTTGGTGTGGCGCCGTCCAGTCTATAGTCGCACGGCAATCTTGGCGTTGAAAAAGCCATTTAAGTCTTTATAGGTCGATGGGACATAGTGAAAAATTAAGAGATGCTACAAGGACTAAAACAAGACACAAGACAGAATACCAGTGATTGCAGGCGAATACAGTTCATTGAGCTTTCTCTTGTTCTAATGATTTTATTGGGCCTAAATTTAAAGCTATTTTTTAATCTTATTTATTTATTTAAACATATATTTTTTAAACTCATTTATTGAGAAATATTACGATCAGTCACAATTAAGGATACTTACAATAGTATTCAGAGGGCACATTCATATTCTATTTACAATAAATAAAAATAAATAATACAGAAAATAATATTACTAAAAGCTAATATACATAAAAAAAGAACTAAACTAATAAAATTATCAACTTAAACACGAACATACATTTACAAAATATTTACTGAATCAATTCACCCAGAAGAACTCCGAGTCAAGCCTTTCTCCCCACTCGTGGAAGCATAGGCAGGACAACAGGAGATCCCAGCGCCTCTTACTCAGTCGCATTACTGATATTAAGGACGAGTAGAGGCTGAACAGAAGCGCAATAATCACACATACAAAGCTTGAGTGAAGAATCTGGTGATTGCTGAAACTGCAATATATGCTTATTTACAAAAGATATCTGGCCCACTGCCGTTTAAACCTTCGAACAGGATTGTAGGGTTGGGTGGAACTAGATAGAGATTGTGCAAAGGTATTTGGATGATCTGTAATGTTCTGATGAAGTATTGAGAATTTTTGAAGTTAGTTATATAGAATGAAACATCAACTATTGTTCAATAGATTGGATGCGATTGATTTCGCTCAACATTTTGAAGTCCCCAACAGTTCTAGTCCGTATGTCCATATAAATTTCAGGATTGTCTTGTAATTTTAATATTATTGTCACAATCTGATCAAACCGCTAACCTTTTATAAAAAATTGAAATTTTGTTCACACTGCATTAACGGATAAAAAATTCTTATTTACGTAAGTAATGAGTATTATTTTTTTTCTAAATTGTTTATCAATTTTTATTGAAATTCTTAATGAGAAATCATGATAATTCCTTGTCGTATCGTCATCGTGATGTAAAAACATTTTGATAGTAAATGTTGGTTGGGTACTTATTTCCGTTTTGATATTTTTAGAGATTCATTCTCCCAGAACAACCAAAGATAAAAAGGAAAACCAATGCAGGAATAGAACAACTTTTGTGCTCATTATCCTTGATGAACCGAACCAGTGTCCATTGTCCTTGGAGTGGAAGCCCTCCGGCACTAATACCCTTCAGGATCCCGCTGAAGCCCTTAATGTCCTGCCTATCGAGGGGTTCTTTGTCCTTTCTAATGTCCCCATCATTACCGATAACAATCTTAGAGCTCTTTTTGTTAAGTTGGCTATCAACGTAAAGTCTCAAGAAATTCACTATATAGAATAAGATGGTCGCAATTTATTCTTATTTCAGAACACTTATATTATACAGAGAATAAAGTGTAGTGAGATTTTCGGAGCTCTATTCATGACAAAATGACTATTTTCGCTTTCTTATTACCAAAGGCAGAGGTTTTGTATTCCTGCTGATAAATTTTTAAAAAATGTGCTCAGGATTGAAAATGTCTAATCCTGTTTTACGTTACAGATATCAAAAACAACTTGAGCTTCGATTTTATGTTATCTTAGTATTAGTTTTCTTTTTTTTGTTTTTGGTTTGTTGATTTAATGAAATTTACAACTGTATGCAAATACAAATAGCAAATATGCAAAAATTAGAAATAATGACATGTACAACAGGCTTGAAAAGCATACTTATTTCATTAGTGACATATTCATTCCTATCATAGATACATAAAATTTTCATGGATCATAAACCAAAATAAACAAGCACAATATATTAACAAATAAATGTATGAATGTTGTCAGAAAAATTCTTCCACCTGAAGTTACAAACTGATAGTTTATAACTCAAAAATGTTAGTTTGACAATTATTTCTGTATGTATACAATTTTATTTCTGTATTATTTTTTTTTTGTATATTTATTGAAATTTACAACGGTACACAAATACAATCAGCAAAAATTCATAAATTATAAATAATGACATGAACAGGCTTGAAGAGACACAACCCAGTTGTAACATTCCCTAAATAATTCTAGTTAAGAAGATCATGAGGCCATCTCATTTTCAGACGCCTTGAAGGATTATCAGGAATCGAGGAAGAAGCAAGGCTAGAAACAAGTGGATTCGGATGGGACTGGTGTTTATCATGAAAGGATAGATAACTGGCTCGGACTAAATCAGCGACATGTAGTAATTAAGGTCTTTATGAATGAAGTGTGTCAAAGTATGGGGCATTAAGGATTTTACGAAGGATTTTGGACTGTAAAGATTGGATACTATAAGAATTCGATGGTTTGGTGTAGCCCGAAAGATCATCTCCGTATGTCCATATAGGTCTTATTATGTAGGTGAGTCTTTTGTAATTAATTGAAAGTTTAAAGCGTTTGTCTAGTAAGTGTTGGAGCAATCGGAAACGAGCGAGAGAAATGGATCAGTTTCTAGCCGTTTCAGTCTAGTATTTGGATTACAAGTAAGACGGTTATCCAAGTCGAATCCTAAGTAGCGGATTTGCTCAACACGAATAAGTGGAGTAAAATTGAAGGATACAGGACAGGAAGTCATAGGTTTAGAACGGAGAGTAAAGGTGATTTGATGGGATTTATCAGAATTAATTTTTATTCTCCAATTTTTGCACCATTCTTCAAGGCTTGTGATGTGTGATTGAATAGTTCAGGATGCAATTGAGGTCATTATCAACAGATAGCGAACATATGTCATCGGCGTAACTGGTGATGACAGTGTCAGGATGGGTTGGAATATCAGCTGTAAAAACTGTGTAGAGCATGGGACCGATGAGACTACCTTGTGGAACGACTGCAAATTCAGCAAAGAGAGATGAACAGATATTATTTTGATTTACTTTGAAGTATCAATCAGCAAGGTAGGAACGGATAATAATGAAGTATGTAGGAGGAAGGAATTTACGGAGTTTGTATAGAAGTCCCCGGTTTCCAGACTCTATCAAACGATATGTTCAACTTCGATAAAGTGAATTGAACCCGCAACGTCAATAACCAGGTATCTTCACGGTCTTTTTAGAGGATGGTAAGGAAGGCATAAGTGAAGTGTTTGGAATCGATAAGGACAGCCTCCGTTTTTTTTTTTTTTTTTTACACTAAGCTTCTATTAATTTATTTCTGGTCATCTGTTGATACAATCGATATCCTCTTGTAGCTTTCGAGTAGCCTCAGGTATCTCGATCAACAAAGTTAAAACAATTAGTAGATTTGAAAATCAATAGACTATGAGTGGTAATGGGAATGATGAATGGAGTCAGGATGATCGCTAATGTAAATACAGTGAAGGGATGGAAAGAGTAAGGAATCCTCAGAAACAACTCTTTTTATAAAGGTGAAGAAGGGGATAAATACTGTATATACTAGCTGTTGGATATACATCCATAATTTTGTATATATATACATATCAATATGTCTCAAGTACGGGTGCCTTATCTACGACCAAAGTACAGATGTACATTCCACTTGCTCTACCTAATTCACAGTCCACGGCTAACGGAGAGAGAGTCACAGCACTCCGGCTACACGTTACAGCCCTTCGGCTACACGTTACAGCCCTCATTGGCTACACATTGGCGGACACCAGTTGCTACACACTGGACGAGGCGACACACTGAGACGACTTAGACGAGCAGCGGCATCGGGATAGAAGCGACAAACCACAGGCTTGAAACTGGTCCCTCATCAAATTGTATGTTAAGATTACTATAATTAATTTACCCATTAAAACTAATTGCTATTTGCGGGACATTAGTTGGAAGTTATAATAAAAGGAAATTTGCTAAGTAAGTAGTGACGTCATTCACATATATTCCTACATCGAACTTTAGATTTTTTATTTCAAAAGAAAAGGTTTATACCACATACCGGGTCCCTCAATATTGTAAACTAGAAATTCCTCACTCTCTCTCACTCACTACTTATGTTTCTACAATAAACCCTGTAAACAATCGTTAACGTTTGTTTTTAATATTTACATATTTTTTTAATATATTAAGTAATGAAATTTCGTTAGAATGAATCTCAGATAATAAGTAGTAACTGTAGTATAAATTACTGGAATTATTGTTAAATGATATTTAATAATGCTATTATTAGTTCACCTGACCAATCACAAAATAAAGAGTAAGTGAAGGAATAATAAATAGTTTTAATTTGAAAGAGGATTAGTATTAGAATTATTTTACTAATCTTGAAGATTTTCATTCAAATACAAATTAATCTAAACATTTTACAGTAACTGTATATATATATATATATATATATATAATGGAGAGGTAGAGAGAAGAGAGTAATTGCTAGTCTTGACCAGATTTCCCCATTAGCTCAAAGTAAATTACAGTAATTGGCCACTAACTGTAGGGCGCGGAGGACACTTAAACTCCATCCAATGCTGGCCGAATATTCACTGCTCGATATCCTCGCTTGCTCAGTAAGACGCCATTTTAGACCAAATAATGTTTTTAAATAATCGAGGCATTGAATATATTATGTTATATATCGAGCATAGGATATGAAATTCGATTTCCGAGAGGCTGTCTGTATTATAAGAGCTGTAGCCATTGAATAAAGAGATTGATGGTGTAAAATATTTTATATTGATTTCAAACTTATTTTTTTCCGATTCCTCTGAAAAAAATACATTCAATTTTTTTTTTAAATTTTATTTTATTGAGATTTACAAATGTATTACATGGAAAATACAATAAGTAAATGTGACATTGGTAACATGACAAGTACAACATGAAGAGAAACTACCCATTGATAGAACTAAAATTAAAGTTCTATATTAGAAGGTCCCGAGGCCATCTTCTTTTCAGAAGCCTCGGAGGATTATCAGGGAACGAGGAGAAAGCAAGGTTTGAAACGAGAGGATTCGGATGGTTCTGCAGTTTGTTATGGAAGGATAGATATCTGGATTTGGCCAAATCGGACACATAAGGAACATTAAGGTCTTTATGGATGATTTTATTTGTGACAAAGTAAGGAGCGATGAGGATTTTACGAAGGATTTTGGATTGTAAGGATTGGATACGAGAGGAATTCGATGGTTTAGTGGAGCCCCAAAGCTCAATTCCGTAAGTCCAAATAGGTCTTATTATTGTCATATATATGAATCGTTTGTAAGTGATTGTGAGCTTAGAGCGTTTGTCTAGTAAGTGATGCAGTAGTCGAAAAGATCGGGCGGTTTCAAGTCGTTTCAGTCTGGTATAGGGATTCCAAGTGAGTCGTTTGTCCAGATGGAGTCCTAAGTATCGGATTTGTTCGACAGGGATAAGAGGGCTATTGTTGAAGGATACTGTAGGACAGGAAGTCATAGGTTTACGGCGAAGAGTGAAAGTAATTTGATGGGATTTATTGGAATTTATTTTAATCCTCCAGTTCTGACACCATTTTTCAAGTCTTGTGATGTGTGATTGATGAGTTTGGGATGCAATAGATGGATCGTTGTTAACTGATAGGATACACGTGTCATCGGCATAGGTGGTGATGACAGTGTTGGATAATACATTAAATTAGAGATAAATCGTGATATAACAATAATGAAACGATACGTTGATCACCTGAACGTCTTTCTAACATTCGGTAGAAGGTGTGATGCTTCATAAAATAAAATTCGGTATACTTTCCTGATTGCAGATTATGTTTGTGATTTAGGAGTTGGGAGGGGGTGGGGGACTTCGCTCATTATATTTCATGCATATAAATATGCTCATATATTCTATCATCACCTTTACATAGATCCCTTCTGTATTGCTACAACTATCCATGCAAATCATCCAATATTTCCAATATCGTCCAATAACATTCAATATTTCACAGTATATTAATTGCACTTGTGAGATTCAGCTATGAAATTTTCATTAAAGCAAAAAAGATAAGAAAAATACATTGTACATATTATACAATGATATATATTTGTTTGGGATAAACAAATATGATATTAATTTTTCGCAAACCTAAAAGCCCTCAAATAAGCATTTTCGTTTCAATCAAAATATGTAATTTTTTTCTCACTATTCTACCTTTATAATATATATGCAATCGACAAATGTGAAAACTTCTCTCAATATTCTGCCTTATATTAACATCTTAATAAATGATTTTTTTCATTATTTTCTTATCTTTTATTTCCCTTTATGAATAAGTGTGAAATATATCGATATAGTTTTGATGAGCAATAATGTAGCTTTTCAACGGTTTTAGTAACGTCGATTTAACCTGAGGAGTTATGAACATCCCTATAACTACGTCCAATTTTTTTTAATTTCAAAACATACTCGTATTTAAGAGTTTTAGTGCATCCTAAAAACGAATCTGAATAGTTTTCTTTATGTTAAAAATTTGTTTGGCCCAATTTACAAGAAGCCTCTATGGGATTTTGTAATTGTTTATATATAAAAATCGTTTAATACATTAAGCAATATGGTTTTGTTATTTTACACAAAAAAGAGTATCATAAATCTTTTGTAAATGAAGTTGTATGGTGGAGTCGTATTGAAGTTATCACAATTTTCAGGGTTGCCAACCAAATATCTTAGACAAACATATGAAGTAAGAAATTTTAATTTTTCGATTGCTATAAAAAATCGTATTTAAGAGTTTTTTGAGGTGCGAAAAACGAATATAAACTTTATTCCTCCCTAAAAAAAAAATGTGCTATAGTTACTAGGTTTAGAACAATTTAGATTCCGATTTAGGAACAATATCATAATTGGTATATACCTACAATATAGAGACAACCTACGCGGCAATGTTGAGGTAAATATTGTTTATACCGGCAAAGTAAAGGCAACAATAAAACAGTAACATAAAAAAAATAATATATATATATATATATATATATATATATATATATATATATATATATATATATATATATATAATATATATATATATATATATATATATATATATATATAAAATATATATATCTTTTGTAAGTGAAGTTGCGTTTGTGAGGCTGGTGTCATGATGTTTAGTTAGAATTGCAAGAGTAATGTCTCATTGTTAGTTGGTGTATCGTAAGTGTACACAATATGTAGTAGGGTAACCAGTACTGAACCATAGGGTACTCCCGCCAAGATTGAACGAATTAAATGAAGAAATGTCTGCTCAACCGAGCAAAATCTTGAGCAAAGGTAAGATTGAAGAATCAAAAAGTATGTGTACGACAGTATGAAATTGAGTTTAAAGAGAAGACTCTGGTGACTTTGTCAAACGCCTGAGCGATATCCAAAAATACACCAATTGCGTATGATTTCTGTTCTAAAGCAACAAATGTGTTAAATTAACTAACAAACATGTTAATATATATATATATATATATAATATATATATATATATATATATATATATATATATATATATATATATATATATATATATATATATATATAATATATATATATATATATATATATATATATATATATATATATATATATATATATATATATATATATATACACATTTTTTTATATATTTAAAATCTATCCAGGCTTAAAAAAAAAACGATATATATATATGGTATATATAAATAAATAAAAGACAACGGAATACCGAAGATAAATAAAATAACATATTAGAGCCGAATGATAATAAAATAAATAATACACATTCCCACCAATGTACAATAAATACTTGAATAAAATCAGAATTGCAAATAATGAAATAATGATGCCTCTAACCTAATTTAGCGGTATGCACATCATACTAAAAAGTTAAATAAATAAAGTGAGAAAATAATTCTATTTCTCAATTTCAAACATAAATTAAATTCGTAGAAGCGTATTTGAACTGCTTTGAAAACGGCCCGGGCAATATTGCCTGATATACATGCTAGTTATATTTACCTCAGTCAATGGTCGAACGAGGCGTGTGTGGGTGTCCTTGTGTGGTTCAATATGAGCTGTCCTCGTCAGAGCTCATTAGCTGGACCAATAAACCTCATCAAAGACTTTGGATTCTCCCAGCGTAACAGACTCCTATATCATTGATTAAATGAGAGAAATTCGAATTTTCAAATTCATCTAATGTATAAAATCTAGTGTTCGAAATTCGATCAAAATCATTATTGAAGATATCAGAAGAACATAAATTAATTTTCATGTTTTCAATATTTTCAAAAAATATTCAACAGTTCAGTACCATTTGTTTGATTTTTAAATAGTTTGAAAATGAAAATGTAAATCCATCTTAAATTTTCAAAAAAATGTTTGATTCCATTTCGTCCACTCATTGAAAATTTGAGGATTTTTGTTTCGGTTACTATGAAATTTCGTATTTGAGGGTTTTTTACTATACTACATCTACTCCTTCGGTCAGTATTAATTGTTTAATTTCAACATTGTACTTATACTACAGCAATATGCCAAACATAAATTAGTGATAATAGAAAAAATATATAAACTAAAAGGGTGTAAAAAAATAAAAATATCTTGTCGGATATTATTCTTTGCGATTTTAGTGTTGTTTTTTTGTTTTGTAGAGAATTCAGGAAGATTTAAAATATAAAATAAATAAAATTAAAATAAATATAGGTATTACCAATCAAAATTTTGTATTTTTATTTCTTTATTTGCAAATAATAAATTTTTAAGAACTGAGAAACCTGTGTATGTATATATATATATATATATATATATATATATATATATATATATATATATATATATATATATATATATATATATATAGTGAGAGAGGGTTTATGAGATTGACGTTTAAAAAATATTTTACTTTTACAAATATTTGAAAGCTTAAATAGATCAGTTAGTTAGTTAATGGTGTAGCCTAGTGGCACCTTTAATTGATCAAATAAACTGCTTATAGTAACTTCTATTTTTCCACTATTCAATAATTTGAATTGTTTATGGTTACAGAACCGAATTCTCTAGAGACATACAAAAGTTATTAGAGATCCAGGTTTAACAGTTCGATAGTTATTATATTTCTAAAATTACCGTCTCACGAATAAATGCATAGCAGATATAGATACATCCTATGTATTTGTTATATATTATATTTATTTTACAAATAATATTGGGTACAACTAATAATATGCAATAACTATAAGTTTTATTTTAATTTCTTATTTGATGTGTTATTTATTTATTTGTTTGTATTCCTCTACTCGCTAGTGTCATTGGCAATCGTCAATTCACTCACACTTTTCATATTCTATTATAAAATCCAATAGTTTTCAAGGAATCCAGCAAGACTTCCACTTCTCTCTCCGCATCCTGCAACAGGTCCTTGACAGTCTCACGCATATTTATATTCTTTCGGATAACTGCATAATGTGTACAATCCACAAGTGTTGTACACAGTTCTAAGAGAACCATACCTGACGCAAGTAGGTGGATCTCGACCGTGGAGAAAATTTTTCGAAATGCGAAAATTTGCAGTGAACAATTCTGAGGCGGTACAGGATAATTTTCTCTCTTCTAGACCTCGTATTACTCGTACGCCATTTAGCACTATTAACTAGGAGGTTTAAGCAGAGCAAGTTTGGAGGGATTCCTTCTCCATGTATACGTATATAGCGAAATTGGCATCACTTCCGAAGCATCCACAGAATCCGTGCAGAGGGAATGTATCAGAATTCAGATGAAAATGATGCATCGAAGAATTATTAAATCAATTCCACCCCTGGACCATAACACGCACTTATATTGTATACAACAAATTACAAACAGTACCAAACTTCCTTGGTGTCACAAAGATATAAATATAAATGTATCACTATCGAAAGTTTCCAAAATGTCGATATGTCCAATCGAAATTTAAAAAAAAATTCTTATTTGATGTCTTATAAGCTTTTAATTTTTTTTTTAACTCTGTTAATTAGTGAAAAAGAAGTTTGAATATTAAGAAAATAACTTAAGGAATTTTATTCAAGAATAAAATGTAATGTATTTCCTCGCAATTACACACAGATCTTAACAAGCAGAATTTCCCATTGCCTATTAGTTGATGAATATTTAGTTATTTATTTGTAGTAATATATATTGATAGTTTCGTTGTTTTTTTCTTAATGCACCATTTAGTATGGATTCCTTATTGGAATTACTGGTATCATAACCTTTTAAATAAACCAAAATAAAACATTAGTTTCTGGTTGAAAATCGAATCATATTAATTCTTTTTAGGGAATAGATCGGATTAAACTTTATTTACTGAAAAAATAATTTCTCTCTCCCACTGAAACGGTGTGTCACGTTGACTGTAAATTTCCATCCAAACCTCAGTTTCTTTGTAAAAAGGATAAAATCAGTAAAGATTTATATTTTTTGGTAATGTACCATTATAAATGCTGAACTATGCTAAGAGAGGCAGAGCAAATCGGCCTACAAGTAAATGTAAGCAAAATGTATGATAATAAGCCGAAAAGTCCATCCCAATAACAGGATCTGCATAGAAGGAGTGAGAAAAATCAAATATCTCGGCTCCACCATTTGCTCAGTAAATTACCAACGGTTAGTGTTGCCCATAATCACCACAAGACCAAGGGCCCCTAACTGTTGCAAGACCAATGCCAGGACAGGTAAAAAAGCATCGATTTTTTAAATAAAAATTAAGGCAAAATAGTTGCTAATACTTGACAATCTTAGTTACTATATGTTAATAATTAGTACAACCAATATACTTTTGTATTTAACACCTCTAATTTTTCATTCGGGCTTAGTTAGGTTTCTCCTATCTAAAACAATTACAGTAATATTTCTATAGTAATAAGCCAATATGTAACCACAAAACTGTTGCGAGACACTTACGCAAGACCAAGACTATGAGCAAGACTGAGTTTGCAAGACGAAGAATCGTCACGGTCTCGCATTTGGACAACACTACTAACGGTCAGAAATAGAAAATTTTCTGCGTATTGCGATGTTGATATGGTCAAAAAAATAATATTATATTTATTAATTCTCTCAATATAATAAATAGTTTCCAATTCATTAATTTTATGCCAACTTACAGCAAATTTTTCACTACGACGTTTTGGCTCCTCGAGCCATTTTCAAGTCTCTCATGTAATCGTCTATTATACTTCTTATGTGAAATAAATGTGTCTCCTCATAATAATAAGTATCAAGATCCTCATGTCTTATCATACGTCAACCCACATGTTGTCTGTTTCATTGCTATTTGGTGATTTAATAAATCCGAGAGTGAATGACTCCTTAAGTTTTTAAGGTAGGACAAAGTTAAGGTGGTAGAAATCAAAACTATAGAGGTCAAAATATATTCAATTTAGATACTGGAGTGGTATTCACCTATAATCGCATGAACAATAGTTGATACTCCGTTCAATATAACTAACAAAACCCTACATACACCGTGATCCCATAATATCCCATTTGTCCTAGATATCCCAGAAAAATTCTCCAAATTTCACCAGAACCTTACATATCATCCAAATCTCCTTGCATAATCTCTATCCAGTATAATCTTCATAATCACCCATCTTCACAATCCTCCTCGAAGGTTGAAGCGGAAGTGGCCCAGAGACCTTCTGTGAATTAGCATATTATGGAGTTTTGGCAATGGCCAGATCCTCCACTCAAGCCAAGTATGTGTGATTATAGCACCTCTTTTCAGCCTTTACTGATTCTTAATATCAGTAATGCGGCTCAGTGCGAGGCGCTGGGATCTCCTAGAGTCCTGCCTTTCCTTCCAAGAGTGGGGAGAAAGGCATGGCTCGGAGTTCTTCTGAGTTAATGGATTCTGTAAATATTGTAAAGTATGCATGTATTTTATTTGTTATTTAAAAAACTTAAATAAATAAATAAAATATAAATAAATATTATTATTTATTTTTTTCCTTTTTATTTCTGACTGATCATCCCAACCATCCTTCTCTTCATTATTCATGGCAGTCAACCATCAACCCACAATTAAAAAAATTATTTGCTTTATCTTTCCTGATATAGCAGTTATTCAGAAATAATTGTAATTATTTTTATTAAATTAGGATTTGTAAACGTTTTTGATTATTTCTCAAATAAGTATCTGTAATTAGAATCTGTAAGTATCTATGTGAATATACTAAAAAAGATTGAATAGATTTTCACGGAAAATACTTTCAAAAACATAACTAACATAACATAATTGTATTGGTTCATACAATTGTTACTACTAGTCCGAGGCGTCTAAGTTAAGGAATTATAAATTTACGTTCATTATATATATATAGGATTAGGGTTTTGTTTGTAAATTAAGTTTATTTAAATTAGGCGATTCACTTTATTTGATTTTAAATGTTTCTATACACGATTCAAAATAAAATGTATACTATTTGAGTAATAACCAAATACTTACTTTATCCAGATGTAGATTTTCATTGTGACCACGTAATTGGAGAGTAATATTAGCTTGACTATTGGAGGAAATGTAACATATCGATTACGTGGCTTATTTATAACTGTTGTCATAGGGATAGAGACAAGGCAATTAATTAATTTCATTGTTGGTTCTGCAACGTTCAATTTCTCGCGAGTTTAGCACATTTATTCCCTTTCCTAATCAATAGTGATTTAATCACAATTATTACCAACAAATTACTAACGAGTAATCATATTTTAAATAATTGTATTATCTTAACATTTATTATTCCTATTTACTTTTATATTACTATAACCATTCGAGTGATAATTTAACTAACATTTAGGAGAATATTTCAAGTTTCAACAAACTCATTAGAACCATTTCTACGCTACATTCTATAAAACACATTTTCTCCAATTATTCAGCAGCTGACGCACAGAAGGTGTTCTTTTATTGGTTCCAAAACCCTAAAAATAAAAACAAATAAATAAATAAGATGTGTGTTTTACACCACACGGTTGAAGTGAAAACATTTTAATTCATATCTTCGATAAAACTCGTTATAATTTGTTTTTCGACACTTTTTTCCCTTTTCGCCTCTCTAACACGATGTCGCGTTAAGATACAAATTTTTATTATTGTCTATTACAAGGAGGATGAAATGATGAACGATTTCCTCGCTCACAGTATGCAGGTCCGATTTTTAGTTTATGAGATATAATCCATATCTTCCATATTACTCTTTATCATTTGGTTTTCAACACTAATTTTATTTTGTCTTCCTAACACGGCTTAGCGTTGAGATACAAATTCAAATTATTGTATTTTACAAGAAGGTTAAAATGATGAACAATTTCTTCGCTAACAGTGTGCAGGCTCGATTTTTAGTTTCGAAGATATTTTATGTGTAAAAACATTTTAATTAGTCGACTCTAGTCAAATTTACCAGAGCGTTAACAGTTTGGAAATTTGACGGATCAATCTAATTCACTTTCTAGAAAAAAGAGCCTAAAGAATGTTTCACTTAAATATATATATATATATATATATATATATATATATAATTATATATGTAATTATAAATAGTTAATTTATATATTTATATGTTATTATTAAAAAAATATACTTTGCTGAGAGCTTTTATAAATACGAAAACAGTTTCATAGTGATAGAAAAATCACATGGCCGATAAAGTGTTTCTTGACTCAGAAGGCTTGTAAATTTCCAATTAAAATTTGACCAGATCAAATTAACAGTTGCAGATTTTCTCAATTAGGCTAAGTGATAACAACGATTTTAATCTTCTCCACATAATGAAAAAAAAATCAATTTCCATCTTATCACTGACATTAATCTTTTCGTGTATAAAGGTAATAACTGAAGTTATTAGTGCTCATTTCAAGTTGCCCTGAGTTAATAATATAATCGAAAGGCCGGTCTCGTATCGGTGATAATCTCCACAGCACTTCAGCACTACAGCACTACAAACGGCTCGGATGGAGCCTTACCTAAGCCTAAATAGATTTAATTAAGTTCTAGCGATCAATAGCACTACTCGCTTGAAAATAAAATATATTAAATACAGTTTTAATTTTTTTAATAGTTGAAATAATTTTAAAACTTTCATTGAATGCAATGCAAGTTCATTTTTCACAAAAAATTAATAAATCATAATAATGAATACAATATTTTGAGTATATATATATATATATATATATATATATATATATATATATATATATATATATATATAATATATATATATATATATATATATATATATATATATATATATATATATATATACAGTCCCAATTTTTGATTTGTGCCAACAAGGTTTTCCCTTCGTAAAAAATTAAAGTAATTTTCTACAGTAATTAGCTACTAGTTACAGCTATAGTAATTAATACTTAACTGCAAGGCTGTTGCCAATCTCTTGCGCAAGACCAGGATCAAGATCAAGACTGAGTGTGCAAGACCAGGATCAACACCAAGACTTGTCTTGGTCTCGCATTTGGGCAACACTAGTAACCATGTACGAATACATATTACTGAATTGTTTAATTTTCTTCGTTCATATAAAAATATTAAATATGTATATATATATATATATATATATATATATATATATATATATATATATATATATATATATATTAGAAAATAACTTTACCCCATTCTTAGAGAAGAAAAAAGAACAATAGAAAATTTTTTTGGTGCTTATTCAAGGATTTTTATATTTCGTATACGCTTTGCAGTATTATCTTATATTGGATTATTTCTACTTACCATTATATTAAGACTGCATTATCATTTTATCAAATTTTTTCTGGATGTTTATACTCGTCAAATTATTTCAAGCCTGTGAAACTCGATGACTTTCTAACGGAAATAGCCGGTCGATGAGTCAAAGACCTGGTCACCGGCGGTTCAGTGTTTATTTAAATATGAAGCGGCTATTTTTACTCTACGGATTAATAACTAAATTCGGTATATTTATCGCAATTTTTTCTTTTTAATTTGTTATAAGAAAAAAAAAAGGAAATTGTTAGTGACACCAAATAGAATCAAAAATTCATTTTCTGCCTTAATTAATTTTACATTAAATTTTTCTATACTTTCCATCGGAAATAATAGGTATTTGCCCTTTTTTTGAAAGCCGCCAGTGGAAGGTGGGGAAGATTTTTTTATGAGTTTAGGAACCCCTACAATTTTCCTCTTTTTAAAATTATTTTGCATTTCTACTGCTCTTGTTAATGGAGTTGAGATTTTGAAATTCTATGAACCTTACAGATTTATATATATATATATATATATATATATATATATACATCATACAAACTTTATAAATACAAACTTTTGCTTGTCGATCAGTCAAAAAGTATGCATGTTTTGTTTGCTTGATTTGATCAAAATGTTTTTATTAATAAGATAAAATTATATCCTACAAAATAAAAAAAAAGTCATTGACATTGGACCATCTTTTTGCTTTTTGGATTCTGTACATAATTTCTTCACTTCGAAATTCGATTTGTATTATTTCGTTTTTGATAGCTCAAAACATAACGTGAGAACGAAAGTCCTATATAAATCGTCATGTATATGTATGTATATGTATATTTAATTTGTAACTTTTGAATATAATAAACCACATCGTTATAATTTGCAACATTTTTTTCTAAGTTGAAGTTCAATGAAACAATTTAATCCTTTTCGCCTTTTTTTTTTAAATAAATAAATAAGAGGCAAATAGGTTATCGGTAACGGATCTCTGCTGCTCACACTTCTCTTTTTTTATTTCATTTGGAACAAGACCCTTTTATCCGATTGGTCAGTGGGTTAGAAATTTATAAAAACCCTCAGCATGTGTTTTATCTAAGCTTTTTCGCCCATTTCAAGATATTATTTTCTTTTTATTTATTTAATGAAATTTATAACTGCATAAACAATACAACTAGTAAAAATGCACACATTAGAAATAATGACATAAACAGACTTGGAGAGATACTGCCCAGTGGTAGCACTCCCTATTTTATTATAGGTGAGAAGATCACGAGGCCATCTTCTTTTCAGATGCCTAGGATGATTATCAGGAATAGAGGAAGAAGCAAGGCTGGAAACAAGTGGATTCGGATGGAACAGGAGTTGATCATGAAAGGATAGGTATATGGCTCGGGCTGATTCAGCGGCCTATTTTAAGCCACAGAGATATCAATAAAAAGGAATAAAATTCGAATTGTGAATAATATATAAATTTCATATATATAATTCAGCAATTAGTAATTAGTAGTAAATTGTAGAATCAATTCATCAATATTTTTCTGTTAACTTTACAGACATGTTAGATTTTTGTTAGAAACCATGTGCACAAGCTCTGCTATTTTTCAGAATTATGTTTGGTTCCCCCACTCTCTAACCAAAGTCAACTTGGCCACACGTATTTCTGTTTTTAATTCACCATGGAAACGGCAACAAAACGACCCATTTTTTAAAAGTTGGTAATGAGAGGCGAATAATGGATATTTTACGATAATTTGTTCCATAGCGAAATAAAAAATAGGAAACGCGATTTGCATTCAAAGAAGATAATTCTTTCAATATGTTGGAATTTCAAGGGTATTATTTTCTATGATCTATTGCTATCAGGAAAAACACATGATTAAACTCTTTACTGCTCACAATTAAAAATAAACGCCCAGAGCTGAGAAATCTGAAGGGTGTTGTATTACACCAACACAACGCTAGGCCGCACACCTCATTGGTCAATAGCATTAAATTATTGAGCCTAGGATGGGACCACTTATTCCGGTCTCTGAAGAACTCCATGAATTGAAAGAAATTCCAAAAGGAAGAGGACATCGAAAACCTTTTGGATCAGTTTTTTATGGCATTATGCAGTTAGTGAAAAGATGGTAAAAAGTCATATTAAATAACAGTCAAAATATTTCAGATTAAAGTAAATTTTATGTCTATAATACATTGAGTTTCATTTCACCTTGAAAAACCGAAAGGACTTATTAGCCAACCCAATATTACGACACTGGTTGACCAGTTTCTGTAAGAAGTTCTTTGTTGGTTAAATGAAATGAAATGAAAATAAAAAAAAATTTTGTTCTAGGACTGCAGTTTCCTAAGAATAATGAAGAAGTTCCATAATTATGAACATTAGTCTGGCCATTGTGTTCCATGCGATTGTATTCTAGTCTTGTGAAATATATCAGAATTAACTTTATCATATTACATTTTCCACTATATTTGATATTTTATGTTTATATGGATTCTCGAGAACATTATTGGCTTTGAAAGAGAGAAGAAAGATATGTTATTGTGGAGCCGTGATACTTTAATCCGATTGGAAACAATTTATTTTTTACGCAGATTCTAACATGTTTTTTTTTTTGGCTAGATTTAAAACATTTATAGCTTTCAAAACATTGACTTTTGAAACCATCGGATTTTAAACCTTATTAATTATTTTAATATCTTTTATTGTATTTGTAATAAGGTTCTGGTATTTGAAAATGAGATATACTGCTTCTTGTGTTTGATATCATAAAAATCCACCACTCGCGAGGGCCAGAAAAGCCTTCTAGGCTCAGCTAGACTTTCATTGAAATTTTTCCTTCTTTCTTTTTTTGTTCCATCCTATTTATAATAAATATCAAGCTATAATCACTGAAATACTTCGACTGTAATTATCAATGTAGATGGAAGGCAAGTAGATTGGAAATTTTCATAATATAACCCAAGTTCCTTTAGTCACCGATTCTTGTCAAAATACGTCACACGTTAATTCCTTGTTAACTAATTCGGTATAAACTATTTAGAGCAACTAGACCCAAATTTTAACGTTGGTCCAGTTTTAATGTTATTCACTTAACAGAGAAAGTAAACTTTAATCACAAATATTGGTGCAACCGGGCCACTCTACTGCCATATTGTATATAATTGTACATTTGTTTTTATCTGTGTTCTATTGTCCTATTCTGTGTTCTTAAACTGGTTTTTAATAAGGAACCTTATGATCGAGGAAAACTCTGAGGTCAGTTTAATAAAAATAATTCATAATGGCAGTATTTCTTTCATTAATCATAAAGGATCTCCCGTAAGACAAGAAAAATATTTAAATCGCTGATACCAGACTTCAAAAGCTACTAAAATGCATATAAACTATCGTCTGAGTTTGAAGAAAAGGAGGAAGTTTAAGTGTTGTGTGTTTTTTTTTTAAGGAAACCACGTTTCTCTTTCATAGGAAGCATGTATGAGAAAAATATTTAATTGGTAATACCATTGATGCGGGTGAGTGAAAGACGCTGGGATCACCTAGAGTCCTGCCTTTCCCTCCACGATTGTGGGGAAGGGCTTGGCTCGGAGATCTTGAATGAATGAATATTGTGAATATTGTATAAAAGCATGTATGAATATTTATTTTGTTAGATTGGTTTATTTTTATTTAGTTTAATATCTTTTAGTTTATATACAATTTACTTTAATATTATTATATTGCCGTTTATTATTTTTATTTACTGTTTGGTATGAATGAGCTACTCTATATCACTATTACTATTGTCCTTGAATGAGACAGATTGTAATATCTAAATAAAGAAGTTAAAAAAAAAAAATAAATAACATTAGCTTCATGATAAATTACATAAACTTTACTTTAAACACAAGAATGATTTGTCTTTGTTAAAAAATGTCAAAGATTCATTTGAGCGGGTAAACACTGCTAAATTCCGTTTAAAAAAAAATCGTATATTATTCTTGATTATTTTATCATATTCCAAGTAAACTACGGATAAGCCAATTTTAGAAAAACTTTCTTATTTAATAATCTTTAAGTCCATATATAATATATATCCAATTTATTATAATCTTACTCTGATGAAGGGGATTTACAAGACAGGAAATATGAGATTTTTCATTGAAAAAATAGATTATCATGGTTACATTTTATTCATTACAAACATATGGATCTTCAAGCCTATTTAAATATACTTACGAATAATAGGGACACATAAAATCGTTTATTACACAATTTATTGTAGGTTGTAAACAAAAAAATAAATCATCCTCAATCGTGTCCCATTTTATCACCGCTAGAACGACTGCAATCGACTTAAAGGACACGCGAATTGCTCCATTGCGGTGACGATGGTCGCAGTTACGAGCTGGTGATAAGAGTCCCTTCGGGAATAAGAATCACGATATAGCTGTCCTTGATAGCTGTCTCAGCCTTACAGATAAGTGCGGAATCGATATATCGAAAGGTGGATCCGTAGTCGATAGTGAAGGTCACTGAGTCCATCTCAATTAGGGCTTAATTCAATATGGAGTTTTTTGCTTATTTCTCTTTTGGATTCATATTATCCATACCTTAAAAAAAAAAAAAAAAAAAAAAAAAACAGGTATTTATTTATACAAAACCAATGATGACACGATTAATGTACCTTTATATATATATATATATATATATGTGTGTTCATATGATAATAAAGACGCTCTGCTGTCTTTCATGATGCAAATGTTTTTGCAAATAACGCAGGTATGAGCTTCATTTTATGATATTTGCATATCAATAAGATAGTTGTCATTATCAATAAAAATTTCATCGAAATACATATGTAGAATACATATGAGTCGAATTATTTTCAAAGTGAACCCTAATCGATATTTATGAAAATCGAGATAAAAATTAATTCTTATATTGAAACAACAACAAACAATAAACATAAATTTATTTTGGAAACCACTCTTTTTCAAGGGGTAATACTATTGCCCCATACACATATATGGAAGACAAAAAGATACATATTTTTTTAATCCTCCCTCCCTAATCATATAGCAGATTTTCTCAACATTTTTTTTTTTTGTTTAAAAAAGGGGAAATATCACTTAAAAACTACCTTTCCACAAATCACCTGGATACGACCTACTTACCTCTCAGATCCTTAGACAACTCATTCTTAAAGCTGTCGTATTCCTTACATACATATACAATAGCATCCTACGAACCACACTTTCCTCTTGTATGGCAACATTCTACTATTATCTTATTCCCGAAATCAGGCAAATCTCCCAACAGCTTAACTTACTACAGACCCATTAGCCTACTTCCAATCCTTTTAAAAATCGCTTAAAAGATCCTCCTGAACCCTACCGTTTATAGAATCTCAAAATCTTCCTTCACATCAGTTCGGATTCTGTTTCCAACAACCCACAGTCCAACAACGACTTCGAGTGGTCGATCATATTTCCGTAGCCCTGGAAAGCAATCAATATAGCTCGTGAGCATTTCTGGACATACTTCAAGCTTTGACCGGGAATGACACGCCGGGTTTGTTTTCAAACTTAAAACTCACCTGCCTCAGTCTTTATACCTTGTCCTCCGCTCCTTCCTCTCTGATCGTACCTTCCGAGTTTGCTGCGGCACTGGATTTTCCAATTGCTATCCAATTGAGGCTGGTGTTCCTCAAGGTAGCGTATTGGGTCGCGTCCTTTACATCCTCTTTACCGCCGATTTCGTTGTCCATCCCGATACCTTCTTGGCAACATTTGCTGATGACACCGCCAGTCTATCATCCGACTCAGATCCTGATATAGCATCCTTAAACCTCTAAAGACACCTCTCCCTGATTGAGCACTGGTGTCATAAATTGCGTATTAATGTAAATGAATCCAAATGTCAAAACATTATCTTCACACTCCGACCAAGCTCATTTCCTCCCGTTCACTTTAATTCCAGCCAGCTTCCGTTCTCAGACACAGTCCGTTATCTTGGCTTTCTTTCAGACAGACGACTAACGTCATAGTAGACATAAAAACAGGAACTTAACCGACGATACGGCCAACTATACAGACTAGTAAATAGAAAATCTAAACTTTCTATTGAAAATAAAATACTTATCTACAAGACGATACTTAAACCTACTTGGACTGTTTTTGGAACCTTTTCTAATCATGACCAAAACGTGAGTTCTCGAGAAGTTGATAAGATTGACGAAGGTGTATAGATACAATCCTAAATGTAACGCCCTAATACAAGGAGAAGTGTCTGAAGCCTTCAAAGTTCAAATGGTCTTACGGCAGGGAGATGGACTCTCGCCAATGGTGTTAAACTTAGCAATGGAGAATGTGATAAGAATATCACGTGAAAATGTAGAGATACACGTCGAAATGGATCAAAACATCGTAGCTTATCCAGATTCTATAGCTGCCCTCGGAAGTAATCAATAAGACAAAGAGAAACTCGTTAAGAGTCTAATACCAATAGATGAAGACAAAACAAATCACATGCTGGACAACTAACCCGACAAAATAAAAAGTAAATCGTTCCCAAGAGTCTACAAATTCAAATACTTTAGGCCAACAAGAACGTCAATGAATTACCAAAGTATGAGAAAAAATATTTTGGCCAGATATCGATCTTTTTTGTTTGTCCTAGGCCCTTTTCAGTTTTTTATTCCAATCTGGCCCTATCTTGGAAAGCCATAAAATAAGAAAGGCCTACATTCTAGCGGCTGAAGTTTAAAGTAAATTTCGATTGAAAAATTACCTTTCGTATATTTCGTAGATTTTGATAAGTCACAATAGATCTATGCATATTACTGAATTTTCAAGTTTTGTAGTAAGCTGTTGTATGTTTGTATAAAGTCTAGGCAATCCAAGCTTCTTTATTTTCTCCTTTATTTTTCTATTTATTTACTATAATCATCCAATTATAGTTTAAGTATCGTGGTTATAACTCCATCTTCAGAACTATATTATACTAAAATACATTAAAAATATATTTATCAATTTTCTAATTATACTTTAATTAATACATATTTTCTGTAGTTAATCAAATGTATTTCTCATTTTAAAAATGGAATACCATCTTTCATATTGTGTGTTCAATTATCAATCAGTTTAGTTGATATTTTAATTATTTAAATTCATGCAAATTTCATTTAAAGTTAATTAATTTGTAATATCGTCATAATGAGATGTAGGTTTTTTGTAACATTATTGTAATTTACGGTTATGTTATTAGGACCGTTCATGCAACCAGTTCTAAGTATTGTAAACCTCTTAAATTAAATTTGTAAAATCGAGAAAATTATTTATCATATGTTTACATATGGCCGCTAGCACTCTCGATTTTAACTCAGCCTATGGTCCTGTAAAGTGTTGCTAACTTCATAAATGCACCGAGAAGATTATTTTGTTGTGTTTGATTATTTTTATTTTTTATGTGAATAATATCCACATAAATGGAATGCCAAGACAACTACGATTTCATCTATGTATTCATCAAGTTCTTTGATGAATACATAGCCTTTGGCATTTTAAAAATAAATCAAAACGTTAATAAATGCATTATGGACCCACAAACTTTGTTTACAGTACAGGCATAATCTTATTATAACTAACAACTTATCAAGTTAGCACAGACAGGTTATTTGCCATTCATTCAAAATTTGTGCTAACTGCTTAGCATAATAGCACATTAAGCGTATACAATAAGTGTTTTGTTATATATCATGTATAGTATTTTTTATATTTTGTTGTGATTATTTCTTATAACTTTATTATTATCTAATATTTAAGGTCAGTCGAAGTGAGTTTTTTAGGTTTCGGTATTATGAAACGTATTGCTAGAGAGTAGAGAAAAGAACAATTATGCATTTTAATTACAATTATTTATTAAAAGTAATTACAAGAAGATAATTCTAAAACAATATTTGAAAATTAAATAAATCTTATTTATAATAAAAATGTATACTTATCAGATCATATTTATTTTACATTTAATAGATGATTATTTTTATTAGCATAAATATATTTTTTATTAATCAAGAAATTGCAATGAAGCAACGATAATTTTTTTTAAATTATTTATTATTATTATTTCTTGTATAAACATATATAATTCATATTTGATTCTTAGCACTAAAGTTACTGCCCGATAAATTTTATATATAAATATTCTATAAAATATTGAGCAAAATTTCCACTTACTTGAGCCTCCTTCAGGAACCGAGTATAAACTTTATGAGCTCTTAGTGAGAGCACTCAATATTTCAAGCCAACCTGAAAGCTCCTCAGAGATTATTTTTATGCCCTTTAAATAATTTATAAAGTTTTTACTGAAATATAGATTTTAGTGCATAGTTTTACCACATTTTTGGTATGCCATGAAAAAGAAATGTTGAATTTTTTTTTTATCCTCTATTTCTTGGAGTTCCCTACTTCCTTTTGCCATCTTTTCTTCTATATTTGTCTATCTTGTGCTATGATTGGATCATTCTATTTGGTTCTTGGCCTTCCATTTTTGGCAACTATTAAGAAATTTATTGTTGAGTAGAGGCTTCGGGTGGATTATTCCAATCTTATTATTACGCCCATCTAACTTTTTTTGACTTCATATTATTTTTTTTTTTGCACTTACATTTATTTATCCGCACCTGTCAATTATTATTGACAATCAGCAGATGTGCTGGCTTAGTAATGAGAGAAAAATAAAATAAAATAAAAAATAAATAAATAAAAAGGCTTGATAGGCATGAGGAATAGCAATACCCAGCGGTATCCCTTCCATGGCTTTTATTTACTAAGATTATTTTAGCAGATCCCTCATCCAGACCCTTTTCAGTCGTCTTCTGGAGTTCTCGGGCATACTAGTTGTGGCCATTTCTTTTACCAGCTGGTTGGAGTGCCCGTTGACTTCATATTATTAAATATTGATTGAACAGTTTCTGTAAGCAGCTCATTATTGGTCCTTTTCCTCCATGCGTTATTGCTCTGATCAACAATCACTGCTATCATGGCTTAAAAAAAAAAAAAAAAAAAAAAAAAAAATTTTTTGTCTGCGTGATCATCTTTTATTGGTCATAATCTTCCTTTGATATGCATGTTATCAAATTTGTTCAATTTACGTTTTGTTTTCGGAATTTCAAGAGATACGCTATAACCTAGTGTTACACCAAGTTGAAGTGGCTCTATCCGTCCAACCTGTACTTCCTTGCTACCTTTCTATACCAAGCCATCAGAACTCAGGACCTTCCTTTATATAATTTTTTTTTTCGCAACCTAAAATTTAGGTATTCCATTCAATCCTGTCCCACTAGATAGCGTACTTCTGACCTCTATTCACCTCCTCACCGAACTGCTGCTTATGACAAATCCTTTATAATTCAAGCCGTCTCCTTCTGAAATACCATCCCTCCCGATATCCGACATGCGCAATCAGTTTCCACATTTAAATCTCTCCTTTTTAAGCACCTACTCCTTTCCCAACCCGATTGATCAATGTACGAAATGTAAATAAGAGAACTTTTTAGTTACCCCAGAAATGATTTTATTTTTTTTTCATGTTTGTTTTATATATATATATATATTTGTTTGTTTCTATTTTTTTTTTCTTCCAATATTTTAATTTTATTGAGATTTATAAATATTTAATTTAATGTATGGCCACATCTCAACTTTCAGTTGAGAACAAACTATTAATCTACAAGACAATCCTGAAACCTATCTGGACCTACGGACTTGAACTATGGGGGACAGCAAAACTTTCCAACATCAAACGCATTCAATCCTTCCAGTCTAAAGTTCTCCGAACAATAGTCGATGCTCTCCCTTTTATGTAACCAATAAAACCCTACACAATGACCTTAGTAACCCATTTGTACTTGACCTAATCCCAGACAAATTTTCCAAATTTCACCAGAATCTCACTCATCATCCTAATCCTGTAGCACAGTCTCTATCTACCTCCAGTCATCCCTACAATCCTCCTCGGAGGTTAAAACGGCAGTGGCTCCGCGACCTTTTGTAAAAATGTATATATTGGAGTACTGGCACTGGCCAGATTCTTCACTCATGTCCTGAGCGTCTGTTACTCTAGTGCCCTCTATCAGCCTCCACTGGGTTATTATACCAGTGACGCGGCTGGGAGAGAAGCACTGGGATCTTCTGGAGTCCTACTTTGGCTTCCACAGTTGGGGGACAAAGCTTGATTCGGAGTCCCCTGGGCCAATGTAAATATTGTACATAGGTGTGAATGTGTTTTATTTGTTTTGTTATTACTCGGCTGGTCTGTTGTTTTAATTATCTTGTATATTACTTTATCTTTTTATTTATATATATATATACTTTTTTTTCTCCTTTCTTATGTATATATTGTGTGAATAAATACTACAGCACTAGTATCAATGCCCTTCAGTGTGGCAGACTGTATTAATACTCAATAAAAGTTTAAAAAAAAAAAAAAAATGTATGGCCACAGGCATTTTCTGTATCTATAATTAGTCCTAAAGGGACAACAGTCCCAGGATAGTAAAAAAAATATTTTCATTTCATTTTCATGTTCATTTCTTCTTATTATTGCTATTTGTATTTTTTGTCGTATATTTATGTATTTTGGTGTAATTAATTTTTTTTTTTTACTGTTTGATTATAACCCTCCTCCGTGGTGTTATCTCAACTTTTTTCCTGCATGTCATTGAGTGTGATCTTGGGTTTATTTTGTTTTCAGTCCGGACGATGCCAGTATTGGTAAAACCTTGAAGTGTTATTTTATTCTTTAATTGCATGCTAGAGATTCGAGGCTGGAAGGCTGAAACTTTTTCAATTATAATCTAAAAGTTATTATGCGTATATTATATTTTTTTGCAATATAAATCTTTCTGAAATTCTATCAGTAAGATTGGAAAAATAAATCCTTTCGTTAATTCCATTTCATTGTCAGGAATTATGAGGGTTTCACCCTAAATGGTCTAATATCAAATATTTTATGAAATTCCGTATACTTCTTGCACTTGAGCTTCGTTTTTCCTAACCAAAAGTTTAATTTAAAAACAGTTTCTACAGTAAATTGTATTATTTTAGTATTTATTTAGAAATATAGATAGTTATATAATTAATAGAAAATGTGAGGAAGTTATGCTGAACCTACTTAACAGACGTTTCTTCATCCAGTTTGAAAATTTTTAAAAATGAACTTTAAGGGTCGATCACCATCGACTCAATTTAGTTATAAATATGAATATTATTTGAGTTACGGCATTATGAAATATATAAAAAGTATACTAACAACCAAAGTATACTGGAACCAATCTACGAATATTGCAATTGCAAGAAATTAAAAAAGATACCAAACCGTGGACGACCTCTTTCAGAAAGAACAGAAAAGAAGAAACAATTTTAACTCGGCTTAGAATTGGACATGCAGCCTTTACCTATAGCTACCTAATGAGAGGCCTGGAACCACCATTTTGTAAAACATGCAAAACATCACTTACACTGAAACACATTGTAACAACTTGCAGACTATACTCTGACACCAGAACAAAACATAATATACCTTCCAACATATCTGAAGCACTTTCAGATGACGAAGAAAAGATACAAAAAGTATTTGAATTTACAAAATACATTAAATTTGTACACCTAATTTGATTACATCTAAAGCCGCTAATGACCCGATCGGGTAGATGCGGAATGTAACAATAAATAAATAAAAAGTATACTACCCATATGAAAGACTGTTGTGAAAAGCGTGAAGGCAGGGAAGTGATCTTCGACATGAGTTATTTCCCAGCGACTTAGTCCTTTCATAGCGGGCGAGGCCCGGACAAAAAGGACTCGGAATAAAGGAGGTGTCCACAGCGTCAAAGAAGTCCTAACATTAGTTAATGATATTGCCACCAGCCTGCAGGTTCCTCGTTAGCCTAATGGATCTATCTGGCTCATAACACTGATTGGCTCAATATTATTTTAGTGACTAATTAGTAAGTAATTATTGTATTGTAAGTTAACTTTATTCTATAAAAGAAATATTATATATATATATATATATATATATATATATATATACATATATATATATATATATATATATATATATATATATATATATATATATATAT
Organism: Nezara viridula; assembly: GCA_928085145.1. NCBI lineage: Eukaryota > Metazoa > Arthropoda > Insecta > Hemiptera > Pentatomidae > Nezara > Nezara viridula. The sequence continues at coordinate 157,696,160 of OV725079.1, read as the reverse complement.
ATATATATATATATAGTATAAATTAAAAATATAACCTGACTACAGAAATTGGTAAATTTTATCCACCAAGGGGGAATGTAATTCCATATTTACTGATACATCTTTGTAGATTAATAGAGAAATTGACATCTGCGAATATTTAACCTTGGTGTAGTGGTCGGGTCCCTTTCATTACACATTACTGCCCGTGGCAAATATATTTCGTCCCTTGAATCGATGCACGTCAACATCCGAAAGGGCCTTGAAGTGTGATGGGGACCAGACTACCAAACCTATTTTAAATATTCGTAGATGTCAATTTCCATCAATCTACACAGATATTTCAGTATATATGGAATTACATTCTCTCAGGGTGGACACAATTTCTCAATTTCGATAGTCGTTTTTCTTTTTAAATTAAAATATTTCTTTCCAGAGCAGAGCCAAGTTGGAGGTTCTGCTTCCAACCCGGTTGCCTTTACAATGTCCAACAGTCGATGGTGGAGAAGAATCGAATCGATAGCCTATCAATCTCGAACGACGATATATATATATATATATAACAAAATTGGTGAATATCAAACACGCCGATGTTAAGGAATTACTCTATTTCCGGAAATGTCTTTTCTCGGAGATTTTATTCTCCAACGAAAAATTATAGACTTTGAAATATAGATAATTTTGAGCAAAGAAAAACTGTAAAGAAGCTATACTAGCTTTACTTGGCAGACATTTTTTTTCTTAGAATTTAAGCTTCAATTGTCAAAAGAAGATCGTACGGAATAAATTAAGCCATTAAACATAAAAATTGATCCAGCCGCTCGCTCAAAACAGCGTCAAAAAGCTTTTTGCAAATTGATAAATTACATTTTATTTAATAAAATATCAAGCCAATATTTTTAGCTCAATTTCTTTTTTTTTCAGAACGCTCAGGGTATCTCATCGAATAATTTGAGCAATCAAAGTTAGAGTGGGATCGAGCGGTTCGCTTAAAAAATCGTTACATAGCTTTTAGCGGACGACACAAGCATATAACTTTCGCTTCGCTTAGTCGGGTAAAAATAGATAATTTTGTACAATGTTCAGTACTTAATAAATTTTAGTTTTACACTATTTTATTTATGATTGTTTTTTTGTTTGTTTTTTTTACATTCCTATCGCCTTTTTCAACGGATCTTAACGTTTCAGAGTCCACTGAGTCTGAAAAAGACATTCTACATTCTTAGCAATTAGTCTGTCTCTGATTATTTTAATTATTTTGCGAATTGGTTCAATTTAATATTGTTGTTTAAAATAATGTTTAATTATTTTGTTTTTAATTTAGATTACCTCCCACCTAAACATATCTGACATTCGGGTTTGTATGAGCCGAGGGTATTTCAAAATTAAAACACAAACCCTTCCCCGGTGAGTTTCCTCAAAGGTGAAAAAAATTGTGCAAAATTAAATTTTGAGAAAGAAGGAAAGATAAAAAGAGTAAATATGAGAACTGTAAAAGATGAAAAATGCATGCACATAAAAAATATTATAAAATTAAATATTCAATCAATTAAAATGGAAAATAAATATAAATCCCCTTTTTGAATGTTTAAAATATTTATTATTAAATAAAAGAGATATATACAAACGTTAAAAACCAAATAAAGAATGGGAAAAGATTATTGAAATGCACTTAAATATAATGAAAAATAAAATACAATGTTCAGTGAAAATAAAACCAAATTAATCTCTAATAACAAAATATCAGCTTCCAAAATTAAAGAAAAAAAATAACTGCCAATAAGAATAAAACTAATTTATCGTGAGAAACAAATCTAATTAATATTCAAATGTTTTTGGTAACGGTGAGAATAAACAACGAGCCAAGTTGGAGGATCTGCTTCAGCCCGGTTGGTTACCTTTACGATGTCCAACAGTCGATGGTGGGGAAGAATCGAATCGATAGCCTATCGATCTCGAACGACGACTGCTGATGCGCCGAACTGCTGTTCTTTAAAAATGGCGCTGGGCTGTTGGCAAGTGAGATGAGGTGAGTCTGGACTTGGTGGGGGTAGACTTCCACTACACGTCTAATGTCAACAAAGGCTAATTCCAGACTGACCACCCCTCCGTATTTTGAAGTCTTAATCCCTGGACAGGGTATTACTGCCACGCTGGTGTGTATATACAACGCGGTAATACATCGCCAAATAAACCTAAATATACAAATAATGTACAATTCTGGGACAATTATCCCTCATTTTTTACCAAAAAAAAATAAATAAACATTTTATTATTGACATATAAAAAGGGGTGAATGGTGAGAAAAAATAAAGATAAAATCGTATGCGGCGTTAATACGGGTGTTGTTTTAGAGGTTCAACCAAACCTATTGTAACCATAGTGAGTAGAACGAGATTCCTTCTGTGGGTCAGCCAAAAATACATACAACCAATAATTGTGTTTAGTAAGACAGGGCTTCACGTTCCGACTGAGAAAGATCTCACTCAACTATTGACTAAGGAGAACTATCCGCACTGTACGGGTGAAAGGAACTCGTTTGTTCAACCCAGTATTCATTGGGAAGAAGAGATGAACTTACATCCGGAAGACCGCCAGAGAGGGTGGAAGAAGACGTTGGCTGAAAGAAGAGCAGGCCGTGTGCTGCTGGTGAAAAAAAATGTAATTGGCCTGAATGCAGCAGTGAGTTGCAACGCATGCGCTACTATCCACTGCTGCATAACACCCGTCTTACCTTAAGGGTAGTGTTCAAATTAACAAAAGTAACCAGTAAGCGTACTATAGGGGAAGATAATAGTAATAAGACATTGATGATGAAGAAGATTGCCCATCAATCACAAATATTATGTCGATTTTTAGCAAAATCATTATGATTTTTTTTAAGAAACATATAAGCACGTTTTTGCAAATAACGCGGACCGGTCGTTCTTTTACAATAAGGTATGCTTTATAATTCCTCATATCTGGCTCTTATTATATGACCATTATGTAACCATTACGTTCTACATCTCTGTTACATTATATAATATAGTAAAAATAAAAGCGTATTATTATCGGAACTCAGAGTTTTTCAAGAGGTTCGAACTGGATAATTGTATATATCCTGGAACTGCTGAGTGCTCTTCTGGAGGCACTTCACTTCTTCATCGATAAACTCTTTTGTAAAGCTATCCCTCGTCCTGCATCGTGTATTTTTTTTTCAACGAACTGAAGCCTCGTACCATTGAGTACAGAGTAAACTTGAACACAGGAAAGAGCAGAAACAATACAGCATGTATACCTGTAGGTATTTTTTTCTTCCATGTGATATACGATAGTATTTAGGTCAATACATTTTATAAATTCCAGTAACCGGCGTAATTGCAAGATAAAATAACGTTATAATTATATTATATAGAAATTTTTATTCCATGTTTCATGCTTTCCGAATGTTGATAGGAATAACGTGACTTTGGGTTATATATCAACCTTCTCTCGCATCATGAAATATTAAAAATAGAATGGAAGATAGTTTTAGAAAAATCATTGAAAGACAATTTATTTATGCAAAAGTGGGATTAGTAAAATCATTCTGTGTTTGTCTTACCCCTTAAAAATATATATTATTCACCCATAATAGTTCATAATAACCTAATAATAATAATTATTTATTGGGCTTATTATTTAAGGCCACCAACCGCTTATTACACACCTCCCTCCACCGTTCGCCATCCAAACCCAGTCCCTTCAGATCGGCTTTCATGCAATCTTCCCACCTTCGCTTCGGTCTATCCCTCGGACGTTTACCATTCGGTACAGAAAATATAAATCTTTTAGGAATTTTATCGTTAGTAAGTTCAACAAATTTACAAGCTCATTTGATTCGCAGCGATGAAATTACCTCAATTATATTACCCGGATACAGTTCACGCAATTCAGCGTTTTGTAACCGTCTGAACTATAATAACCTAATACCATTTCTATTTTTAAAGTGAAAACTTCTTTAGAAACAGTTTGGAATTTTTTTGTGGACAGTAAATCAGATTAAACCGTCAGATCTCCGATGCGTAATGGTCGGGAAAAGTCGGCTGGAGTCGACTAACTAAAGCGCTTTTTCATATGGATTAACATATCTCAAAAACTAAAAATCGGAACTCCATACTGTGATTGGGAATTGTTCAGTGTTTCATCCTCTTTGTAATGAACTATTATTCAAAATTGTATCTTAACGCGACGCGGTGTTATAAAGGAGAAAAGGGAAAAAATATTGTCGAACATCAAATGATAACGAGTTTTATTAAAGATAAGGATTATATCTCAGAAACTAATAATTGGACCTGCATACTGTAAGTAGGGGAATTGTTCATTAGTTTATTAGTTCTTTTAATTAATGTGTCATATCTAATCAAACGTAGATAAAATAATTACTTTTAAGAATGAAAATAAAAATTGTAACCCCTTTCTACCAACTTTCGTAATTAATTGGAAGCTTAGAACGTTTGTCTAGTAAGTGTTGGAGCAGTCGGAAACGTCGAGCGGTTTCTTGTCGTTTCAGTATTGTATGAGGATTTTAAGTGAGACGTTTGTCCAAGTGGAGTACTAGGTATCGGATTTGTTCAACAGAATTAAGTGGGATGTTACTAAAGGATATTGTAGAACAGAAAAATCATAAGCTTATAATGACAAAGGTGTTACATTGATACTATGGTAAAGGTAATTTAATGGGATTCATTATAGTTTATTTTAATCCCCCCCCCTTTTGATACCATCTTTTAAGACTTGTGATTTTTGATTGAAGAGTTGGAGGTGCAATTTATGGGTCATTATTAACTGACACGTGTGTCAATGAAAAGCTTGTTCTATGTCGAAAAAAACTCCGTGTCGTATATTGTGCGCTCCAATGAAAAGAAGATAAAATAAATACGGCATTAAGTTTGAAATAATGCAAAACCTAAGTTGCTACTAGTATTAATACTACACTTTTGTACTATTAATAGTTCTATATTGAAATAAAATAATTAATATATCTTGTAAATAGTATAACATTATTTTTTATTTTCCTCCCTACCTTGCCTTTAAGACAATACGGGAGTTTGCAGCAGTGACTTGATACACGTTGTATAACAAATCACTGTTGCATGTTTATCTATTTACATTTTTAAATTGCTGTGCACACAGCCTGCTTGATAATTTTGTCACTTAGTTATTGTTCTCCATCTTCTTCTCCTGTCCTAATTAGCGGCCTTCCAGGTACTGCTTCTTCACGCCTTCCCAGGGAGAAGTGGGTTGGGCCCACAGTTTTTTTCCAGCCGCATACGAAACTTTTAAAGTGCGGGTAGTTTTGTTTAGACATTAGTTGGGGTAATTGTCCTTCTGTAAGAACGAAAAGCCCTGTATCCCTCATTAATTTGGCCCTCAGTGCCTCATAGCTGGTGCAGGCTACAAGGATGTGCTCAGCGGTTTCAGGTACTCCACAAGTGGGGCATAAGGGGGCGATATTTTTACCGTGTTTAAAAAGTTTTGCTCTGAAACCCCCATGCCCCGTGAGGATCTGTGAGACCCAGTAGTCCGGGAGGACCCATTTCTTTTCTAAGCGCGATTTAATGGTGGGAAAGAATTTTCTTAGTGTGGACCCGTTTGGGGTTGTCACCCATCGCCGATTCCATTGTTCCAATGTATCCTCCCGGAGGATCATCTTCCATCTTCTGGGGTCATCACAAATCCTCTCCCGAATGTTTGCTGGTAAATCCGCCAAGTCATCCCTCTTAATGTTGTACCGATAAAGGTCTTCCCGCAGAAGGAGGTCGAGAGGAATACCTCCTCCTAAGACCTGCACCGCCTCATGGGACACAGTTCTGTATGACCTGGTTACTCTAAGCAGGGCCATCCGCTGGATTGTTGCCAACTTGCGCTTCTGACGGTACGAGAGATTCCGGTTCCATGCGGGGGACGCGTATCTCAGGATACCAACAACTACTCCTTTATAAATGGACATAGTTGCTGGATATCTAAGGCCCCAAAAGGCCCCCCCCCTATGCGACTGAGACCATTAAGGGCTAAGGTTATCCTATTCCTTAAGTAATCCAAGTGAGGCGTCACGTTGAATTTTTTCCCCAATCCTAATTCCAAGATAGGTGACTACCTCACTTGGACATATTCTGGAACCTTGTATCACCAAGGTTATGAGGTGTGCCCTATCGGTCGAACCTCTCAAGAGGATGACCCGCCATCCTTAACTTCTTTTTCTCGCACCATTCTTCTACAAGGTTGGCACAACGTTCAGCTTCATATTTTAATCTGGCCCTGCTATTCGAGGCCACTACAACAGCCAGGTCATCTACATATGCAGTGGCGGGGAACCGCTCCTGTTCTAGCACTCCCAGCAACTCGTCAAAGACCAGTTTCCATAGGGCAGGGCCAAGGACAGAGCCCTGTGGACAGCCCCTTTCCACTGTATCTTCTACTTCATAGAAGCTACCTTTAATCTTCAATGTCCTATCGTGGAGATAGCTTCTGATCAAGCCATACAAGTTGCTGGGAGCTTCATGACTTTGCAACTGCTGGAGTACGCTCGGCCACCAGACACTATCGAAGGCGGATGATATGTCAAACAGGAGGAGCATAACATACTTCTCCGCCTTCTCTTCGACATCACAGCGCACTCTCAGCAGGGCATCTGCGGTTCCCCTGCCTTTAGAGGATCCGTACTGCCGTGGATGGCTCGCTCTCGAGAAGACTTGCCGTAGGCTGGTGAGTATCAGGTTTTCTAACACCTTGCTCATGACTGGGAGGAGACATATAGGTCAATAAGATTTGGCTAATTGCTTATCTTTGTCTCCTCCTTTGTAAATGAGCTTGACGTTAGCGATTTTCCAGATTCTTGGGAAGTATTCCCTGTCTAGGCAATCATTATAAATAGCCAGCAATCTTTCCTCTATATAGGGAATACTGTTCTTGAAAATTGACGCGTCAATGGTGTCTAAACCGGGGGCACGACCAATCTTTGGCTTGTCCACGGCAGTGCGAAGATCCCATATGTCCCATGGTGGGCACAGGTCCATGCCGGGAGGGTATACCGTAGTGCGTCTTACGAACTCCTCCTCTTCATTATCTTGAGATGGATCATCCCTGGGGTAAGTCTCTGTAATAAACATCTTCGCCGATTCTTCTGGAGTTTTTGCCTGAGTACCGTCATACTTTATCGCTGCGATTACTTGCATTGGATTCAATTTACCCAAGGCTACTTTGTACGGGATACCCCAGGGGTTTTTAGATGATTCCTCAACGATGAATTCATCCCAAGACCTACGTTTATGTAGACGCACCTCGTTTCGGTATACCCTGGCTTTAGACCTGTACTCGTCACGAAGAGTAGTGCGCCTCTCATCGCAACTACACCGCTGGTACGAACGCCGGGCCTTGTAGAGCTCTCTCTTCATGGTGGTTAAAGCCGGCGTCCACCATGGGACAGGTTTAGCTCTCGCCTTCCGGTGCTGGAGAGAGTCCTCAGCGGCATCACGGATGATGTCAGTGATTCTCGAAACCCTGTAATCCAGGTCATCAGTGTAATCCGTTTCCGCCACATCCCAGTCATCGTCGACTAGTTTCTCTTCCAGCGTTGACCGGAAGGCATTCCAATCTCCTTTCCGAGTTCTGTAACCCTTATTTATACCGTGGGAACTTACCATGTTTTGTACCATTGAAAATACTATATCATGGTGGTCGGAACTCGTCTCAGATCTGAGGGTCCAATCGATAAGGCGATTTGACAGCGCAGGCGAAGCCATCGTGATATCTATCCAACTCTGCCCTCTTCCTCCTGAGAAGGTAGGTGTGACAGAAGGATTGTTTAGTACTACAAGCTGGCATCTCGCGATAAAATCATCCAGTTTAGCGCCTCTTCTATTCGTTCGATTGGATCCCCAGACCGTGTTCCAGGAATTTGTATCTGAGCATATAATGACGTTTCTTGTGCAAGCTGAGATCGTCTCCATGGCGGATATACCTTCTTCAATATCGCTTCTATCAGGTAGGTACGAGGAGACCAGCGTAAAAGCTACACTTCCCCACCTGATGTAACATGCAACGCAATCCGCCGTAGTATGCTGCCTCAGATCCATCACATCGAGGTTTGGGTTATTAACCACGATAGCAGCCCTGGACCTCCTCTCTCCACTGCTCAGGGCTATAACCCTCGACGTGAGGCCAAATCCTGTGACCATGTTCCCACGGCATGTCGGTTCCTGAACCGCCATGATATCGTATCGGTCATAATGGGCTCGGAGTTCGTCTGCCACGATACGCCGGCGGCCCATGTTTAACTGCAGAATGTTTATTTTACTCATAATAGGTCTTTTTCACTACTTCATCGGCCCACTGTAAGTGTACTTGGCAGTCCCGACTGCCCGCCTTGTGATTCCTTTGGTTGGGAGATGCATTCGCTCGCACGCAGTTAATACACGTTGGCCCAACCTGTTGTTTTTTTTTTTTTGGACAGTCCTTCAGTATATGTCCTCTTGCTGCACACCAGATGCAGACGACATTGTCAGCTTGGCAAGTGGCCTTTGTGTGGCCATAGCCCTGACATTTAGAGCAACGCGGGGCGTCAATGTAATCCCTGAAGGTCATCGACCACCATCCTCCATCCAAGTTTCCTACTTCTAGGAGCGCAAACCTGACCATTGGGTGGATTTCCAGGACCCAATTCTTGGAGAAGCCGTTCCTAGCGACTGTAGAGAACAATGGCCGAAGATCTTCAAGAACTAGTGGTGTAGGCCCCGACTTCTCGGGAATATTTCCCCATAAAAATTCCACGAGTTGTATTGAAGTCCAGGCATGAGGCACGCCCCGGATCTCTAGTTTAGGCTTCTTCTTCAGAGCAAGCCTGGCTTGTAGACCTCTATCACGTAGCCCCTGGCATCCTATAACTTTGGTAGCATCTTTACCATCATCCATACGCACCAAGATGGAGCCTCCCTTAGTTTTACGTACAATTGTGGCCTTCACTCCAATTTCTTCTGGTGATGGTAGCCCATTAATGATATCTGCCGTGGTTTTACCAGGGCCACTGATAGTGACATATGTTGACCGGGGCGTTTGTGTAGGCTTTGATGGTAAGGATTTAACTATGGAAGCAATAGATTTTGCCTTTACTTCTTCCTTCACTCTTTGCGGTTTTTCATTTGAATCAAAACAGTTGATTTGACTCTCTCGTATCATTTTTTCCTTGGCATTCTTAGTCTTCCTCCGTTTCCTTTTATTTAAGACCAACCGAAAGGGTTCGTTGGTAGCTGAAGGTTCAGCCGGATTCATATCTAGACCAACCTGTTCTAGGGCCTCAGAAGTCCCAGCCTGTGGTTGAAGACTATTCGTACCAGAGTGTGGCTGATTTCTAGAAGTACCAATCTGGGGACGACATGATATCATACCAAGCTGCTCAGTAACTTTGGGCAAGGAGCTATCAGCTATTATTCGAGTTAGTACTTCGTGGACCTTCTGAGATGGAAGTGCTTCAGTAACTGCACTCTGAACAATGGCTGATACACCGCCTTGGTCCTTATCCCTTTCTAGTGTTTCAATCATATCAACAAGAGATTGAATCTCATTGTTGATATGATCTCGAACACTGGCACTATATTTTTTCGCAATTTTATCTAAGGATACTTTAATACTTTCCTGAATTTGTTAGGCACTGTGAAAGTTGCTGTTATTAATAGCCGCATCCACTGTATCTAAATTATCTGAAGAAACCTTTCGAGCTCTTTTAACTAAAGGCCTGGAAGGCTTACCATCCTCTTGCCGATCTTTCATCACAAAACTTTCGTTGGAAAGGTCCATGTTTGTTAGCACAGCAATAGTTACTATATTGTTATCAGATGGAGAGTTTATATGATACTTTATCACTAACCTATAACCTTTCACATTATCAATAAAAATTGAAAAATAACTGTTCTCAAAATATCGTTCACTTTACACTTTACTTCTCAAGTATTTTAAGCAAGAGATTGGCTTAAGCTAGTTTGAGGTATGGGAGGAAGAAGAAAACAATAAATGAGTAAACAATGATAAGGTGTTTATACTTACCAAGTTCACTTTACAAGTATTGTCCCGCCAATTTTACTTGGCCTTTCTTCCTAATTGTCTTTACCGTTCCCAGTTAAAATAGTTCACCAAGAAACACCTCTCAAGGTAGTAAAAACTTACCTTCCACTCCTAACCTCACAATTTACAAGTCAATGTTAATAAAAATAAACAAAAACACAAAACACTAAACAAACACTTATTGACTAGAAAATGAACTAAAGAACTGTGAACAAGAAATAAACGACATAACTAAGTAAAAAACAAGAATATTAATCAAAAACACAATCAGTAAATAATATGCGACCTATCGCTCTCACTTACACCATATGGTCTCCTAGTATAACATTATTAATAGAAACGATAAACATATTTTAAGGAGAATTCAACCACCTCCATTCAGTTTTCCCTAACATGACCATTTAGAGTGTTCTCCCCTAAGTAATCTCGAGTTTACAAGAGACCTTTACAAAATTATAAAATACATTATTCAAAATATCACCTATTTTGTGTTTTTAAAATACAGTGTATTAATAATTTATTGCTTACAAAACCTATTTCTATTCTATTATATTCTTAAATTATATTATAATCTTTAATATTGTTAAGCTCCCTCTTAGTTCATGTCAAACTTCGAATGAAGCTTAACTATTTAATTGTGATTTAACACAAAGAAAAAAAGAATGTGGACTATATATTGAAACATTTATGAAATTTAATACTGATAGCCTAAAAACAAAAGAAATCAATTTTACAACATGTTAGATAGGTAAAATAAAATAACAAACTTCTAGCATAAAAAAATGGACAAGCTGAGTAATGGTAATAAACAACTGTTACAATATTTATTGAAATATTTCCATGCTTGATCATGAAAAAAAAAAAAAAAAAACTATAATAAAAAAGAGTTCCAAAATAAAATTTATATATATATATATATATATATATATATATATATATATATATATATATATATATATATATATATTATATATATATATATATATATATATATATATATATACATACATAAATATACATATTAATAATTGATTACACTTTGATGAAATAAACCAAATCAACAATTAATCAAACTATAGTTAAATGTAAAATAAAAATAAATTAACGCTGTGGCGTTAATTAATCTAATTATATTATATTTTATTTTGTATTTAAAATGTTAAATAAAATATATGTTTTGTATGTTAGTATCTTGGATATAAAATGAAAAAACTTTAAAAAGAACATACACTTTTAATCAATGTATATTTCATTTGACTGATTAAAATACAAAATACAAAAGATGTATTTTAAAACATTTTATTTAAAATACTGTCTCGAATCTGGTTTACAACAATGTTTTACTATTATTATTTTTTCTACTGCTAAGTATCAAATTCTTTCATTGTACATATTTAGATATTTCTTATTACTAATAACCACGAGAGACTGTTATTCATTTAAAATAAACCATAATAAATGAATTTAAGAGGAAGCCATAACAAAAATTAATATTCGTTGAGAATTTTTTTTTTCAATAAAGGAATTGTACTATTTGATTGTTTTCTTTTTTATTAACATCCTATTTAATGGTACGAAAACAGTCTTTAACACAATTATGTACTTTTTCTCCCCATAAATTTTCAATCGGCAACACCATGTGCCGCAAGTTTAAGTAACAAGTGCTACGTATCGTAAAGGGTTTTTATTAGATTTTTATAACGGGATGCCACTGGTAATTATTGAGGATAATTATCCAGAATTAATTAATAAAAATATTAGTTAAACAAATTATGTCATTTGACATATTGGTCCTTGATTAATTTATTGGATTACTTCTCACAAAGGCTTGTTGTGTGTTTATCTGTTCACTAATTACCAAACATTACCTGTGCTTATGATGAAAGAAATAGGTGGCATGATTAAAATAACTTTTATGTACAAATTATATTTATTTACAAGTGATGAGAAAGAATGTTATATACATTATATTTACAAAAATTAATGAACTATACAATTGGTTGTGACGGCATGATTCAGATGGATGGAATTTAAAATTACATTGCCATTAAATATTTAAACATCTTTAAAAAGGAATTGTTGGGGATTACTTATCTAATATATCATTTAAAGTGCGAAGTTGAGATCATCTTTGTTCAGGTAGGTCTTCAACAGTCCTCCAACCAGATAAAAACATCAGGGACCTCCTCAGTGCCGGGCAGCTACATCAGGCCTCTCTTCTATCAGCCTCTCCTCATCCAGTTGTCCTCAGCTGAGTCCCAAGAAGAAGTGTCCTCAGCCGAGTCCCAAGAAGAAGTGTCCTCAGCCGGGTCCCAAGAAGAAGTGTCTTCAGCTGCGTTCCAAGAAGAAGTGTGCTAGCCCAAGTTCTATATTTTTCACCTTTCTTCATCCCCTCTCTTTTGGTAGGGGCAAGAATTGTTCCCATTGGTTCAATTTTTGTAACAGAAGGGATGACCACACCCCCAGCGATATATTGAACACACCCTTTTTAGCAGGTACACGACCGTTTCTTCCTATGCTTAAGAGTTAAAAGCTTTTTGATCCTCTTTAAACATAAGACTGGTCCCTTGCTGTTTTTGGCCGACATGTGTCGTCAAGTACTTCTATTGCTAGTGGGTGTGCTAAGACTATTCTCAAGAGTGCTAAAAGGTTACCTTAGGGGGTTATCAGGTATCCCGACCACTATCTAAGTAACCACTTACAAAAGGTTGGGTCGGGGGATTCAGGTACCCGCCCAGGTGTTAGAAATCATTTTTAAATATTATTAATTAACATTAGGCTAAGTTCAATACATAGCACAAGATTTTAGAAAAGTACTGAAAATGATAGATCAAAATAGATATTTTTCTGAGAAATAAGAACCTTAGTATGGCGATAGCGATAGTATCAAGAGAGCTACACAGAGAGGATATTGTTCAATCTTTTTAATTTCCCATTCCCGACTCTTCCCTTCCATCCTCCACCTGCTCCACTGCAGAACCCTACTCCAATAACGCCCCAAGCCTACGATATCACTGCAGCTATATCGGATATGAAATCGAGTCAGCCTGTAGTCTTTACTACTTTACCCTTTAATACTCATTCTTTTAAAGATAACAATTCTTTTAGCATATATTACAATATTTCTTAAATTAAAAATATTAAATTGTTTATTAAATAATATCCATAAACATAAAAAAAAAACATTATTCCTTCAATGGCTTATTGATCACTTTATCTCAAATATGAAAATGTCTGTGAAGCGGAAATTTTGAATGGTATCAATACTGAAGATAAACACAGGTTTTGACAAATATTTCTATCTATGTATTTAAAACAATTTATAAGTCTAAAACCTAAAAATAACAATTTATTTTCGAAGTTTTTCGAATAACTCGAAAATTATACAAGTCCTGAAACATTTTAGGAAGTATTCTGAAACTTACCCAATTCAGCTGTAACACAATAATGTGGAATTCATTTTATTCTGACTAGTACTAAGAAGGAAACAGAAAGGGGGCACGGTGGCCGAGCGGGCTAATGCTTGTGCATAGCATCGCATTGAACGACAACCTGATATAAGATAATTGGATAAAAATAATTGTCAGTTTGTGTCCCGATGCCGGAGAGGGGCAAGAGAGGCTTTTAACTCTGGCAATAATCCTCCGCCTTCGATCTGGCCTTGGAAAAACCTCAAATAGTCTAAAGCGAGGAAGGGGAGGACTACAAAAAAAAATTATTAGGGCTTATTTTACTCTGTAGTCGTATTTTATTCTCAAGTTTTCATATGACCTCATTACATTTATTTACACAAAAGAAATATAGAAATCATTCACTGAATTATTGATCACTATATCTAAAATATGTAAAAATAAACTAATAACATTTGTATTTATTTATAATAAAAAAGTTTTTAAATTATTATATTATATTTTTAATGATTATTTATTCTCTTCGATTTTTTAATCCATTCCTGTCATGGATTTCACAATAAGCAGATATGTTGTAACGCACTCGTGAAAATACATTAAAGGCACTAGGAATGAGAATACCCAGCAGCACCTTTTCGTAGTGTTTTTTTTTTTTGTTACCTTAATTCAAATAAGGAGATCTCTCATCCAACTCCTTTTCAGTCGCCTTTTGATATGCAAGTCAGTTGTGGCCATTTCGTTTATAAGTGGTTTGTTTCTGCGTAGTTAAATGTGAAATCGAAAGTAAAGAGTACTTATTTATTGGTTGATAGAAGATTATCATAAGTCGGTATGTAAAGTTTTGTTGTTTACGTAACAAGAATCTGCTGTAATTAGTATCAACATTTTGGATTGAAAAGATTGTATTTTTTTTTTTTTTTTTTTTTTTGCTGAACCGAATATCTGTGAGGCTTATGCCTGTATTGGTTTTAGTAGGTATGTGTATGTATTTAAATTTAGTCTGATTTTCAATTTTGAAATGGAAAAAAATGAGCCTAGTATTTTCCGTTGTTTGGTTAAAGTTTTTCTTTTCATTTTGATGAGTGGGTCCCAGGTCATCCTTTTGTCTAATAATAGTCCAAGGTAATGCACACTGTCCATTTGAGAAATTCGGTCATTCCATGTATAAACTGATGGCCATATGTCTTATATGATGAGACTTTCCATGATTCAGTATAATTTTTAAAAATAACTACCAATTTCGTAAATTTAGTAAGTGAATTTGTGAGGTAAGTTTGGGATTATAGTGTTTTGTTATAATTGTTGTTCCGTCAGTGTAGGTGATCAATATATTTTTTGAGGATTATAACTATATTTATTGAGAAATATTACAATCTGTCACAAAGAAGGACATTTATAATAGTGTTCAGAGGAAAAAAAAAATCATTCACCCAGGATCTCCGAGCCAATCCTTTCTCCTCACTCGAGGAAGAAAAGGCAGGACTTTAGAAGATCCAAGAGCCTCTTAATCAGATGCATTAATGGTGATCAATGTATTAGAGTTGGTAGGTGTGCCTATAAGTAATATAGAGATAAGCAGCCAGTATTAATCCTTGAGGTATTCCTGCCAATACTAATCGAATAGAAGAGAATTTCTAACCTCTGACGAATAGAGAAAAATCTATTGAAAAGGAAAGAATGAGGTAGTATGTAAAGTTTTGAGTTTATAGAGAAGTCCATGGTGCCAGAAAAAAGCTCGTTGCGTATTGTTTTTGCTCAAGTGATCCAGCGATGTTGTCAGTAACTCTGTGAAACTATAGTGTTGTTTACTATTGGGCAGGAATTATCTATCTAGTGCGTCAGTGTATCAACTGATCATTTGTAATTCAATTTTTTCCTTAATTTTAAAATTGATTGAAATTGTGAATTCTTATTTAAAATGATATTTTTTAAATTTATTTCAAAGTCTTAAAAAGTGATTATATTTTCAGTAATACCACTAATTAATAGTTTCAGATCGTGTTATGTCATCTTTTAGAAGGTCTAATTAGTCTAAAAATAAATTTAAGAATGTATATGTATGTTTTAATATACGTGGTAGAATATTCATAAATAACTCTTACTGATTGCAACACATCCTTTTCAAAAGTCCAATGGCTTAGTTCTATACAACGTGGTTTGCATAGAACCGATCGGTCTATATGGAGTGATGCCAATGAGTGTAGTGCATTCAATGGTGAGTTACGAGAATAGTGAATGGTGTGTGGGTATAAAAGAGAACTGAGTAGGGATTTCAAGCTGTTGATTTTAATGAAAAAAACAAAAAACAACTGTAATTGATTTTTTTTTTTCATTCTGAATGATTTACTATGATGTAACACATCTTTCGGAATAACTCACAAAACTTATTCAATTGATTTGGGTATGGAAATACTGGTGATAATTAAATACAATGTTTTATTACATTTTATTTTTATTACAATGTAATAAAACATATATATACATATATATATATATATATATATATATATATATATATATATATATATATATATATATATATATATATATATATATATATATATATATATGAAATATGTTTATGTAAAAAAAAAATCTTATACAAGCTGTACAAACTCCGAAAATTCCTACATTCTACATACTTCCTCATTATCCGTTCCTACCTAACTGATAGATACTTTAAAGTAAATCACAATAATGCTTATTCATCCCTCTTTTCCCAGTCCGCTGGTGTTCCTCAAGGTAGGATTCTAGGTCCTATCCTTTACACAGTTTATACAGCTGTCATCCACGTATGCCGATGATACATGTGTCCTATCCGTTAATAATGATCCAACCATTGCACCCCAAACTCTTCTATCACATATCACAAACCTTGAAGAATGGTGTCGAAACTGGAGGATTAAAATAAATTCTAATAAATCCCATCAAATCATCTGTACCCTTAACCGTAAACCTATGAACTCCTCTCCTATAGTATCCTTCAATAATACCCCACTTATCCCTTTGAACAAATCCGATACCTTGGACTCCACTTGGACAAACGTCTAACTTGGAATCCTCATACCATACTAAAACGACAAGAAACCGCTCGGCGTTTTCGACTACTACAACACTTACTAGACAAACGCTCTAAGCTTCCAGTTAATTACAAAAGACCCATATCCATGACTATAATAAGATCTATTTGGACTTATGGAGTTGAGCTTTGGGGCTCCACTGAGCCATCGAATTCCTCTCGTATCCAATCCTTACAATTCAAAATCTTTCGGAAAATCCTGAATGCTCCTTACTTTGTCACCAATAAAAAATCCATAACGACCTTATTGTTCCTTATGTTTCCGAATTGGCCCAACTAGATACCTATCCTTCCATAGTAAACTTCAGAACCATCCGAATCCTCTCGTCTCTAAACTTGCTTCCTCTACTATCCCTGATAACCCTCCGAGGCGTCTGAAAAGAAGATGGCCTCGAATACAATATACATACAATACATACATACAATACAATAGGAGATTATTGTAAATACATTTTTTTTTTTTTTTTAGAGTGCTACCAGTATGTAGTTTCTCAACAAGTGACTTCATGATATTATTTTCTGTCATCAAATTTACTAAATGTATTTTATTTATTAATACAGTTGTAAATGACATAAATAAAAAAATCTAACAGAACCAGGCAATATAAAACACTTTTAAGTGGTTTGGTAAGGCTCTCCAAGTTTTGGCAGATTCGTAATTGCCATTCGTAATTGGCTGTGAGGAAGGACTAAGACGCCTCAACATACCAGCCCCTTCTCACAGTGGCTTTACCAAGTTCTAACTTCCTAACTGACTTTAGAGCACAGTACATTTTCATTGGAACACGATACTGACCACATCACAACTCCAGTAATAATGTTCGGTTTAGTATCTAACACTGTTCTCTCCTTCCTTTGGTACTTTAGTTGTGTAACAAGCCCTAGATAGTTGTATTTACAGTTACAGAAAATTATTCTAAACAGCTTTTACTATGTTCTAACAAGCTGTTGCTATTTCTAAATTAGTTGGTAAAACCTTTTTTTCCGATATGATTCCTGAGATCTTACTTTTCGCAATAATTTCTTCTCATTAAAATATATTCTTCTATGGAATAAAAGAGCCTAAATTTTGTTTTAAATAAACTCAGTCTACCCTAGGTCAACTTGTTTGCAAAAGCGTTCGAAGAAATATTTGATTACTAAGTAGATAGTAAGTAACATTCATTAATTTGTCAATTTGCTTGGATGCCCTTCGACACTAAGCAAATTATTCGTGAACGAACAACTAATTTAATCAATTTCAATGAGGATTAGAGCATTATCCAAGAGAATACTAATGGGCTGCCCCCTACTGGAGAGCTGTTCTCACCGAACAGGGCTCCAGTACTTTATATTAAGTCTTTGAGAGCAATGACTTCCATCAGGCTGGTGAAGTGGAAAGGGAAATGAGGGAAATATACAAGAAATGTATCCCTTTCCTAAAAGAGAAATTCCGCGAGACCTTCGGAGAGAGAGAGTTCACAGTGAGAGGCCTCTGGTTTGGGTCTCGCGGAATGGTTCCTAAAAGAACAGGGAGCTTCTTCAAGGAACTAGGTGTTGTTATCGGGGAGCTTGCAGTGATGGCCGAGGGTATTATTCTGGACTCCCTTGGGATCAGTCATCACCATATATATGGTAAAATAGGGTTTGATTATCGTTATTTATGTATTTATTCAATTTTAAATTATTTAAGTGATCACATCTTTTTCTCTATGTTCATAGGACTATGTTATTTGCTGTGTGTGCGTTCTAATTTTCTGGTTTTAAAACTTTGGCATTCGATTACCATCTTTTTATTTTTGCCCTATAAGTTTCAGAAATTATTTTATATAGGTTTTACCGAAATATGTATATATTGTAATTGTGTGTAGTAGTATATTATAGTATTGATATTCTTTATGCTGTGTAATATGAAAAAGAATTTATATATGTATAAACATATGGTTAAGTATAATTAAGCGCTATGTCCAAAAAACAAGGATTGAGTGTGCTGTGTATCGAGCAACCCTATATAGTAGGGCAGCACTGTTTTAAATAAAATATTTCTCTCTCAGTGGGCATATCCTAATATGTAATTTTATTGTTAAAAGTTTTGAACCTAGATTTACATACAATGTATTTATTTTGTAATATTCCTTTCTCTCTATCTCTCTCAATATACATAACAGTCGTCGCTAGTGGTCTCAGAACACGAAGCGACGATAAATAAAAGCAAATGAAAAAACAAATTGGAAACAATCTCTCTAGTTCATAGGTCTTGAAATAGTCGCTTCAACATTTCACAAAACTTTTTTAAATAACATTAAATTTAGAATAGATACTTTTGAAAAAGAAGCGAATTTATAACTACACTGCTTGCTTTAAAAATTCTAATGATTTGTATCTAAAATTAATAATTGCGACTAATAAGTCGAATTTCTAAAACAGTTTTATAACGGTTCATAGGAAGAGGTTTAACTGTTTCGAGACATTTCCTGTGGGCGGATTGTTTAAGGTCAGAGTTCATCGTTGTGGTTTCACCCAAAGGAAAAAAAAATCTTTTTAAGAATTTTCTTGAACATTTATTTAATTTATACACCATCCCGTTTCGAATCTTACAAAATGGAATTTAAAAGAAATTAGATATTTAGATATTTTTAAAAGAAATTGAATCTTTTCTGATATATATATATATATATATATATATATATATATATAATATATATATATATATATATATAATATATATATATATATATATATATATATATATATTATTTATTTATTGAGTATTACAACAATCTGTCTCTTGGACATTAGTTATAGTGAGGTAAGATAACATTCACACTATATGTACTAAATACAAAATAAATAGGAGCAAAATAATAACCAAAAGTATATACAATAAATAATAAAATAAAATAACCTGAAAAATAAGAAAATTAAAACATAATTAAACACATGCATACCTATATACACTATTTACAATTAGGCGAGGAAACCCCAGGAGAACTCTGCGCTACTCTCTCACCCGCATCACTGGTACTAATGCCAGCGGAGATTGATCGAGAGCACTTTAGCCACATACACTCATGTCATGAGTGGAGAATCTGACCATTGCCTGAACTCCAATATTTACAATCTACAGAAGATCGAAAGGCCACTGCCGTTTCAACCTTCTTAGTGGATTATAGGGATGGGTGGGTGGTGCTTGATAGGAATTTTGCAAGAGGATTTGGATGATGCGTAAGGTTCTGGTGAAATTTGGAGAATTTTTCTGGAATAAGGTCTAGGACAAATGGAATGTTGAGGTCATGGTGTAAGGTTTTGTTGTTTATGTAGAAAGGATCATCGACTATTGTTCGACTTTTGACTGTAAGGATTAGATGCAAGATGAATTAATGTTTGTAATTTTATAGAATATAATGGTTGAAAAATGTGATTGGCAGTGAAGAAATAGATATGGAATGACGTAAGGTTCTGGTTAAACTTCTAGAATTTTTCTGGGATGATATGATTAAAAACGAATTGTGCTGTTTTATTTTTAGTTGGCTAAAACTTACAGTCATCGATTGTTTCACGTGTTAAATTTTTAATTAACCGTATTGTTTGTTTATTTAAAAACTGCATTATTAATATACCTTAATTAAAATCATACCTAACATTGAGTTCACACTTAGATCACATTTATACAAGCACACGTTCCAAAGCGTAAAAACAGAATTAAAAAAAAGAAAGATAGAATAATAAACAACGTTTTTAATTTATTTTTTGTTGCTGATAGTAGGCAGGGCAGATTAGAATCTTTTAATTAAGAGCTTCACTAAGATAAATAAAAAACAAAACAATTGAAATGATTTCACCAGCTTGCAGACTTTCCTTATTGTTAATTCATAAATATTGTCATTGAAAAAGAATTCCTTCCAAACTTTCTTCGTTGTTGAATTCGAGTCTTGAATAAAAACTTTTCTGAGGAAGATTTCCTTAATTTTACTTTTTTTCCCTTCATGTAATCATTATTTGTGATATTTGTAATAATAGAAAATATTTTAAAACTTTATTATATCAGTAAATACTTGATTGGAAATAATTCGTATTTCTCTTGCTAGAAAATAACCATGCGTACTTAAATTCCGCTCAATCGGTCCGGAGGATGGTGGAATATCCCCGAAACCCCTAACCCGTGTGCTAGAAATTTTCATTTTGTACTTCCTAGGATGGCAATATGATTATAAAATTTTCGGTGAAAATATGATAAAAGTAATTTTTTATCAATTTTAACAAGAAAACTATAATTATTTATACTTTTGCTAATGGTAAAGACAAACATTAGTGTTATTCGTGTAAATAGTAAAACTCGATTGGCCATATGGGCAGCAACACGGCCAACTATCGATTCAACCGCATCGACTGTGCCAGAACCTTCGTTAACTGTCACGTGATCTGGGTCACCAGTACGTGTGTCACGTGACCAAGGTCTCCAACCCCTTTATGTACCTAGGTCACATTCGTTAGGGTCAGATCCTACTCGCTAAACATTAGAGGAATTGAACAAAAAAAAATAATCGATCAATGTTTGCATATCCATGTCCTTAATGTATATACTCATATATATATATATATAGTATATATAATATAATATATATATATATATATATATATATAGGGAGCTGGTGTAGCAGTATTTCAGTCACCGACTTCCTATAGTCAAGGTTTTAGGATTATAGGATTCAAATTCGGCTGATGACAGTCATTATTTATTTTTAGGGAGTCTCATAGGACAAATTCAACTTCTATAAAGTGGATACTCTTTAACTTAAGAGTGATCTCGGCCCGATCACCTCCCTGCACAATCGTTGGCTTAGAAAAAGTACTTTTTTTTACAAACTATTGAATCCAAGAAACTTTTATGGGCAGTAGAGATACAGATTATTTTTTGTACAAATGTACATGTATGCCACTTTTAAAAAGTTAAGAAAAAACACATTTTCTATAACATAGATTCAATTTAAACTTCTAACTATTTTATTTTATCATTCAGCTTTAACATTCTTTAATAAAATCATTATAAAGAATTTGAGTTGAAACCACAAAATCAAAATCCACTATTTATGCTGTTTCTGAAAATGACAGGGGTCGTTTATGCTGTTTGCTTCGGCGTATATATATAATACACTGTAATATATAACGAAAGCAAAAGCTAAAATTACTTTATAATTCTAAAATTCTAGTGACGTAATTAGGCATTTTTGATTTATGACAAGGTAAGGGAGCTTTATTATTATTTATTTTTCCTAGTTCAGAATAAATATTTTTAGACAGTTATTAAATAAAACATTATTGGTTAATAATTTACGAGTTATAAAAGGTATAAATAATACGCAAAGTATGAAGTGATAAATATTTTTGCTTTGTTATGAAAAATCATATTTTTTTTTTTCGGGACTGTCAATTTCCTATCCTTGATTTTGATTATGCCATTTTATTGCACTTATTTTGTTGATTAATATGGTTGAAATTCACAATTCAGATATATGTTCTTATAAGTTTATCTCTGTCATAAATGTGTTTAATGATTAATTGCAAAAACTTGAAGATTTTTTCATTAATTAATACCAATAACATATTGTATAATTTATTTGCTCATATACATGAATGTATATGGAAGAAAAATATAAAACATTGAAATCCCTTCATTAAAAACTCTGAAAGGTTAAAAAATCATCTACTGGAAATGAAATTTCTGTGACTCTTCTATATAAACAATGACACCGAAAATATGTTTTCGAATTACAAACAATTAAACAATAATAATAAATTATAAAAGTTTAATTATGCTGAAATGAAAATTCAACCTCTGTTTTCTGTTTTTTTTTTCTCTTGTAGTCTAAAGTTAGTTTTAATTAATCTTCAAAACGTCAACTTTTTTTTATTTTAAAAAATATTTTGTACTTTAAAATATGTACTGTGATCTAATGAGACAATTACTCTTCTATAAATTTAAGAATACTCATCATAATTCAATATTACATCAAGCATTCGTTTTATTGCAACTTCTGTAAATTTGGTAATATTTTATAATTTCTTCATCAGATAATTTAATATTTAAAAAAAAAATGTACTTTACGTTAAATTTTCAACTCTTAAGTTAAACATTTGTTATCAGTAAAGACTTTCAACTTTTCTTGTGTGATTGTGGCATACATGGCTATACCATCATTAATTATATTTCCTTCAGATTTTTATTTTAGTTGATCTAGAGTGTTCAAAATCGAGGTCGGTCAGGATAATCGATAAATCAATTTTGAATGATTTAATCCAAGTTATTACCAAAGGCACTTCTATAGTCAATATTTTATAAAATATTTATGAGCAAGCAAAACCATTGTGCAAAGCAATGTAATAGCACTATTGAACAATCTGCTCATTTAAAATTTAAAACATTGATTGTTATCTATAGGTTATCTCATAAAAATAATTAAAAAACATTATTCGGTCAACTTATTCATTTATGTATTTTGTTAGTGTCTGTAATATAAAAAATACATATAAAATCCATGTCCATCCCAAAGGATTTGCTTTCCCATTCCCTACCATATCTCCAAGCACTATTATTTCAAGTTTTAGTTATATAAGAACCTTTGTTAAGTAATTTAAATATGCAATTTATTATATACATTATTTACATCTTTAATTCTTACAATATCTTCAAATATAGCAAATCAAATTTAAGCCATTTTTCTCTAGGAAATACTTAATTCAATTAGCATTTTGCATCTTAAAACTTCAGCATTTTTCCGAAAACATCTTAGATGAGCCTTTCAGTTGACTGAATGACCAACTGCTATTTAAACATTTTTGAGTAAAGTCATTTTAGTGATATTCCTAGTTTTATTGGATTATAATATTTGGAATAATTATAATATCTGTACAGACAGTGAGTAAGTGGATTCCAGAGTAGGTGATTGCAGTGTCGAAATATAGAGCTGTGAATAAATATAAAATATTCCCTTTAGAAATATCACAAAAATTAATAATCAAAAATTTCGAAACTGAACTAAGTCATGAAATACAAAATAACAGTACTGGTGTAGGAGAGAGTATTCTATAATTTAAACAAATTATGGTTTTAAAACTTTAGTTTAATAATATATATTGTTAATTCTTATTTCTATCAGTTGTTATTTTTATACATTAATTTTATTTTCATCAACCACGCTTTATATGCTTCTAACTTGATCCTTTGTCACTTCCATGGATTGGTTCTACATTATCCTTATCTGTAAAAACACAAATTTATGTAATAAACAATCATGATACAAGACTTTAAAACAACTGAATAGCAAAGCAAAGGTTATAACCTTTCGCTTATTTATCAATGTAGTTTGTATATTAATTATGACTATGACTTTTCTATATTTTTCTGTAACATTATTATTATTGTCACTTAATTACACGGCCAAAAAATAATAATGAAAAAATCATTCAAATATTTTATGAAGTGTTCTTAAATAGCTTCATTTTTATGAAATATTTTCATTCGTGAAAGGCCATTAAAATCTAATTGATAAAATGTTGACGTGTTTAGATATGCCTCCATTCATAAATCTACTTCGTTCTTTTGTTGTTATTGCTATATAACTCTTTCAGATAAAAACCCTGAAGCGATGTTTCACCGAACCTTTTGAAGGGAAAACATGCTACGAATTTTTCGTTTTCGAATTTCGTATCAATTCCTTTTCTCTTCACTTGTCTACAATTTATACTATTGTCTGGTTTGTGTTGGAATCACCGGTAAGCTAAAAAGCTCGTATCTCCTAATTTTTCCCTAAATTGAGTGAAATTCTCTTAGCAATTTGAATTATTAATGATAGAAACTACACTCATTAAACTGTTTTTTAAATCTTTTCAAAACCTAAACAAATAAAAAAAAAGTTGACCCAATATCAATGGATAACTCAATTTTTAATGATCGTAATTGGCAGAGGATTCAACAGCCATGAGTAAAAGTTTTGTATTTAGTAAAAAGATTATTCTGTATATCATTTCAGTACTAACCAATATAATAAAAAAATTTGAACAAGAAAGCAAAACAAAATTTTTATTGACATGAAATTACTATTCCTTAATGAACCGAAAAAGTCAATTGAAAATTAGGAAAATCTATAGATTTCGTCCTAAGAAACTTGAACGAAAACTTATGAAAGTGTACTCCAAGATTCATTAACTATTAAAAAAATTAACTATTCAACTAATTAAAACCGAATTCAAACAAATTGTAGACTTGGACAGTATAAATGCATTAAAAATAACGATTCTCAATATTGAAGGATAAATTTTGGTGTAAAGATTTACTTGTACACATAACAAAACACATTATTTTAAAAGTACATATATCGAAAGTATCTTAATGGAGCTTTATGTGAATTATACAACCGCAAATAACACTGTTTTTAAGAACAATAATCAATTTGTACCTTTTGGCTTTCAATCGCTAAAATAGAAGTGTCTTATTGGAAAATCATTTGAATTTTTCATTATACTGGCAATTGGAGTCAGTCTTAAAAACACTATTTTTTTATTTTCAATATGATTACAAGTATTACGATGGGTTTTTCGAAATCTTACTTGAAGAGAGAATTTTTAAAAAATAATCCTCGCGATACTAAGCTTGACCATATTGTTTGAACCTTGACCATATCTATTATTCCAAATAGATCAAACAAATCAGTAGCAAAGTTTTTACTCTATTTAATACTTACAAAAGTAGTTTTTGCTGCCAATTTTTGGAGGCTGAAGATCCTGAGAGGGTTCTGGAACATGTGTAGTGGTTGTGTGGTACTCCTTCTCCGTTTTATGCTCACTGATCTAAATTATAAAAAAAATAAAAATTGTGAATATTTATTATATTGTTAAATTTAATCTGGATGAGAGACCCCCTTCCTTAATAAACCGTGGTAATTTAAACAAACCAGGAAAGAGGTACTGCTGTGAAGAGATGGGAAAATATTACTCTGAGTGCAGAGTACGAAGTATTTTACTCAAATTGAATCACAATTGAGAATTCAATCACTACTTCAAATAACCGTTTGACATCAAATGAAGTAGTAATTAAATTCTTTGGTACAAAAGCAAATTCAGTATTTGAGTAAAATACTTGGTACTCAATACTCAGAGTACCTGACATATCAGTTTTTTATTTATTTTTTATGGTAACGTTGATCATCGACTATTGTTCGAAGGAGTTTTGACTGGAAGGATTGGATGCAGAATTCGTAATTTTTTAGAATATAGTGGTTGAAAAATGTGATTAGCAGTGAAAAACGCATATGGAATGAAATGATATTTAAGTCAAGCTAGGGCCGATAATGAGGAATAACAGAACGTTTTGTTATAGTCAGTAATTTTTGTATAAATCAGTTTTTGAGTTACTTAACACCCAAAGGTATTGATGGATAAACGTTTGGCAAGACACATTGTTTTCTTTTCTTCACACCTAGTTTTCACCATCTTATTTATTATTTTTATTTATGCCCCGACGGCTTTTTCAGTAAAACCGTCATATATCCACTTTTAAAAGACGTGTGTTTTTCTCCAGGAACAACCGTTTAACTAGTTATGTACCGTCAAAAAATCCTGATAAATAAAATCCTACTTGCCGAAAGTGCCGTAAACGCTTGATGATTCCAAAACTTAGTCCACTAAAACACCATCACAAGAAGATAGAAATAGTGGTAAATTCCACTTGATGTCTGAAGATAGAGGAAGAAGAAATGGCTGAATACATATTGCATGATCTCTGTGTGTTTTTTTGATAAATTTATCTCCCGAAAGAACCAATTGTGTCGTAGTGGGCATAGACTTCCCATCCCTTCAATATATAGATAATAAAAACTAATAACATATTGCATACGAATAATATTAGCCATTGTTGTGTTTTGTATTATAAGAAGCTTGTTTATTCATCGTCGGTAACCATCATGGTTTTAATTAATATTAAATGTGACTTCAACTAATAATTATCAGTACTATTCTTTTAATCTCTGCATCAAACGACACAGTAGAATATTTGCAAACATAAATGGAAATATATTTAATTATCTTTGAAACATATAGCGTATTATTATTTCTATTTGTAAAATAAAGGACTCTCAGTAAAAACATGATATATCAGAATGGGAATTGATATGTCTTTTTTAAATGAAACATGTTTAATACAATGTTATACCTTCAAAGAGCGACCTCCCGATTCAGCAAACTAATACTTCAAACAAAGTACTTCTGTTATTTCATTATCATTTTATTTAGTTGTTATTAATTACAAGGTATCTTTCTTTTAACTAACTATGTTGTCAAAATCTGATTCCCAGTGTTTAGATCTTGTACAAGGATTTAAAGGCAGGTATATATTTTTTATAATGTTAGAAGGATGACCGTTTTACTGAGAGATAATCGTATTTTATTAAATTGCTATAGTAATTATATCTATTATCTTTCTTACAGGTGAGGAACGATTTCATAGCTCGTGAGTCTGCAATCTATCTCTAGGTCACGAATTCCAAAAAGATGTCGGCCACACCTTACTACCGCGATCTTGAAGTTATTTATCGATCTTTTTATTGTTTTCAAAACTATATGTCTTCAATAATATTATTTCACGAACATTCCTTAAAGCTCTTAGGCTTTTGATTTATTTGAACTTTGTCTTCAAATTTATTCTATATTGACGGATTAGTTTGATTACTCTAGAGACTTTGACGAGCGTCATTGGTCTGACTATTACGCTATTGAAACTTAACTTTCCGAAGGATATAGGTATGAATCAGAGATAAATAGCCGATTATATGTATTTCTTCAGGAATATAAGAGGAGAAGAAATTAATCATTTTATTATATTCTTTCTTTTAGAAACCACCTTAACTTAGTTCTAACCGTGTCTATCTATTTTAAAGAGAAGGGAAAAATGCATTATATCTTAGGTATGCGCCCACACATATAATTCCTTAATTATTTATTTTTCAGAAACTTTTTAAAAATATTTTATTATTATTTCAAAAAAACTACACAAGGTAATTTAATATGTGTTCCAGATAACTAAAGATATGAAGTGGTCTTGTGAAAACCTGTAATCAGAATATGTTTAGCCTTACCATTTTCAAATCTGATTGGCATTAAAAAAAAACTTATATTTGTTTTAAACGGCCAAAAAGATTGCCTTTGAAAAAAAAAAGAAATAAATTATGTTTAAAAATCAGAAGAAACGAAAATCATCGGCTTAATTTGTAAATTATGAGTTAACAGGCTTTATTAGCTTTATTTATTATTAAAAGTAGATTTTTAAAACATCGATATGTCAGTAACACTGATCATTATTTCCAATGTTTTTGTACATTGTTTTATTAATATCTTTGATCACAGGTCAGTTTTACGACCAGCTCTAATCAAACATAGCAACTTTTTTTTTCTTTTACGGAGTAATACATTCATTATATAGATAGTTGTAATATTTTCTCCTCGCTTTTCATTCCCTTTCTTCCTAATCAAAGCTTCTCAGCTAAAATAAGATTTTCTGCTTCTATCATTAAGAAATGTATTTATCCTCTAATTATAGTTTGGTAAGCACTAATTTACAATAACAATATTATTGATTTTAAACAAAAAAGGAAAAATAAATTACGAATGAACAAATAAGAATTCAAATATGCTTATTAAAAGTACGTTTTGGTAGATATCCTCCCTCAAATAAAAAAAAGATTGACATCTATATGTTGTGCGAAATATCTAAATGGGCTCTAATATTATAATTAATAAAAATACAAGATTAGGAAGTACATCTCTTAAACATCAAGGCTATCAACAAATCTTGTTTTCGCCTAATAACAGTGTAATTACAGTAGTTAGTTTCATCATGAAATGGATAAGCATAAACGCTATCTTTACATATCCTTACTCACTTGTATTTTTTTTTATCAGAACGCCATATCTCAGTTAAATCTTCATCAAATCTAATGATCAAGTCATGATTTTGAAGATTATCTTTATTTAAGTATTCTTTCAAAAGTATACAATTTATAATTAGTAGTACCCATGATAATTCCAAAGTTTCTTAAATTAATTATAATTAGACGAAATATGAACATTATTAGCAAAGACACAGCTGTTGTTATTTGAACTCATACCTATGTTTTTATTTTTCACTAATTAAGGAAGTTTGTACAACCATAATTTATCGTATTTACAATACACTGATTATTTTACGAGGCAACACTTTGGTTAGCACTTGGAACATTTTCAAGTTTGCAAAAAATGTACATACTTATGTTTATTGTTTGAACTATTGTAATCGAATGAGAAAAAGGAAAATAATTTCGTTTATTTAATAATACATTGCATTTACTTATTTCCATATTAGGTATATTGTCACTTATGCATTTCTCCAGTTTACTATTCGAATTATTTTCATATTCCAATTAATGTTCCAAAAGTAATAACTATTATTAATTAATTATATTGTTTAAATAAGTTATTTATTAAAAAAAGATAATTCTCTATTAATTAATGCATATTAATGACCCAGTTACAATTTCCTTAGATAAAAAAATTTTTTTACAAGTTAATCTGTAACTTAAATATTCAAAGGACAGCTAATATGTAAAGAATTATGAAGAAGGACATCGCAGTTGTTTTTTTGTAACGCCTCGGAGTGATTTACAAATTAAGCGGACGATTCTCGTTTCTTCGATTTTTAAACACAGTTTATATATATTTTTTCTAAAAATGATCTTTTTGGCCGTATAAAAAAAAATATAACTTTTTTTAATGCCATACAGATTTTATAATGATAAGGCTAAACAGATTCTGATTAGAGGATTTGACAAGACCATTTCATTTCATTAATTATCTGAAACACATTTTGAATAACCATGTGTACTTTTTTTTTTAAATAATAATATAATATTTTTAAAAAGTTTATGAAAAATAAATAATTCAAAAATTATATGTAGGAATGTTTGTGAAATAGTATTCTTGAAGACATCTATTAGTGAAAACAATAATAAAATCGATAAATAACTTCAAGATCGCGATAGTAAGGTGTGGCCGACATCTTTTGTAGAATTCGTGACCTAGAGATAGATTGTAGACTCACGAGCTATGTAATCGTTCCTTACCTGTAAGAAAGATAATCGGTATAATTACTATAGCAATTTAATAAAATACGATTATCTCTCAGTAAAACGGTCATCATCTAACATTATAAAAAATATATACCTGCCTTTAAATCCTTGTACAAGATCTAAACACTGGGAATCAGATTTTGACAACATAGTTAGTTAAAAGAAGGAGGCCTTGTGATTAATAAAAACTAAATAAAATGATAATAAAATAACAGAAATACTTTGTTTGAAGTATTAGTTTGCTGAATCGGGAGGTCGCTCTTTGAAGGTATAACATTGTATTAAACCTGTCTAATTTAATAAAGACATATCAATTCCGATTCTGATATACCATGTTGTTACTGAAGTCCTTTATGTTACAAATAAAAATAATAATACGCTATATGTTTCAAAGGTACCTTTGTAAATATATATCCATTTATGTTTGCAAATATTCTAGTGTGTCGTTTGATGCAGAGATTAAAAGAATAGTACTGATAATTATTAGTTGAAGTCACATTTAATAATTATTAAAACCATGATGATTGCCGACGATGAATAAACAAAAAGAAATAAATAATAATTTCAAAGGTGAAACAGAAAAAAAAAAAAATTTTTACTCATTATTTTACAATATTAAGCATAATAAAATGTTCACATATATTCAGGGAATTTATTTTAATTTAATACATTGATGATTCCAAAAACTGCCCACACTTTAAATTGAATTATATATTTTTCTGCTTGATGTTCGCGCATTAAAAATATATATATATATATTTCTGGAAATTCCGCTCTGATTATTCTCAGAATTTCGAAATTAATTATTTTTCAAACGCATAACACTGAATAACAGTTGTGTTACATTTTCAATATAATGTAGCACTTTTAAATATGTTTCGTTTAGGAA
Source organism: Nezara viridula (assembly GCA_928085145.1). Taxonomy (NCBI): domain Eukaryota; kingdom Metazoa; phylum Arthropoda; class Insecta; order Hemiptera; family Pentatomidae; genus Nezara; species Nezara viridula. Next base: position 157,665,590 of record OV725079.1, on the reverse strand, counting down.
ATACAATATTGAAGCCAATGGAATTAGTTTTCTAGAATTTGGAAAATTACAGCAATATGTCTATAGTAATAAGCTAATAGGTAACTGCAAGACTGTTGCGATACTCTTCCGCAAGACCAAGACCAAGACAGAGTGCACAAGACCAACGCTAGACTTGGTCTCGCATTTAGTAAACACTAGACAGGGGAAATCTAACTAAGCCCAAATAAATAATTTGAAGAGTTAAATGCAAAAGTACATTGGTTATACCAATTATTTACATATATTAACTAAAATTGTTAAGTAATAGTTACTAACTTTTTTTTACCAGTCATGGTCTTGCATATGTATGCAAAATGCAAGACCAAGACTGATTTTGGGCAACACCGTCCCTATCTGAAAAATTACAGTAATATCTCTCATATAATAAGCTAATAGGTAACTACAAAACTGTTGCGAGACTATTGTGCCAGACCAAGACCAAGACATTGCATTTGGGCAACACTAGTAACAGGATAAAAAATCACATAAGTTTGTTTGTTTGTTTGTTTATTTAGGCTTTAAGGCGTAAAATCCCAGGGTCATCTGTGAGTCGGTTATATTTGTAAACTCTTTAGAGGAGAAATAAAAAAAAAAATTAATAATCAAAAAGTAATACAAGATATATAGAGTAATAAATGAAAAAGATATTTAATGACATATAAAAAAAGAAATATATTAAAATAAATATAAAATAAGAAAGAACAATAAAATAGAAAGTATATTTATTTTATATTTTATTTAATAGCCCATGGGTTCTAAGAAATTTTATCACTGTCTTTATGGTGGATTCGTTGTTGATTAATACTGCTAATAAATCCAGTTTTAGAGATAATCGATTTAGGCTTGAAGTATAAGTGCATTCTTGGAAAATAGGATTGATAGTGTTTCTCAAAATCGGTCTTGGTCTTGCACTTTGCAAGACCATGACCAACACCGCCTATGTGTTGCAAGACCAAGACAAAGACTGGTAAAAAAAAATCGATTTTTTAAATAAAAATTTAGGCAAAATAGTTAGTAATACTTGACAATTTTAGTAAAGAACTGTAAAGAATTGGTGTAACCAATATACTTTTGCATTTAACTCTTTTAATTTTTCATTCAGACTTAGTCAGGTTTCTCATATCTAAAAAATAATAGTAATAAGCTAAAAGGTAACTGCAAGACTGTTACGAGAGTCTTGCGCAAGACCAAGACCTACACCAAGACTGAGTTTGCAAGATCAAGACAAGCCTCGGTCTCGCATTTGGGCAACACTAATGATTGATTGTGTGAGGGCTATTGTAGTGTTGACAATTTGGTGGTGGCTGCTTAGTGATGATATGTACATGAGTTAGGTTCGTGTATCCTATTCTCAACCTGGTCACGGCGACCTCCACTCTACGATTAGGGCGGTTTGATGTTTTTGTTGCGGCTTCACTGATTTTTTAACAACTTTTAATTTGCTATGGCCAATAGTCCCCTTTAAATAGTTTTAACAATGATCAACTTTACTTTCTTGTAAATTTTATCTAGTTTACATTCAAATAATTGTTAATTACTTAAATTAAATATTTCTTGAGTTATCGCTTCCTCTTCCACAAAAGCATGACTTACTTAAAAAAAAAAACACAAAAAACTTCGATTCCCCAATTTTCTGCTGGAATTTCCCACTGAAAATTTGCCTATTATTTATATGAACTTATTTGTAGCTCTTACTGTTTACTATCATTCCTATAAAATGTTCATTCAACTTACATGATACCCTATATAATGCTATATATTGTAACAGTATTATATTGCATTTCACCAGAGGCGGATCTACAGGGCGTGAAAGGCTTTCGGACTGAAGGTTCCCAAAATAGTAAAATATAACCATGTTTATAGAGAAAAATTTTAATAACTACCAATTAAAGTATTATTGTTCCTGTAATTACATTTAATAGGACTTCAAGAATCACTTAATCACCATGTAATAGGTAGTTAGTTTCTTTCTTTTTTTTCAAATTTATTATCGTTATATATATATATATATATATATATATGAAAACAAAAGCTTTCGGGCTGAAGCCTCTTCCCCAAAATTAAATCCTGGATCCACTAGTGCATTTCACCAATTAGAATGCATTAGAATCCAAATTATTAGTATTCGAAATTTATTCACAAATATTAACACACAGAAGGAGAGTCGAAATCGCAAATTATATCAATACCTACTTTCTAATTAGTTAAAAAGTCTTATTAGCTAGTCCCTAAAAGTAGAAAAGAAATCAATCTTGAAAGCTAATTGATTGGATTTTACAGAGCCCTAAGGAAGACAAAATATGTTGAAACTTTGGCAAATATAACAAAATATGATATATATATATATATATATATATATATATATATATATATATATATATATATATATATATATATATATATATATATATATAGTGTTATATATTTACCCGATCATCTCCTTCTTATATTTGATTTATAAAAATAAAAAATATTGTACTTACTAGGCCAGCGACTACGGCGAGACAAAAGACAAAGACGATGGCTGACTTCATGATGGCAACTGAGCTACCGTTGAACTGGCGGTCGTGCCTTAAGTACACTCCACCTTGACCGTCGCCTCTTTGTTTATAGTCCATCAAAATGTCGGTTTCCAGAACTGTAAATCATTTTCTCAGCTGCAATTACCCGGCCTTGTGTCGGCAAAACAACAGCTGATTCACCTTGGTGAACATCTTTCGTAAGAACTATCTTGAGACAATAATCGAGCCTCTGCAATACTGCAAACGGTACCGACACGCGAGGACGTGAACTTGATCAGTCGGCTAGTAAAATATTACTATCACGATCAAAAAAAAAAAAAAAAAATGAAAGAATTGATAAACTTGGATAAATATACAATGGTTCACATTTAAATTGATAAACCCCGTTGACAAATATAAAAAAATAATTAAATAATTACAGTAAAGAAATAAAACCAGAAACTCTTCAACAGATTTATTTATAATCTGAATTGAAATATATACAAACCCAAAAAAGTTGAAATATTTAAAAAAAAACTAAAAAAAAACGCTGCAAATTATTTATTATTATCTAAAGTAACATTACCTTCCTAGTTACAAAAAAAAAAATAAAAGGTGATTCCAATTATTGGACTAAACTTTTTATTTTAATCATTAGTAATATGCTAAAAAAAATAGCATTACTTCAGTAACACATTTGGAGTAGAACATATTAAAAAAAAATGGAGATCATATCATTGTTCCCAATTATCCAATTTTAACGATTTTTTTTATTTGTTTTTTTAGAAAATCCAATAATTTTTTAAAAAACAAAAATACAATATCGACAAAAAATGTATACTTTTTGAGTTATTGGGAATTAAATTTTACCATCCCTCGTATTTTTTTTTTTAGCTCCTTTTCGTTGAAGTATGAAATATAGATAAATTTACAGGGCGTCAAGAAAATGACTTTAGCGAAGTTTCATTGAAATCGGGACATTCTTTTAGGAGCTGCAGTCTATAGCAACGCAGGTTTTTCGGTCGCCATTTTGGAAGTAAAATTCGGATAGTAATGTCGATGAAGGAGGATCATCCTCGGATGACCTCTGATTTTATATCAAAATTTGAAATAACATTGGTCTAGGAGTTTCGGAGATAATGGGCGGACGGCGGACGGTCAAAAAAAATTTTATTCGTTATTCGAATTCTACTTATCCTGAAACGTAAAACCTAAAATGTTGAGAAGGGGCTAAGTTTTTGAATTTTTTGGTAGATCACAATGGTTGATTATTGAAAATAATAAACCAAAAACAGGATAATTTTACTTTACAGGCAAAATGATACTATTTCTTATTATATTTTAAATATTATTAATTTAGTACAATGCGCTATAGACAAGCAATTATTTTCTACAATTTCTTTCAATATGTTTTTAATGGTTTCGACTAATTATTCTGTGAATTCTGGGCTTATTCTGTTTCACACTTCAAGGAGATATTTTTTACGTTTTTTTTTTTTTTTTTGAAATTTCCTGTTTTCCAATTTCTACCTCCAATTTCGTCCAAAGGTGTTCTATCACATTAAGATCTGGTGACTGTGGTGGTATTTTTTTTATAACTTTGGAAGAGTTATAAAGTAGCTGTTCCTTAATTAAAGTGCCAGAGAGTCATTATCTTGATAAAACTAAATTTGTTTTTTAGTCTCAAATGTTACGGAATCTCTTCTAAGTTTATTTTCAAAATGTCTATTTAAACATGTTTATTCACTTTACCATCTATTGAGTGTGATTTCCTACATCAGAAGCCGCCATAAACACCCATACCAAGAAAAATAATATAAGAAAAAACATAAAATAGCTTAAGAACAAGAAAAAGAATATTGTCAGGATGTTTATTGATTTTAACAAATTATTTTTTCAATGTAATATTTATTTATTTAAGAGTACCTATGCATGTATATTATTTTGACTGTGAGATACTGTATTTGAAACAAGCATACTGCGGTTTGACGATTTCATTTATAGTGTGTCGTAATAGTAAAGGAAAATAATAATAAAATAGTACTGGGCTGCGAGATCAATAAACGCAAAACTTAAAGAATAGATGTATAATTAAAGAAAATTAAACTAATTCTCAAGAGAATAAATACCTTTATTATATAAAATAAAGTTTGTTGAAAGGCTGTCAGAATATAATAATTAAGCATTTATTATCATATTATACAACATATTTCAAGTTTTATAACTATAAATACTGATTAACATAAAGCAAAAGTTATATCTTTCCTTTAAAAAAATAGGAATAATATTTTTTTCCTTAGGTAAGGTTTCATAGGATTGTGAGAAAGAAATATGAAACCAATGTAATAGGCCATCAAAGAGTTTGAAACAGCTTCCCGTATCGAACAACCTTTTCCTTCCATGCGATTTCACCTGGAAGCATTCATTTCAACAACGCAAATGGAAGCTGCACAACACTTGCCCATCTTTTCGAAACATTTTTAATGTTTATTAGGAATAATATTTGTATAATTTACTTATATTTGTCAGAAATTATTAACTCTTTAATTCTAAATTTCCTAAATGTTCTAATTTAGTTTAACCATTATTATTAAATTAAAACTTAATACTGCTGCAGATTACGAAAGCCATATTGATATCTTCATTTTTTTTAAGCAGATGTGACCTCGCTAATCTATAACACTGAAGATGAGCTGAGGTTTTGTCACTGCCTCTACAGATATATATATATATATATATATATATATATATATATATATATATATATATATATATATATATATATATATATATATTCTTTTTCTGGACATCTGGAATGAATAATAAATAAATAACATTATTTTCTCATATTAACAGTGAAAAAATTAGGATTCTATATAAATATATTTTCAGAAGCTAATTTATTTATACTAAAATTACGATAAATACTAAATTTAGTTTAAAGGATATTGCTATAGAAATATTAGTTACAATTATTGATATTCACTATATTTAACATTTATAAGTTAGTTTAACTGCAAGACTGAAAGAAAAAGAACAGAAGTATGGTGGTATAGGAAGTTATTTGGTGTATCTGCATTCTGTATTTTTATTTAGAATTCTCTGATTGACAATCTATGAAATCCGATAAAAGAATACTAGATATGACCACTAATAACCACTAATACTTTACCTCAGTCAATTCCTATTCAGTCTTGAATTATAATTTGTAGTGTAAATATAGCTTATTGGTTTCTTAGTTACAGAAAGTAGTGACTGTCGATTTAGAGTAATTGTAAGTACTATGTCTTGTCGACTTTCTCTTACAATTAATATAATATTGTTCATAATTTTATTTTATGATAATTATTTTCTGAAAAATTTAAATAAATCTGGCATTGCGGTCCATTAAGATCCAAAGCCTCCTCCGTTATTCTGCTCCATTCTGCTTTATCAGTAGTCTTGGTGCGTTTGACGGTTAGCTTTTGAAGCCCCTCTTCTACATTATCCAGGCTTCGTTCGAGAACCTGCAGGATGAACATAACAGCATTTGTCTAGGTAATCTCGACATAAACAATCCTTCCCACATGTGCAAGGTAACTCATTATTTTTTTCTTAATAACTACCACTAAGTCTGCTTCGAAAAATAACTCTTTCAACTCCAAGTTTGTCCTTATCCTGTATCAATCTTCCTTTCGTTTTTTTTATGCCAAATCATTACATATGGCATAAAAACACATACTGCTACTACCTACACATGCCCTTATGTCTTCTGTGGTCTCGTTATTCCATGTGACAATTTTTCCAAGGTACTTTAAGGAGCTGCATGTTGAGAATAAGTGCTGACCTATCTTGAACCCTTCTTCTTTAAAAACACCATCTCTATTTGTTAGTGTTGCCCAAAATCGGTCTTGGTCTTGCAAAACGCACCTTTTCAACTTTGCAAGACCAAGACCAACACCGCCTATCTGTTGCAAAACCAAGACTGTTAAATAAAATCGATGTTTTGAATGAATATTGAGGCAAAATAGTTACTAATACTTGACAATTTTAGTTACTATATGTAAAGAATTGGTGCAACCAATATACTTTTGCATTTAACTCTTCTAATTTTTCATTCAGACTTAATTAGCTTTCTAATATCTAAAAAAAATACAGAAACATCTCTCTAGTAATATAATAATAGGTAACTGCAGGACTACTACGAGAGTCTTGCACAAGACGAAGACCTAGACCAATACTGAGTTTGCAAGACTAAGACTCGTCTCGGTCTCGCATTTGGGCAACACTACTATTATTATTTAAGTACTTATTTTATCCCTCATTAATAACCAAGCCAAGTTCCTTAACTGCTCTTTCAAACTCTTCGTGTTCTCCTGCAAATACCGGCAGTGATCTTACCAAAATTACTTTATTGGCATATCCTATACATATAGGCATATCCTATATAATTTGTTGAAGATAGTTCCTCCTGGCTTAGTTCTGATTATTATTGCGTATACCAAGGCTAAATTGAGAAGAACCGGAAAAGAGACTCTCCTTGAAGTAACCACGTTCCACTTTGAATGCGTAAGACATGTGCGAATGGACTTCAACTCTGCATTTCGTGTCTGTAAGAATCATTTTTATCAGACTTATACGTTTTTTGGACTTATGCATCTTTCTCAGTGACAACAGTAGTTGTTTAATACCAATACTGTCGTACGCTTGCTTAACATCTTTAATTACATGGTAAATGTTACTTTTTACATATATGAATTTTCCAAGTTAGAAAATCGTTTCTCCTCTTTCCAGTCGTTTCTTCTACAAATGTACTCACTCTTTGGAACAAAGCTATAGACATAACTTTATATGCAGTGTTTAGGAGGATAAATATACATATTATAATATAATATGAAAATAATATATATAAAATATTTCTTCGGCTTTTATTGGGCCTATGCTGAATGGTACGATATATAGATGATTGTTTTCAATGTAAAATAAATTTCAAAGGTTTTCAGTATAACTACAGTTTGTTAAAATTGAAGGGTTAAAATTTGTAAGTTTATTTGGAACTTAACAAGTGCTTTTTAGAATTTCAAATTTCTTTTCTTTTGATGAATTAAACTCTGAAACAAATTATAAAATGTTCAAAAACGAATCATATATTTTCGAATAGTATACAAATTTAGTTTAAGAAAAATATACTTTTGTAAATAAAAACCATCAAATACAAAACTTAATGCATAAGCAGTAGAGAAAGGATCTCCTTTATTTAAAAGCATTTTTTTACTGACAGTGAGTGATTAGTGATCTAGAAAAAAACTGGATTTTAATAAATCCCGACCTCCAACTCTCAGTAACTTTTTAATTAGTCCTGGTTATACTTCTTTTGATGAATCAAAGAATGATGGATGTGTTACTTATTTAGATTCATCTCAATATTTTTCACAACTTAAAAAAATATGTTAATCATTAAGTTAAATTTTCATAAAGGCGCTTAAATTCCAGTACACAATAAACAAAATATTAGTAATAAAATAACAATACTTACATAGAATTTATTAATGAAATAAAATTTCAAATGAGTACTTTGCAATGGAAAAAATCCATACATAATCATTGTACTTGTAAATTACATATATTTGAATAGTCTTTCTAAGTCATTTTCAACTATTTTCAAAAATATACCAAGTAGAAAATATGTTGAACCTTAAATGAATTTTTAGGTCGCTATTTTCTAGAATTAGGAAGATGAATAAATTGTGACCTACCTAATTGTGACCTATTGTCGTCATGTCTGATAATGATATAAGTTATTTTTTCGAAATTTTAAGAAAGGGGTTTCCAGAAAGGGGTTTCATGGCGAAAGTTGTGTCGTCAAAAGTTTTGAGGGAGGCATATTTTGACGGTTTTTTTAATTTTCTAGGGATGCGAATTTCTATGGGGTTATGAATTTTCGGACTAAAGGACAATGAGAAAACATGGAACAGACTGCAACAAGTGTATATTATATATGATCTACGACTTTTATAATTTTATCTTTGCTTGCTCTGTTTTAAGAAAAGGTGAACGATAAAATATCTTGGGTGGAAGGGTGGGGGTACAGATTCTTGCGCCATCGATCTTAGGAGAGATGAGCACTCCTGTTTGTTGAGATTGTAATTTAGGAATGCTCCTGTAATAGAAATTATATATCATTATCAACAGTCAAGCAGTTTTCATTTCTTCTATGTAGCAAGTTTTTTATCATTTTTTAAAAATGATCAAAAAGTGACACAATATTTAATGCAGTAAAAACCATCACGATGTAACTGAGAAAAGAATAATGGGCATGTGTAAGTCTGTTTTTCTGTCAGGTGCTCTGTTACAAAGTACCAAATTTATCAAATCTTCCGCTCAAGTATAAATCCCACTTTTATAATTGATTCGTTCAACTAACCGTAAGACCAATCTATTGGTTCAAACCTGTGTCGAAAAATCAGTGTTTGATAACATTTAATGTAGTAAATAAATAATATTCTCAATTTAAAAAAAATAAAATTCATTCTTGAACATTTTTTATTAAAGTTTAATACATCGTATGTGCTATGAAACTATTTATATATAATCTATAAAAATTTTAATTGAAATGAAATGGACTATTGTGTTGTTATTGTTGTTTTTTGCAAACAATGAGCACTTTGCTGTTTGTGGGGTGTTAAAAATTAGTTTTTGGTTTTGGAATTTCGTATATTAATAAATAATTATCCTGGCAATAGTGCTGCACCACGTGGTCCTTTTGTCCAACTAACCAGCGGCTACCTTCAGATTGCCACTGAGTACTTACCAGAATAGGAATTTATAAATTCATTTTATTACCGAATGAAAATGAATCAAGTTGATCGTTAACTTTAAATTTCATATTTCTCAAAATGGACTTAGTTGTACTACTCTGATTTTCTCCCATGAACTTACAGGAGCTATGGTATGTCTAAATTCAATATCTATTTTTCAACAAGAGAAATCATACGAAAAATTGTTAAAATCAATAATTGAATGATTTTGAAACTATATTGAAATTGGTGCTTGATTGTTCTTGAATATTCATCCAGAACCAACGCCAAGAGCTAAATAATATTATCCCGTCCCAAGTGAAGTAAGCCTTTTAAAACCAATGGCTTTGTCCTTTAACCGGAAATATTCTAACTTCAAAGTCTTTCGCTACAAAGTTAATTATTACAGATTTCCATTTACTACTTTTAGAAGTGAGACGAAGATTTTCTTGCGGAATTAGAAACTGGAGATGAAAGTTAAATTTCATTCCGTGATTACATCGTTGATAATGGATTTCTAGAAACTTTCTCAGAAGTTTATCATCGTACCTGTTCCTTATCCGAAGACACTTATCTTGCTGGGGAAAAAAAGTGAATAATATTGTTTCATCAAGAAAAAGTTGGTTTGTTTAATTAATTTTATTTTTAGAAACATATTGACCGTATCTTTACAAATATATCCGCATTACAGACCCAGATGTTCCATCCTGACAATCACCTCATTTATAATTATCTCCTTCGAGTCTTACAAGAACTCAAATCAGGACACAAGAAATCAATCAGAACTGTAACAATACTCCCAACTACGTCTCAGTTGGCTTCCTTCGTAGAGTAATAGTCATTTAAGTAATAGTCATTTAATTAATCACTTAATTAATCATTTCTAACGTTACCGTGATTTCTGTAATTAACTGGTAAAATAAATATCCACAATTGTTAGTTATACTGACAGATATTTTTTTTAAATGTTAAATATCAATTTAAATTATATTGAATAATTTTCTTTATGGAAAACTAACATGAGTGAGAATAAAATTAATATGGTCGTCAGATCCTTTGCTAAATAAAATTATTAGTAAAAGATTATACTTCGATAACTTTGAAATGAATATGGATCGGCTAGGCACGTACAAAATAATTTATTACTTTGCTAAATATTGGCTTGCTTGTTAACAGAAGAGAACCGGAAAGATTGAAAATTTACGTTATAGATGAAATATTTTGATTGAATCGTTACAAAATTGAATCATTCATAACCTATTTCAATTTCATATTCATTATAAAACCACACTCAATAGTATCAACTCCAATCCAGAAAGCAGAACTGAATTAAATGACTTTTAACTGAGTGGTAAATTTAACACATAACAATTTAAAATATGCTAATTAACAAGTCTAAAAGAAAAAAATAAAGAAAAAGAAGGAACAAGACCTTGCAGTTTAATCTTTATATAATGCTGATTTATATAACTCTCATCTCAAACTGAAACTCAGCGAAAACTAATTAACTATACTACTTTAGCATCATAACTAAATAGAACAGAATAAATGTATATATAGGATATATACGTTTATAAATTTTTTTTTTCGGTTGGTTTCAGTAGTTTATCGGAGTTTTTCCGTAAAAACCAAAAGTAATAGAATAAGTTTTTTGGGTTGCCTACCCACGTCCATAACAGACCAATCCCTTTGGTGAAGAACGATTGTGTCGCCGCTTTACTTTGGTTCAAGGTTCAAGGATTGTTGCCTCCGGACCTGACAAAAGCCATACATACCCGACTTTCTTCTGTGGGATATCACCCATCCAAGTACTGACCACGCTCGGCATTGAACCACGGTCACCAATTCATATTATTTTATTTATATGATATTTACAACTGTATACAAAAAATACATCTAGTAAATTCGCACATGGATATAATGACATGAAACACATGTTGAAGTCCAAATAGGCCTAATTATAGCCATGTAAATGAGTCTTTTGTAATTAATTGAAAAATTAGAGCGTTTGTCTAGTAAGTGTTGAAGTAGTCGGAAACGTCGAGCTGTTTCTTGTCGTTTTAGTCTGGTATGAGGATTCGAAGTTAGACGTTTGTCCAGATGGAGTCATAGGTAACTATATTATTTTAACTTCTGTCTGTACCTCAGAGATAATGAACACCATCTCCATTTTTGTATTTGTTCAGGGAAGCAATTTTCCACCGATTTGAGCTATTAATTTTTTTTTTAGTTACTAAACGCTTAATAAGAAATTATCTTTAGCTTCAGGCCACATATTTATTGGCACCCGTCATGACAGCGACAAACATCACATAGGTTTTTGAATTGGATTATTGGCATTTTAGGCATAATCTAGGAAAACCTCATCCTCGACTTTGTTTAGTTCCTTCATTCAGGGAAGAAGATCTCTTATACAACTCCTTTACAATCGCCTACTGATGTTCAAGGCAGCCATGTCGCTTACGAGACTGTTTCGTTCGGGTAATTTAATATGAGATCGGGAATAGATAGTACGTATTAATATGTCAATATTTTGTTTTCTTAAGTCGGTATCTTAAAGTGTTATATACGTAACAGGAAGATGCTGATATTAGATTTAAAATTTTAGAGTTTTGCAAGTGCGTCTATTTTGCTAAACTATAAATCTTTGAGGTGTATGTCTGAATTGGTTTAAGAGAGTACATTATATAATATAATAGTATATAATAACTTCAGTCCTGATGGGCATGTCAATTGCGGCCACGTAATTTATAAGTCACTTGTTATGTCCGCGTAGTCTAATATGAAATCAGAAGTAAATAGTACGTATGTATTGGTCGATAATTATTCGTCGTAAGTTGGTATGTACAATTTTGTTGTTTACGGATGGAGGAGCTACTGTTATTAGTATTTAATTTATTTAGTAATTAATTAATGTAGTTTTTGTAAGTGCGTATTTTTTTGCTAAATTGAAAGTCTGTGAGTATAATATTTTCAGGTGATTTTGCATAATTTTTACATGTGGGCCATAGGTCATCCTGTCGAATATCATCCCGAGATAACGTAATGTCTCGTCGATTTGTAAATCTATGAATAACTTCAATTTTATTTAGTTATTTTTTATAATTTTTAACTAGCAACTAGAACATTACATCACCTTATTAATTAGCGATATATTGATTTATATTTCATAGTGGATATTTTTGTTTGTTTAAGTACCTTTATATATACAAACTTTAATATCTATATCGCTGTAATCTATACAATTATTTGTATGTCTTCGATTTCTCGACCTTTCTTCATAATCTTACTTTTTTTTCGTTTATGATCAAACCTTTTCTCTCGAGCTCAGATTGCCATTCCACAATCACTTGCTGTAATTTTGTGGATGAGTCTGTTTTGAGGACAATATTATCTGCGTAACGAGAACTTGGACTGGAATTGTTCTCATATTCCAATCTACTATAATTGTTCTTCCAGTCCTACGTTTACAGATTTTCAGAATCGTATCCATAAAAACAATATATAGCGGAGGGCTGAGACAGTCGCCTTGGTTGGCCCCTTTGTCTATATTAAAGCTGTTTAATATAAAAAGCGTGGAAACGTGACAAAAATATGTATTTGGTCTTTATAGATATAAAAGCAGTTTTTTATTCGGTGCCAAGGGAAGAAATATGGAATGCACTGAAATATAAAAACATCCCACGAGACCTTATTCAAGTAATAAAATCGACATATAAAGATTCTAAGGATATAGTAAGGATCAATATGAAGGAATCAAACAGCTTTTATTTATTCTTTAGATTATTATCAAATTCTTCCATATTTTATATTTAACTATCTTTTATGCTAGAGATCAATGTGAAGTGGGTAATTTTTTCCGATAAAAAAAAAATTAAAGGTACTTCAGAGTAAGTTAATATTGAAAATTAGCTATCTAAGCCAGGCTAGAGAAAGTTAATGAGAAACAACCCGAATAATATTAAAAACTGCTTAATTTTACACTGATATAATCAATTTAATTAAAATCGTTGGGGCCGTTTTTGAGAAAAAGTTGCTGTAACATCTCAGGTATATATAAACCTTAAATATACAATTTCACTTTCATACGACTAGACATATATACAGACACATAAACACACATGCACCATTTTGTGGGAGTTGGTTATTTGGACTCAAGAGAGTTTCTTTGAAAACTCCGATTCCATAATTTCCACGATCGCAATACTGTCACTTACTATAATTTTCATATATAGTTAAGTGAAGGTAATATATAGTTCAGGTTATAGACTTTTATCAAATTAAGGAGTGAGGACTAGAGGCAAGGGAGGATTCTAATTTAGATGACAAAATAATTATCTTAAATCATACATTATTTCTTAGACAAACCAAAATACAAATTATGCTCCCATATAAACCTTAATGTATTTAATATTAACGGTGCTTATAAACCAGATTTATAATTCATGACACATCAAAGAAACAGGCAAGGTCTTCTCGACTAATCCCGTCACGGAATCTCAACCCAAGCACGAATATTAATCATCTCATGGCTAGAAGTTTTATAATAAGGTCCATCTTTCTGATGACTTGCTCGAAGTTCAGATTTGTTATTATTTAAAACTGCATCTGAAACTTTTATATTAATGGTTTTAAATTCGAAACACGGTAATATTGTGTAAGCAAAATTCTATCTGAATTTTGAAATTAATAAACTATTCATACTTGGAGCAACCATATCTCTAATGGCAGACGAATCCTTTAGACACAAAAGATGAAATATCAGCAACAAATGTAAAAGGCAACACCCTGAGGTATTCTAAGTAAGCGTATTCTTAATCTTATTCATTAAAAAAAGAAATAAATATTTAAAAATCAAATTAAATGAGAGTACTTTTCTGTTATTGCCCCACCCGTAAAAAAAAAGAAGCTTTTTTTTTAAATTAAATTTTTTAAATTTTTTTTTTTTGGTAAAAAAAATTATTAACAAGCAAAGTATCATTGTACAAAATATAAATATCCTTGATAATTGAGGTAATCCGTTGCTCTATTTTTTGGCGCTACATAAATTGTGCTAAATACGAATCTAGTGAAATACTGTGGGGTCCACGAATTTTCTTAATTTTCCATTTAGCAGAACACCAAACTTTCTACTTTCTCAGTATTGGCAGAATTTTCAGGGTCCACAAAATGATATTTGTGATTTGCACGAAGATGTAGGTATCCTTCATCTACTATTCTATTAAACACCTTCCAAGTATCACTCATAATAATCGAACTGGATTTTATTTGCTCACAAATTATTGGTAGTGGATTTGCCGCAGATCTGTATTCGACAGTTCGAAAGAAACATTCATTTAGTTTTAGCGAAATATTCCTTCCAACACCCACTGCTCATTTATCGTTCTACCAATATTTCTTTTCCTTTTCACGAATAAACTTTCCTTCTATTTCTACAGTTAACGAATCAGAGCCAGTGAGAAGTTTATAAGTAATACTTTTATTTATAATGTCTGTTTTCTTTTATATTTTCAAATGACATCTAAAATAAAGAATTATGCTATAAATATTAGATTGACCACAAGAGTTCACTTCAGGCCTCTTACAAGAGTATGACAACAAGATCATGAATCTAGGTCTCCTGGCAAGTAAACTTCAAGAATGTAACTGTAAGAGTGGTTAGTCCAGAGGATCATAATGGTTATATATCTAGGATTAGCGAGGGATAGCTGAGGGAAGTCGAAACGGGGCTCCAGAGGAAGCTATTAATCATTGATATTATTAATATGAGTTCTGTGAGAAAGAGCTGGAGTTATGAACTATTGAGAACTGATATCCTCATTCGTTAGTTCTAATGTAATTTTATTACAAATGATCATCAGTGCATATT
Organism: Nezara viridula; assembly: GCA_928085145.1. Classification (NCBI taxonomy): domain Eukaryota; kingdom Metazoa; phylum Arthropoda; class Insecta; order Hemiptera; family Pentatomidae; genus Nezara; species Nezara viridula. Next base: position 157,650,423 of record OV725079.1, on the reverse strand, counting down.
GGTTAAGTGTTAACGTCTAGTTTATACTAGTTTTGAGAGTATGCATGTATATATATATATATATATATATATATATATATATATATATATATATATATATATATATATATATATATATATATATATGCATGTGTATATATATGGGGGGGATGGACACCCTTGCCTGATTTCATCATTTTCTGCTCTGATGATGCCTCAATAGACAGAACATTGACTGGTTAGTGATTTGCTGGTATTTTAGAGACTTATGACTTTGTTGTGAGATCCTCCAAACTTATTTTGTTTATTGGGTTTAACATCCTAATGCAGGGACGGATCTATGGGGAGCAGCTTTCTGGCTGAAGCCCTCCCCCCCCAAAATGGTAAAATACAACCATATTTTACAGAAAAAAAATATTAAAAACTATCTCTTAACCTATTATTGTTCATGTAATTACATTTAATAGGACTTCATGAATAACTAAGACACCATTTCATATGGATAGTTAGTTTCTTTCTTTTTAATAACAAAAGTAATTATCGTTATATATACATATATATATATATATATATATATATATATATATAAAACTTACGGCTGTCCGAACAGGAAATAATAAAAAAAAAGAAAGAAAGGATACGAAATGACATACTCGGTTGCTTCATAAAGACTGCCTTTATTTTCTCAGTAAATATTTAAATTACTGCACTTATTGTTGACAAGCGCAAATAAATATTTTATAGACAAAAAAAAAAAATTACTGCTAAATATGCTAAAATTTTATTTTATATTTAGTTAGCCAACTGTTTATGTTTCAAAATCAGAAATCAACCTTTATTTTTATTTATCAACTTGAATTATTTTTGCTCCTTTTTCTTCTTTCCAGGTTTTGCTTTTTCTTATGTATATGTGTATGCATATATATTTTTTGTTTCCTTTCCACTACAATTATAATTATTCTTTAGTAGTTGTTATTTTTATTATTTACAGATTATTTTTTAAATTACTGTACATATTGTTATAATTTTATTAATTTAGCCTATCGGATATGTTTTTAATATTAAAAAATCAATGCTTTTTCTTTTCGTACTTCTGGTATTTTTTATTTTTTCGCGATTGCATTTGTTTCTTTCCATGTAATTAGACACACACCTCTCCTCCTAGACCACATCCAGATTTCCGATTTAAAGTCCGGGGTAGCATCATGAATCCTGCGCTCGGTCAGTGTGGGTTGCCTCCAGTAGGCTGATAGGTCTCATATACCCGGGAGGGTGGAATCCCGGGCAGCTTAGCTTACCGAGGTGGACGGTCAACCATCCAAGTTCTTGCCACGTTCGGTGATGCTTAACTTTGATTACCTATTGCAAGCGCCGTAGCCTGCAATACTACCCCAGCCCCCATATATATATATATATATATATATATATATATATATATATATATATATTCTTACATTACATTACAACTACAAATATTATGAAAATACTTTATTTCTACTTTTTTTTTTTTTTAGATTTGTACATCTTATTAGTTAAATTACTGTATGTATTGTTGGAATTTTTATTAAGTTCATTTTTTGTGTCTGTGCCAATGTAGGGACCCAGTTAGGCTTTTTTTTTTTTAATTTGTTCATTATTGTTATTCTGAGTGGACTGCGTCCCAGAATAAAGAATATTTTCTTATAATTTATAAGGTATGTGAGAATAAGACCTTTTCTTCTGTTGTTGGTTCTTTAAGTCTTGATAACGGGTCATGCTGTATCCACTCGATGCTTTTTAGATAACTGTTTCTAAGAGATCTGAATTAGTCTTGTCAAAAGACCCGAGAGATTATGAGAATTGTCAATTTGGCACAGTTAAGGAACACAATTATTAAAATAATGGTTAAATTAATGTTTTTATTATTATTTGTTACGAATTAAGTACATTCCATAACTCCAAAAGAAATCCTTCTCCACCTATAATCTTGCTTCCATCATATATTTTCAGGTGAATTCCTCTCTCATTTTATTGTTGTATTTAACAATACTGCAGTGAGTTATGTTAATTTCGCGATCACAAAAAAAAAAATTGACGAGAGATCAGCACAGCTGTAAATAAAATGGATAATTGTATCCAACGGCAATTTAGACTCCTTCAACCAATTACTTTTTCTTAAAAAGCATTCGTATTCACACATATTTCTCGAACACTCCTAATGTGGACCTCGGTCAATCACCAGAAAGAAAAATTACTAGGCTTGATTTGGTATCATTTATTTTAATTTTCTACTTTTCAGAGTCAAATAAATGGTTTTTGAAGACGAAAATATGATATCAAATGATTTATGTAGAATAATGAAATTACTGTATTTACAAGGTAAGAGAAAATTTTGTCGCAAGGGCATTCAAGAATGTAAGAGAAGCAATGAGGAAAAATGGTGGGAGAGGGGGGTTAACGATGGGAATGCGGGATAATTGCAAACATTTAGCTAAGAAATATAGTGATTGTTTTTTTCTTTTTTTTCTCTGAGTAGAATTACACTACTCTCGTGACAATATTTTAAATTTTTTATGTTTTAGAATTTATAGGAAAAAAATTGCATTATTTTCGTAACGACGTTATATAAAAAATAAATCAATGAACAATTGTACCTACCTAGTCACTAGTGTATAGAATCATAACTAATTATCATTAAGCAAACAGTCTTGTAATCAGGGGTGCCCATCCCTAGCCCCAAAGTCGATGGCACATGATCCCTCCACCCCTTCACCTAAGATATTTTATTTCCCTCCTTTTCTTAAAAACAGTGCAAGCAAAGGTAAAATTTTCAGTAGTCTATACTATACAGTGGTCTTATCTCTTGTCCACTGATTTGAAACTTTTCAATCCGAAAATTCATAACCACGTTGAAATGTGCCCCTCTAAAAATTTTGATGGCGCAACTTGCCTCTTGTGGGCACCTCTGTCTATAATCTTATTTCAAGCATGGTTTGTCATTTACTCATAATTATTAATTCGTTACAAACTATAAAATTTCCCATTATACTCCCAATAATGAAAACATGTGACAGTATTCATATAAAAAAAGAGATTTTAGTTGATGAAATGTATAAATACACATATATATTGTTAAGAAAATATTACGCTAGCATATAAGCTAAGTTGAAAACAGGACAAAATTACTGGTAGATATTTTATCAAGGCTTTAGGAAGAGAAATAAAGGGACGGATTGTGGTTAAGATTTGTTTCCACTCGCTCGCATCCAGCTTCTTGCTTGAAATATATAACTCCACATTTCACTGTTTCAACTGTGTTTAATTTCCGCCCTAGTTATATCATTTAGTGGAAAATTATTAGTTTATGGTGGGAAAAACACATATTTCACTCGTAAATTATACATATAGAGCCTGTTTGTTTTGGCCAACTTCTTTTGGCAACTTATCGTAATATATTGTTTTATTATATATGTCCGAGTTAACATTTCGTAAAATATAAGATTTATTACTACGTTTTGGTTTTTTCAAAGGTAGTGGTAAATTTTTAGGAATAAACCGTACATAAGTAGTTTGTTGTTTTTCTGTACAGGTAAAAAATACGTTTCATGATGAACCGTATAATAATTTTTATATTGTTATTATTTCAATTATAATTTTAAATAGAATTTGCTTCCAGTAGTCTAAGTACCATTACGTCAAGTAAACTGTAGTTAAATATCATGGTCATTTCATTCTCATAATTTTAGTAAATAATTCAGAATAATCATTTAAGAAATATTTTGTTTTTTAAAGGTATACATTGAGGTCATATAACGATAATCCATGATATTTAATTTAGTGATTCGAAAAATTTCTCAAAATTAATAAATATTGTAATGCCCTTTTTTGATTTTTTTTCATTCTGTCGTAATACTGACACTGTTAAAATATCACATAAATATCAGGCAGGGTTTCAGAAGGGCTATTCGACTATCGATAATACTTTTAACCTGTTAAATATTATTAAAATACAAACAAGTAAAAAACGCCACAAGTTGTGTTGTCTGTTTATCAATTTTGACTCACCGGACAGAAACTCGCTTTTTTATAAATTTTATATGTTGGGTATATCGAACAAATTCATTTATGCCATTCAGGCTATTTACAGACGTACGGAATCTTACGTTTGGATCGTCACAAAGTCTTTTAAAACATTGGTAGACCTTAGATAAGGTTGTTTGCTCTCACCCGCTTTGTTTTCACTGTTTATAAACGATTTCTTTGAGGACGAAAAGTCTCGAGGTCTTATGTCTTTTTCCGGCCTTGAGGGTACAGCTTGGCCTACACAGGCCTCTGAAATGGACTTCTCCGGACTTAGCGCTTGGCTTTGATTGGACCAGAAGACCTCGAATCAGAATATGCTAGGATTCCACCCTAATCCTATTTAGAGCCTCAGATAAGTTGTACTTTCCAATAATACATTGATAAATGTTAAATATTTCATGACATATTTTCAAAACAGTTCAACTGAAACCATGCTTTCACAGTCATTTATTAAATCCAATTGATTATCTTTTCATTTTGATTATTATAAATATAGTTTGTACATTAGGATTTATAAATAATTAGTATAAATAGAATTTATTGAACAAAAGAATAAAATAAGTTTTTTAGTAAATGTTATTTTAATTCTGCCACCCATTTACATAATGATGACCACAGGTAATGTTGGTAATTGGAAAGTATGAAAACAAACAAGCCTTCGAGAAAAGAAATTCAATTCATTAATGCTGGACAAATCAGTATATTATAGATTCAAATTTTTTTAACTATTTTTTTTTATTAATTTTTATTAAATATTCCTGGATGGTTATCCTCAATAATTACTAAATTACTCAATCCCGAATAAATTTCACCCCCAAACTATAGCGCCGGAGATAAGCCGATATGTAATCAAATCTAAAAAATACAAAATAAAATATATTTTTTTCATTTATCGTTTTAAGAAGTAAAATACAAAAAAATTGAAATAAAAACATTTTTATTTATTTATGCAATTTAAATACTTGTATTTTATAAAGACAGAACACTTGGTAAGAATAATAAAAGTTGAAGAGAAGGTTGGTTGGGGTGATCAGTCAAAATAAAAAAATAGCACAAGTGAATAATAATATTCATTCTTACATTTTCGGACGTTTCGGCCCGAAGTTCACGGCTGATCGAACCAAAGGCTTGGAGATATTCTGATAATATAATAGATCTTGGAGATAACATAATAAAAGTTATATTAAAAAATTAATCAAATATGTTTTCATTCAGCCTGTCGCAATAACCAGGTCATAGGATTACTACGACTTCATGAATAGTTTCGCTCTCTACTGAATAACTAGAATATTTCAACAAGAGTTTTTAAATACATATCGCTACAGTTTTAAATATAAAAATAAGGTAAAAAAAATCTTCAAAAGTTAATAGAGCGAAAAAATAAAATAAAAAGTGAAAAGGTCAAAGGATGGGGGATGAAAGGAGAGCTTAGGTGGCTGAAGATCAAAGACCTGTAATTAACCTTTCGTCCTTCTCAGGTAACTCAAGTCGCTCCTCTACTGCTTGCAACTCATATCAAAAGACCTTTGCTTAACTATAACTAACCTAATTCTGTAACTATTGTATCTTTATAGTTTGCATTATTATGAAGTAAAATAAGACGCATACAAGAATGCTGCGGACAAGATTTCTTCAGACTTTTTATCACCGCGTAAAAATCCTTTTAGTCGGTAAAGTTTCCCGCCCAGTTCCTTTGATGTATTCACTTCGGTTGAGAAGCTTAGACATTTCTAATCTGGTCTTCTTCGTCGTAAACCTATGACTTCCTGTTCTACAGTATCCTTTAATAACACCCCACTTACTCCTGTTGAACAGATACGATACCACCTGGACAAACGTCTTACTTGGAATCCTCATAAAAGACTGAAACGACAAGAAACTGTTCGACGCTTCTTAACTACAACTTTCAATTAACTACAAAAGACTAATATACATGACTATACTAAGACCTATTTGGACTTACGGAGTTCAGCTATGGGGCTCCACTAAACCATCAAATTCCTCTCGTATCGAACCCTTACAATCCAATATCCTTCGTAAAATAATCAATGCTCCTTACGTTGTCACAAATAAAACAACCCGTAATGACCTTAATGTTCCATATGCTCCCGATTTTGCCCAATCCAGATACCTTTCATAATAAACTTCATAACCATCCGAATCCTCTCGTTTCAAACCATGCTTCTTCTTCTATTTCTGATAACCCTCCGAGGCGTCTGAAAAGAAGATGGCCTCATGATCTCCTTATATAGACATATTATTAGAGTGCTTGCTACCTGTGGGTAGTTTCTCAACAAGCGTTTTCAAACGATTATATTCTTGTATACACATTCACTTGATGTATTTATATTTTAATACACTTCTTGAATTTACATTGTAAATATCTTGAATAAATAGCTAAAAAAAAAATCTGGTTTTGTTAGGTTGCGGGCTATTCATTGATCCAACATATTGGCATTTTTTGGACAAATTATAGCAGCATTCCTTGTATACTAGAGGCATACCATTCTTTCAAGCATGATATTAATGCCGTAATTGTTCTGTTTCGTTTTATTGTCAATAACAATCCTTTTCATTATATAGTTTTTTAGTGGAGTGGATCCACGACCAAGTTATATAATTTATTGAATATATATATATATTCACCTATTATAAAAATTATATATTTATATATCGCAACTGTTAGCGCATAAGTTAGTATGTGAAAATTGAGTTTTTTTACAAGAGAGCAAAAACTGATTATTTCTTTATGATTTATTAGTATACTTTAATTATTTTATTTCTTTCTGCTATTTTCCTATTTAGCAGACTAAAAAATATGATTTCTATATTATTGGGTTGGCAAATAAATCCTTTCGGTTTTTTAGCGTGAAATAAAACTCAAAGTGTCATAGAAATAGAATTTATTTTAATGTACAAAATATTTACCATTATTTAATATGTTTTTTTTTTTTTTCAATCGTTTCACTAACTGTATAACGCCATGTTCATAGAATGTCTGGAGTTTATTGTTAAAAAACTGATCCTCTTCCATTTGGAATTTCTTTCATTCATGGAGTTTTGCAGAGACTAGAATAAGTGGTAGTCACTTGGAATGAATAGAGAGGGTGAGGCAAAAGGTTCCATTCAAGGCTCAATAGTTTATTACGAGAGACCAATGAAATGTGGGGCCTAGCGTTGTCTTGGTGGAACACAGGACCCTTCCGATTTGCCAGTTCTGGGCATTTACTTTCAATTGTTTGATCCAATTGTTTTGTTAATTGTAAGCAGTATAGAATTGAATCAATTCTTTGCCCTGTTGACAATACCTCATAGAAAATAACACCCTTTAAATTACAAAATACGGAAAGCATTATCTTCTTTGGATGCAATCCGGGTTTTGACATTCTTCTAGTATCCCCAATTTTTTCACGGTTATCCCCATTCGAGATTTTCCACGGACTACATTATCGTAAAATATCCAGTTTTACGGTCTCCTGTTACTAACATTTTTAAAAATGGGTCGTTTTGTTGCCGTTCCCATAGTGAGTCAGAAACCGAAATGCGTGTTGCCAAATTGACTTTGATTAGAGAGTGAGGGACCCAAACATTAAGCTTGAAAACATAGACGAGTTTGTATAAATGGTTTTCTTCGCTTGTGTGTGACACGTTTAGGGCCATATAAATCTCTCGCACTGATTGGATGGAAGTTTGATCATCAATGGCCTTGACATTGGTCGTTTCAATTTATTGTGGGCAACCAGACAGTTGAGTATCATTGACGTCAAAATTTTCTGAATGAAATTTGGCAAACCAATTCGACAGGTGCGTTCGATTAGGTCACCATCCCTATAAACACTGCAAATTTTTCTAATACCTTCTTTCTGCATCGCGCTTACCTTTTTTTAAAATAATACAACAATATATGCCGATAATGAATGATGTTTTTTTTCCATATTCACAGTGAAATAGCAAACGCAATACTAATCTTTTTCCAACAAGAGTTAACATATATAGTTGTTGACATATTACAAATAGAATAAACAATCCATCTGGGAGATTAATTCATCAGATAAGTAGTGTATCATAAGGACATAAAAATAAACAGAAAAACCTTATTTACCGGCCCAATGCATAGTCTATACTACAAAGTGTGCAGACTACAAATTGTCACTATTATCGCAAATAGAATAACAATGAAAAATTGTTACATAAGACATTATTAATGAGATTTAATGATTTGTAGGTTAATTATATTCTGTTTTGGACAAAAAAAATCGTCGAAATCAAAACATTATGGTCAAATGTAGGGTGTTCTAAAATAAATATATTTTTAGAAATATTTCTCAATTAAAAAACTTTCAATTTTCGTAATTATTTCAGCACAATTAGGTAAGGAAAAGAAATCATATAAATTTTAGGGGTGCACTTTTAAGTTAATGTTTATAATTTTCTTGTTACTATTAGGTAAGCAAAGTAATGTTGCAATCGTTTAAATGTTTTTATCTATTTTCCATGTTTTAAAAGTATTAAGCGAAGGCTTTCATGTAAACTCATTCATATTTTTATTAAAATATTTTTTTTAAATAAATCTAAAACTATACATCTCTTGGAATATTATAAATACCTATTTGAAAAATAATTATTAAATTTCTTAGTGAGCATACATTTTTAGTGGTTTACATTTTTTTTTATTGAACTCCAGATAATTTATACAAATATCGATCGTCAAATGTCAAAATCGTCAACTGCCACGTGAACTAGGTGTTATTAAAAATTTTACAGTCTATTTTATATATCGTAAATAGCTCTACAAATTAATCAATAAGAATTTATTCATTACAAGATAAATTTTAAGAAAAAATCTTTGACATGTAAAAATGTTTAAATTTCCTCATTGTATTCCTATAACTCCATTATATTTAGTTTTAAAATTCTCCTTCTGTTACTCGTGATGTAGAAACACTGAGCTCGTTTATCAGTTACTTTTATGGTATCAGTTACTTTTCATTTTAACTGATACCATGCATGACTTGAAAGGATATCTCATTCCCTTGTAATTTGAGTTACCAAAGTTACCTGAACTCGAAACTGCTATAAATTCTCTAATTAACTATGGGACTACAACTCCCACTCTACAGCTCCCAAGTGTTTCCTAACTCCACAAGCCTTAACAACGGATGCTGAAAGCTTTTTTCGCAAATGTGAAAATGTTAGCTAAATTATTCTGAAATAAATATTCATATCCACAGTTCCGTATAACTTCATTTATTGTCTCTTTTATGGGTTTTAGAATGGAAGTCTCTCAACAACTGTTTTATTCAAATGAACAAAAGTTTAACTTAAAAAACCCAACACTTCCCGTCTCCTCAGATCTTAATGAACATCTTAAAATATCATATCAATTAAATACAAAAGAAAGCAAAAATGCCTAATTTTATCCAATAAATTTTAAATAATCAATCATTGTGATCGACCAAAAAATTCAAAAACTTAATCCCCTCTCAAAATTTGAGGTTTCACGTTTCAGAAATTCGAAAAACGAATAAAAATTTGTTTGTCCGTCCGGCTTACGGCATACGTCGTACACCGTATGCGCATTTTCTCCGAAACTACTGGACCGATTTTTTTTCAAATTTTGATATAAAATCAGAGGTCACCCGAGGATGATCCTCATTCATCGACATTACTATCCCCCTCTTAATTTCAAAATGACGGCCGAAAAACCTGCGTTGCTGTAGACTGTAGCTCCTAAACGAATGTACAGATTTCAATGAAACTTCGCTAAAGTCATTTTCTTGATGCCCTTTAAATTTATCTATATAACATGCTTCAACGAAAAAAAGTTACAAGGGATGGTAAAATTAAATTCCGAATAACTCGAAAAGTTTATACTTTTTTGTTGATATTGTATATAGTTTTATTAAAGTTTACGAAATTTCCTAAAAATAAAAAAAAAATTAGGAGCAAAGATATGGTCTCCGGTTTTTTTTATATGTTCTACTCCAAATGTTATATCCTTGGTTTGGTTTTTAAATTTTGAATGTGTTACTGAAGTAATGCTATTTTTTTTTTAGTATATTACTACTGATTAAAAAAAAAAGTTAGTCCAATAATTGGAACTTTTGTTTATTTTTCTTTGTAAGGTAATGTTACTTTAGATGTATAATTGTTTGGAAATAATAAACCATTGTGAAATAATTTGCAGCATTTTTTATTATTGATTTATTTTTTTTTTAATGGACCTAACTTAACAAGAGGATCGAACATAATACAGAGGCAGTCATTATTACTGTATTTTGCTTTGTTCAGGTTGTGTATGATACGTTCACGATATTGATGTATAAACAGCAGTTGTATTTTTGGCTGATCATTATCTGGAAGATGAATGGTATAAACAAAGAGATATCTCATCTCGGCTCAACAACGCGACGACTGGTCGATAGATAACTTCCTATTTCTCTGTCATGAAAAGGATTTGTGTGTTTTCCAGTCGGAAAATGTAAACAGGTTTCGGGAAATCTCTTGGGAAACTGGCGCTGTTTTCTAGATTAAATTTCCAACTCTGCGGGGAGATCCAATTTCAACAACCAAGTTCTTCAAAAGGTCAAACCGTTATATGATTGACACGAACGTGATGGTTTCTTTTCGAGATTTAGTCATCATTCACCAAAAAAAAAAAAAAAAGAAAGAGACGTTTGATTTTTATTGTTCTGACCGCTGTTACTTATAAAGTTTTAGTTAGGCATGTCAATATTAATTTTCTACAATATTGGACAAATTATGTGTCCAATACAGTTACGAGTAAATTTTAAATAATACAATCACTCAATGTATTATCGATAATTCAAATCGTTGATCATAAAACTTCGAATTTTCCAGTATATTTTATTTGTTATGATGTATCCCACATTTTTTTTTAATTTTTAAATTAAAATAAATATAAATTGATAATAATAAAGGCTTAAAACGGAAAACAAATTTTACTTTTAAAAGTCTCGGCATCAATCGGTAGTTTTTCAGTTCTTTTGGAACTGAGGATTTTTCATGCAAATAACAGTATTACAGAATTTTTATTTTTTGATAAATAAAAGTTAAACTTTTACCGTAGATCTAGAACTTTAATAAAAAAAATAAAGATCATGAGTATTAAAAAAATAATGGCATGTTTGAATAGAAACGTTGGCAAAAATAAAAATTTTAATTTGTTTTTTAAAAAACACTGCATCCTGAATATTTTTTTTTATACCCATGAGCTTTTTTTTTTTTTATTAAAGTTCTAAATCTACGGTAAACGTTTAACTTTTATTTATGTCTTAACAAAAGTTTCGTTGTATGGGAAATATACAGTTATTGGGCTTAGATTAGCGTTATATTTCGTCTTAAATTAATAACACATGATTCTTATTTGTCGTTTTTTTGAATAGCTAAGAACAAAAATCATTTTTTAGATAAACTTTCTAAAGTAATTGACAGATCATTTAAATAAAGGTTTTCAAAAATAAAAATTCTGTAAAACTTTTATTTGCTTGAAAAAATCCTCAGTTCCAAAAGAACTAAAAAAGAAACCGAGTGATGGCGAGACTTTTAAAAGTAAAATTTGTTTTTCGTTTCAAGCCTTGAATATTATCAATTTAGATTTATTCTAATTTTTTTATTTTAATTTAAATGTTTAAAATATATGGGATACATCATAACAAAAAAATATACTGAAAAATTCGAAGTTTTATAACTAACGATTTGAATTATATTCGTGTTCAAACATGTGGGTCAACTTATGAAGTTCACAGATACATTGGCAAACACAACCATTTCGCGAGATTATTTAGATCTAAATTTTATAGAAATATGTATTTCCTTTGAAAGCTCTGATTCCACGATTTTCACAATCGCAATACTATACCTATATTCCTTACTACAAAATTTCATAAGTAGTTAAACGAAAGCAAAAAGAAAAAGAAAAAATACCAAAATATTTTTGTTTTCTGTTGAGTTATAGATATCTAATAATTTTAACATTGTTCCCTTTAAATTAAAGTAAAGCTTTTTTATTAATTTCTAGAGTTTTGAAATAACTGTTACATTTTCCCTATGTTCCATTAAAAAATAAAATATGATAATGACAGAATAAGATTTTTGAATAATTTTACGATGAAGATGATTTTTTTTTTTTTTTTTTATTTCTTAATGATATTTACAATTTTATAAAAGAAATAAATTCAGTAAATTTGTACATATGGATTTAATGACGTGAAAACACTTGTTGAGGAACTACCCAATGGTAGCACTCTAATGATATGTCTGCAATAGGAGATTACGGGGCCATCTTCTTTTCAGACGGCTAGGAGGGTTATCAGGAATTGAAGAGGAACCAAGGTTAGAAACAAGAGGGTTGGAATGATTCTGAAGTTTATTATGGAATGATAGGTATCTGGATTGGGCTAGATAAGAAACATTAAAGTCATTATGGATGGTTTTATTAGTAACAAAGTAGGAAGCATTGAGAATTTTACGATGGATTTTGGATTGTAAGGAGGAATTCGAGAGCTTAGTTGAGCCCCACAGCTCAACTCCGTAAGTCCAAATAGGCCTTATGGTAGTCCTGTATATGAGTCCTTTATAAATTGGAAGCTTTGAGAGTTTGTCTAGTAAGTATTGGAGTAGTCGGAAACGTCGAGCGGTTTCTTGTCGGTTCAGTCTGGTATGATCAATCCAAGTTAGACGTTTGTCCAAGTGGAGTCGAAGGTAGCGGATTTGCTCAACAAGGATAAGGGGAATGTTGTTGAAGGAAACTGTAAGACAGGAAGTCATAGGTTTACGACTAAAATGAAACATATAATGTTTGTATGTCTCTACGGTGACATACATTTTTTTTTAAAGAAGGAATATTATATTGGTGTGTTTGAAAAATAATGCTTGAATTCATGATGTCTTTACAGGAACCCTTATTCTTTACACGATCATGGGTTTCCAGACGGGCCGAATTAGACCTCCATCTAAGTCCCGGAGGCCATGACATGTTATGAAAAAACAAATCTTCTTCAATCAACGACACTTCAGCTGTGAAATGAGCTTAAGAAGAGGTGGGGAAAACATGCAATAAATGTGTACTCCTTTATCATGTGTATTCATTATCAAGATATAATTTGAATAACGACCTACACTGCTTCCAATAGAAACATTTTTGTTCTGGCAGTTCTTTATCAATTTAAAGACAGTCATCAACATCAGTAAGATAGGCCTGTTCAGAAGTCTTGCTTATGATATAGCTGGATCTTAATTATTCCAATTTTTTTTAATTGTTGATAAGGTGTTTGGTGGTATACCGAATTCCTTGGCAATGTCTTGTCACTTTTTTCCATTGTGCTTTCATTGACACGATCTCTCCATTCAATGTGAAATGATATTCTAGAGATATTAGAAAAACATGTATGGAGAAAAAAAACATTGCTGATCCATCAGGTGTTGTTGAGTTATCTGACAGATGATGGGAAAGAAGGCATTTGATCTCACAGCCATCAGTAAATTTTGAATTGTAGAGTAGATCCAATCCAAACTTTTGACTATAAAGGTTTTGTGTGGCTTCATTTGCTTATGTATGAGTAATTTCGTATTTTTAAAATCATGTTTAAAATTTTACCAAGTAGCAAATAAACTTTCGCGGGCCGGAAGCTCTTTATCACCAGTATAAGTTTGAGAAATCATTTTTTTCTAATGGTGACAACAAAATTAAACCTATTCCAAATGTATTGTATATTTTCATTTTCAACCGTTTCATTGGTTGGATCAATTCAATCTTTACTAAGATGGCATAGCGTTATTTTCTCATCATTTCGTTTTACGAGAATAAACTCAATCGAAATGAGGCCGAAACTTTCAGAAACATTAATAAAATTTGAGAGAATGGCAGTGTGAATGATTGCAATTTTTATAAAGAAACTTCAATTTTAAATAGAAAGATCACTGCGATCGCTGATTGCCTTAACACGAGAGGGTTCCTAATAAAACTTTTTAAAAAATTAATAAAGATTTAGTTCCTGGTGCATCGATAAAAAAAAAAATAATAGTTTCGTTATGAAGTTAGCGCTGTCCTTCATTATTGAACCAGAAACAAACATTTTTCTGTCCATTATTGTTATATGTGTATGAAAAGTGGATTCTCTACGATAGCTGTAAGCGTTCAGAGATGTAAAGTTTAAAGTTTAAAATTTTATTGATTAAAATTCGTTAGGAAATGCATTTTCATATTTTTTTAATAATAGTGATTCAATATTCTATTCACTTCGAATGAAAAAGTTATCAATCTGTTGGGTATCGAGATTAATGGACCGTATTCCGATTAATAACAATAGTTTCGTATCACTTATTTTCTTTGTTTGATTATAAAACTATAAACCTACAACAATTTCCAGGCAACCAAATAGGTACAATGGATCTATTAATAAGATATAGAGAGATGTATAACCAAGAACAAATCGTGCCACTGAATGGAGAAAATAAACTGAAGCTAACCACAGAGGTCGCCACAAGTGATGGTTCAATGTCACCATGTGGTCGATGAGATACATTTTAAAAATACAAAATACAAAACAAACTCGTTGCCACTTCACCTGGCCTTCGGAGGATTGCAAACACTTCCACAAAAGAAAATAACTAAGTTATATCTGCCATAAAAAATAAATAAAGCCATTCATAGTTGAAAGCCTTATTTCACAAAATCAGTTGTACCAAATCAAAAGCAAAATACTTCATATAAGTATGGTGTTAGATTATTTGATAGAAAAAAGTCTCTTCAATGTATTTATACACATTGGAAGTATAAAGTGATATAATTTATAACGTATTCTTCCTCTAAAGTACTTTTAATTTTTATTGTTAAGTATATTTAAAGGTATCTCATCGTCAGTCATAATTAAGAATGAACAACACCATGATGACTGGGAGTGTTAAGCCCTGGAGCCAAAGCCCAAAAATCGACCTCATCGCAGGTGAAGGTCTGAATGTAAATTACGAAATTGCATGTTATTCTAAGTAAAATGAAGTTTGTCTGCCGTTCCACAGCCGGTAATTACAATAATGGCGACTGATTTAAAAAATATTAGTCCAATAATTTGTAAATCGAAACGGGAAATTCATTGTGAAAAATCTGTGATTTTTTTTTTTTTTTTTAACTTATATATGTGGGACATGTAAAAAACAAAATTGATAACGCGAGCCACCAAGGTATAAATTTTTACAGTCCAAAATGTCAGATATGTTTGATATTTTTTTGATTTTTTCATCTATAACTCCTAAAGTATGCATCGAGTGAAAAATGAACTTGTTAAGAAATTAAAGAACGTTAAACTTTAATATCTGTAACATTCAGTATAAACCTCTTTTCCAACTCTCAGCAGCGATGGATTTTGAGAAACGATGTGTCAAAAGACAGCGAATTTAATGAAGAAATTACGAATACCGATTCGAAATTTATAATTGAACTAAAATAAAAATATACTCAATGGACGAGACAGTTATTATTTTTATTTTATGGATTTTTCTTCTTAGGGAACTCATTTCCAAGCTTAAGGGCCATTTATAGTAATTTGTCTCAGTTTTTGACAAGTTTATTAAAACTCAGTGCTGGTTGACTGTGGTTTTCTATCATACCACTTAACCGAATTATTAAGTTTAGGTACCCGTTCGACGCAAAATTTAACATTTTGTAATTTCTTATTGAGTACATTTTTCGCTTTGATGCCTCGTTTAGGAATTATAGATGAAAAAATATCTTAAATTTTTGGCTGTAAAAAGTTTTCCCTTGGTGGCTCGCGTTAGCAATTAATTTTTTACAGTTTCGATTACCCGTTTCGATCCTCAAGTTAGAGGTCTAGTATTTTTTTTAAATCAGACACCATTTTTGAAAGCAGCGGCTCTGGAACGGCAGACAAACTTCATTTTACTCAGAATGACATAGACTTTTGAAATTTACAATCAAACCTTCGCCTGCAATGAGGTCGATAATTGGGCCCTGGCTCCAGGGCTATTAACCTTAGCAATGTTAATTGTAGCGGCGCAAAGTGGTTGAAAATATACAAAAAATATGAAAAAAAAATCCTGGTTCTACAAATCTGAAAGTCACAGAAATATATTTTGGATACCATCATAACCACAACTAAATTACCTACAGTAGAAACACTTAGGATCGGTTAAGCAAAAATAAATAATTAACAGACCTGGTGAAGACTATTAAATAGCGAACAATTGTTTATATATTTAAATGAAATTATATTCAATTTTAATTTTTACCAAATATTAGAATGTTTTCATTTTTTTCTGTTTCACCATTAACAGCCTCTATAAAGTAGGTACTCTTAATTAAATAATTAATTAAGGTGAAAAACCTGGTGGTTGAGCGTATGATTGGCCTTGCAATAGTCCTCACAATGTACTGAACCCACAACTCTTCGTGGATTGTTTGTGATACGAATTTATTAGAATTTTTCTGTAAAACGCTGAAATACTAGTCTCAAATTTCATTTCGACTGGTCATGTCTTGATTCTAACTCGAGGAAGCGAGGTAGTGTTTGCAGGTAGGTAGTAAACAAGTTTTTGCAGTAAAAGTAGTGCATCAGTTTATGATTCCAAGTTTGAGCCAAATCGAACTAGCGATTTTAGAGATATAGACGTATCAAGGGAAATACGTTAGCGCATATATAAGAGAAAGCAATGGACAGAATTCTATCAAATTGACCCTACATTACTTTTTTACAAACACCTACCTTTTATCCAACTTTGAGCCGAATTGAATTGGTCGTTTCTGAAATATTGACATATCTAGGAAAATTCGTTTACGCTTGCGTAAGCAGAAGTGTTGGTTAGAATTTAAAAGAATTGATTGACACCACTATGCAAAATCCCTGGAAATTTCATGAAAATCGGATAAATGGTGATATGCCCTTTACATCGATTTGACTACAGACAGACAGACAACAAACCAAATTTGATCCTTGATGTCTGAAACGTAAAACGCGAGCGGACATTTTTGATTCTGAGCACATTTTTTTTTTTTAAACCTCTCGCATGAATATAATGTTTCCCTACCTTCGGTAGTGAGGAAGCAAAAATTGTTGTAAGAGAAGCAGAAAAAAATCATCCTAAAAATAAATGAAAATAAAAAAAAATATACACTGAAAACAATATTTCATTATGATTATATAAAGTAAATAATATCCTAAAAAAAAAAAAACAATAAAACACCGTTTTACACATAACTATAAAAAAAAAACTAAGTCTATACATTAATTTAGCATATCAGGAATGGTAAATAAGGCGATCACTGGATACTGTAACTCGAACTAAGGCAATTCGTAAATCAAACAGCATGAATAATTTGAAGATAAAATATTGAAAATAATAAGAAAGGAAAGTACCTCTTAAATCTCAGTCAATTCCCAATTACCTGAGAATACTTATTGCTTCTCGTTTATTAAAGTATATATCTGATTGTCTGGCAACTTTTAAGGAGAAAAACTTTACCAATAAGGGTCTGTTCAGGCAGAAAGTTAAGACTTACACAAAAGTTAGCAAATGGCCCATGTTACTCAGCACTTCAAATACTCGTTCGAATCTAACCATTTGCCAAAATGTATAGGCGCTTTTTTAAGCATGTTTACTTATATAATATTATAACAAGCAAGTTTATTTTTAATATTTATCATAAGCACCTATTAACAGTTAATGGGCACCTGATGGTCAGAAGATTGTATAATGATCCTATTTTACATTCCATGTAGGAATATTTTACCCAAGAATAACTCTTGACTAGCCATATATTGTATCAATGTGATGGTATGGCCGATAGATTATGAAACTATTAGTAAACAGTCCTTATGTTCAGATCAACTATTGGTAGATATAAGTCAATGTGTAGTAGTGGTGCCAAATGCGAGACCGAGATGAGTCTTGGTCTTACAAACTCAGTCTTGGTCATGGTTTTGGTCTTGCGCAGAGTCTCGCAACGGTCTTGCAGTTACTTATTAGCTTTTTACTATATATATATTACTGTAATTTCTTTTTTTTTTCTTTTAAATAATAATACAATCAGCCACTGGTGGAGGGCTATAGGTATTAGGGCTAAAAGTTCTCATTCATACAATATATACAAATAATAAAGAAATAAATATATATATACACGAAGTAAATAAAAAATTGTGGTGAAGAAGTATTTCTTTGGATAGGAGAAACCTAACTAAGCCTGAATGAAAAATTAGAGGAGTTAAATGCAAAAGTATATTGATTATACCAATTATTTACATATAGTTACTAACATTGTCAAGTATTAATAACTATTTTGCCTTGATTTTTATTATAAAATTTTTGGTTTTGGTCTTGCAAAGTGCAAGACCAGGACTGATTTTGTTCAACACCTGTGTGTAGCGTTTTCTTAATCATGTACCAAGGCAGTTTTGTTGTAAGTCATAATATTTTTTATTGGAATTTTGCAAAGCAGCTTCCTTGGTCGTCGCAAAGGGTTTCGATCGACCCATGGCATGATTATATTATTTGTAAATTGAAATCGATTCTATCGTTTGTCTACTATTTAATCATCAGGTCGTATCTATAGGAAAGGTTTTTCGTTCATAACAAGTATGGTAAACTCCTCGACTATTATCAAAGCGATTCAGGAATGCTGCTGGGAAAAATTTTATGTCCAATTACTAACTCTATTTACACATCCGACATCTCACTGATGCCATAGAATATAGAGAACTAACGCTGATGACATTATTATTCTCTGAACAGATTCTCATCTGATCACAGGCTCTTAGAACGTACAGAACCATTAAGATCTATTGCAAAATTGGCTTGAAAAATGGCTTACATAAGTTAATATTCAGAAATCAAATCAGGTTACATTTACACTTCAGTGTTCTTTTTATTGACATTTCACCAAATTCCTTTATCAAACCATTTTTTTTTCTGTTGGCATTACATATCTTTTAAATCTTTTTCTGCTTTAACAATCCTGATCAATCTATGTCTAAGTTAGCCTGTTTCTATCCAGTTATCTTCTTGCAACTCCTTATCGATTCTATCTTTATTGATTCTAACTATCCATCTGGTTTTTGTTCCTCCACGTGTCTTTTATCTTCGATTGAGGCAATCATAGTTATGTAGACTCTTCCCGATGGATTGCTCCAAGCTACATGCCCCGCCTGTCTTAATCTCCGTGCCTTGTATTGATTGACCAACTTCACTAAGCAGTTCTTCATAGGTCTTTCTTCTCCATGTGCTATAATTCTGATCTCAGATCGCTCCAGTTATGGTGCTGAGGATTGTTCTCTGAATTTTTTCAACACTTTTTTCTAGGACGCTGGTTAGTGTCCAGGTCTCACAGCCATATATTAGAACTGGCTTTATAGTGGCATTGTACACCCTTAATTTCTTGTGATTTTTCAGAATTTCAATACCTTTAAAAGGGAGAAGAATACTCTTTTTGCGTTTATAATACGCTGATCTAATTTCGACCGTTGGTCATTCATTGGGGTTATTGGGAGAGGCAATGGTCATAAATGACGTGGTATTACAAAAAAGTATTGAATTATTCACTCTCACTACTAATTGCATGACGAATGATACACCATAAAAACAAAAATAAACTATTATGTTATTTACATTATCATACTTAGACCCATATGGACGTATGCCACTCAGGTGTAGGCTTCATGCAAATAACAGACTATAAAAACCTTTTACACTCAATTTTTCTGATGTATTATCTACTGTCCCTTCTACGTAGTGTTGCCCAAATGCGACTCCGAGACGAGTCTTGGTCTTGCAAATTCAGTTTTGGTCTAGGTCTTGGTCTTGCGCAAGAGTCTCGCAACGGTCTTGCAGTTACCTATTAGCTTAGTACTATTACTGTATTACTTTGTTTATATAGGGGATCCTAACTAACCCCGAATGAAACCTTAGGAGAGTTAAATGCAAAAGTATATTAGTTCTGCCAATTATTTACATATAGTAACTAAATTGTCTAGTATTAGTAACTATTTTTCTTTCATTTTATTTAAATTCGATTTTATTAGTCTAGGTCTTGGTCTTGCTACAGTTAGGCGGTCCTGGTCTTGGTCTTGATCTTTGCAAGACCAAGACCGATTTTGGGCAACACTACTTCTACGTAACTAATAAATCAAAGTATAACGATCTACCGCATGTGAATAATATTTACATAACTAACATTAAATTTTTTTCACGTTTCCAAGGTTACGTTTGCCATGAATAATAGATAGATAGTTTATTTTATTTGTCTAAGGAAATTCCTGTACAAATAAATATAATGGTATAATTAACAATGTTAGATCTTGAGTCTGTACTGCATTCAAACATAACATTAACAATGTCCACAGCATTAAGTATGACTAATATAATAATATAATAAAAGATTAGTAAACAATATATATATATATATATATATATATATATATATATATATATATATATAGCAATTAGTAAAACATTTTTTTTTATTTATTATTATTATTATCATTTTTTTTTAAATATTCGAGAGGTATAAGACAAATGACAATATAAATAATCATTAATATATGTTATGTGATTAACTTTACCACTTAACAGTTCAATGAACAGCCCTGTATGAAATAATACAATTGGTTTATTTTTTTCGTAGTGTCTATTTTCAGTATCTCCTCCACACTAGCATCTTCTCTGAATTCAGTGGTAAATGCCTTCAAGTACTTATTTCTCGGCTCGTTGAACTTGATACATTGGATCAGAAAATGAGTTACCGGGTCAGTTATAAGGCAGTTGCATGCACCACATACATACCTCACTTAATTTAATAGTCAAAGTCGCATCTTTTAAGTATATTTTCATAAAATCTTTACTTGCTACTCTGAGACGACTAACGGCTCTTAATTTGTTTAGATTCAGAGCCCTGAACTGAAGATAATCCTCTGGTTTGGTAACATTAAAGGAGCAGATTTTTCTATATCTTGGGTTTGATTTAGAGTTTAACACTCTGTCGATGTCCTTGAATGCGTGATGGTTTCTTGTTTTTTCCATGATTTCATCTTTGAACCTCATCTCAGACCTTGAGAGAAAACACAAGAAAACAGAACCTGACATCCAAGTTCCGCCACAATCATCTTTACTTGGGTAATCCAGTTATAAGTTGGATCAGGTTTTCCAATGGATGAGTCTAGAGCTCTAAGCCTATTAAAGCATTGTCTAGGTAGTATTTCGTCACTCATTAAGCTTAGCTTTGTCCAATAGTTGATCACTTTTTTCAACACTTCAACACTTAATGGAGATCTCCCACTTTCAAGGCGAGCCACATAGTTCGGTGTATTTCTTGGCCAATGGAGCAATGATTTGATAAATCGAAACTTGCGTCCTCTCCAAAACCTCCAGGTATCTCGTCCCCAGATCTCTGCAGCATAGAGCAGTGTTGACGAGACCATCGAGTCAAAGAGGCTGGTTTTTGTCTCCCAAGAGTCGCTTTTTCCATTTCTTAGG
Organism: Nezara viridula; assembly: GCA_928085145.1. NCBI lineage: Eukaryota > Metazoa > Arthropoda > Insecta > Hemiptera > Pentatomidae > Nezara > Nezara viridula. The sequence goes on along the minus strand of OV725079.1, from coordinate 157,628,883 downwards.
ATTGCCATCACTTTGGTCGCTGCAACAGATGATCTATGTAAGAAATGCTCCGCGGCTCTCTCGAATTTTCCAGAAGAAGAAAAGGGTACACCCAGATATTTGCCAGGAATAATTCTTACTTTAATCTCAGTAATATCTTCTCCTATCGCCTTACAGACATGGAATTTAGCGCAGAAACAATAAATATAATTTATTAATTACAGTGTGAATGTGGTCTACACTATTAACACTAGTGTTAATGTCCTCAATTGTGACTGATTGTAATAATTCTGAATAAATAAGTTTTAAAAAAAAAGTTTATGAACAGACATATTAAGAAACGTTATATTTTTTACTGAGCACCGTAAAATAATTTTGGAAATATAAATAAAATAGTTTTACCGCATGAAAATATAACCCAAAAGCTTTGCGAATTGGTAATATTTTTTATTTTAATATAATTGAACTTATCTTTTGGAAGTCTCGCTTTGGGCAGCCTCAGTAATCGGAAAGGAGGATTCAAACTAATTTTGAACTGCTACTTTTTCTCCATATATTTATATTCGGAAAGTTAGTAATAAGAAAACTAAAAAAAGTTTTTTTTTGCTGTATTTATAAGAAAAAGATACTTAATCATTTCAAATAAGACCGGTAATTTGGTTTCAACAACTAGCAGCTAATCGCTAACCTAAAGACTTATCGCAAGCGAACCCACAAATTCTAGAATGTGATTACTTCCTTAATCTAAGCGTCTAGAAATGAGATGAAACTGAGTTAGAGTAACCTATTCCATCAACTGGCTTCTTTTCGTTTATCTCGAAGATTAGTTTCCTTAGACATAGTTTTACATCCTTTAGAAAATTTTCTTTTGATATTTGGAAACAGTGGGTAGAAGTTAATTTACTGCAGCTTTGAGCACATGTGAAGTAACTCAGCTGAGGTAGTCACCTCATTTAGAAAATTGGTTTTTAATCATTGCTTTTCAGCTATCTTCTATAATTTATATTCAAAAACTATTTGTGATCGTCATTAACATCGTTATAGTTAATGACGATTATTATTATTAATTTTCTCAACAGTCCTTCACGGACTTGTTCCTGTGAATCAAGCTTCTCTATCCACAGCTGTTCTTATACTCATAAGGCTGAGGTCTTCTTCGTCGATCTTCGCCAGCTGTGGTCTTCCCCAAAGGCTCCTACTGGGTGGTTACAGAGAAGTTTCCTAGGCCATCTTTCTTCATCCTATCTATATCTTCTAACAACCAGATATAGAAGCCAGAACAAAGTCACAAGCTCATAGAGTTCGTCATTTTTATTAATAACCACTAATCATTTATTCTTTTGGGACCGTATATTTTCCTTACAATTTTAGCAAATTATCGCTTTCCTGGGTCAAATCCACGTTTCACACACGAAGGTAACGATTGGTCTCATTACAGTTCTATAAATGACGATTTTTTTTCTAAAATATGTCAGATATAATATGAACTAACCTTTAAGGTTGTTAAAGTTACATTTTAAGTTTAGTTTGCATGTTAAGTTTAACATACAATGTATGAAAAATGAAAATCCTATCGAAATTAAATAGATATGTTTCAATTCATCAATTTATTTTATAAAAACATTTTTTTAATATTATTAGAAATTATATAGTTAAAAAAAATTGATTTTTTATAATTTTCAGTCTAAAACTTAAAAAAAAAAAAGTATTTATAAAAATTATCGTAAAATGAAAATATTGCCTAACGCCTTCTGTATAGTATATTGACTTCAACTAAAACAATCCATATAATCATTACCAAGCATCGATATGTTGATTAATTTGAACAAATGGGTATAAAAATTGTAATGTTCCAACTTTTATGTAAATTTAAATTTGTCACTTTTTTTTCTTTGGCTTTGATAAATCTAAAACTAGTGTTATTTAAAATCAAGATTTCTTGCCTTGAGATGAATGGAAACGATAGTTGGATACATCCCCACGTTGAAAGGCAAATGGGTGGAACATAAACTGAAGAAGAAGAGTTGCTACTAAAGTATTTAACATCAGAAATAATATAATGATCCATTTACGTTGCAGAAAAAGCAATAAATAAAATAAAATTATATATATATATATATATATATATATATATATATATATATATATATATATATATATATATATATATATTATTTTCTCTTCACTTATGGCCCTTAGGTCTAACTTAATAAACAATTACTCTTGATTTAGAGTGTATGCTTTCTTTATTTATATATTTGTACATTCTGGATATTACCCCTCCTTAGCTAAAATTATATATAGGTTCTTCATTGAACCAGTCTTTTACATTTGTTAAAATTTATAACATTTTAATTATTATTAATTAAAATATGTAAATGATTGGTTCTATATAGTACTGATATAGAATCTATAATTTATTATTACATCATTTTAGTTGCTGAGGAGGTAGAATAAGTATCCCCGAAATGTAAAGTATTTATATAAAATTATTTTATTTGAATTTAATTTGAAATATTATTAATTTAAAATTAATTTAATTAACTATCTCGGAAATGTAAAAAATAATAAATATAACATATATTCAGAATGATTATTTATTAAATTAGACCAATGGGCAAAAAATGAGAAAAAATAATCATGAAGAATGGTCAATTAATTTTCCATGTAAATTATTGTAAATTATTTTTCTTCTTTTTCAGATTTTAAGAAGATAATTGACACGTATATTTGAGTAAGTACAATATAATGTTTATAATAACATAAGTTTGAAATCATTCATTTGATGAACATATAAAATGGACAGACTTATAATAATTGTTTTTAGAACCTGTATTATAATTATATTCTAAACCATATATATTTAACATGTCATTGAGTTTTTATAAAATATTTCAATATAGAATAATCTGAATACAATTAATTCCAGATGATTTTAAATATACCATGGTAGAATAAATACAATACAAATAATAATAGAACAAAAAAAAAACATTGCAATTATACTAATTCAGAAAGAGGAATAAAGTTTAATAAGAAATCAATATGTTTAAAAGCTGAATAAGAAAAAAGGAACAACTCTCTACTGCGTAGTTCCTTTTTAAGTAAGAGATAAAGCCATTGTATTTTTTTCCCTTAAAGTCAAAAGTAAAGAATAAGCTTTAGAGTAATTAGATGATGAAAAAGCGTTCGAGTGCGTCTGTTTTCAACTAAGAAAATTCATTCTTGTCCTGAGTAAACTTCTGACCTTAATCTTCCTTCTTTTAATTAGCGCCTTTTGTTGCTTAAAACATTTTTTTCTTTGTTCAACTATTTTTTTTTTATATTCCTGTTATAAATCTGACTAAAGTAAATGCTATGCATCATCAACCCAACATCCGTTGAAACTTTGGGTTTGAGACGGGAGGCGGTCTTTATATCACAGTTCATCAGGCATCTTAAAAGTTAATTAAAATGGCTAATTACAAATTTTAAGTAATCTTTTCCGGGACTTTTATTTAATTATGTAAAGCTAAGCATTTAGTTCACCATTTATGGGATTATATTAGATTATTTCTATCACATTCCAAATTCAGCCTCCTGATTAAATTTTATCAACAATCATTAAAAATCAAACCATTTTCAAAACGATCTCGCCACACTCAAAACTGTTCTATTTGATATTCGTCAAATAAACCCAAAACCTATATGCTCTGATAATACTATTTGAACTTTAGTAAGAAAACTTCATTTCACTAACCAGTTTTAATTTCAAATCTCAATATTCCAAGTCCGCTGGTGTTCCCCAAGGTAGTATCCTAGGTCCTATTCTTTACACAGTCTATACAGCTGACATCCCAACCCATCCAAACAGTGTCATTGCAACCTATGCCGATGACACATATGTCCTATCAGTTCATAATGACCCAACAATTGCATCCCAAACCCTTCAATCCCACATCAAGAACCTTAAAGAATGTTGTCAAAGCTGGAAGATTAAAATTAAATTCCAATAAATCACATCAAATCACCTTACCCTTCGTCGTAAACCTATGTCCCCTGTCCTACAGTATCCTTTAATAATACCCTGCTTATCTCTGTTGAGCAAATCTGATACCTAGGACTCCACTTAGACAAACGTCTAACTTGGAATCCTCTTACCAGACTGAAACGACAAGAAACAGCTCGACGTTTCCGACTACTCCAGCTCTTACTAGACAAACTCTCTAAGCTTCCAGTAAATTACAAAATACTCCTATACGGGACTACAATAAGACCTATTTGGACATACGGAGTTGAGCTGTGGGGCTCCATTAAGCCATCGAATTCCTCTCGTATCCAATCCTTACAATCCGAAATCCTTCGTAGAATCCTCACTGCTCCTTACTTTGTCACAAATAAAATCAGCCATAACAACCTTAATGTTCCGTATGTGTCCGATCTGGCCCAACCTAGATATCTATCCTTCCATAACAAACTTCAGAACCATCCAAACCCTCTCGTTCTTAACCTTGCGTTTGTAAATATATATATATTTTAAATATAAATATTATATATATATATATATATTTATAAATTTTCTTCAATCGACCTTTGATTATTATATGTTAAGATAATTATTTAATTAGGAGTAAGGTCACTTATTAATTATTCAATAACTTACCAAATGTTCATTTGGCTATGTTTATTCGACGTTTCGATCTCGGTTTTTCAGGATCCTCTTCAAATTTTTAAAATAGAGCCTCGGTACCTCAAACCAGGGGAGAACACCGACCGTCCACCAGCAGGGAAATATATACATATATATATCACCATTTTGGGATTTTATTTTAGCGAATATCAAATTAAGCTCTTCTTACTAAGATAATAATCGTAAATTTTTCTCTAAAGAATTCAATCAGCTTCAATTTGACTTTAGATCTTTTAACGTTCGATAATTCCAGAGAAACAGTTTTTAAATCAAATGAATATTCGATTAGCTTTATCTTTATAAATATAAGTAAAATAAATATCATGCAGTTCTAAAATAAAATATAACTTTAATAACTGGCTACAAAATTCCTCGATTTTTTTTATTTTTTTATTTCGTTGCATTAAATGCTTCTTTGTTATGCTAGGGGCCGCCTCAGACTCGAAAGAATCCGCTTTATTGCTGTGCAGTTTATTACTGTGCCCGTTCTCTCAATTTATTATTTTATAGCAATAAACTGTTTTTTTTCACTTATCCCTGTTTTTCTCCATTTATATTTCTAGAAATATTAAGGCAATATATTTTATATAGGCAATATATTTTATATAGGCAATATATATATTTTAACCAAGAATAGAATCTGAGGTTTATTTTGATTCGGAGAAAATATCAGATAAGTTGTGATTTATGAAGAAATTTGTACTGTTACGATTAAGAAAATCATTTTTTAAAATTTTATATAAATATTAAAAGATTAAAAATAATTTAAAACAAAAATTGATTAATTAATTAAATATTTATCTTTTCATTTATCTAATATTACTATTAAAGTTAGTATCTAACTTTAATAATATTCTCTGTTCGATTATTTGTCATTATATTATCTTAATTCATTAGTTGAGATTGTGAATGTACAAAATAGGATTTGAAAATTGTAAAACTTTTCGAAATATATTTGAATAAGATTTAGGTCATATTTGAATGTATATGAAAGTTTATAATATAAAATGATACTCGAAAAATGTATTTTTTAATTTTTCTCCTAGAAAACTTTAATGTTATTATTCGAATTTTCGTGTGTTATGGGACGTATTGTAATAAACATAATTGCCTAAAAACATATTCTGTTTATAAAAATTTAAATCAAAAAGTAAAAATAAGGATTTTTCAATATTTTTTTTAAGGTAAAGTGGTGGTGAAATTGTGTTTTTCTTTCATATTTCCGTCATAGAAGTTGATAAGTATTTATCGGTGACAAAATTTCTTACTTAAATTTACGTTTAAAATATAGAAACCTGCTGATTGTTTCAATTATTTTCATGAAAACCTAAATATTGGGACTAGAAACATTAAGATATTCACCTGTAAATATGCATAAATTCCAATCATAGAAATTTGGAAGAAAGACACAATTTCATAATGACTTTACCTGAAAATATTTAACAATCATTATTTTTATTTTTACTAATAAAATGTGTTTTCAGGCAATTATGTTTATTACAATACATCCCATAACGCTGAATAATAACTATAAATAAAACAATTGAAAACAAGAAATGAAAGCTTTTTAAAAGTTAATTCTGTTGTTTTTGCTGGAAAGACGAATACTTTTATGTGACTGGATAGAAAACCACATCATTTCTTTACAACACTTGAAGTGAATCTCAAATTGTTTCCTAATAAACCTGAACATAATTAATATGTACTTAAAGCTTATAAAAACGATGATTTTTTTTGTGAAAGTGGTGTAAATGTAGTACAATTGAAGGGTGATAATTAAAAAATCACACATAATTTATCACTTTTTTTTAAACGGAACTTTATCCGCCTAATAGTCCTGTTTAAATATTTTTAACAATGACAAACCCTACTTTTGATTAATGTAAATTTTGTCTAGTTAACTTTGGAGTTATATTTAATTACTTTAATCACATATTTTTAAGATTATCGTTTCCAATTCAACAAAAAATGTGACTCCCTTAAAAATATTCTTAAATTTGATATATTTCTGTTGAAGATTGGTGGAGTGTTTATATAAGCTAATCTTGATGTATGCTCAATATTTCCTTCTACTTAGGCGATACCCTGTATATATTTTTTAGAACTATTTTATTTAATATTATGACATTCTTTCACGATGTGACTATATCGAGAAAGGTGTTCCTTCACACCTTATTCTCTGAAAATATAAACAAAATGGACAAATTATAATAATAACTAAATAATAATGTTTGAAACAAGAAAAAAACCGCTATAAAAAAATGATTGATAAATGAAGTAAAATAACTCCTTAAACACATATCACAGTATTTACATTGTTCAAATACATTTTTGTGGTCAGCCCAGTGAATTCCGTGCCAGGTTCGTTCCTCCACTTGTGGAAGAAAAAGTAGGACGCCATGAGATCCCTGTGCTACACTCTCAATTGTTACTAAACTCAGGTGGAAATTGAACAGCAGCGTTAGAGTTATCAATGCGAATATATAATTATTCTCATTGCAAATAAATTTTTACATGATTTTTTTTTGTAAATAAGAAAGCTTTTAAATTAAAGTTTATACGATTAAACAAATATTTATTTCGTCATACAAACGATCCACTCAGTGGCTCTTGTGTAGTTTCACCTCAATTTGAAGTAATGAATTTCATAAGAATGTGATTTAAATAAATTTACTTAAATAAGTGGCTGGCTTATTTCTTATTTAGCCGTGATAAACTTATCATTTAAATTGTCCTTTCCTTGACATGATATTCTAGTTTACTATTAAATATTCAAAAAAATTCCCTAGAAATTACAGAAGGTGTATAAAAAAATATATGTATGAACACCTCGCCTCTACCACAATGTTGAGGGTTAGATAAAGAAGACCACGAAACAGGGCAGGCACAACAATATCAAAAAGAGCCCAAGGATAACACATGTCCTTCCAATATAAAGATCTTTGTTTCAGATTGCTGATTCAGGGCAAAAACACTCTTAATACAAAGATGCCCTCTTTTTTATCTAGAACTCACATATTTAACGAACAACTTGGTGTGTAAATGTGTGTTTGCGGAGTCGTGCGTGCGTGTGGGTATGAGTGTATGTGTGTGAAGGAAGTTAATTCCTCTAAACCGAATATTGTTAAATATTAATTGTTCAAGGGCCCTTCCAGCTCATGGATTAACGCTTCGTTTAGGAATCATAAGTAAACAATCACAATTCGTCGAATTTGCTCTACCAACAATGATATATGAGTTGGTTGAAGCTGCTAAAGAGAAAGCGGAACGCGTTCTGAACTAGCTGATGTAAGAATTCTAGCACTTTCAGACAATGTAAGATTCCCATGGGGATGTCTATTGAAGATGATAATTAGTAGATATAAATAAAATAAAATAATAAATGTTTTACAGTATATTTTACAGTAGTCTCTTTAATTAGTAGCCTCGCCCCTTAATTCGTAAAGCTTTCGAGTCTTTTACGGTTGTTGTAATAGATGTTATCTCGGAAATACAATTAATCCATCCAATACTGAATATCCCACTTCTCCGAATATACGAGCCCAGTGATATAATAGCATTGCTAAAAGACAGAGTGCGGAAAAATTGGGAGTCCATGTGGAATTAAATTTCACCGACTAATAAAAAGAAATATTTTAAAAAGTACAAAAAAGTGGGTAAGTGGTAGAAGAGGACAAGGATGAGAATTGGTCATACTAACCTGAATCATGTTCATTTAATCACAAAAATAGGCTCGATCATATTGCGATACTTGCCAGTCCCCGCTAACCATAAAGCATGTAAAAGAAGATTGTATGTACATTACTGTATTAAGCCTTTGTGAAAAACAAAATACTCCGTTATAAATAACTAGCATTAAAAGAATCAGTATATTCAATAGAAAATATAATAAAGTTTTTAAAAGAAACACAATTGCAACATAAAATATAAGAATTTATGCAATACATGAAAATAAAAAATGAATACCTATAGTATCACTTATTAAAAATTTTTTTTTATTATTTTAATGGAATTTACAACTGCATTGCATAGAAAATACAATAATTAAATGTGAAATTGGTAACAGGACATGTACAACATGAAGAGAAACTACCCATTGGTAGAACTCAAATTAATGTTCTATATTACAAGATCCCGAGGATGTCTTCTTTTCAGACGCCTCGGAGGGTTATCAGGGATCGAGGAGGAAGCAAGGTTTGAAACGAGAGGATTCGGATGGCTCTGCAGTTTGTTATGGAAGCACAGGTATCTGGTTTGGGCCAAATCGGAAACATATGGAACATTAAGGTCTTTGTGGATGATTTTATTTGTGAGTAAGGAGCGTTGAGGATTTTACGAAATATTTTGGATTGTAAGGATTGTATAGGAGAGGAATTCGATGGTTTAGTGGAGCCCCAAAGCTCAATTCCGTCACCCAAAGCTCAAGTTCAAATAGGTCTTATTATTGTCATATATATGAGTCATTGATTGAAAGTTTAGATCGTTTTTCTAGTAAGTGCTGCAGTAGTCGAAAACGTCGGGCGGTTTCTAGTCGTTTCAGTCTGGTATGGGGGTTCCAAGTGAGTCCTAAGTATCGGATTTGTTCGACAGGGGTAAGAGGGCTATTGTTGAAGGATACTGTAGGACAGGAAGTCATAGGTTTACGACGAAGAGTGAAGGTAATTTGATGAGATTTATTAGAATTTATTTTAATCCTGATACACGTGATAAACTGATAGGATACACGTGTCATCGGCATAGGTGGTGATGACAGTGTTGGATACTTATAAAAATATATATTGAATAAACTACGTGTGTGTATAACATTGTAGCAACTTCCAAATATAATTGTGAATTTATATATTCACAAAGATAAATTAAAAATAATACCACAGCTCAAGGGTGTAATAACTAAGATGTTTATCGCCTAAGACAACGCTTAACCTAACCCATTCAATACTTTCAGCTTTGTCATGAATCACCGAAGTTTTTGCTCGTCATAAATTTACTACCACTCATGGCACTCAAGATTTTATTAGAGAACATTCTAGACCGCGGTACAGATCCCTTTTTATCAAAGTATTAACATAAGTCTAAAACTTCATTAATGAAAAACTTCGTGAATGGCTTCAGCTTATGCTACCCTACAAAATTTTTACCAAAGAAATTTCATAGAAATGTGGTGTTTTGTCATTAAATTAATTAATTTAATGATGTACTAAAAATCCATCAATTCCTCAATATTTCTCAATTCTCCCTCGGTGCATAATATTTATTTTCCAGATTATTTATTTTCAGCCAATTTTGCACCATTTTTTAATTTTGTCAATGACTACAACATCTCAATTACGACGTTTCGGCTTGTCGAGTCATTTTCAAGTCTCAAAAAGTTTTCAATTTACAATCATATCTAAACTTTACATATTAAAAAATATAAAGATTTTTTATATACATAAATACCCATCATGTACCTGTACATTTCACTTATGCGAATTCCATGCGTCTACTCATAATAAAATGTTTTATTCATGTCATTTCCACCTTTAATTATTTTATAACATCATTACTACTCAATTCCTTCTAATTAAACGATTCAAATATGTCAAAATTACCTTATCATATGTCACCCACATGTCATCGGTCTCATTTATATTCAGTGACTAGTTATTCTTAGGGAAAGACTACTTATTATAAACATGTACAATAATGTTTCTCAATATTATATGCGGATCTGTTTTAAGTAATATTAGCTAATTCATTTCAAATTTTGATTTTTTCAATTGAACTCGCGTAAAATGTGTTCATATTATTCACGTCTGATGATTATTTACCGAATTATTTCTAAGTTGTTTGTTATGTATATTGCTTCCTTTATTCTACGTTTATTAGTATCACTTTCATTATACAGGATTTTGGCGTTTTTGAAATAAAATTCATGTTTTGTTTGCACAACATGTTGAGAGAGTCCATTACCTAATTTAATTTTTGTGTTTTTTTAATTATAATTTCGTTTGTGTAGTTTAAGCCTTTTTGTCAAAGAAAATTCTAATGATGTGCTTAAAATTCAAAAATTCCCGTTTGCTTTTTCCCTGAATTGTAAGATAATTTTATCACAAAATCGAAAAAAATTACCCTACACAAATATGGATCCGTTTGGTCTACATAACCTCGTTGTTTAGGTGTGGTGAGGTGAAGGTCACGCCAAACAGACCAATATTTTTCTAAACCACCTTTTTTCTCGACTGTGAGGTCAAATTATCTTATAATTGGCATGCAAATGAGTGTTCATGAGATTTTAGTACCTAATTAAATAGACGAACTTTTCCAATCTCCAGATTGAAAAAACGCCCGAATGGGGAGAACTTTTGTAAATAAAACAGTTTTCGGTTACGATGAGATGAATTTATTCACGATATTAATAATTTAGTAAAAAAGAGTCTTTAGCACGAACTCGTCTCATAATTGTTCAAAATTTAAATATTCATGAAGTGGTACATTTCAAATGATATCCTGCTATGTTCCTGGCCTCGCGTTTCTACGGCGAGTAGGGGGTTCCAGGAACCGCATTTATTTGTATTTAATAGTTATATTTGTATTCATATCGGTTCCAGAAGGGAACCGATCTACAGAAAAATATATTAATTAGGTATTTAAAGGTAAGATACCACAGACCCCCTACTATGGTATCCTAGATTGAACCATATCATTTTTATTGGATTTCCTTTCTAAAGGTATCATGTTTTAAATTTACTATTTGTTCTATATCTAACTGGTGGCATGCAAGGTAGATGGTAAAAGTACTACGTTGGTTTACTAACTATTATATTTACAAGCTTATATAAAACCAAAAACATCTATATACAAAATAATAACTAAACCTATATACATAATGAATAGTTGAGAATCGTACTGGAGGAGAATGCTTGATGTTTGATTAAAGTTACATGTGTTATATTGATTATATTAATTAATGATGTATGGTTGCCAACACAAATTTACATTAGTATAACTAAATGCTTGTTACCACTTAGCTGGTCCTTCATAGTGTTTCTAGCCGTTATATCTGGATTCCCTGTCTCTGCTCTCCTTCAGCGTCTAGTCCGTCCATCTGCTCTCTCCGGCTGTCTTCGTCTTCCTCCCTCGACTCCCCCGCTTGAAGTCTCCTCCGCTGAGTCCCCAAAAAGAAGTCTCCTCCTCTGAGTCCCAAAAAGAAGTCTCCTCCTCTCAGTCCCAAAAGGAAGTGTCTTAGTCCCAATTCTCTATTTCCTACCTTTCTTCATCCCCCTCTCTTTTGATAATCTTTTTCCTGATTGGCTGAATATTCCTAGCCTAAGGGATGACCACGCCCTCTCCCCCAGGCCAAGGTAAAGCAGCAGGTACAGATTTACGTATTTCTGGTGGAAGGTGTGAAAAGGTCTTTCGGGATTGTTTAAACACTCAGTGGCCGGTCTTGGTCGGTGGTTCTTAAGGGTTTTTACTACCACTTACAAAAGGTTGTCCTCGTGGGTCGTTACCCTCAGTCAGGTACCGCCAGATGTGAGCACTTATGATGTTTATTTATACATTTAAAATAATTATTCCACCGGCGGTCTTTACAATACATAGCAATCCACAACATCAACTTTCTTGAAGAAAATTAATTAGCTGGCTATCGACAATATAAATCCAGGATGTTACAAATATAATTATCAAATAAGCTTGACATTTAACGGTTTTGAAATTTAATTAACGACTGGACAGGTGGGAGTTCATACCATGGGCGTATTTTATTATGAAAACGAAAAATTATTTATAACTTTTTGATTTCACAAAGTTCTAGAAGTTAATAAAGTTACCTGAGGCCATTGGAGCGAAAATAGGGAGGCTATAACAGCTTAATGACCGCCCACTAACTTCCCTCAGCTTCATTACGTCCCTTCATTTCACCGCACACTTCTAATGGCACTCATAAAAGGTTGTCGTGTTTTCCTTTTTTTTTTCTAATTTATAAAACAATATTTCCCTTTGATTCCCTATTTGTAAAGTACTTAAAGGGTTACTATTTTCTAATGACCATTGATGAGGCCTGGTTTCATGATAACTTCGAGTATATTGCAAATTGAATCCCGAACCCTGCCGAAAGTATTATCATTCACGTTAACGTTTCCATATGAAGTAAAAATAAAAATAAATATCGGTCACCCATTATTACATAGGCGAGGAACCTGCGGCTTCTAGGCCTCATGATGCTTCCGTGGCGTATTTGCGACCTCCAAACATTTTTACGCGATATTTTTAATCTACCAATGGAATTAATTAGCATTTCATTTTTTAGAATTGAATATTTAATTGTTGACCATTGTATTATAAAGGAAGGAGATGGTCCGGGGTGGCGGTCATAAATAGGCTATATAGTGGTAAAACTATTTTTTTAAAAAGACAACGTTCTACCCTACTTTGCAGGTCTTCTTCAGAGCTAGAACGGACAAGATACAAAAAGACAGAGAATTATGGAAGTTACATAATATTTATACAAAACATTATAAACAATGTGAATAAGCTTATTAAAATTATAAACAGTAAGTTAATTAAAATATGAAAGACTAACTTGGAACCCACATACCAGACTTAAAAGACAAGAACTTAACCGACGATTTGGCCAGCTATACAGACTACTTAATAGAAAATACAATCTCTCAATAGTAAACAAACTATTAATATAAAAGATCATACTCAAATCCATCTGGACCTATGGACTTGAACTGTGGGGGACAACAAATTTTCGAACATCAAACGCATCCAATCCTTTCAGTCTAAAGTCCTCCGTATAATAGTCAATGCTCCTTATTACGTTCATCAAGACCTTTACATCCCTTATGTCCTCGGCGTTATTCCATCTCGATTCTCAAATTTTCATCTGAACCTAATTCACCATTTTAACTCCTTGCCACATATCCAGCTCCAGTTACCCCTACAACCCTCCTCGAAGGTTGAAACGGCAGTGGCCTCGAGACCTTTTGTAAAGACTGTCACTGGAGTTCTGGCAATGGCCAGCCTCTACACTCACGTCATGAGCGTCTGTTGCTTTAGTATCCTCTCTCAGTTTCCACTGGACTCCTGCCGGTGACACGGCTGAGAGAGAAGCGATGGGATCTCTTAGAGTCTCGCTTTGTCCTTTACACGTGGAGGAAAGGGATGGACTCGGAGATCCCTTAGCTGATTGTAAATATTGTAATTAAGTATGAATGTTTTCCTTTTTTATATATTTATTTGTTTTAATTATGAATTTTGGTTTTATAGTTTTTACCTTTGTTATATAGATATATATTTTTATTTATTTATTTTTTTTTATTGCGTTGTATATATAGTATGAATGGGCCTCACTCAGCTTCAGTACTCAGTGCCCTTAAATGTGACAAAATGCATTATTTCTCAATAAAAAGATTTTTTTTTTAAATTAAAATATGAACAGAGTAAGCTAAGTAACAAGACCCTAAACTGAAATAAATAGATGCTAACAATTGTTGTATTGTAATATATAATAAATGCAAATGTGAATATACTTCGACAGATCTACAGGAGGGATTGGAAGAAAAGGAAAAATGATATAATATGAAATAATAGACATAAATGAATGTGGAGAAGGAAAAGAAAAAATTAAATAAATAAATAAATAAAATTAGAGACTTACAGGTGTGCTCAGCTAGAAGTTTCACATAGAACTGGAAAACCAGGGTAAGGGCAGGTATAGTGGAAGCTGACTTGTTTGGGTAATGGGGAAAACCTAGAAAATCACAATATCTAAAATTCGAAGATATGGATGGATACAATGGATCCGTCCTAGCCCTGAAGAAGACCTGCAAAGTCGGGTCGAAACGTTGACTTTTAATAAAAATAGTTTTACCAATATGTAGCCTATTTATGACCGCCACCCCGAACCATCTCCTTCCTATTTAATTAGTTAGGTTATGGAAATTTTAAAATTGATAGAATTAAGTTTAATATATGTGTATCGGTATTTGTATTTAGTGATAATTAAAATTAGCAACTGTGAAATACAAACAAATTTTTAGCGGCCTCCATCAGCACTGCCTTACCTTACTGGGGTCACTAATGATGAAGACGTTTTCCACCTATACTCTATTACCTTCTACTGTATTATTTATTCTATAATCTTTACTTTTCTAACGGTACATAATAAATAAATATGTCTATTCTTATATCAGTAAATTTGATTTTTGTCTCTAAAACTGTTTTCATTTAGTTAATCATCAAATTCTTTCCTACATTATGTTTTTAACTTATGACGATGTGTATCCTATCAGTTAAGAACGAACCATCAATTGCACCCCAAACTCTTCAATCACACAAGTCTTGAAGAACGGTGTCAAAACTGGAGGATTAAAATAAATTCTAACGAATCCCATCAAATAACCTTTACTCTTGGTCGTGAACCTATTACTTCCTGTTCTACAGTATACTTTAACAATAGCCCTCTTATCCCTGTTGAACCAATCCGATACCTAAGACTCCGCCTGGATAAACGACTCACTTGGAATCTCCATACAAGACTGAAACAAATAAAAACTGCAACTGACTACTACAGCACTTATGAAACAAACGCTCTAAACTTCTAATTATTTACAAAAAAAGTCATATAAATTACTATGATAAGGCCTATTAGGACTTATAAGATCGAGCTTTGGGCCTCTAATAAACCATCAAATTCCTGTAGTATCCAATCCTTACAATCCAAAATACTTCTTAAAATCTTCAATCTACTTTGCTTTGTCACAAATAAAATCGTCCATAACGAGCTTAATGTACCATATGTTTCCGATTTAGATCAATCCAGATACCTGTACTTCCATAATAAACTTCTGAACAATCCGAATCCTCTTGTTTCTAACTTTGCTTCCTCTTCTATCCCTGATAACCCTCCTGAAAAGATTGTCTCAGAACCTTCTAATATAGAGTTATAATTGCAGTGCCACTAATGGGTAGTTTCTCTCCATGTTGTACATGCCATGTTACTATTTTCAGATTTACTTGTTGTATTCATCATGTAATACAAATGAAAATTTCATATTATGCAAATGGAATAATATTTTTACCTATTTCTAATTATTGCTATTCATGGGAGACTGTTAGTTATTTGAAGTAAATAATATTTACTTATTCAGAGTTAGCCATTTTGAAAACTCGTCATTTAAGTACTGTCAGACTATCCAATGATGATCTACCTGATATTTAAAACTACTTAATTATATAATGTCATAACGATTTAAATCAAAATCGTTATGGTTCTCTGTTAAAAACAAAAATGTAAAAATATGTAAATACGAAGTAAATGTTGGCACTCCAGGTCAATAGAATTTCATGATAACGCTGCTGTAAAATTCCAGGCATATGCATAACTTAAATGCGTGATTTCAAGTTGGAGCGACTGTTTCTTCTTAAGCTAGGCTTTCCGCATACTTAAGACCGCATTTCTAGACTTGGTTATTTCAAGTAAAAGGACCTCAATACGTGTATTTCCTTTGAAAAATCGGTTTCGAAATGTTTTAATACTGCAACACATTCCCTTATTTAGGATATATATATATATAGGGTATCCCGTAAATAGAGGGAAATATTTAAAAGTAAATATTTAGTTGACATTAAGATCTACAAAAAAGTTCATATAAACAATTGCTTAATTTCCAGTAGAAAAGAGAAAAGTAGGAAATTTAAGTCAGTCACGTTTTTTGTTGAATAGTAAGCGATAACGTAAAAAATACTTGATTTAACATGTCTCCATAGTAAAAAAGGTAAAATTTACTTTAAACGAAAGCAGAGTTTTTCATTGTTTAAAGAGGGCTATGGGGCGGACAAACACAACTAACTTTCTTTTAAAGAAGTCATAAATTATTTTTGATTTTTTTTTATCCCCCTTCAACTATACTACATTTACCCCATGTTTAGAACAACTTTTTTGTTTGATAAGATTTAAATCCAAATTGATTAAATTGAGATTTATTAGAAAAAGTTATGAGATTCACCTCAAGTTGTGTAAAATGATGAAGTGATTTTCTATCCAGTTACCTAAAAGTACACGTGTTTTCAGTAAAAATGGCAAAAATTAAATGTTGCAAAGCTTTTATTTCTCATTTTTCCGTGACATGAGATGAATTTTAATAAACATAATTGCCTAAAAACATATTTCATTTATGAAAATAAAAAAATTAAAAATAATGATTTTTTAAACATTTTGTACGTAAAGTGGTTGTGTAACTGTATTTTTCTTCCAGGTTTCTGTAATAAGAATTGGTATGTATTTATCAGTAAATTTATAAATTATTCAGAATTTTTTCAAAAGTGGTAAATGTAGTGTAGTTGAAGGGTTATAAAAAAAATAACAATTAATTTTTGATGACTTTTTTTAAAAGAAACTTAGCTATGTTTGTCCGCCCAATAGTTGCCTTAAAATATTTTTAACCATGATAAACTATACTTTTGTATAGTAAATTTTGTCTAGTTTACTGTGGAACAATTTTTAGTTACTCAAATCAAAATTTTTTAATGTTTTCGCTTCTTATTCAGCAAAAAATGTGACATTTAAAAAAACACAAATCTTAATTTTCCTACTTTTCTGTTGGAAATTGAGCAATTGTTTATACGAACACTTTTGCAGATCTTGATGTCTTTTTAATCTTTTAAATATTTCCCTCAACTTACGGGACACCCTGTATACACACACACATATATATATATTTTAAGTTCTGTGTTAAAATATCTATTTAAATTAACAACAAGCGATGGGTGTGGCCATCTGGTGGGATAAACTTATACTTTCCCTAGGAATCAAAATGTATAAATATTTTTATACAAATATAAGATTTATCTATTACGATATATAATTTAGAAATCTTTTTTTTTCATAAGAATAATGCTAAAAAAAAATAAAACAATGTTTACTGGAATGAATTATTCAAGAGAATAAATTAGGTTTGTTATTCAGCTGTGATATATCCGTGCCTGTTAAATATTCATAAAAGTAGGATTACAGAATATACAAGGGACCTTTTTTTTGTTTAAGTATTTACACGCGATTTACTTTCAAAATCGATTTTTTACTCAGAAGATTATTATTCTGCCCTGTATGTTATCTAAATTCCACCTTACACGGTCAATATTATTGAATCAATAATATTAAAGCAATATTCTTGATCGTTGTATACATAGTACAAATGTCAATATAATTGTTACAATATATCCCTCAGGCGGTGAATATATTCGATATTGACTCAATACATTTTTATTTATTCATTTCAATGTAATGATTTAAATTACATTGCCTTATTGACACAATCAACAAAGCTGCCGAAAACAGTATGTTTTAATTGTAGTATGTATTTTGTTGACGATAGATCTAATTTAAGAAGGTAGGCATGTTTTTTACAAAGCTGCATCTCGTAATTTTTATTTAGAGTGACGGTTATTATTAATAACAGGCTTCGTCTTATCCTAACTTACAACATTTTTATATCGTCTTCTAATGAAATATCAGCCGCAGCCATATCGTTAACCAGGCTGTTTTAGTCATAGTGAAGTTAAAAGGGATGTCTTTCCCCCACTCATTGTTTCTCATATACAGTTGCTATTGTGCAATATTTTTTTTTCACTTTTTACATGGTTTGATGTTCATACAAAAGTGAAACCCTACAAAAATATCGTTCCCTCCACAAACTAATGATCCAATTCTATAACATATTACGCCCTCCCAAAAATTTTGATTTCCTGACCGTTAATACATATTTATTAGTTGTGTACAATTCCTTTATCTTGAAACATTTTAAATGCTTTATTTCAAGAATGTTAATGTATATATATACATATATATATATATACAATAGTTTGCCGTACAAACGTTTATCAAATTATGAACATATATCTAAAACTTATTGAAACTTATTGTAAACTAAAACTTTTTTATGTTCTCAAACTGGTGAGTTTTAATTTGATTAAATAATCGAGAAAAAATGTTGCTTATTAAAATAATGGGCCGTTTTGGCCTATATATAAAGTCATTGCTATGACATGTTGTTAAATTAATTGATTTAATTTAGTATAAAGTGTTAAAAAAATAAACTATATACGTAACTATAATCACAAATAAAAAATTTCTTACAATAAATATTTAAATAAAATAAAACAGTCTCTGGAAAAGGAAAAAAAAAGAGTAATATAATGTCTTGGATTCGAACTGAAGACCTGATGACTGAAGGAAGTTAGTAAACAGAGCCCCCGGCCGTGAACGTATTAGAATATGATAAGGCACGTAAGGGAATTAACGGCCTCTCGATCTAACCAAATGAGCACCAATTTATCAGTTATTTATTGTTAATAAATAGTACTTCACCTGCGTGTACGTCAACGTAAAAGTGTAAAACTGCTTATTTACTCACTGTTGTTTAAGTGTTACACCACAACTTTGAAGTTTGAGCACATTACTAAGCAACAAATACAGAGCGACATGAGAGTTATACTGCACTTGCGGCCATGACACTTGCTAGTTTAAAAAATAAAAAAATAAATTAAAAAAAATGTTTTTAATGTTTTCAAGATGACAGAGATTCATCTTACATATTAATCTATTTTATGTATTATTTATGAAAAAAGTATATACAGAGTGTCCTGTAAGTAGAGGAAATTTTTATAGGAGTGATATACACCAAGAAATACAAAAAAGTTTATGTTAAAAATGGGCCAATTTTCAGGAGAAAGGTAGGAAACCCAAGTTTTATTTTTGATTTTTAAGTAAGTCGTGTTTTTACTTGAATAGGAAGCAATATATGTTTAATTTAAATAATTAACAATTCACTATAAACTAGACAAAATGTACTTTAAAAGAAAATGGAATATGTCACTGTTATACTCATTTAAACAGGACTTTTAGGCGAAAAAAACTAAGCTAAGTTCTACTTCTGAAAAAAAAAATCATAAATTATTTAAATCATCTCTATTACATTACAGATAGCCCACTCAAAAATTTTAAATCTAGTATCTATTTTAAACAAATTTGCTGACCATTTGTTTAAAAATGATACTCACACTACAGTACACGTGTATATATTTGTAAATATATTTCATAAATATTAATACATGAATATATTCTGGATAAGGACGAAGTCACCTACCCCCTTCAGAGCTAAGCCTGGCTAAGCCCTACGTCACAACTAAGCAGGATCAACTGGTTTCGTCTGTAGCATTGTCATCACCTCTTACCGTCTTCTCAGATATGAGAGAGATATTTTCTCCTGCGTAAAAGTAGAAATCAAATAATGAAAATAAATATATAACTAAAATAAATATATAATAGCAATATTTATAAATATATATATATAAATATATATATATATATATATATATATATATATATATATATATATAATATATATATATATATATATATATATATATATATATATTCATAGTATATGAATATATAATATAATATGAAGATAAATCTATCTATCTCTCTCTCTTTTTTTCCACTTCTTTTCTCCCGCTTTATCTTAAGGCAACCCTATACTAGCGGCACATCCAATTTTCTAACTGAAAAATATGCCACGAATATAAAGGGCTCGGTCACCAGGATTGGTAACCAAGCGGGCAGGTCTGCTCTCACTTTGATCCAAATTCTTGAGCCTAAGTGAGGCAAGATTCGGTCTTTTAATTTGATTGGGGCATCAATTGTTACGGGTATACCTAAACTAATGGGCTGCCTGCAGCTGGAGGGCTTAGCCCGTAAGGCTACCACAGCCACAGCCATATATATATATATATATATATATATATATATATATATATATATATATATATATATATATATATAAGATAGGGACAGGAGTCGGGCAGTATCAGCCTTAATACCTTCCTGGTATGTAAACAAAGCTCTAAAGTGTATATAAGAAGGATTACTTCACAAATAAAGCAGTATTGTTTCTGAAGCCGTGTGAGTCATTTAACAGCCCCTTTTCTCCTTTTTTTTTATCATTTGAGTTCAAAGTCGCATAAGTGGTGCCGAAACCCGGGAATATTGTTATTGCCCAGTAAGTAGGAAACTATTTTTTCTTTTTTCTCTCTTACTTGCTCAAACAGGAAAATAGAAGCAGAATGGCGACAGACGGAATCCCGAACCCGGGAATACAAATTGCACCTGAAGTTCATCAGGCTCCGGAAATTCCGCAGATTCCGGAAATCCCTCCGCTACCAAGGGACACATTGGCGGAAGCACACGCCAATGCCTTGGAGTGGATGAAAGTAAGAGCAGCGACCACTCAGGATCTAAGGAGAGCTATAGCGGACTTGGAACGCTTCGGTGGAGAGATAGGCGAGCTGAACCATTTTCTGAAAGGTGGGGACCGTCTCATTTCTAGAATCGAGGCAAAGGTGGCGGAAGATTTGGTGAACCTGGGAGATGCTGAAGCATTGAAAGCAGCCTTGGTATGTAGAGTACGGAGGAGTGTTCTTAACCAGATACAGGCAGACGAAGACACAGCATGGCCGGTGATCAAACAGAGGTTGAAGAAGGCTTTTGGGGGAGGCCGATGGACTCCAGAGGAGGACATCTTCCAGATGTTCAGAGAACGACGGTCGCAACGACAAACAAACGGGCAGTATGCGGGAGTACTATTGGCGAAGTTTAATCACATCACGGAGAAGATGCGCGAAATGATGAGTGCAGGAGAGGTAGAGGCCAGGATGGAGTTTTTGTCAACTATCCTCAAGGTTCAACTGGCCAAGGAGACGGGAAAGAGGGACGGCTTACCAAGAGAGCGGTCGTTCCTGGAGTGTGCCCAGGAGATGGTCGACTTTAGCGCAAGGGAGGAAGAAAGTAGAATGGAGATAGAGGAAGCTGGATGGAACCGAGTAAGCGAGAGACGCTTCAGGTCCGCACCGATAGGGTGGAAGAAAAGGGAGTCTGGATACGGAAACAGAGGAAGGATCACAACAGGGGAAAGAAAACCAGGACCACCCAGGCCACGAAATGGACCCCGTAAGGAAGAAAGGAAGTGTCATGGCTGCGGCAGGACGGGACATCTAGTGGCACAATGCCCCCGTACCAAATGTTTCGAATGCGGAACAGAAGGACACATTGCGCGGCAATGCCCGTACATGTTTAGAAGGAGGGAGACGGCACAAGATGAGCCGATGGAGGTCAATATGCATAAGGTGAGGAGGAACCCTAATATGACTCGACGAAGCGGGCCTTCGGAAGAGGTAACGGAGATATCAGAAGCCTCGGAGACGGAAGAAGAGGAACCAGGGAGTAGCGGAGATGAAGGAGGAAGGAGCACGCAGTGGAGCGGACAAAGACGAGCGGCATCGAGGAGGAGCAAGCAGGCAAAGATCTGAGGAGTGTGTCTTCAGAGCGGCGACCGCACAGCGACCTGCAATAACATAAGAGGTAAGTCCTGCTGGTTGCCAATCATCACGATAAAAGGGGGAGTGAGGTGCTTGGTAGACACGGGAAGTACTTGCACTATTATGACCCGTGGGGCACTAGAGAGGCTGTGTGGTAGGGAGAGCGCACCCCGGATTCAGGGATGCGAGTGTAAATTAATTACCCTAGGAGGGGCGTGTAAGGTGGAAGGAGAAGCGGTCGTTGAGTTGAATCATTGGGCAGGTAGAAAGGGGAGTTTGAAAGTGCACATTGTCGGAAACATAACTCGGGAATACCAGGCGATAATAGGGTGCGATCTATTCGGACAAGTAGGGATTAGAGTCGAGTACAGGAATGGGACTTGGAAGATCAAGTTAGGAGGACAGAGGTACAGGAGTACGGAGAGCATAAGGGGTACGAAAGCGCGGATAGGAGCGGTAAATCGAGTCGAGGATTGGAGGAAGGCCATAAGAGTAGAATACGAGGATATCTTCTTCAAGGAGGGAGAGATACTAGGCGTAACGGGAAGGACAGTCCACGAAATACCACTAAAGCAGGAGCGGGTGTCATACGTGAAGGAGAGGCGATATCCACAAGCACTTAGACAGCATATTCGGGAAGAATTAGAGAATTTAAAAAAGCAGGGTATAATAGTCAACAGCACCTCTCCATACAACAGTTCGTTGTGGGCGGTGAGGAAAAAGGGAGTGCCGGGAGAGACAGAAGAGAAGTACCGAGTGGTAATAGATTATCGGAAGCTAAATGAGAACACGATAGACGAAAAATACCCGATCCCGAGATTCGAGGACATATTGGACAGGCTGAGTGGGGCGGTGATATTTAGTACTCTGGACCTCAAAGCTGGTTATCACCAAATAAAGATGCACCCGAAGGATCAGCATAAAACAGCATTCACATTCGAAAGGGGGCATTACGAGTTCACCCGGATGCCGTTTGGACTAAAGAATGCTCCGATAACCTTTCAGCGCTTAATGGACGAATTCTTGAGAGGGTTGGATGAAACCGTATGCCAGGTCTATATGGACGACTTGTTGGTATTTAGCAAGACGGAAGGGGATCACGTGGAACACCTGCGAAACGTATTCGAGAGGTTGCGCTGTTTTGGTCTAAAATTATCCAGGGAGAAATCCCTATTAGGACAAGAGCGGATTAATTTTTTAGGCCACACAATTTCGAAGGACGGGGTTAGGCCGGACGCGGGGAAGGTAGAGGCTATTAGGCGAATGGCGGTTCCGCGAGATGTTAAAGGAATCAGGAGGCTCCTGGGAACGCTTAATTATTATAGGAGGTTTGTGCCGGAAATGGCAGAGTACCTGGTCCCGATCAATAATCTGCTGAAAAAGGGGGCTAAGATGATCGTGACACCAGTAATGGAACAGAACATTAGGAAGTGTATGGACCGTTTACAAACAGCACCGGTATTAGCGTTTCCGGACTTCAGTAAGCAGTTCACGATCACCACGGATGCCAGCGAGTATGCGCTGGGAGCAGTACTGTCGCAGGATGGAGTAGGTGGAGAGCAGCCCATAGCATACGCGAGTAGACGCCTTACCGAGGCTGAGACGAGATATAGCGCTTTGGAGAGGGAATTGCTCGCGATAGTGTGGGCTATTGATCATTTTCGGCCTTACGTATTCGGAAGAAAGTTCAGAGTCCACACCGATCACAGGCCCCTTCAATGGGTTGGGAAATTAAAAGAATCCTCTGCGAGAGTCGCGCGATGGAAGGAATTTCTCGGTCAATATAACATTGAAATAGTGTATAAGCCAGGAAGGGAGAATGTGGTGGCCGATTGGCTGTCGAGAGCCATAGTAGTGAATGCAATCGAGGAAGACAGTGGTGGACCATCGCGTGATGTTCGACAGTTCCTGAGTGAATGGACACCGGAAAGGGAAGGGGAGGACGGTACGAGAGATGGACAGCAGGAAGAGGAGTCCCCCGAAGAGGAGAGCTCGGCGGAGGAGAGGCCAGCAGAGATAGAAGAAATTGATGAGATCATCAACGATAAGCGTCACCAGGTCATCTGGAAGACTAGGACGGCGGGTATGATGAAAATCGACTACAGCCGCTACGGTAGAAGTAAGGTTCACACGGTCTGGTCGCAACCAGGGGTGCGTGAGGATCAGATCTGCAGGGCGCTGAAGGATGCATCGGAGCCAGGGAAGACGAATCATCTCTATGTGGGAAACGCCACAATATGGGAAAAGATTAAGAGGATGTGGAGGTCCGAAAAAATCGGAATAGATAGAATATTTGTCCGATGCAGATATATGGTGGAGACGATAACGGACGAGGAACGGCAAAAGGAGGTGACTCTTGCATATCACCAGGGGAAGACGAACCATAGGGGAGTGAACGAAACCTTACAGGCACTGCGCAGGAAATACTTTTGGTGGGGAATGAGGAAGACCATACAAGAAACAATTGGAACATGTGAGGTGTGTATGCGCACGAAGTACGACAGACACCCGCCTCGGGGAAGACAGGAAGAGACACCCACGGGAGACGCACCACTGCAAGATCTCCAGATCGACACTTTCACATGGAGAGGGTATAAGTGGGTAACCATGATCGATACTTTTAGCAAACTTGCTATGTCATATCGGATATTGGAGAGTTCGTCCGATGCAGTTTTGGAAGCCATCCAAACATGGATGCAATTTTATGGGGTACCGGAGAGAGTCTCCTCGGATGGAGGAAGAGAATTTGATAATAGCGCAATGAGGGTGGAGGCAAAACGCTTAGAGATAAACTGGCATTTCAATACACCAGGGCACCCCAAGAGCAGAGGTAGCATCGAGCGGCTACATAGTACCTTGAGCGACCATATACGCGTGTATCAGGGAGAAAAAGGAGTGGAGCCCGACATTGCGATGAAAAAGGCGATAATAGCGTATAATCATTCAATCCATTCCGTAACTGGGTTCTCACCCTTCGAGGTACTGTTTGGGATGCGGGAACGAAGGCGGGATTGCGCGGAAACGGCGATTGACGACCACGTGGCCGAACAAATAGGTAATAATAGGGTGGAGTTAAAGAAGACGTGGGACACGGTACGAAGGAGAATAGAAAGGGAAAAGACGAAGAGGGTAGATAGAGAGAATCTAAGATTACGCGACCAAATGGGGGATTTGAAAATCGGGACTATTGTGTACCGGAGAAGGGGAACGAATCGAGGGAAGGAATTGACGCGATATGAGGGCCCATTCAGGGTGGTTGCCATCAGGGAACATAATTTGGTGACGATAGAGAGTATGAAGGAGCCTAAAAAGAGACGCACAGTCCATATCGAGCAATTGAAACTCCCGTTTGTAGGGGCAGACAAAGAATAAATGAACCGTGGTGCTCTCTTTCCTGCACACAGAAAAGTTTTTTTTTTGGCTTTTGTGTTTCAATGTAAAATGAGTTGTATATAGGAAAAAGTGCTGTGTTTTTTTTTAATTCCATTGTATGTTTTTTTTAAGAAAACCGTTTTTGCGTTATTGTATATTTTGCGTTGTAGTTTTAAGCGAAAAGAAGTGTATTTGTTTATTCATAGAGTAGTGTCTTTGTTGTAGGACAATGCAAGAGAACTCCTCAGTTGGTTGTATTGCTATTATTATGATATTTTGTATTTTTTTTTATTATTATTGTATTGAGCGTACAGGAAACAGGGTGGTGAGGCTGATACAGTTCACTTCACTCGAGAATTAAAAGTTTTCGAAAGGCTTTTCGTAAACTGGTGGGGGGGAGATAAGGACAGGAGTCGGGCAGTATCAGCCTTAATACCTTCCTGGTATGTAAACAAAGCTCTAAAGTGTATATAAGAAGGATTACTTCACAAATAAAGCAGTATTGTTTCTGAAGCCGTGTGAGTCATTTAACAGCCCCTTTTCTCCTTTTTTTTTATCATTTGAGTTCAAAGTCGCATAAGTTATATATATATATATATATATATATATATATATATATATATATATATATATATATATATATATATAATATTACAATATTTTTTTTATAATTCGACCTTTATATATTATAACTTAAGATATGAATCATAGTCGTATAATAGGTCATGAAATACACTTAAATGACTTAAAACAACTGCACAGTTACATCACTAAGATGAATCAAACCCTTTTATTTACTAAATATAGTTAAAAGTAAAAATTGTATGATTTCAATAAGAAAATATCATCAAAATTCTTAGTTATTTAAGATTTCATACAAGAGATCCTCAAAATCAGTGGGTAATCAAATTTAACTAAATTGTTTTGATATTTCTACATCTACAAATATTGGACATAATATGTAAATTATATATCAGCGTTCGTTGCAATGGAGGTCCATTTAGGTAATTATCCGAGAAAAATATTTTATATAATTGAATAAAATTCGCCTACTAAAGTATTCATAATTCCACAGTATTTTGATCGGGTGTTACTATATTCTTTGGAAAACTGATTTGTTTCTCTTCGTAGCCAATTAAATTTTTTTTAAGTTTGAACCTATTATAAGAAATAAATCAAGATAAACTCCTCAAAATTTTGGAGGAAGAGGATTTGGATGATGAATAAGATTCTGGTGGAAGCATAAGAATCTCGATGGGATGATTTTAAGGACATTTGGAATATTTAGGTCAAGTTTTTGAATAAACAAAATTAATAAATTTTATTAATGACAAAATAGAATTGTTAGTACATCAAATGATTGAACTCTTTTGTCTTAAAATTAAAGTCAAACCAGAAAGAAGCTCAGCGAACAAAGCTAACGCAGAATGATTTACTTAAGCATAATTATTTAAAATGAATCCTCAAAGTTAAACTAAAATATAAAAAGAAATGTACGAATTATTGTTTTAAAAAATAAATGGCTATGGAAAAATATTAAAAATGTGTTATTTTCAACTCCTGGACCCAAAAAAAGATAATATATCTAACTTTGTGAAAATAGATAGATAATATTGTAATGTCATAGTACAATACAATATAAATGGCTAGAAGTGGTTTATAGTGATAGGCAGAAAATAGGATATCAACAGGTGATGAGAGGGAGTTCTTAAACCTGTCAAAAGGCATCTGCTTCCGAAGCTTGCTTATTTCTTATGTCATTATTCTTCATCCTTCTCTTGTAGTCCTGGCACTAATACATTGCAATTATATCGAACTATATAAGCGTATATTAGATGAGATATGTACCGCATTATTATCACCAATATTTCTTTTTTTTAAACGTTATTGAGTAATTATACAATCAGGTTCATTAGATGATAATAAGTATTAGGGCTAGTTGTTCATTCATATGATACATGTATGATAAATCAAAATAAAAATAGATAAGTAAAAATAGTAAACAAATATAATAATAATACTGATAAATAATATTAATAAATATAAGTAATATGTTTGAGTGTATATATACTGGTGGCCATAAAAACCGGTACACCTTAAATTTTGTCTGCACACGTTAATGTCAGAAAACGAAACAGAGGTCAAATTATCTTCTCTCCAGAGAGCGTGTTCATGGAGTTACGGAATGAACTTAATCCGTAACAAATAATAATAATTAATTAATTTAACTTGATAAATCATGTTTATCATTTAGTTTCTCACATAAAAGCACAAAACCCTAGATAGCCAGGTCAAGCTATCTCTGATAGCTTAGAAATAGTTATCTAGAATGTACTGACTGGACAGAAGACACTTATCAAGACTTAGGGAACAGTAACCGTTTTCAGCAAAAGAGCACTTTCTCACAGACATCTTAAAAATATTAACTATTGATGACTTCCTTTGCCGTCCTCTTCCGACTTCTCTCACACTTTCCTTCACCCCCCTACTATTCTTGGGTATATTACCCCCATCCTTCTCTGGACTAATCACTCATGTTGTTAATTCTCTTGATGTCATACTCTTTACTGCAGGAGACCTGGAGTGAACTCATGTAGTCAACTCATATATCCATAGTATATTATTCTGTATTTCAGATGCCATTTGTAACTTTAGGAATAAAAGCATTACTTATAAAGTCTCCACTGCCTCCGATTCGTTAACTATGGGAAACCGCGAATGAAAAATTCAAAGAGTTAAATCCAAATGTATGTATTTTCTACCAATTTTTTACACACCTATAGGTATAGTTACTAAAATTTTCTGGTATTAGTTACTATTTTGCCTTAATTTTTATTCAATAAAAGTTATTTTTTTTTACCAGTCTTGCAACAATTAGGCGGTCTTGGCATGGGTCCTGCAAAATGCAAAACCAAGACCGATTTTGGGGAACACTAGTTGGTACTTAATGGACGCGGAATTTGATACTATACAGTTTTTATCCTATGAGCTTTTTTCCCTTAAAGAATTCATTTCTAAATTGGAGAGCTAAAGTAATTTTTCTTAGTTTTTGACGAATTTGGTAACCATCAGTGTTCGTTGACCTTGGTTATCGATCATATCATTTAAACAAATTGTTAAGTCTAGGTACTCTTTCAACGCACAATTTCTTAAAGAGTAAGTTTTTGCTCCGATGCACCGTTTAGGAGTCAAAGGTGAAAATCCAAAAAAAAAGTCGAAAAAATCTGGCTTTGTTAAGTTTTCTATTGGTGGCCCGCGTTAGAAATTATTTTTATTTCTTACGTCTAAATCCATGTTATAACAATATAAAAAGGGAGTGGGATAGCTTAGTGGTAGGGTACTGAGCTTCCAATGCAAATGTCCCAGGTTCTAACCTCGGCTCATGGTAGAAAATTTATTTATCTGTTTCATTGGCCGTGGGGCGAGCCTGGGTTGGGAGTACCTCCTGGGGCACAGCCATCCTCTAAAAAATGGGTACCCTTAATTAAATAATTAATTAAGGGGGAAAACCTGGGGGGTGAGCGTGATCTTTGTCAAATCACCTCCTTGCACAACCGTTGACCTAGAAACAGTACTTTCCCTAAATAGTATTGAACCCCAGACACTTCATGGGTTGTAGTGGTACAGGTTTTTTTTTATTATTATTTTTTTTATTTAACAATAAAAAACCTTTTCCATATTTTTCGCAATGAACTTTCCTTTTCGATCCCCAAGTTACTGGCCTAATATTCTTTAAATCGTTCACCATTTATACAAGATCCGACTGGCAGATTCATTTTTTTTAGTATAAGTGTTATAAATATTGAAAAAAAGCTTCAAATAATACAATTTTTGTTTACTAATAGTGTCGTTGCCTATAGTGCCCTCTCTCAGTTTCAACTTGTCGTCAATTTCAGTGACGTGTTTTAGTGAGAAGTGCTGGTCCTTCGGAGTCTTGTTTTTCTTTCCATTAGTGGAACCCCACCGCGAAAAAAAATATTAAAAACCAGTTAAATTGTTGTTTCACCCGACTAAAACACCATATCTCAATATTCATATACATCAACTTCATTTACTAACAACTACTATGTTTTAATAGATTTTCAGATTTATTCCGTCTGTTATTCACGATGAGGCATTTATTTGGTATTAGTAGTCTATTTTTTAAACAATTAAATTGTTAATTTTTTTATATGGTTGTGTATGAGATAAATTATTTATTTTTATTTTATTTACAACAACAATGGCGGCGCTCCTCAACCTCTTACGGGTCATTTTAGCCCTTACAAAATATTTATTTTACATTGATTTTAGATTAAATTAAATTAAACAATAAATTGAAAGCATAAAATGAGTGTTGAGATAAATTAATTGCATGATGTTTTTTATTATAATGTGATGTATTTTATACAACTTGATTAATCTATCTAAATGGATCATAAAGGGTTTACTGTATCTTCAATAATGAGTAAAGTTATAAAGCACAGTAGGGCTCTTCGTTTGAACGTCAAAGTTGTCTAAGTCTTGTTATGACATTCACCTAAGAACATTCTAATTACATTATATCTTTCTGATGGCAGAATTGGTGTAAGTAATTACTCTGTCTAAACCACAGGTTCTCCATGATTGTTAAATGGTATTGAATAATTATTATTTAATATCAGGATTATTTCATACCGTGGAAGGTTATTCAAATCGATCAGCAAACACTTTAAGTTCTATATCTCAAATATAAATAAATTTTCACACAAAAATAAATTCTATTCTAAATACAGGGACCGCATGCATTTTCCATCGCGGTTCTAGACTCAAACTCTGCAGTTTCAGATCTTTTTTTGGGCTTAGCAAAAACCAGATAATAAATAAATATTATAGAAATAATTATATTAGATTATGTAATTTTTCTTATGGACACGTAATAGCTGATAATTAAATAGGCATACGTAAAAATAATTAGACTACAGTTTTATATATGCATACGTATAGTTATGTGAACAAGTCTTAGAACAAAACAAATGTTTATAAAAATATCAATTGTTTCAATACTTTTCATAATTGTATATTGATATTCGATATTATTCGCTGTTTTTTATTTTCTAAATTGTAAACTAATTTAACCTTGCAGATATTACAGATGTAATATATACATTAAAATTAGCATTATTTTCTCTTGAGCATTTCCGACTACAGGTCGGAACGGAAAGGAATGTTCCACCACTGGAATTAGTTCCAGTTCTAGTTCCGTCCCATCTTCGTTGCGAACAACATATGAACTGCGATAGAGAATAATGAAGCAAATATGCGTAATATTAAAACTATTTAAAATTACAGAAAAATTATTGTAGCAGAAGAAAATAAAGCTAAACATTGAGGAGGAAATTTTACAGTTTTAGGAACATTGATGATATCTCGAGAGCAACATTCTCCGAAAGGGACACCTGAATCAAATACAATGATTGAATTAAACAGGTAATTAGAAAAGAATATTTTATAAAACATTGAGGATCCTATTAGGTGGTGGTCTGGTATGCGAAAAAAAAACGACTATAATTTGTACATCATTACCAAAGAGATCATCATCATATGTGGCGCGACATCCCGTTACCGAGACTGGGTCTCCTCCTGTCTTCTGTTGCAGCTCTCCAAGTCTGGCAAGTTTAATATAGGTGACTACGTCGATGTCTGTATAAAGAGAACTGAGCTCCCTATTTTTTCTTTTCATTCAGACATCACCCTCCTTTACTAAGTTATGGAAACGAACTATGCTGACTTGACATTCTGAGCAGCCTCCCTCTCCTCTACCTATATAAACCCCTTTAAAATCCTAGGCTTGTCAGATTGGTAGCAGTAGTACTTAGCATGTCTTAATGTTTATTGTTTGATTTGTTTTCTCAATAATGTTGTTTTCACTTTTCGACCGTAGAGTTTCGTAATTGGCGCCCGAACTGGGACCGCATGCATTTTTCATCGCGGTTCTAGACTCGAATTCTGCAGTACCAGAAATCAAGATTTGATCTACCTTTCGAGAATATCACACCTGTAAGAGGCTGGCACACCGCTCTGACTCTTAGATCTTGAAGAAGGACTTGCTGCTGAGCTGAAATCGTCTGATCACCCCGACAGACATCGAAACTCTTGGAAGAAAATTGTGAGTCAACTTTATTTGAAATCATCAAAATTTATTCATTTTTTTCTGATTTATCAATATTTAATTATATAACATCTTTTTAAAATATATATATATATATATATATATATATATATATATATATATATATATATATATATATATATATATATATATATAAGATTAAGATTTAATTATTATTATTAATTAAGATTTATATTATTATGTTGTTATAAACATATATGTGCTAACAATTTTATGAGTAAATTATCTAAAAGGTTGTAATAAATTAGAGCTATTCGCATTAACGATTGTAATAATTTAGACGAAATGGCAACCACTTTTGCAATTAAATCCGCTGATTATGACCATATTCCAGCATTCAATGGGGATCCACATAATTCGCTTAAATTTGTAACCGTTTGCCGACAAGTTTACAATATAGTCTGCAAACCCGATAACAACCTCCGCGAACTGAATGACCAACGCTTCCTCAGTAAAATCCTAGCTAGTCTAACAGGAGACGCTGACTACATTAAAACGACGTGTGAATTCACCGGGGTCACTTATACGGAGTTTTCCCGGGCCATGGAGTGTGGGCGGGGATTTAAAAGATGCCACAGACGCTCTTTTAGACATTAAGTTTAAAGAATGTCTCTTAGTGCTGAGGATGTTGCGCGTGGTGAACAACTTACTGATGATGGACGTTCCATTAGATATATGCAGCTAATGCCATCGGAGTTCCATATGAAACTTTACCAGACTCCGCCAGGCGTTTTCAGGAAACTGGTTCTTACAATAGAAGGCCCGGTTCTGGACTGCCTAGGGTAACAGAACCACGGGATGACCGGTTTTTGACTTTGAGGATTTTACGAAACCTTACCGTTGTTCAAGCCATTCATCAGCTTGAAGAAGTTCGAGGTGAGCAAATTTCTGAACTTACCGCTCGGAGAAGATTAAATGAGTATGGATTAATGGCTTTTCGTCCAGTAAGAGGACCAGAATTGACCAGAACTCACAGAGTAACACGGCTGGCTTTTGCTCGAGAACACAGCCATTGGACTATGGACGAATGGAGTGCTGTACTTTTTACAGATGAGTCAAGATTCGCTCTTCGATCTCCAGACGGGCGTGAAAGGGTGTGGAGAAGAAGAAACGAAAGATATGCAGCCTGTAATTTTTGCCAGAGCCAACTTTTCCCACGTGGTTCCTTAATGGTGTGGGCTGGGATTCCAATGGAGCGCCACACAGAATTGGTTGTTGTTCGTGGAGGGTAATTGACGGCCATTCGCTATGTAGATGAGATTTTGGAACCTCGTTTGTTGCCTATCCTCAACGAAATCGGCGATCGTTCTATTCTAATGCACGATGATGCACGCCCACATGTTCAACAGAACAATATTGAGGTTTTAGCCTGGCTAGCACGTTCTCCAGATTTGAACCCCATTGAGCATTTATGTGATAACCTCGGAAGACGAATAAGAGCGCGTGCAACACTTCCTGATACACTGCAGGACCTTGAAAGGGCTCTTCGGGAGGAATGGGCTATCCTCCAGCAAAGGGACATTTCCCGACTGGTGGAAAGTATGCCGAGGCGTCTTCAAGAAGTACTGAAGGCAATAGGAGGAAACACGCGCTACTAAACGATGATATAATTAATTTCTTTTAGAATAATAATGGTTCGTTTTGGAATCTTGGAAACATTGGAGCCCAATATTCAAGAAAGTCTGGAGGTTATAGAGGAAGAAGAAATAGAAAATGCAATCCATAAGCTAAAAAGAGGTAAGGCATCAGGAAGGGATGGAATCGCACCAGAATATTTAAAATTCGGTGGTCAAGAACTTCTTAAAGCACTACAATCGCTGTTCCAAGAAGTATATGACAGAAAGAAAATTCCCATGGACTGGGAATATTGTATAATCCTCCCGATTTATAAAAAAGGATGCACGACAGATTGCAAAAATTATAGACCCATTAGTCTGCTATCAGTGGTCTATAAACTTTATACTTCCATACTAGAAAGGAGACTCCGACGGATTGTGGAAGGGCAGTTAGAAGCGGAACAGGCTGGTTTTCGTCCAGGCCGACAGACGCAGGATCACATCTTTGTTCTCAGAAATATTGCTGAAAAAGCTTGGGACAGAGATAAAAATCTGTATCTTGCGTTCCTTGATCTGAAGTCAGCGTTTGATGTGGTTCCAAGAAAAGAAATTTGGAATGCCCTAATAGCCAAGGGTGTACCTGGAGACTTGCTGGCGGCCATACAGTCAGCCTATCAAGGAGCCATGGCAGTGGTAAGGATGAACGGTATGGAATCGGAACCTTTTCCAATTGCGAGAGGAGTTAGACAGGGAGATAGCTTAAGTCCCCTTCTATTTATAAATGTAATGGATGAAATCCACAAAATTTGTAAACGCCGAACTGCGTGGACAACAATTGGGAAGTGGAATCTGAGAACTGTCCTCATACAAAGCCTTCTATACGCGGATGACATAGTCCTAATAGCCGACACAAAGACCAAACTACAACAAGCTTTGGTAGAGTGGGAGGAAGAGTTGCTCAGGAAAGGGATGCAAATTAACACCTCCAAGAGTAAAGTGCTGGTTATGACGAGGGAAGAGCGAGAAGATGTTCAGCTGATCTGCAATGGCGAGACACTTGAGGTGGTGACTGAATATACCTACCTGGGGACCGTAATTAGTAGTTCTGGTAAGATAGACGCCGAAATATCAAGTAGAATATGTAAGGCGAATCAGGTATATTACCAGACTACTAATAGCATTATCGGCCATCGCGAAGTAGACAAGAAGACCAAAATGCACGTATATAAGTCTGTTTACCTACCTACACTCACCTACGGCGGAGAAAGCTGGACAATGCTAGACAGGCACTCTAGTCGCATAACGGCAGCAGAAATGAGGTTCCTTCGCAGATCTGTTGGCAGAACTAGAAGGGATCGCATTAGGAATGAAAGCATTAGAGAGCAGCTAGGAGTTGCCGAACTTAAAACTACTTTAGAAAGACGGCAACTCCAGTGGTTTGGACACGTCTGCCGCATGAATGAGAATTTGAATCCTATAAGGATATTAGAGGCTCGACCCACAGGAAGGAGACCACGCGGACGCCCCACACTCACGTTCCAGGATTACATTCAAAGGATTGGATGTAAAAGAGGCAAAACCCTTAATGAGATGAAGCGACTAAGCAGGGACCGGGAAGAGTGGCTGCACTGGTTGAGGCTCCTCGACGCTAATTAATGGCATAAGAGGAAGACAAAGAAGAAGAAGATGTTCAACAGAACAATATTGAGGTTTTAGCCTGGCTAGCACGTTCTCCAGATTTGAACCCCATTGAGCATTTATGTGATAACCTCGGAAGACGAATAAGAGCGCGTGCAACACTTCCTGATACACTGCAGGACCTTGAAAGGGCTCTTCGGGAGGAATGGGCTATCCTCCAGCAAAGGGACATTTCCCGACTGGTGGAAAGTATGCCGAGGCGTCTTCAAGAAGTACTGAAGGCAATAGGAGGAAACACGCGCTACTAAACGATGATATAATTAATTTCTTTTAGAATAATAATGGTTCGTTTTGGAATCTTGGAAACATTGGAATCTAGAATCATTTCATTGAATTAAGGATTAAGGGTTATTGTCCTCTATATTAACATTCCTAATTGAAAACAAACAAAAAGATTACCTATTTATTCATTAAAATATACCAATCCAAAGCAGAAATATTTTTAGATGAAAACATGAAAAAATCAAGTGGGTGGAATTTTTTGCCTGTCAGTATAAATCACGTTGCCGGTCAAAGTACTGTGCACACACGTTAGCCTGCTCAGCCACCCCGCCCACAATTTACAGATTCGTTTATTTTTATTTATTTATAACGAGAGAAACCGTTACATCCGGAACCATTCCGCACCTTTCCAGAGGCGGAATAGTTTCTTCCGGCTTAAGAAATTTTCACTACGACTAATGAAATTGTTCTGTTTCTTCTTCGTTCTGCAGCTAAAATATAAATTAAAAATAAGATAATATTAATAGTATAAAAAGCCAAAATTTTTAAATTTTCAAAAATGCTTAAACAGTATTGATATATTTTATGTCCTTTATAGGTAACTGAAAAATAGTGAAATAAAATAAAATGCGACATCTTACGTTTTCTAAATCCTAATAATCTGTGAAAAAAAAATGTTATAAAATATTCTTTGATATATTTCATTTTCACCACGAAACCACATATTTATCATTGACCTTCATAATAATAAAAGATTTAATGTTATTTATACATTTTATTATATGTTATGATATAAAGATTTTAATATTATTTATATTTGGTTTATTATTATTTTAATAGTTCATCTGAATCTACATGAATACAATATAAATGAATTTTATAATTTAATTTAATTGGATCTCTGTATATCAAAAATTAATAAATTTAGTCGTTACGGATCACTTTTGAAGCAAAAAACCTATTCCGTTAAACCGCTTCGGCGGTAATCAGTTATATGGCACTCACCATAATTACTTTATCTTT
This sequence comes from Nezara viridula, assembly GCA_928085145.1. Taxonomy (NCBI): domain Eukaryota; kingdom Metazoa; phylum Arthropoda; class Insecta; order Hemiptera; family Pentatomidae; genus Nezara; species Nezara viridula. The sequence continues at coordinate 157,592,846 of OV725079.1, read as the reverse complement.
TCTTTTTTTTTTTTTTTTTTTATTGAGTATTAATACAGTCTGCCACACTGAAGGGCATTGGTAGTAGGGCGAATAATTTTGATCAAATAATAAATTTCAGAAAATAATAGAACAATGTTCTAGAACTGACTGTTCTCTTGGCTTGTTGTTAGTTTAAAATAATTCTAATTTAAATATCTAATATCTACAATGGCTGCAAGGTTAAATTAGTTTACAATTAGGACGATAATAAAGTTTTGAATTGAATCATTTATTATTTTTTATAAATCTGATTTGTTCCAACACATTTTTACAGTACTGTATAAATATATTAGTATAGAAGAATTAAAATGTAAATATATTCATAGGAACAATTTGTAGTCAATTGAGATTTTAAATTAATAATCGCTGGTGATATTAAGTATTATTATTAATGTTAAAATAATATCTCAATTTAAGGCTTTTCTGTATTATTGACAAACATCAAATAATAAAAGTTTAGTTCGAAGCAGTTTTGAGTGAGGTGAAATTGTTTTGTAGTTAGTTTGATTTGTAATGACCCTGGAAAAAATTTAATTAGGAAACTGAATTTGGAATTTGGCTAAATTAAATATTTTGTGATCATATATTTCAAATATCAAATTATTACTTTCTTTAAAAAAGTTTTCAAAAAGTATTATTACAATTTTTGAGAAAGGAAAGGGAAAAGAGTTATGCCTGTAGCTGAATATTCATCTTGTTCTGAAAGTTTATTTTCCGCCCCGATGGCAGCCATAAAGAAGTGTATGAAAACTTGATACCCCTCTTCTCGTCCCAACGCGAGATGAAACCTCGAAGCACACCTGAGCTCTCTGTTTATTAAAAAAATATATAAATATTAAAATTGTTTTTGGAGTCCTACCAACGAGTATGATATATTACTTAAATTTAGTTATTTAGGCCGGGGTGGTGTCATAAATAGACTAAATAATGGCAAAACTATTATATTAAAAGCAAACGTTTCGATCCGAATTCGCAGGTCTTCTTCAGGAAGGTGTATTCAGCAAGGAGTTTCACTTACATACTTCCCTCATAAGGACTTCTAAGGTGCCATAACTCAAATAGATCATGTCCTAATTTCTAAAAGACATAGCTCCTCAATAATAGATGTTAAATCTGCTCGTGGTCCTGATTGTGACACCGGCCATTATATGGTTAGAATCAAACTTAGAAAATGACTCATAAATCACAAGTCAAAACACTTTAAAAACCTCACAATATTAAACAGTGGAACTTGGAGACACTAAATATTCAAGTAAAGTCGCAGATTTAAAAGAATCAGTGGATAAAGATATAAAATAAAACTGAAAGAGGACGCAGAGGAAGATGAGGGAATAGAAAACACATGGCATTGAATAAAAATCGTTTTGATGAAATCAGCGGAGGAGGAAGTCGTAGAAAAGCTTAGTTACAAAGAAAATAATTTACGTTAAAAATAAATTTGAATGAATTGAAGAATTACCTACCAATAACGAAACGAGGAAATTATATGCAGCTCTAAGACACATAAGCCGCAGCATCCAACCAAAATTGGACAACTGCAAAGACAAGAATGGCAACATAATTGAAGAGGAAAGCCTAGCCATAGACAGATAGGCCGAGCATTTTGGTGAGTTATTAGATAAGAGTGAGAATGAAGAAAACAATGCTAGAGTATAGATGAAACTTACTTTGAGCCATCTGACATGGAAGATATAACCGAAGCGATGAAAGAGCTAAAAATTAATAAAGCATCAGCTGAAGATTTTAATAGCCTAATTCTTTAAATATAGTAGTGAGAATACTCTCAAGCATCTATATAATCTATCTAAGCATCTATATAATTCTATATAATTTGGTCTATGGATGAATGAAAGCATGTCTCAAGAGTGGGGAGCTAGTTTGATTTGTCCCATCATTAAAAAAGGAGATAAACTGCAATGTAGAAATTACAGAGGAATATCTCTCTTGGAGGTACCATATAATTCTCGAATATTTGGCTGATTAAAGTAAATGTCTACGCTGAACGCATTCTAGGAGAATATCAGTGAGGATTCCGTCAATGAAAAGGAACAGTCGACCAAATTTTTTTCAGTAAGACAAAAGTGTTGGGAGTACAAAACTACAATTCATGTTCTTTTCATTGATTATCGCCAAGCCTTCGACTGTATTAATAGTACCAAACTTGATTAAAGCACTAATAAAATACAACATTCTTAAAAAGATAATAAGGTTGATCCAGATGACTTAAAGCAATAGCAATGCCAAAGTTATTGGCAATGGTATTGAAAGTAATACATTTACAATATTAACCGCTGTAAGGCATGGAGATGCTCTGTCCGCGATCCCTTCAAACAAGCGTTACATAAAGTAGTTAATAGCATAAATACGCAAGGAAATATATTTCATTCAAATGTGTGCATATGCAGATGACATAACTCTTGTGGCCAGAAGGGTTCAAACATTTACTGAAATTTTTAATATTATCTATGCTGAAAGTAAAAGTATGGGTCTTGAAATAAATGATATAAGTCCTATATCTAACTTTATATATGATAATTAATATCTTTCTTTTGGTAACACTAACTAATCTTCTCTTTCTGTAACACTTGAACATTATCAAAATCAAATACTTTAGAGTGATGAGTTAATACAGTGTTAGGCAACGCAACGTGGATGGATTTTTTTCCTATTATGACCTAACGTTTATCAGTTTCATTTATTTTTATATTTTTCGTGAATAAGTCTGAATTTAGAGAATACCTAATACAGTGCAATAATATTATAACCGACGATACGGACAACTATACCGGCTACTCAACAGAAAATCTAAACTTTCCATTGAAAACAAGTTACTGATCTACAAGACAATACTGAAACCTATCTGGACTTACGGACTTAAACTATGGGGAACAGCAAAATTTTCTAACATCAAACACATCCAATCCTTCCAATCCAAAGTCCTTCGAACAATAGTCAATGCTCCTTTCTTTGTTACCAACAAAACCCTACACCATGACCTTAATATCCCATTTATCCTAGACCTTATCCCAGCAAAATTCTCCAAATTCCACCAGAATCTTACCCATCATCCAAATCCCATCGCACAACCTCTATCCAGCACCATCCATCCATATAATCCTCCAAAGAGGTTAAAACGGCAGTGGCCCCGCGATCTGTTATAGTTTGTAAATATTGGAGTTCTGGCAATGGCCAGATTTTCTACTCACGACAGTGTATGTGGCTAAAGCACTCTTGCTCAATCTCAACTGGGTTTAGCCCTAGTGACGCGGTTGAGAGAGGAGTGCAGGGAACTCCTGATGTAATACTTTTCCCTCCACAGTTGGAGGGACAAGTCTGGTTTGGAGTTCTCTCGCCAAATTGTAAATATTGTATATAGGTGTGTATGTGTTCTTTTTATTTATTTATTTTTAGATTATTTTATTCTTATTTATTGTATATATATTATTTTTCTGTATAATTTATTTTATTTATTGTATTAATGTCCTAGAGACAAATTGTAATATTTTTCAATAAATAAGTTTATAATCTCAAAAAAAAATATATAAATGTTTGGAAATATTTCCAAAATTATACCCTCACAAAAAACGAACACTAATTTAATTATCCTTTTATTCTGTTTTGAATGCTTATATTTATATCTTTTATTTTTCATAGTTAAATTCGGCAGAATTTGTGAACAATTTAATACATTTTCGCATCTTCCGGGAACAAAACAAAATTCAGAAAAAAACACATGAAAGTAATATGAAGTCCGAGTATCAAATATTAGATGAAATATATGATTTTCAATTGATAAACATTGTTTCAACTTGTATTGTTTTCGAAAACGTTTAAAATAAATGTTTCGTTATTAGTCCTCAGTTAACGCTTGAAGACTCCAGTCGGACCTAATTGGTATACCATGTCTGAATCCAAATCAATCCCGATTTGATTAGTACCACCATGTCCTGGCTCATAGTGGTGCAGTTTGAGTTGTTCCACCGTGTTTGTCCAGCGTCGCAAATATCTGACCGTACCGGCTGATTTTGACTTTATCACCTCTACAATACATTTAGCTTCGTTAAGGCTAATGTAATAATTATGATTACATTTATTATTAGATATCAACGTTACTATTATGTATTCATTCAAAAGAAAATAATTAGTAAACCATTTAAGAGATTAAAATGAAATTAAAAAAATGTATGGCAAAGGAAACAATCAACCGACGTACACATAATTAAAACTTTATTTTATACTCAAATCCAAATTAATAAAAAGAACGTTTAAAACTTTAAATATATACAATTTCTTATATTGCTAATGTTCCTTTTATATATTCATAAAACTAGAACAGACCTTCAATTAAAACTTGAAAGAACGCCATTAAGCTTCCAAAGAAACTCATCTACTTAAATATTGTCAGACTTATACTTATTCAAAAAGTATCCATTGTTTGTTGGTCATTAAATGATTCATTTATCTTATTTGCCAATTTTATTTATATCCTTTTGCCCCAAGACCTTATTAAATCCAAACGCCAATTTAGGACCCTCTGGCAAAGAACCAGGCATCATGCTGAAATTATACAATTATTATTCAAAAAATGTAAAAAAAGGACTAGATTCATTTAGATCCCAATCGTACGATTCCTATATTTCTTCTCTATCTACCGATGACGATTCTCTCTGCGATTCGACCAATAAAATCCTTAAACACAAAACTATTTCCCACACCCTCCGATGCAATGATGAAAACTGAGTTTCGACAGGTGACACTAGAGCTGAAGAATTTGCCACACACCTATCCAACACATTCAATCCTCACCCCGAACTCCATCATATCCACACTACAGAAGTTAAAGAATTCCTCTCTTATCGGATTACTTTCTCCTTGCTTCAAAAAGCTGTCAAACCCTCTGAGGTCAAATTCCACATAAGCAACCTAAAACCTCGAAATTCCTCTGGGCACGATCTCCTTACTTCCCAAATCCTTAGACAACTTCCCAAAAAAACAATTATATTTCTCACATACCTGTATAACTGTACCCTCTGCACAACTCACTTTCCTCTGATATGGAAACACTCCATAATCATCCTCTTTCCTAAATCAGGTAAACCTGTCAATAATACCTCATCCTATAGACCAATAAGCTTGCTCCCGATCCTCTCAAAATTCCTTCTCAAACGCATCGTACACATGCTCGAACCCCACAATATATCTCTTCCCATCAGTTTCAATTCCTCTCAAGACATCTCAATTCGTGTGGTGCCTTTCTGGATGTAGCGCAAGCTTTCGAACGGGTGTGGCATGATGGCTTGCTTTTCAAGCTTAAAACCCACTTACCCCAATCCTTGTACCTAGTCCTAAAATCTACCTATCTCTCAAATCGTTCCTTTCAAGTCCACTGCAGCATCGAATCCTTCAATTATTATCCAGTAGAGGCTGGTGTTCCAAATGGCAATGTATTGGAGCCAGTTCTTTACATCCCCTTCACCGCTGACATCCCAACCAATCTCTATACCATTTTAGCAACTTTCGCTGATGATACCGCCATCCTGTCATCCCACCCAGATTCTGAAATAGCATCCCTAAATTTACAAATACACATCTCCCTTGTGATAAAGTGAACAGTGGTACAGCAACTATCGCATCAAAGTCAACGAATCCAAATGCAAACATGTCACATTTACCCTACGACGCAGATCCTGTCCACCTATTCTTTTCAACTCTGTACCTCTTCCCGTCTCAGACACAGTTTGGTATCTTGGATTCCTTTTAGACAAAAGACTAACATAGAACGCACATACCAGACTTAAAAGACAAGAACTTAACCGACGATTTGGCCAGTTATACAGACAACTTAACAGAAAATCCAGTTTCTCAATTGAAAACAAACTATTGATTTACACGACCATACTGAAACCCATCTGGATCTACTGACTTGAACTGTGGGGGCAAATAAATTTTCGAACATCAAACGCATCCAATCCTTCCATTTTAATGTCCTCCGTAAAAGGTCAATGCTCCTTATTACGTTAATAACAAAACCTAACATCATGGTAAAGGTCATGATGATCCCTTATGTTCTTGCCTTTATTCCATTTCGATTCTCAAATTTTCACCAGAACCTAATCCACCATCCTAATCCGTTAGCGCAATGCGTATCCAGTCCAAGTGAACCCTATAATCCTCCTCGAAGGTTAAAACGGCAGTGGCCTCGAGCCCCAATGGCTTCTCCACTCAAGTCAAGAACGTCTGTGGCTTTGGTTCCCTCTCTTAGTATCCACTGGACTCAAATGCCGGTGATGCGGCTGAGAAATAGGCGCAGGGATCCTAGAGTCTTTCATTTTCTTTCACACATGGAAGAAAGGGCTGGAGTTGGTGCTCCATCGGCTGATTGTAAATATTAAAATTAAGTATGAATGTTTTTCTTTTTAATACATATTTTTTTTATTTTCTATTTATTTCTATTTCTTATATTTTATTTATTTTAGCTACGAATTTCTATATTTTATTTAATTTTATCTTCAAGTTACATTTCCTTGGTTTTATTATAGTCTTGTTATATAGTTTTATATATATATATATATATATATATATATATATATATATATATATATATTGTATGTATTGAAAGAATGAGCCTCACTCAGCTGTAATACTCAGTGCCATTAAGAGTGGTAAAATGTATTATTAATAAAAATATCTTATATATATATTTAATATATTAAAATATATTTATATTTATAACTAGCGTACGCGGCTCTGGCGTTATCATCCAGCCTCTACTGATTTTTAATACCAGAGATGCAGCTGGGAGTGAAGTGCTTTAGGATCTCTGAAAGTCCTATTTGAAGGCGAAAATTTACGATTCGAAACACCCTAGACTGGATGTAAATTTTGTATTTAGTTATGCATTGTATGACACTGTAAAATTTAATTTTTACTATCCTTAGATCCTTATTTCTGCACCTGTCAAGCAGATTTGTTGTTATCGTTTGTAAAATGCCATTTTGGCTATAAGAAATAAAAACAGTAAAGCAGTTTTCAGTAGTAACTCTTTCTCGTCTTTGTTTGTTTACCTAAATCAGAAAGGTAGATCACTTATCCAGTTCTTTTTCAGTCGCTTTCTGAGGACAAATCAACCGTGGCCATGTCGTTAATAAATCTTGCGTAGTATAATATGAAATTGAAAGTAAAGAATACGAATATTTTGGCGGAAAGACGATTGTCGGAGCGCTGTAGTTGTTAGTCTTTAAATTTTAAACTGAAAATAATACAAAATTAAAACTTGAAGGAAAGAAAGGTTTTTAATCCATTTCAATACTTAATGTTCTTCTTGATGTTATTATTAATATAAGAATAATAGTATATTATTAATTTTCCGTTATTGGCAATAAAGAATTATGAAATTAAATTTTTTCTCAAAGCACACAAGGACATAAAATTAGTAAATAAACTAAGAAAAGCATGCTAAAACAAACAGTAATAAAAATATTTTTATTTGTATACTATTCATTCACTTTTATTTTTGACGTGAATATCGTGACGCAATATTTACATTACATAGTATTTTTGTCGGAGATTTCTTTATGTATTTCCATCCAATGAAAAAAAACCTCGCATAAACTTATTTTCTTTTCATTAACTTGTTTGTAAAATGGTAGATGATAAAAAAACAAAACCCACATCATCGAACTGTCCCGGTTGGGAAAATTGAATAGCTGGTTTCTCTCGTGTATTCGTTTATTTCTCCCTCACGACTAATTAGTGCCTAGCTCATCGGGCGGAGAAAGATATATAATACAATTAATCGATCTTTATTTTATTTGTTCAACATCTTAATACTCAGAAAATTAAGTAGAAAAAAAAAAGTAAAATCAAATCGGTTCACATCTTCCCACAGCACATGTGCTTTAAGATTATCAGCAACTATAAAATTTTCATACTTTTTCTATAAATTTTAATGTATTGGCATTATACGAATGTAATAACTAAAATTGTCTTAAATAAGAACCACAAGAATTTATTTTAGAGTATTTTGTATATCTATTGATGTACTTTTAATTGCTTTTAAATTTGATTAAAATACGAAAAGGGTAGAACAAATACAATTAACAATTTACAGGTTTATTTTTATTTATTTTATCCATTTAAGTAATTTAAAATGGTTAAATATCATTATAATAGTAATATAGTTGGGCTAAAATTATTTGAATTTTTGACAGATTATTCTCAGTTTGGCAGGTCTCTGAAATTTTCTTGATTCCGCCGATCATGACAGGACTTTTGCAAGAATCAATATTGGCCTATTTGTTTTATATTGTATACACTTAAGACATACCTGTTAAGAATGAGGCATTGACACCTGCTTATGCTGTCATCACTACTATTTTCATAAAAATTAAAATTCTAAACCAGCCTCACAAATTTTATATCACTTAAGTAGGTACATAGTACATAAATAGTAAGTAAGTACATGAATTACGCAGGATGTACAAAACATAGAAAAATCGATTAAATGCCAACAAATCGAAACAACTAATCTTTAACCATCGAAATAATCAATATCTGATCTATATCGACTACAACTGAATTCTTCAGAACGACGCAATACAATTTATTGGACTTAACTTTGACAGGAGGAAAACTACTCAAACAACTTTACTCAATTTTTTCCAAATATTTGAAAAATACATTAGATACAGGAATTGAATACATACATAATCGAAATAAACATACTTCTCATAAATGACATAGAAGCGGCAAAGTATGGTTAGTTCTCTAGGCTGAATGTAAATATTTTACATAGCAATGAGCGAGTGACAAGTTTTTTTTTTACTATTCTTTCAATCTATTTTCTATCTTTTAACAAATTTGTTTCTTTCAAAAAATATAAAATAAGTAGAAGCAAAATAACAATAAATAATAATCAAAAATTATATACAATAAATAAAATAAAATAATCGAAAAATAAGAAAATTAAAACTAAACAAAAAACACATGCATACCTATATAAACTATTTACAATCAGGCGAGAGAACTCCAGGAGAACCCTGCGCTACTCTATCAACCGCCTCACTGGTACTAAAGCCAGCGGAGAATTATTGTTTTAATGTATATATTTTCACTTACTTGTTTTCTTCTTATTTTATTTATTTTTTTCAATTTATATTTTATTTTGTATATATAAATTGAATGAATGTAAACATAGAGACAAAATAATATTCAATGCCCTTGATTTTGGCATATTGTTTTATTATTATTCGAATAAAAATTCATTTCTGACAAAAAAACAATTTCATTAGAGCTATATTCACTTTGAAACATTCAATTTTTTTTTTTAAGAAAAATATAATAAGTCATAACTGAAATGTCATAGTACATGGTTAACAAAACTCTACATGCTGATTTCCATTTTCCAAGAGTTGATTAGTACAGAAAAAATCTTTACTAACGAATACATGCTAATTTACCTGGACACACTAGCATATCAATAACAGGTAAATACGAGGATGATACTAAAAAAGCGTTTGATAAGAGATCTCCTTTCTTAACACTTTTTAGTCAGTGGAACGATACTGCTGTTGGTTCCTATTCTTCCTTAAGCCTGAAATATCATCACTTTAAATTTTCCCATCAGACGATTCAAATTCTTGATAGTTCGTCGACATGTGTAGATCAATATTTAATTTTTTTTTTTTAATAATAAATAGTAAATCTTCTTTAATCTAGAAAATGGAAATAGTGGAATGATATCGCTTGAAGTTCAAGTATCGCCCCCTATATGTTCCATCTGCAAACCTAGTCATCTATACTATTTCAAGGGTTTAAAAAAATTATTATTAGTTAATGAGTTTAAAATTGTCTACTATTAGTACAGTGCCTATTACTGAAACATTTACTTTACAAGGTCTATAATTGGATGGAATAAAATACTTGGTCTTGTACTCATCTTGTGTATGAAGCACATCTATAATTAAAATATAGCGCAGTTGAAACAGTGTCACACATTTAGTATAAAATATAATTTCCTAATCTGCAAAATATCTAACCTTATAAAATATTATAAGAAAATGTATGGCTGGTATGATTCCTGACCGTGAGTATTCCAAGTATTGGTAGGAGGCAATGATCCTCGAAATAGCTGAGAGCAGTGGAACCAATCCTTCGAAATCCTACTCCACTTTCCTCCTGGGGACAATACTCACCCAAGAGGCTTTATACTTTTCGGTCAATGCGTAGGTTCCCTTCTTACGGTCAGCAGGTTTCGTTTTACTCTTTTAATATTTCTTTTTAATATTAGTAATAAATTAAATTTTAAATATTTATAAATTTAAATCTTGATTTTATACTTGATAAAAAACATTTTTTTATATATAGTGCCTTAAAGGAATATATAAGACCTTATAGTTTCAATTTTTTTAATTTTACTTCCGACGACGTTTTGAGCTGATTAGCTTATTATCAAATCATTAAAAATATTGTTTTATCTACTATAATGAATTTCAATATATAATTTCATGAATGAAGGAGGAGGTAGTACCGTACGGGGAACATCGATTAATACCCAAATATTTAAGGAATATGGTGACGAGAAATATCTGCAACATTTGGTATACTACAAACAGTTGTTCATGAAATTACATATTGAAATACATTGTAATAGATAAAAAAATGTTTTTGATTACTTGAAAATGAGCTAATTAGCTCGAAACGTCGTCGGATGTAAAATAAAATAATTGAAAGTATAAGGGATTATATATAAGAACATTTAGTGGCATTGAAAAGTACTTACTACTTTAGTAGCTAAATATTTTTTATTTTTTTATCAAATCTAAAATTCAAACTCACATAAAGAACACCTAGCAGTTTTAAACGCATTAATTAATAATATTTTTTTTACACTTACGAAATAGTGCAGATGAGTAGGTTTGCAGATGGAACATCAAGGGGGGGCAATACTTGAACTTAAGCGATATCATGCCACATTATCCGACATTAGCATTAATCATACCAGTCACACATTTTCTTATAAAATTTTGTAAGGTTAGATACTTTGCAGATTAGAAAATTATATTTTGTACTAAATCTTTGCCACGGTTTCATCTGTGATATATTTTATAAGATGAGTACAAGACCAAGTATTTTATTCCATCCAAATAAACACCTTGCAAAGTAAATGTTCCAGTAATACGCACTGAATTAATAATAAACAGTTAAGGTGTGAATATGAAGAGAAAAAAATAAATCCATGAGCGTACACGTAATTCTCAAAACTTTGAAATCCCTGTAAAAACTTAAGGTTCTGAGCACAATAATCTCCCACATGGATACAAAACTTTACTAAATCTAGTTATGAGCAAAAAACATTACTGATTTCCATATATTATACTTGCTATATATATATATATATATATATATATATATATATATATATATATATATATATATATATATATATATATATATAAAACTGTTGTTGACATCCAAAAATATTTAATAGAAAAACAAAGTACAGAAATAATGCTATTCGATCTAAAAGATGGTATATTTCGAGATTTCTACTCACACACATCTGTGGGTAGGTACAGAACTAATAATTGGGTTGTCACATCTTAAATAATATCCATAATTGTCAAATTTTCAAACAACACACTATATATTTAAGTACATAAGCTGGTCAGAGATTGAAAAATACTCATACTTTTCTCTTCAAAACTATTTTTATTATTTTACCATAAATATAAATATTTTTAGAATCTCTTCGGTATTAGGAGCCATTTTGATGTTTGAGACATAATTAAGATATATATATATATATATATATATATATATATATATATATATATATATATATTATATATATATATATATATATATATATATATATATATATATATATATATTAATGATTGCTCCATCGTTAGATAATCCGCCATTTTACCGAAGTATTATAATTTCACGGATTTCTTCGATATCAATGTGCATGATTATGTTATTGGAAGCATAGCTTATGAAAATTCTATTTATTTTACCATTTCTAATGACTTAGAAACAAGATCCTATTATTAAGTTATCGTGAACGCTTTTGATTCTTTCTATTCGCATTCCTTGATATCATGTTTCAGGAGATTAAGCTTCGCCTTCACGAAGCACTTTCATATCTTTTGTTGGTACATCGAGTTCAAGTGACTTCTTTCTACTTTCCGACGGCAATACTTTCCTATTGTCTTTCTTTCTCGGGACCTTGGATCTAAAATAACATCTTATATCCTAGAACATCTCAATCTATAAATACAAGATCAACCAACGGGTTCATATAACCTCATTTGTAATACTATATTCTTTAACAAATCCTTTGTCACTTTTATTATTCGGAAATTCTTCACCCATCTCTAATCATCAAAGATCCCCCTCATATTCCTTTATAAAAAACTTATTCCGTCCTCCTATCAAACCATCGCATAGATATATGTCTATTTCTCTCTGTAATAAACATTATAACTAGATAAGAGAAAAAAGTGGTTTTGTTAACTTGTCATTGACAAGTGTCCATGAAAGGGGAATAAACCGACAAGAGATTTTTCTGGAAGTTACACAGGCCTATTAAATCTATCCACATTATAAGGCTCATTTATTTAATAATAATTTATAAGGTTTAAAAGAAGCTCGATAAAGGATAGCGTTGTTAAACTATATATTGTGAAATTGAGGTATCAAGAGTTCCTACTGAATAATACTTCTCCCCAAGTCTATTGTTGGCTTATTACAGGATTATTTTGTTTGTAAATTCAATTGTTTTCTGTAAATTTAAGTGTTGTGAATTAGTATATAAAATAAGAAAAAAAACACATCGAATCCCAGGATCTTTTATACCATAACTTAATCAATAAACATGGAGTATAATATCTTAATTTTGAGGCGAGAATTATTTTTTGTTTGTGATATATTTTCAGTTTAAGCATATGCTAATGTCAAAAGTTTAATTTCTTATTTTTTGTTAATTTCTTAACTACTTGATTATCTACTTAAATATATAGTTAGTTGTTTGTAAATTTGTTAATTATGGATATTATTTGGGATGTGACAACTCCCTTATTACTTCACAATTACTTCTGTACCTACTCACAAATGGGCGTAAGTAGAAATGTCGAAACATACCGTATTTTAGGCCAGATGGTATTATTTTCGTACTTTGTTTCTCTATTATTTTTTTTTAATGTCAACAACACTAATTATTTTCTAATAATTTCTCAGAAGAACACATTACACCACCTTGGTCTTACCTTTGGCAGAAGGATGACGTGGAGCCAACATATTTTTTTTCCCCCAGCAAAATTACACCGCGGCCTCAGTTGGCCTATTGTTCGCTGGCCATATCCCCTTCAAAACCATTCAAGGCCAATGGCCTTTGCAAACCTAATTAGGCCCATTGGGTCTATTGTTTCGCAACGCTTCGGATCTGGGATTCGGTCAATTCCCAAATGTAGGAACCGAGTCCTAGCCAGGATATCACAACCACAGATTATGTGGAAAGCGGTTTCATCTTCCAGCCCGCAGAATCTGCAGGTTGGTGTTTCTATTGTTCTCAGATTATGGAGATGTTTATTCAGTCGACAGTGTCCTGTATAGAGTCCCGTAACTGTTCTAAGATTCTTCCTGTCCATATTGAGGAGTGATTCACTTCTCTTCGGACAGGGCCCATCAAGAAACAGCTTTGAATGTGTCTGTTTCTTGATGTTTTTCCAATGTGCCCTAAACTTATGGCCAACGGTTGCTTTAATGCTCCTTCTGGCATAGCTAGGACTTATGCCACAAATCGGCTCTGGTGCCGTGGGGATGCTTCCGGAGCCTATCCTAGCAAGATGGTCTGCCCTCTCATTGCCCAAAATTCCCGAGTGTTCTGGGACCCATTCAACCCTTCCCCTATTGGTTGTAGAGAGAATGTTTAGGTTAGCTTTACATTCGTCCACCAATTTGGATCGGGTCGCATAACTTTCAAGAGCATAGATAGTAGCTTGGCTGTCCGTAAATATTGATACAAGTCTGTCTTTAAGGCCCTCTCTAATAAGAGATTGGGCACAGACATTTATGGCTAGGACCTCAGCCTGAAAGACTGAGGTATGCCTACCTAAAGATAAGAATATTCCCTCCCTGGGTCTATCCATCCTCCAAATACCCGCCCCTGAGCATTGTTCAGTCAGGGATTCGTCCGTATAGCAGTTAACTCCATTGTATGGTGAATGTGAGTTAGTAGCCTACATGTTAAAATGAAACGAAAGACAGTCAATAGACGACTCAAACTACTTTACTTTTTTTCATATCTTTAAAACTAGAGCTGAGATAGGAATTAAATACATACCTATACTTACTTACACCAATATGTATTTACTCCTCACAGATATACGGTATACCTAAAAAGACTAACTTACACAAACTTCAATATTTTCAATCAAAACATAACTGAAGCACCTTGGTACGTGACAAACAAAGGATTACATACAGATCTGCGTACAGTTCACCAACAAATAAGAACTCTTCATAGACGATTTTGCAATAATTAACACGGACACACCAACTTACTAATCAGATACATGGCTTCAGCTGACATTCCCATCAATACGAGGAGGAGACTAAAAAGGCGCTGGATGAGAGACCTCCTTCCTTGACAAACCATGGTAATTGATTCAAGCCAGGAACGAGATACTGCTGCCTACTATCCTTCCCCATGCCTGTCAGTTTCATTACTTCAATCAGACCATCTGCTGATTGTCAACAGAGGTCGTTAGGTGCAAATTAAAATTTAAAGTTAAAAAAAGTCTTAAAAGTAAGGTTGTTCAGTAATGGATTACAATTTTTTTTTCTTTTGTACCCTCACTGTCGATTAGATAGCAACTCACACAAAAGCCTTCAGGCCGCGAACTTTTTGAGGAAATCTTATGACGATCGATATTGCTTTAGGCTAATTCTATTCCTTCTACTTATTTTTTTTTTTTAAATTCAGTTGTTAGAGTTACAGTGGGCAAATAAAAATTGAATTTTTTTGGTGGGGGTAAGATGGTGAAACAATTTAAATACTAAATCTGAATATTGTTTTTATTTAAATTCTAAACAAATATTTGTCCAAAAAAAACAACAACATTAAATGTGTTGAAAAACAATCTATGGATTCCCTTTTATAAATTTATACCTTTCAATAGTACTCAAGCACATTCAAAATAAATAAAACACATACTTATGGAGAATATTTCCTTGGCCATGCGTCAATCCTCGTCCATAAATTCCTTCAAACAACTCCTGTTCCAAGACCTACTCCACATTCATACTTCCCCTAACATGTAAAATTACTTGCATCTATACAATGTTTAATTTCGATCCCTTGCACAATTGAAATAACAATTAACAGTAAATTAGTTTGTATTTTTAATATGTCAGACTATGATCCATAAATTTGTAACTCTGTTATTATTCTTAGGGGATAGTAGTCCCAGAATAAAATTATTTTGTCATTTCATTTTCATTTCATTTCCTTTCAATATTTACATTCGCCCAAGGAACTCCGAGTCCAGTTTTGCTCTCTTACATTCGGAAGGCAAAGCAGGACTCGAGATGGTCCCAGTGGTTCCTCCCAGCCGTGTCACTGGCATTGACAGCCAGTAAAGACAGGTAAACACTAAATCAACAAAGGCTCAGGAGTTGATTCAAGAATCAAGCCATTGCCGAACCTCCTATATATACACATTTCACAAAAATTGAGGGTGCAATGCCGTTTTAACTTCCGTAGAGGATTGTAGGAATGGGTAGAGCTACACAGGAGTTGTACTACAGTATTTGGTTAATGACTAATCTAATCCGTATGTCTAGACGGGTTTCGAGATTGTCTTTTAGATCAATTATTTGTTGTCAATAGAAAGTTGGGATTTTGTACTTATATACAGCTATATATGTACTTATATAACTGGCCATATCAACGATAAAGCTATTGTATATTAAGTCTAGTACGAGGCTTCTAACTTATTCTACCCTCTAGGGGAAGCCAAGATGCAGGAGACTGTGTCAGAGAGTGGATGTTAACAAATGACACGAACTACTTTACTCTGTATTTTTCTTAATCTTCAAAACTGAAACTGAGACAGAAACTGATAACATATACACACTTACTTAAACCTATATGGACAGACACCACAGATATACGGTATCGCGAAAAAGAGCTACCTATAAAAACTTCAAAACTTCCAATTAAAATTATTGCGATCCATAACAAAAGTACCTTTGTACGTGACTAGCAAAACTCTACATACTGACCTCCACTTCCCAACAGTTAACCAACATATAAAGACTCATTACTAATGATTTTGTACGAATTTGAATGGGCATAAAAACAGATTAATAAGAAAAATAGCCACAGCTAACATATCTCTGACCATGAGGAATAGACGAAAAACAAGTCAGGGAAGTGGTGCTGCTGAAAATTTTTCTTCCCCATGCCTTCTACATATCATTATTTGTAGTATTTTTTTAGTTGATTATCAAAAAAATGTTGATAGGTGCAAATACATATTTTAAAGCCAATAAAAGAGACTAAAATTGTAGAACATTAAATTTTTCTGTGTTAGATTTATTCCACATTAATAGTTTACTTTTAAAACATTTTATATCCGACTTATTTCTTTCATGAAGTTTTGTGAGAATCTGATTATAACTCATTTCTTTTAACACCAATAGTATTCTGAAAGAGCAAAATAGATTTTTTTTCCTTCCTCAATAAATCATGTTTTATATAATTTTTACAGATAGTAGGAGCATTAGAGGCCAATATATCACCTTCATTTACGCCTTAACAGTTTAAATTGATACTGAAGCACTACGACAGATGTGTATTGCGGAACTGTATTGTACGCCGTTTATCGATTAATGTTTGAATCCTTTATGTTAACGGTGATTTAAGGTATTAACTCTATATTTCATATAATCGTATATCTACTATTGGTCTAGCAATAGACCATAAACACCAAAATATAATGTTAACATTTACATAAGTTCATTCCAAGAATTTGCTAATAAACTTCAGGTTGATACTAGATCACTTGATGCATCTAATGTTTTGACATTGTACTTCTGACTACTGAGCGCATGAATTTCTTAAGGGTCACATTGTAATGTTGTATATTGCATAATACAATCAGCACAGTAGGTCACGAAAAGTGTGCATAATGATGAATCAAGGAAAGTTTGTAAAAGTAAGTAAAGTATTTTAAGTCATATATTCAGGTTTTTCCCAATTTATTTTAAGATCTAGGCTCGATACCATCCTGCTTTTAATTTCTTTCTTTTGGCTATTTCCACCTGTCAACTTAAAAATCCTCAAATTTAAAACTCAAATTTAAATCCAATTTAGTGTGTGAAATGTCTGTTTATTCGCTGATTGTATTCAACAAAAATTGGAATAGGATAGATATTTCTTCGAAGGATAAATGTTACGTATATAATACAACTAAAAATTAAATATTTATCGTATTTTTATAGTTTTTACTAGTCGTGTCAATTACATAAATTAAATGATGGTTATATATGGTTTTGATAATTAGTGGGATTTGAATCGTCAGCATAAATAGCTGTAAATGTCAGATTGGCATGTGGTAAATGTGTATATTGTATTGTTTAGGAGCCAGTATTGAACCTGGGGATTAAAAAAACTAAAGAAATTTCCGATCCCTACTGATCTGAGAAAATTAATTCGAAGAGGAAAGGCTGATTAGATAATACATACATTGACTTCAAAATAAAATGTTTGCTGAGAAATCGTTGTAACAGAGTTCGTCAAAAGTCTAAGTGAAATCATCTTCCATCGGTCCTTATGAAGTGAAATACATTTATTATTCTGCAACTGGTGTCTAGTTTATAGTGAACTAATGAAGAAGCGAGGAGTTTATCAGAAGAATCAACAACAGAGATTGGGCCAAGAGCCGATGAGTGTGATGGGTTGGTTTATAGGGCACTGTATACAGATTAAGCAAGTGGAAGTTTAATAAGTTCGATCAGAGGAAGGAAGTAATAGGTTGGTATTGAAATCTCTGGAAAGAACGATATTAGAGTAGGGATAAGTCTGTAGGGGAAGGTTTAAAGGGCATTCTATGAGGTCGACTGATGACACCAAAAAATAATGGATATGAGGAGATGGATATTTTCAAAAGATATATTCGATATATGGAGAAACGGAAAGAGGAGACAAAACGAGGACTTTTTTAAGATTGAGTTACTCCGCCACCGGTCCTATCATGTAATCTAATAGCGTATACTTGTCAATTTTAAAAGATTTTCATCACGATTATCCAGCTTTTTGTTTGGAACGAAACCCCGAAACTTCTGATGTTCAAAGTCGTCAAAAACCGTCCCACAATAAGAAGCTAATTTGCTCTCAGGTTGTCATTTCGTTTAACAGCAGTGAAAAACCGTCAAATTACCTCGACTTTTTTCCCTGCCAGGGACTGGCCCTTGCTCGAGTAGACTAATTGCCAACTGCAGGCCAACAGGTAGAGCAGAGCACAGGTAGCTAATCACTGTGATCGCTCCCCTGCGCCACCCGCCCCGATTCCTACCTCACCTCGGGCTCAGTTCAGCTGATCCGATTCACTGTATTTTTACCTCATCTCAACCGGTATAATAAATATATATTTATTAACTAATGGAATATATAAACTCTTCTTTATATGTGAATTGATCAGTTTTTCGTAATTGCTGGAAAAAAAAATTACCGATATTATAAGAAAATAATATATAATCATGTTATTATGCTGCATTATATCATATAAGATAATCATATTATCTTCAATACTTTCTTTGCAAAATTTTATAACAAATAATCGAACGAATTAAAAAAAAATCTGTATTTTTAAAATTTTTAAAAGCTTAATGGGGTTTAAAAATTATCTGGAATGTTATGTTTAATAATAAACGAGCTATTTTAAATATTTTGTTTGTTTGTTTTATTTTATAAATTGAAGGCTTCAACCCCTTAAGTCATTATCGCCTTATTTTCATTGAGAATTATTTTTTTTGTTGAATGTTCTGCCAGGTTGTAGGTATAAGGAAGAAATCGTGACTGATCGAGGTTGAGAGAAAATTTTTATAGATACCGCTTGTAAAATAAAATTCAGGTCAATAGAAAGAATATTGTCATTAACTATAATACATTCCTCATCACAAGCAACTTGACCATCTGTGTAAACTTTTCTGCTTATTACATATTAGCGGAGATCAATTTTTTTAGTAGGTTTTAGATTTTTTTATTGTAGACAAGCTACAGAGCAGTTATAGTTACTAAGTACATATTTCAATCCATCTCTACGGCGGTTTAGGCCATTTAGATTCCACTATAATATATTCATCTGAGATAATATAGTCTACATATACTGTCTGTCATTAAAGGTGAGCCGATAAAAATTACAATAATGCTTATTGAAAATAAATAAAAAGAGTAATTATGGTAGTAATATTGAAAATGATTTGTTATCAGTTACTAAAATGGATATTAAGATTATGAGAAACATTACATAAAAAAATATGAAATGAATATAAAAATATTTTATAAATTACATAGTCAAGCGTAAAATGAATGATAATATTGAAAGTCATTGGATAAAGTTCTATTATTAAATTAAACGTATAAGAATTATGATTATCAAGAGATAATAACGGTGACGGTGGCATACGTAGTATCTTTACTGTTAAGATTTCTTACGAACTTGTGTTTTTGTTTTGTCAAGTGAGTATTATAATCTAACTTAGGTATATTTACAGTAATCGCTTTATTTTAATTTACATTTATCATATTTTGTTCTTTAACAGTAATATTGGTTTTAATTTCTGAATTATTGATGGAAATTAGTCTACCGTTCATCTGTACTGTACATATCATGGGTGATAAATATTCAGGGCGCAGTCTTTTTTTAAAGACTGAGTACTTGAACACCCTCAGTCTTCAAACCACGGCGAGAAGATGACCCACTTGTTTGGGTTGAAACGTTGGCATTAATAAAAAAATCAAATTTTTTATTTTAAAAGACTGCATCCTGAATATTTATCACCCATGGTTTTATTTTCATTTTGACTTTTATTTTCCGGTAAAGAAATTGCTAATATATCAGTACAGTTAACCTAACTATCAGAATTCATTCTGGTTTAAGTAGATTCCATTAAACTTATTTAAATAAAACTTCGACAGTGATAGCTAATTTTGAGACCTTTTCGACCCTTTCGAGCCTCTGTTAAAGACGATGACTGTTGTACGGGAGTGAGGTGTAGACTGAGGACACATGTTCAGTTAGTGGTTGTGCATCCACTAACTGAACATGTGTCCTACCAAAATCATTCTCATTAGATGGTTCTATACTCTTTATAAACAATTCAGCATTTCGATATAACACTTTTTGGCGTACTCTTAATCCCTCTATTTTTTTCTCTCTCTCGTTTACTGGATATTTAAAACTATACGCGGTATGACTGCCGAGGTAATTCAGACAGTTAATTTGATCGTTTATGCAATTGTCAGTTTTACGTAAATTTTCTACACATTTTTCACGACTGATAATTTTACAATACTGTATCACGTACAATCACGTTTATTGTATATATTCTTAACAATAAAAACAAAGGAGTGGCTGCGGTTCATAAGGTCTAATTTTTATGGACAAGAAACTCAATAAAACTCTATCAGGTAGTTCAGTCTTTTAAAACGTCAAAATCAGTAACAGAGTGGCTCTATTTTCATTATTTATTTTTTTGTGATTTCTTCTAACATTCTTCCGCGGCTCTCAAATTCTGAAATTATTTCATCTTCAGAACAATTTAACAATTCTGGGACATAGCCGACCGCAATAGGAAAATTAAGTGATTTGTGTAATTCAAATATAATCGGAATATTTTGGAACGTCTTTATATTTTCTAAATCTACAAATTCTTTTCATTTTTTACGGTCAATGACATGTGGACCTTAATCTTTAACAAATCTGCAAGCAATAAAAGGGCTGGAATCCTTAAAGGATTTATTACTCGAATTATCACCCAGTCGCATTATTGTATATTTTTTTTTACCATTTTCCTTTATATTTAAATATATTCTCCTAAATGTCAGGAGCTTTGGAATGCAATTTAGTCTCCATTAGTAGACACAACAAATTAAAGTAATTTTTTTTAAAACAAATGTAAAGAATTACCTAAATTATATCCTTAAAATGAAATAAGAATAGATGGACAGAAAAAAAGAAACGAAAAGGTACTCGCTGTGAACAGTGTTAAGAGATGTAGGTAGTGTTGGTAATCCGCATTCACGATGTTCACTCCACGAATGGTGAACAACTGTAAATATAGGTTTAAATTATCAAATGTAATTTTTATTTCAATTCATTCAACAAAGATAGAATAGATAATCTACTATGTGTTCACAAAAGTAAAAGTATTGCTGTTAATTTCGATATTAGGATGTTCACAAAAGATAAAAACAATATCAATAAATTAAAATTATATTACACGGTTTACTGATTTTAGATTTTGGGAGAGATAAGTTATTTTATTATCAACCATGATTTATTATTCCATTAACAAAAATTGACTAAGTTTCGAGTAAAGATCAAATTTATAATAATTATATTATCAATAAATAAATAAAGAGGCGATATGAAAAAATATATATATATTTCTAATAAGTTCCGAAACGGAAAGAAGAAACTAAATTAAAAAAGTCATCTACCTACTTTCAAAAACAACTTAATAACATTTATTTATTTATTTAAATCTCTGCCCTGCCAGTTTGGCAATACGAGTGTTTGCAGTATTGGATAGCTACACGTGTGTGCATAACTAGCCAATACTGCAATCGATACAATAAGATTTTCTGTTTAGCTTGGCTCTTCCATCCTCTGTGGTGGAGCTTCTTCTCTTCTGCCCAAATAGAAGTGGGCTGGGCCAATGATGTCTTTCCACCCGTACACAAAGGCCTTGTAGTGCGGGTAGTTCTCTCTGGTCACTAGCAGAGGGAGATCGCGCTCTGATAAGACATAGAGCCCAGTCTCCCTCAGCAACTTAGCCCTCAATGCCTCATAGGCGGTACAGGCTAATAAGACGTGCTCGGCGGTCTCCGGTACCCTACAACTTGGGCATAGGGGATCAATGTTCTTACCATGTTGAACAAGCTTTGCTCGGAATCCCCCATGCCCCGTGAGGAATTGCGAGACCCAATAGTCCGGGAGGAGCCATGTAGTTTCCATTCTTGAACGGATGGTGGGGAAGTATTTCCTTAGGGTTGATCCTTTTGGCGTTGTCATCCAACGCCGGTTCCATTCTTCTAATGTGCATTCCCGGAGAATCCTCTTCCATCTGCTTGGGTCTTCACTGATCCTCACTCGGAGATTAGCCGGTAGATCCACCAAGCCATCTCTCTTCATTTCGTGCCGAAAGTAGTCTTCACGAAGTTGAAGATCGATTGGAATACTGCCGGCTAAGACTTGTACCGCCTCATGAGATACTGACCGGTACGCCCTAGTGACACGCAGCAGAGCCATACGCTGGATCGTAGCCAACCTTTTCTTCTGTAGGTGCGAGAGAGTCTGACTCCACGCAGGGGACGCATATCTCAGGATACCCAAGATAACTCCGTTATAAATAGCCAAAGTGGCTGGGTATCTGAGACCCCAAAAGGCGCCCCCGATGCGACTCAGTCCATTAAGAGCCAGGGCCACTCTACTTCTCAGATAGTCCAAGTGAGGGGAACAACTTAATAACAGCATCAGTAATGTTTATATACAATCAAAGCCAATCACAATTCAGTTTTCATGATTTTTTTTTAAATATTCAATTTTAAATCAACCCAACTATATTATTATTCCATTTATCTCAAATATATTATTTCTTTATAAAAGTACAAAAGTCCAACATGACCTTGGAAACTTCAAAGTTTTGTTTTTCTTCCTTTCTGTTTACTACGTCTCGCCAATGTTTGCCCAGTTTATCACCTGAGGTGCCGCAAACAGCGATTTAAACTTCGATTGTTATTTCTTCTTCTAGTATTTTCTTCCTTTTGTGATATGGGTTTCTCCGCTATATGACTAAAAAACTGCAACAAGTTTATAAACTTTGATACTTCAACTTCTCTAATCGTTATAATTAATTATGAGGTGGCAGTGGATCAGCTGATGCGAAAGGACGTGTTTCTACATCGTCTCTCAGAATTTACTTATTTTGCAGTGAAATCTTTGAGATTATTTATTCAAAACAAGTCAAGAATACATAATAACAATTGATATTTATTGTTTGTTATAAATTATAGGGTTATTTTTATTTTATTTTATTTTTTTTTTTTTCATTTTTTTTTCCCTTATATGCGATATCACAATCAGGCCATGTCTAGTAGAGCTTCTATCAAGAGAATTCGGCCGTTAGGCTCAACACCTTGTTCTTCGCCTGTCAAACAAAAGCCTCGTCAATGTCGTCAAACACCTGCAGTAACGCCTATTAGCTCCAGAGAAAATGAAACCCAGCCAGGAACATCATCAAAACCAACAATTGAAGAACTTCAGCATCAACCAGGCACATCTTCACAAGAGATAACCGAACAATCTCCGTTTTTCACCCCTAACCCCTATCAGGTGCTTCAGAATGATAAAGAAGTGATGGAATCCGCTTCAATACCAAGAGATCCCCGACCTCCACCCATATTCGTTAAAAACATAAGCAATTTTCAGTTACTATGCTCACAACTGAACAAAATAACAGGCTCTGGAAGCTATTCATGTCTAAGCAGAACAAAGGACACGAAGATATCACCAGATACAGCTGAAACCTACAGAAAAATTGTGAAGTATCTAACGGAAACCAACGCGGAATTTCATACGTACCAATTACGGCAAGATCGAGCTTTGAGGGTAGTCATAAGAAATCTACACCCCTCAACACCAACCGAAGCAATAGAAGAAGAATTGAAAACTTCAGGTTTCATAGTGCGCCAGATTACAAATGTACAGAAGGAGAGCAAAGAACAGCCAGGAGTAAAAGTTCCTCTACCCTTATTTTTCGTAGATTTGGAGCCAAATCAAGGGATCGAAAAAATATACGAAATAAGAAGAATATACTACACAAGTGTTATAGTAGAGAAGCCATATCCTAAGAGGGAAATCGTACAGTGTCACAATTGCCAGGCATATGGCCATACCAGGACTTACTGCCATCATCTGCCGCGCTGTGTGAAATGTGGAGAGCAGCACAAATCCGGGGAGTGCACAAAACCGAAACGGGATCCTGCAGTTTGTGCATTGTGCCTTGAAGGACATCCAGCGAACTACAAAGGCTGTCAGATCTACAAGAATATTAAATCAAGATATCAAAAATCCCGGACCCAAGAAGAAGCAGAGGCATCAAGAAGAGAACCTAACGCATCAAGAAGAGGACCTTCAAAAAAAATTGACCCAACGGTGTCTTTTGCACACTTATTAGGAGGTAAGAATGATGTTACTTATTGTGAGACCCTGCCGCAACAACAACACATACCTCAAAATTCTCAACCCCACCCTCAACATCCTAATCAAACTTCACCTAATCAACAGTTTTATCAACACCAAATTCCCCGCATTCCTCCTCCCTCAAATACCACAGATCTCACCAGTTTACTTACATCTTTCCTCTCCGAATTCAGATCCCTTGTTACTCCTTTGATATCTCTTCTCACCAATCTTGTATCACATTTTATCCCTCCCGCGAAAAATCCTTAAATGACTTCCAATAAACCTTTATCCATTCTCCTTTGGAATGCGAATGGTGTTAGAAATCACACAAACGAACTAACTACATTATTACTTGACAAAAATATTGACGTGGCACTAATTACTGAAACTCGACTAACCACTAAACAGCACTTCAAAATACCACAATACCTGACATATCGTACTGACCATCCTGACGGAAAAGCACATGCCGGTACTGCTGTCATTGTACACCAATCCCTCTCCCATCACCTACTCCCGTTACCTACACATGATTTCCTACAGTCCACCGCTATCGTTATAAAAACATTTTCCTTTCCGGTTACCCTTGCATCAGCGTATTGCCCTCCTAACCGATCCATATCCAATGCCCAATTCCGTTCTCTCCTCGACTCCTTAGGACATCACTTCATCTTGGGTGCAGACCTAAATGCCAAACATCAACAATGGGGTTCCAGAACCACGAATACTCGTGGCCGAACCCTGCTGTCTGCACTCAATTCCCAACATTTTCATCTCCTTTCCCCCAACTCTCCTACCTACTGGCCTACAGATCCCAACCGTAATCCTGATCTTCTTGATTTCTTTATCCACAGCGGCTTAAGTACCCTCAATTGTTCCATTACACGTCTAAATGAACTTTCCTCTGACCATAGTCCTCTAATCCTTAATGTTTCACTTGAACCCGTTCCCAAACCTTCTCCACCGTCATTTATTAGGGGCCCAGTTAACTGGGACCTTTTCCGCCAAATCATCTCCGATAAAATTGATCTTAACATATCCCTCAAAACTCCCGATGACCTTGATAGTGCCGTAAATTCCTTTACTACCACAATCCAACAAGCCGCCTGGACTGCTTCCTTCCCAAAAGACTCCTCCAGAATTCCTAAAAAGACCATTCTACCCCAACACCTCCTTGACCTAATCCAAACCAAACGCCGTGCCAGATTATTGTGGCAACGTACCCGACATCCTACCGACCGCTGCTCCTATAATTATTACTGCAAAAAATTAAAACTGGAATTAGCCACCTTCAGATCACATTCCTTCAACTCCTACCTATCCTCCCTTTCTTCTCGCGACAATTCCCTTTGGAAAACCACTACCAAAATCTTAAATCCTCACCGCATTTCCCATCCCCTCCGACGAGATGATGGCTCCTGGGCAGCATCTGACGAAGATAAGGCTGAGGAGTTCGCCATTCACCTATCCAATACATTTATTTCACATCCAGAATCCCATCCTGCCCACACCGTAACAGTAGAAGAATTCCTTACATCACCAATCCCACTTTCCTTGCCCCCAAAAGCTATTCATCCTTCCGAAGTGAAATTTCAATTAAAAAAATTAATCCCCCGTAAAGCTCCTGGACATGATCTCCTTTCCCCTCAAATCCTTCGACAACTTCCATCCAAAGCAGTCATATTCCTTACATATATCTACAACTGTATCCTACGCACCACCCACTTTCCTCTGCTATGGAAACACTCCACTATTATCCTTTTCCAAAAACCAGGCAAACCTCCCAATATCTCAACATCCTATAGACCAATTAGCCTACTCCCAATCCTTTCAAAAATTTTTGAAAAGATCCTTTTGAAACGAATCCTACCCATTATAGAATCCCAAAATATTCCTTCCCATCAGTTTGGTTTTCGCTCCCAACATTCTACTGTTCAACAAGGACTCCGAGTTGTTGATCATATTTCCTCAGCCCTAGAAAACAAGGAATACTGTTCGGGTGCATTTCTGGACATTGCACAGGCATTTGACCGGGTATGGCACTCCGGACTGCTCTTCAAGCTTAAAATCCATTTACCTCAGTCCTTGTACCTAGTCCTCCGATCCTACCTCTCTGACCGCTCCTTCCGAGTTCGCTGTGGAACAGAATTTTCCAATATCTACTCCGTTAAAGCCGGTGTTCCCCAAGGCAGCGTCTTGGGTCCCGTGCTTTACATCCTCTTTACTGCTGACATCCCTGTTCATCCCGATACTTTTCTTGCAACATTCGCTGACGACACCGCAATCTTATCATCCAACTCTGATCCCAACATAGCATCCTTAAATCTCCAAAACCACCTCACCTTGATTGAGCACTGGTGTAATAACTGGCGCATTAAAGTTAATGAATCTAAATGCCAACATATTACCTTTACACTCCGACGCAGTTCCTGTCCACCAGTACACTTTAATTCCATCCAGCTTCCTTACTCAGACACAGTCCGGTATCTTGGCTTTCATTTAGACCGAAGACTAACGTGGAACCCACATACTAGACTCAAAAGACAAGAACTCAACCGACGATACGGCCAGCTATACAGACTACTAAACAGAAAATCCAAACTTTCTATTGAAAACAAATTACTTATCTACAAGACAATACTGAAACCTATATGGACATACGGACTTGAACTGTGGGGGACAGCAAAAGCTTCTAACATCAAACGCATTCAATCCTTTCAATCTAAAGTCCTTCGGACAATAGTTGATGCTCCGTTCTATGTAAATAACAAAATCCTACACCATGACCTTAATATCCCATTTGTCCTAGACCTTATTCCAGAAAAATTCTCCAAATTTCACCAAAACCTTACCTATCATCCAAATCCCCTTGCACAATCTCTATCCAGCACCACCCATCCTTACAATCCTCCTCGAAGGTTGAAGCGGCAGTGGCCCAGAGACCTTTTGTAAATAAGCATCTATTGGAGTTTTGGCAATGGCCAGATCCTCCACTCAAGCCCGAGTGTGTATGATTAGGTTAGTTCTTTTGTTTATATACATTTATTTTATTTTATTGTATTTATTTTTATTTTATTTTATTGTATTTATTATTATTAAGTTTCTGTATTATTTATTTATTTTTTTTTTTTATTGTAAATAGAGTGTGAGTGTGCTTTCTCTGATCACTATTATAAATGTCCTTGATGTGACAGAATGTAATATTTCTAAATAAACAAATAATAAAAAGAATAATTAATTATACCTATGAAAGCCTTATAGATTCGACGAATATTTTCTAATTCAACGAACACTTTCCTTAAAAAGAAAAATGTGCTACCAATATAATAAACCAAACAACCAATATATAATTTAATTACAGTTGTGTATTAGAAAAATTGCAATTTATTTAATCAAGAACTAACTTGTCAAATTATAATTATAAATTAAAATCCTGTGGGGAACAGTAAAATTTTCTAATGTTAAGCGCACCACATCCTTCCAGTCAAAAGTCCTTCGAACAATAGCCGAATAGGAGCACTCCAGTAGGCAAACAACAAAACTACATAACGAATTACGACAACCAACTATAGACCAACACATAAGTACTCTCTACTCACGTCTTCATAACAAACTACACGGACACACAAACAGACTTATAAACGACTGACATGCCCATCAGGAAGAGACTAAAAAGGACCTGGGTGAGAGATCTCCTCACCTAAATCAAAGAAGTAAATAGCGACCAGGAAGAGTTACTGCTGGATACTATTCTTCCTCATGCCTGTAATGCCAATCCTCGTCATCACAACACATCTGCTGATTGTCAATACCATGACAGGTGCTGATAAATAATTAAAGAAAAAAAAGTTATATTTAACTTAATCATTTTTACTTACTTATTTACAACACTCTACCTTGCGTTTCAGCTAATCGGTTTTGGCATATTACATAAAACGCATGTGCCATCTCTACTGGTATACATAAGGTTGAATATTGTTCACTTTCATAATTACTTCTTTACTTAATCAGTGTTCTGATTCATAGGACCATTGTAGCTTTCAAATCATCTCAAAAATTGTCACGCGGTCAAACAGCTTGTTCTTCCGTGTCACGGTCACTACAAGCATGGTTGGCGTGTCTGATTCTTGCTGCACGGTTTAATTTTAAGCAATGTAGAATTCATTAATCGATATTTCATATTCGTATTCGATATTTTGCCTATGTCAATCAAGATTGGCCGTCCTCATAGAGCATAAAATACAATATCATTGGCAGAAGTAATGGCTATAATAGTTTTAATTTTATTTCGCCTTGACTCTTTTTTGGTTTTATAGTTTAAAAATTGTGAGATAATATTTCTATAAGCGATACATCCTCCTGACATAATATTTATATTAATTGATAAGCGAAGATATCCCTCATCAAGCTTCTTTTCTACATTCTACGGTCGTTACCTCGCATGTGTGATGTTGCCATGTCATTAATGAATATGTTGGGGTAATTGCACTTTATTATTAAATAGCTTGTAAAGGTTTATTATGTTTTCATTTACAGTCGGCATGTGAAGGTCAGTGTGTAAGTTTACATTGCTAACGTTCCATGGTGCTTTTTTGAACTTGTTGGTTCTTCTATTTTTGAAAATAATTTATACTATCGAAATTTCCGTTAAAATGCATGGTTGTCATATGGAAATAATTCAAGATGCTATCAGAAATAAAAACGTAATAAATAATTATTTCCTTATTTTTTTATTTGATCTTACTATGGAAGCTAATCTAATAATTCTAAAATATTGACAATACATATTAAAATGTGAATACTTTTTTCTATGTTGGACAGATGGATAAATAGATGTGATGAATATTAAAAATGGTTTTGTAAGTGAGATGTCTCTAAATTTTAAATATTAATGATAAAATAGAAAATTTAGTACAGATATGTAATAAATTAAAAACGGACACGTTACTTTACATTGGACTCACTTTCGACAGAAGGATGACATGGGGTCAGCATGTAAAAATGAAACGCAAGATACTTAACAAACGACTCAACAAGAGACTACTTTACTCTACTTTTTTTCTAAATTTTCAAAACGACTAAAACTAAAACAGAAACTGAATACATATATATACATACATAAGCCCATATGGACATACTCAATAAAAATATACACAAGCATCGCTGAAAAGAGCCACCTTCAAAAGTTTCAATCAAAATTATTGCGATTCATAACAAAAGCACCTTGGTAGATGACTAACAAAACTCTACATACTGACCTCCACTTTCCAACAGTTGACCAACATTTTATTTTATTTTATTTTTTTTATTTTATTTTATTTTCCTCCCTACCCTGCCTTTAAGACAATACGGGAGTTTGCAGCAGTGACTTGATACACATTGTATAACAAATCACTGTTGCATGTTTATCTATTTACATTTTTAGAATGCTGTGCACACAGCCTGCTTGATAATTTTGTCACTTAGTTATTGTTCTCCATCTTCTTCTCCTGTCCTAATTAGCGGCCTTCCAGGTACTGCTTCTTCACGCCTTCCCAGGGAGAAGTGGGTTGGGCCCACAGTTTTTTTCCAGCCGCATACGAAACTTTTAAAGTGCGGGTAGTTTTGTTCAGACATTAGTTGGGGTAATTGTAATTCTGTAAGAACGAAAAGCCCTGTATCCCTCATTAATTTGGCCCTCAGTGCCTCATAGCTGGTGCAGGCTACAAGGATGTGCTCAGCGGTTTCAGGTACTCCACAAGTGGGGCATAAGGGGTCGATATTTTTACCGTGTTTAAAAAGTTTTGCTCTGAAACCCCCATGCCCCGTGAGGATCTGTGAGACCCAGTAGTCCGGGAGGACCCATTTCTTTTCTAAGCGCGATTTAATGGTGGGAAAGAATTTTCTTAGTGTGGACCCGTTTGGGGTTGTCACCCATCGCCGATTCCATTGTTCCAATGTATCCTCCCGGAGGATCATCTTCCATCTTCTGGGGTCATCACAAATCCTCTCCCGAATGTTTGCTGGTAAATCCGCCAAGTCATCCCTCTTAATGTTGTACCGATAAAGGTCTTCCCGCAGGAGGAGGTCGAGAGGAATACCTCCTCCTAAGACCTGCACCGCCTCATGGGACACAGTTCTGTATGACCTGGTTACTCTAAGCAGGGCCATCCGCTGGATTGTTGCCAACTTGCGCTTCTGACGGTACGAGAGATTCCGGTTCCATGCGGGGGACGCGTATCTCAGGATACCAATAACTACTCCTTTATAAATGGACATAGTTGCTGGATATCTAAGGCCCCAAAAGGCCCCCCCTATGCGACTGAGACCATTAAGGGCTAAGGTTATCCTATTCCTTAAGTAATCCAAGTGAGGCGTCACGTTGAATTTTTTCCCAATCCTAATTCCAAGATAGGTGACTACCTCACTTGGACATATTCTGGAACCTTGTATCACCAAGGTTATGGGGTGTGCCCTATCGGTCGAACCTCTCAAGAGGATGGCCTGAGTCTTGGAACCCGCCATCCTTAACTTCTTTTTCTCGCACCATTCTTCTACAAGGTTGGCACAACGTTCAGCTTCATATTTTAATCTGGCCCTGCTATTCGAGGCCACTACAACAGCCAGGTCATCTACATATGCAGTGGCGGGGAACCGCTCCTGTTCTAGCACTCCCAGCAACTCGTCAAAGACCAGTTTCCATAGGGCAGGGCCAAGGACAGAGCCCTGTGGACAGCCCCTTTCCACTGTATCTTCTACTTCATAGAAGCTACCTTTAATCTTCAATGTCCTATCGTGGAGATAGCTTCTGATCAAGCCATACAAGTTGCTGGGGGCTTCATGCCTTTGCAACTGCTGGAGTACGCTCGGCCACCAGACGCTATCGAAGGCGGATGATATGTCAAACAGGAGGAGCATAACATACTTCTCCGCCTTCTCTTCAACATCACAGCGCACTCTCAGCAGGGCATCTGCGGTTCCCCTGCCTTTAGAGGATCCGTACTGCCGTGGATGGCTCGCTCTCGAGAAGACTGGCCGTAGGCTGGTGAGCATCAGGTTTTCTAACACCTTGCTCATGACTGGGAGGAGACATATAGGTCTATAAGATTTGGCTAATTGCTTATCTTTGTCTCCTCCTTTGTAAATGAGCTTGACGTTAGCGATTTTCCAGATTCTTGGGAAGTATTCCCTGTCTAGGCAATCATTATAAATAGCCAGCAATCTTTCCTCTATATAGGGAATACTGTTCTTGAAAATTGACGCGTCAATGGTGTCTAAACCGGGGGCACGACCAATCTTTTGCTTGTCCACGGCAGTGCGAAGATCCCATATGTCCCATGGTGGGCACAGATCCGTGCCGGGAGGGTATACCGTAGTGCGTCTTACGAACTCCTCCTCTTCATTATCTTGAGATGGATCATCCCTGGGGTAAGTCTCTGTAATAAACATCTTCGCCGATTCTTCTGGAGTTTTTGCCTGAGTACCGTCATACTTTATCGCTGCGATTACTTGCATTGGAGTCAATTTACCCAAGGCTACTTTGTACGGGATACCCCAGGGGTTTTTAGATGATTCCTCAACGATGAATTCATCCCAAGACCTACGTTTATGTAGACGCACCTTGTTTCGGTATACCCTGGCTTTAGACCTGTACTCGTCACGAAGAGTAGTGCGCCACTCATCGCAACTACACCGCTGGTACGAACGCCGGGCCTTGTAGAGCTCTCTCTTCATGGTGGTTAAAGCCGGCGTCCACCATGGGACAGGTTTAGCTCTCGCCTTCCGGTGCTGGAGAGAGTCCTCAGCGGCATCACGGATGATGTCAGTGATTCTCGAAACCCTGTAATCCAGGTCATCAGTGTAATCCGTTTCCGCCACATCCCAGTCATCGTCGACTAGTTTTTCTTCCAGCGTTGACCGGAAGGCATTCCAATCTCCTTTCCGAGTTCTGTAACCCTTATTTATACCGTGGGAACTTACCATGTTTTGTACCATTGAAAATACTATAGCATGGTGGTCGGAACTCGTCTCAGATCTGAGGGTCCAATCGATAAGGCGATTTGACAGCGCAGGCGAAGCCATCGTGACATCTATCCAACTTTGCCCTCTTCCTCCTGAGAAGGTAGGTGTGGCAGAAGGATCGTTTAGTACTACAAGCTGGCATCTCGCGATAAAATCATCCAGTTTAGCGCCTCTTCTATTCGTTCGATTAGATCCCCAGACCGTGTTCCAAGAATTTGTATCTGAGCATATAATGACGTTTCTTGTGCAAGCTGAGATCGTCTCCATGGCGGATATACCTTCTTCAATATCGCTTCCATCAGGTAGGTACAGTTGACCAACATATAACGACAGTTTATCAATGATTTTACACAAATTTAAATGGACATAATAACAGACTAATAAGAGACACAGCCACAGCTGACATACCTCAGAACATGAGGAGGAGACTAAAAAGGCCTTGGATGAGTGATCTCCTTCCTTAAACAACCTAAGTAAGAGGTACTGCTGAGTACTTTTCTTCCCCGTGCCTGCCATGTCATTATTTCATATATTGCCATCACATTTGCTAATTGCGATTCTCCTATGAACAGAATAGCTTCGCCAATAGAATACTTAGTTACCAACTATTCACCGTGGGATGAAGACAAAATTAATTTATTTTGTGAAAATATTTCCAACTCTGAAAAAATGTATTTCTATTTTGAAGATGTGAACCAGCTGTATGATAACTTTAAACAGGCAATGTAGGAGAACTTGTTGGAGTCAGCTTTGATATTTACGAGGAAGATGACCGCGAATACCACTTCGCAACCTAAGCACAACTGTTTTGATCAAGAATGCAGGAGAGGTAAACGAAATCTCAAGAAGTTGCAAAGAATAATGCAAAAGAACAGTTTATTGACAGGATATATCAGAGACTACCTTCAAACCCGAGATGAATATAGAAAACTAATAAAAAGGAAAAAAATGGAGTTTAGAGCATCAGTAATTACAAATTTGAGAACTGTAAAAAACAGTGGAGAGTTTTGGAAGACGGTGAATATGTTGAGACCATTTCACAATCAAAATAACGAAATAAGTCTGAACGATTGGTTTCAATATTACACGAATCTATACGGCCAAAAAACGATACATGAAACATACTTTTTCTCTGTAACTCATCCACTCCTGGATATCAATATATCATTGGAAGAACTGCAACAAAGCATAGGTACCTGTAAAAAATATAAATCTCCAGGACCTGATAATATAACTTATGAAGTTGTAAATGTCTCAACCCCTCTTGGGAGCACTACATATTAAATGTATTAATATGTTGAATTCTGAACAAATTCCAGGAATGTGGGCAGAATCTAACTTGCATCTTCTGTATAATAAAGGTGATAAAAAGGATCCGAACAACTACAGAGGCATATCCTTACTTAATACACTAGCAAAGTTATTCACCAGCATTCTAAGGAACAGAATCATGAAATGGGCTGAATTAGAAAAATTGATACCG
This sequence comes from Nezara viridula, assembly GCA_928085145.1. NCBI lineage: Eukaryota > Metazoa > Arthropoda > Insecta > Hemiptera > Pentatomidae > Nezara > Nezara viridula. Next base: position 157,558,862 of record OV725079.1, on the reverse strand, counting down.
GAGGAACAGGCTGATTTTAGAACGGGCAGGGGATGCATTGATCACATATTTACATTGATGTCAGTTGTCAACATTAATTTGAGGTCAAAGGGCAGCTATGTTTACGCAGTGTTTGTCGACCTCAGGAAGGCCTTCGACTCTATCAACCAAAATTTGTTGTGGGAAAGGCTTCTTTCTCTTGGAATGGGGGGGGGGAACTAAAACTAAAAAGGGAAAAGGCTTCTAAAGAAACTATATGATGCTTCATCGATGCTGATAAAGTTGAAACACGAGCTGTCAGAAGAGATTGGTATCAGTCTGGGCCTGCTTCAGGGGGACAGCCTTAGTCCTGCATTGTTTATCCTGTTTGTGTCGGATATAGTTGAGTACTTCCGTGACCGAGGAGCTGTTGGTATTAGTATAGACCACAACCATGAAGTAGTTATGCTTCTGTTAGCGGATGATATTGTGCTCCTCAGTAATTCGTGGCATGGTGCACAAAGGAACGTCAATATACTGAGCGAATAGTGTAAAAGCAAATCTTTGACCCTAAATCCATCTAAATCTAAGGTGTTGGTGTTCCATAAATCTCCAAGGATGAAGAAACTTAAGACTTTGGCTTGGCGAGACACAAGTTTGGAGTATACCAGAAACTATACATATCTGGGTGTACCCTTTTCTTCTTCTGGAAAATTCGAGAGAGCCGCGGAGCATTTCTTACATAGATCATCTGTTGCAGCGACCAAAGTGATGGCAATCCTAAGAAATGGAAAAAGCGACTCTTGGGAGACAAAAACCAGCCTCTTTGACTCGATGGTCTCGTCAACACTGCTGCAGAGATCTGGGGGACGAGATACCTGGAGGTTTTATAGAGGACTCAAGTTCGATTTATCAAATCATTGCTCCATTGGCCAAGAAATACACCGAACTATGTGGCTCGCCTTGAAAGTGGGAGATCTCCATTAAGTGTTGAAGTGTTGAAAAAACTGATCAACTATTGGACAAAGCTAAGCTTAGTGAGTGACGAAAGACTACCTAGACAATGCTTTAATAAGCTCAGAGCTCTAGACTCATCCATTGGAAAACCTGATCCAACTTATAACTCGGTTACCCAAGTAAAGATGATTGTGGCGGAACTGGGATATCAGGGGATGTTTTCTTGTGTTTTCTCTCAAGGTCTGATGAGGTTCAAAGATGAAATCATGGAAAAAATAAGAAACCATCACTCATCCAAGGACATCGACAGAGTGTTAAACTCTAAATCAAACCCAAGATATAGGAAAATCTGCTCCTTTAATGTTACCAGACCAGAGGATTATCTTCAGTTCAGGGCTCTGAATTTAAACAAATTAAGAGCCGTTAGTCGTCTCAGAGTAGCAAGTAAAGATTTTATGAAAATATACTTAAAAGATGCTACTTTGACTATTAAATTCAGTGAGGTATGTGGTGCATGAAACTGCCTAGTAACTGACCCGGTAACTCATTTTCTGATCCAATGTATCAAGTTCAATGAGCCAAGAAATAAGTACTTGAAGGCATTTATCACTGAATCCAGAGAAGATGCTAGTGTGGAGGAGATACTGAAAAAAGACACTACGAAAAAAATAAACCAATTGTATTTTTTCATACAGGGCTGTTCATTGAACTGTTACGTGGTAAAGTTAATCATATATTAATGCTTATTTATATTGTCATTTAAAAAAATAAATAAATAAATAAAATAAAATAAAATAAAAAAATAAAAAATGTTTTACTAATTGTTATGTATATATATATATATATATATATATATATATATATATATATATATATATATATATATATATGTATATATATATATATATCGTTTACTAATCTGTTATTATATTATATTAGTCATATTTAATGCTGTGGACATTGTTAATGTTATGTTTGAATGCAGTACTAGACTCAAGATCTAACATTGTTAATTATACTATTATATTTATTTGTACAGGAATTTCCTTAGACAAATAAAATAAACTATCTATCATTTGCTGATTGTCAACAATAAATTGACAGCCGCAAATACATTTTTCATAAAAAAAAAATATGTAATGAAAATTTGAAGAAAAAAATATCAAGAATAAAAACAGGCAGAAAGAATAAAAGAAATAAGCATGGAATTAATTAAAAAGCTTTATATTACAAATATTGATTTATACATTTCCGCCATATTGTAAACAAAATTTAACTGAATTCACCAACGCCTTTAAGGTATAAAAGCCAACATGACAGAAGTGTGTTGCAAAACTGTATTCAGCGCCGTGTAACTAAAAAGACAGTTAAATACCTCTTAGTCCCATAGTATCTGGTATACCTCATAGTTTGGTTATCATCATTGGTTTAGGATAATGTTATTCAATTAAATCACTCAAAAATTACGGGAGTCTACGTTCATAAAAAAACTCTATTTCCAGAAATGAGAAAAATACACGACTCTGTATCAACCCCGTGTTTGCTATTTCATACAATATTTTGAGATCTGAATCGAATAGTAAACATTCAAACAAAAGGCACACTCATTCATGTATAAAATAAAAGAAAATATATTAATTTCAAACATATTTTTGAAAATACTACCTTATATGAAGATATATATATATATTTTTTTGTCTATAAAATATGTATTTGCGCCTGTCAACGATAAGTTGACAATCAGCAAATGTGATGGCGATAATGATATAATGACATGACAGGCATGGGGAAGGAAAATACTCAGCAGTACCTCTTCCCTAACTTGTATCAATTACTTAGGTTGTCTAAGGAAGCAGACCCTCATTCAACGCCTTTTTAGTCTCCTGCTCATGTTCTGAGGTATGTCAGCTGTGGCCATGTCTCTTATAAGTCTGTTATTATGTCCATTTAAATTTGTGTAAAATCGTTAATATAGGGTCGTTATATGTTGGTCAACTGTTGGAAAGTGGAGGTCAGTATGTAGAGTTTTGTTAGTCACGTACCAAGGTGCTTTTGTTATGAGTCGCAATAATTTTGATTGGAACGTTTGAAGTTTTTGTAGGTGGGTCTTTTTAGCGATGCCGTATATTTGTGATGAGTATGTCCATATGGGCTTAAGTAAGTATGTATATGTATTCAGTTTCTGTTTTAGTTTTAGTTTTGAAGATTTGGCAAAAAGAGAGTAAAGTAGTTTGAGTCGTTTGTTAAGTGTCATACGTTTCATTTTAACATGTGGGCCCCATGTCATCCTTCTGTCGAAGGTGAGTCCAAGGTAAAGTACCGTGTCCGTTTGAGGAATTTGATTGTTGTCAATATAAACTGGAGGACAGGTGTTTTTTCGAAGAGTAAATGTTATATGTTTGGATTTGTCATGATTAAGTCGAATTTTCCATAGTGTGAACCAATCTTGTAGTTTAAGCAAATGATGTAGAGTTAGTGAGGCCTGTGTAGGGTCTTGATGTTTTGTGAGGATTGTTGTATCGTCTGCATATGTAGCTGTCAAGATCTCATCGTCAATAGGTATATCGTAAGTGTATATAACGTAAAGTAGAGGGGCTAGTATTGAACCTTGGGGAACTCCGGCCAAGATTGGACGGACTGAAGACACTTCCGAGCCCTGCCGAACTGAAAAAAATCTGTCGAAGAGGAAAGATTGAAGGATAAGATAGTACGTGTATGGAAGTATAGTGTATGGAAGTTTAAAGAGAAGACCCTGGTGCCAAACTCTATCAAAAGCCTGAGCAACATCCAAAAATACTCCATTTGCATATAGTTTTTGTTCTAAAGCTCCAGCAATGTAGTCTGTAACACTGTGCAATTGATGTGTCGTCGAATGGAATGTGCGAAAGCCGAATTGGTGGTCAGGTATTACCTGTTGGTCAGTCAATATGTCAACAAGTCTTTTGTATATTAATTTTTCAAAAACTTTAGAGCATATAGGAAGGAGGCTAATGGGTCTGTAGGATGAAGGACTTTGTATGTATTTACCGGGTTTGTGAATCATCTTAATAAGTGAGTATTTCCATTGTAAAGGAAATTTTAAAGTCCTTAGTATACAGTTGTAAATTGTTGTCAGAAATACTAGAGCTTTCTTTGGCATTTGTTGGAGTGCTTTGGCTGTTACTAAGTCATAACCAGGAGCTTTTCTTTTCGGTAATTGTTTGATTTGAAGTGCAACCTGAGATGGAGTAAAAGAAGGAGGTGGTAGTGTCAGCTGAAGTGGGATGTCTAATGTGTTAAGTACTATAGTCTCATGTTCTGTGTTAGTGAAGTTTGTAAACGGTTTAAATACAGATGAAAGGTGGTGAGCGAAGAGTTCAGATTTTTTCTCATCCGACACGGCCCAGGATCCATCTTCTTTTCTAAGTGGTGCTGACAGCTCTCGGTGCTTTAACAACTTTTTGGTATGCTTCCACAAGCTCCCATTGTCAGTCGAAAGACCACTTACGTATGCGTCATAGTTAGTCCTGTTAAATTTTTGGATTTCTCTTTTAAGTTGATTGTTTAGTCGGTCAAATGTCTGTCTATCTGATGGATGTCTGTCAGTCTGCCATATTTTATGCGCTCTTCTCTTTGCTCTGATTAAGTCCCTTATGTATTGAGGGTGCTAAGTGCTGAGTTGTTGCTATATATAATCCTAAACTTCTATACTACTTTCTCATGATGTATTCTGCCATCGCACTGGTAGAGGTACTGATGTTAAAGTTTAAAATTATGGGTTAGGGAGGTATTTAAGTGAATCCAGGAATTTAATATATTCGAATTTCCTGAAATTGAACACAAGAGGTAACTGGATAAAACATTACACGAGATGAAAATTTTCCCAATATTTTTTTGTGGTTTCCCGATACCTCACTCTAAACAACTTAAAAGGGTTTTCACATTCCTGGTATATTTATTTTAAAAAACTGATACTTAATTTTCATGCATCATAGTGATGTTGAAGGGAGTTCTGCCGGCTCTTAGCGAAGGAAAGCACATCTAACTCAGTTATCTGGGAGTTCCTGAGCTAGGTATTACATGGTTTAATTAGAACTTTGTAATAGGTTAATATGCTTATACTATAATCACATTGGGGTGGATCCATTTAAAATCATCCAGACCACGTTGCATGCAGTTATTTCATATTTAATAGTGAGTTCAAAAGGAGGATTGAAAATATGTTAAAGGCCCATACGTTGCCATTTGCTGCCACTTCGAATTGGCCTGTAAACTTCAAACGTGATTTGAAAAATGTCACTAACCCTGGAAATTTGTTTGGTATTAGAAACAAATAAATCTAAAATAATTACCATTATTTTATTTATTTTACAATAAAATTGGTACCTTTTTTTAATATACATAATTAGCATTACAATATATTATATATTATTATAATGTATATATATGATGCATTATTGAGTTGTAAGAATGCTAATTAATTATTGGTACTTAATAAATTTTTGGAACCATTTAAATCCCAAAAATCTTAAAGCATAACAAATTTTATTTTATTACATTAAGATGTTTTATTTTGTAACGTTTGGGGTTTTTGGCCATTTTCAAATATTTTTGACACCTACTTATACCGCCTGCCCATAACTTATCTGTATTTTTTTTTCAATTTCATTTAGACCAAAAATAAAGTTTCTGTTTTTTGTCAATCAGGAATTATTTGTTGGCGGCTATTTTTTCTATCTTGTTTTATATGTAGAAAAATTATTTGACATTTTGAATTTGCACTATTATTTAAATTTTCACAAGAGAAGATCACTTTATTGTCAAACAATGGTGCTGCCCTATCATATTAGGCTGCTACAGACACTACAACTTCCGTTATATCACGTAATGAAGGGAATTAATAGAAAATCTAAAAGTCATGTCTTAACTTCATTTTTTATCGCTCTCCTTACTTCTTAGGAAATGTAACGGAAGATAAAAATAATCATCATTACATTAGCGTTTATATTGGTTCGATATCTGTAAAATTAACAGAGTTCAAGAAATTTTCCAGAAAAATATTTTTATTCAAAAAGCAAATTAAAAATGTCTGAATCTTAAAACTTGTTTAACCATAGTATTAAACTTACAAGTATAAGAAGAATAAATGATAATAAATATAAATATAAGTATAAATTATATAGAAAACGCCAATGACCCTTTAGGGTAGAGGCGAGAAAAAGAGAAAAAAAAAGAAAAAAAAAAAGATAATAAAATTTATAAAATCACAAAACGAACAAAAAATTAATTCAAATTGGGTCAATTCAAATGTATTGACCCCTTATGAAAAATTTTTAGTAAAATTTTGTGCAGTAAAAATATTTAGGTACTTTTGTTTCATCGCAACATTGCTTATAGACTCGCTGTTTAATTTACTATGCCAATCCCTTCCAAGGCTGTCAGGGATATTGTCATAATAATTCTGCTTTAAGAGCTGGTGATAATTTATTGCTGTGGACTGTAAAATTAGAGGAGTTAATGGATTAAAAAAGTGAATATTTTAAATTGATTGCTATATTTTATTGCATGTTATTTTATACGGAGGTTAAATATAGGTGGGTTGGGATACTTGGATTTTCTCTTTTCTTCTAGTTGACAGTTTTCTTGTTCATCTTCTCTCTCTTCCTTTCTTGGCCCCTTGCCGGCCGCTGTAGTGTTTTACTCCATGTTTAATAAATCAGTGGAATCACAAAATTTTCAACTGGCCAGTCTAGTCAATCTCTCACGGTACGAGAGCGTCTACGCTTCAACAATGGCGGCGTCACAATAACTACTTGATTTAATTCAAATATGAAGTTTAATGTGTTCCCTAAACACTCGCATTTAGCTTCAATTAAAGTGTGAAAACTTTCTTCATAAAATTAAGACAATATTTCTCCAACTTGATTATGTCTAATGTAAATTGACACAAGGTATAAGGCTCGGCCCTATGCATAGGAATAAGAGAGCCCTGCGTGCTAATGATATTAATAGTTCTACTAAAACATCAGCCTCACTCTTTCGACTGTTTGTCTTCAGTCACGAAAGACTAGATCGTCGAAGAAAGCAGTCCAATGCAGTGTCACGGAAAAGCTTAAAAGCCGTTAGTAAACCATTAGTGCTCCAGTTCAATGCTATACGATAAATAATAGCGTTATAATTATGAAATATATTTTGAAACGCACAGTCATTTACTTATGATCCAACTCCTCTTTAGACATTTGAGCTTTGATGTTAACCAAAATATGATAGGGCCCAGAAGTCGAGTAAAAATATCTGCCTAGTAAGGGCGGTATAAAAACAGTTCCCACTGTTTTCATTGGACAAACAATATCTATATTTCAAGGCCTATAATTTTTCGCATGAGAATAAATCTCCGGGATAAGACGAAGAAACCCTTTTAGAAACCCTTCAATATTCGTCCATTTGATAACCACGAGTTGTTTTTTTTCAACATCGAATACAAAAATTAGGAATAATTCCACATTTACAAATTGTGAATTTGATAATTCTTTATTGAAAAAAAAATTCTAATACATATTGAATATGTTTATATACTTAATAAGTATATTTCACTTGCTAAATGGATAGAAAGAATATCCATTGGAAAAATTCAATTTTTGTTTCTTGGACTAAACAAGACATATATGGGTCAGAACAAAATTAGTTTAAGGTGGAATATAAAAATTGAGTGAAGTTTACACAACTTTTATTTGTACAAAGAAAATAGAGACCACGACAAGCTATTTGAAACTAGAAGAGAAACAATCACAAATAAGAATTTTTTTTTACAAACTCAGAGCAAAAATTAATTTAAATTTATTGAAAATTTCACTAAATCTAAGTACCGGCACTATGTGTCATGCCAGTAAAATTTGCGATCGACCAAACAATACTGTATAAATAAACTTTATAAATAAAACCTAAAATTTAATATCTTCATGAAAATATTGTATATGTACCTAATCCATATTTCATACGATGAATACCATCCACATTTTACTGTCATTATATTGTTAACAGTTATTAATATTAATTTTATTAAACGGAATTTTATGAAATTGAAGGTGTGTCAAAAAATGTGTTTACTGATTCAAAAGCGAATGTATTTTTGAGCGGAGTGAAATTTTCGATTCTGAACATAAAAATTTGTTTAAACTCCTCGTAGTTTTTAACTTTTAACTAACATTAGTGACGGGTCTAAAGATACCTGAACAACCAGTGTCTGTAAAACTACTCCCTATCTATGTGAATGATGTTCAGAACTACACTGAACTGATCATATTTCTCCAAAATATACACGGTTTAACCTAAAATCCACATCAAGATGTATAACCGTTTATCTTGAAAACCCTGACACATATAGACGAATGGTAGCTAACTTGAGAGAGTTAGGTGCCCATTTTCATACCTATCTGTTACTAGAACATCGAAATCCGAGAATCATATTAAAAAAATTTACATCATGCTACACCAGTTGGAACTATAAAATACGAATTAAAATGTCTCGGATACGAAGTCACAAGGATTGTGAACGTTATTTCACGATTTAAAAATCCACTTCCTGTGTCGTATACTGTAACTGCGAGCTGAGGTCTATGTTCTGATCATTCTCATCTCAGTTTGGTACTGTGTGACGAACCTCGTGTTATGTCAAAAAAAGCCACCACTTATAATAATAATAATAATAATAATAATACTTTATATATTCTGGGACGAGTCCCTTTAGAATAATACAGGAAGGCAGAAATGTGGGGTAAGGAGCCTCAGAGATACATAAATAAATATACAGAGTAATTGGACAGTCTTGCTGAAAAAAATAAAATATATATATATATATATATATATATATATATAATACACACATATAAGTTGCTTTCCGATTTTGATTAGTTGATAATAAGAATAATAAAAAAAAAATTGGAGTACAAATAATGAAGAACGAACTAATAATTTATGAACATATTTACAGTAGTATCTATTTACGATTTTATGGGGACTGGATGGATAAGAAATGATTGAACAGGCGGGATTTAAAGGTAGAAAGCGTATTGGATTGACGGGTGTGGGAAGGGATGGAGTTCCATAGGGATGAGGATCGGATAATGAACGATTTGTCGAAAGCATCGGTTCAGAAGAACGGAGACGAGCATTGCGGGAACGAACAGAGGATTTGAATTGAAGGAACTCGGAGATGTATGAGGGGCAGTGGGATTGGATGACTTGAAAGAGGAAGGATTCTAGGAAATATTTACGACGGTAGGAAGGATAAAGCCACTTTAACTCCACATAAAATGGGAAACAGAGACGTCCCTTGGGATCCCGAAGATGAACCGTACTCTTTGATGAATCAATTATAGGAAGGATAAATGATTGGAAAGCTTAAATCGACTACTTAAATTCGAAGATTTCAATCCCAATGTCTTTAAAAACCAAAGTTTGCCGAAGAAGCCGTTGAAAAGTTTAGAAGCAGATTTCAACCAGCTGTATGGTATTTGTATCAAGGTCTGGCAAACGATACACAATCTTGACAAGACATCAAAATTCAATATATAGCTCACAGGCTCTACAATATCACCTAACAAGTTCCACGATTAATGCAAACTCTGGAAAATTCTACTCAACCAAGACAAATCACTACATATCACTTTTACCCTTCGACGTGAAACTTGTCCAGTTATTTACCTTGGCATTGTCCAAATTTCTTAAGTTCAATATCTTGGACTGACATTTGACAGTAAGTATGAAATGAGGCTCACATATCAAGAACAAAAAAAAAACTCTAAACCTAAGACTACTACTATTATACGCACTCCTTTCAAAACATTCAAAATTAAAACTCAAAAATTGGACACGTACACGTACCTACTTAGGCCCATTTGGATCTACGCTTCACAGACATACGCGACAGCCAAAAAGACTCACATGCGTAAACTATAGACTTTTCAATCAAATACTTTCAGGTCTATCACGAAGGCTCCCTGGTACGTCAGTAACATTACTTTACATAAAGACCTACGGATGCCAACTCATTGATTCGAGGCATTGTCACAACTAACATGCCTGATACCATCCGCAGGAGGATTAAAAGAAGCTGGATGATAGATCTTCTCCACTAACTATAAATATTACACTCAAGACAAGAAGAACGCCGCTGGGCACTCCTCTCTCTCAAGCCTATTTCAAGACCTATTAATCTTCTACATCTTGACATCACACTCACTAATTTTCGGAACTTCTGACAGATGTGAGTTGAAAAATTAAGTTAATTATAAAAAGCACGAATTCAAAGCTTAGTGAGGAGGCGAAATACTACAGTGTTATAAAAAAATTAAATAATTTATTATAAATTATATAACAATGTTATTACAGTTGAAAGGTTATGACGGGCATAATTTAAATATTGGCAAAAAAAGAAGTTAAAGTGTAACCTTATATAAACTTATCTTTTTGCATGTCATAACCTTTTAATCATACCTTATTAAAGGTAATAATTAAAAAGAATAAAAAAGAGGCGTACATATGTTTTTTCTAGATGCAGAATAATAGGAGTAAAACATTATGATACTAATAAAATTTTTATATACTTTCTAATAAATTATTTTATTATTTGATAACACTAGAATATTTCGCTTTCTCACTACACAAGGTAGGGAAGCTTTGAATACGTGTTTTTTAGAGTTTTTTTTTTCTTTTTTTAATTAACTTAATTTTTCCACTCACACCTGTATTTTTCAGCATTCCAAATGAAAAATCTTAATATCATATTTAAATGTCCTTAAGGAACATTAATTAATTGTGACAGCATGCAATTCTTGCATATAATGCATATATATTTATTTCTGCTAGACAAAAAAATATGCTTTTTCAAACTCTGGTCTTGATGACCCTACATACATTTAATCAAGCTGCATTGGTTTTAGATAAATTCTATATTAAATTCTATATATATATACATATATATATATATATCTCCAGTATATATAAATATTTCAAATATAGACAATGCCCAGCACAGGAATACAATTCGGGGTAGGTGAACTTCTAAACCGGTCTGTGAATAACTTATCTCTCTGGATCTTGACCAGATCAGGTCATTTATGGTAATATTGTACTACATCTTCTTCCAGCTTCACAAGCATTGGGCATGATTGAAAGAACCATTTGGGTTGACAATATTCGGTATCTAAGAATAAACAAATATTCTCAATGTTTTTGTATAATACCTGAGAAGAATATTTTAAAGTCTTTGAAAAAACTTTCACTGAATAGCTTCTGTTTTAGTTCAAATGTTTTGCTTGTTAATTTATTTTTTTTACTACTTTTATGTCTAAAATGTTTTTTAATATAAGGTAGAGATTACAATTGTGTATATGTGTCGTAAAGTTAAAATATACTGAAAAAATGAGTTATTAAAAAAAAGATAGTCAACGAAATATTTCAAAAGTTTTTAAAAAAGCCACATTTTTTCCCGATAAATATTATTATTTGCATTAATTGGTTTTTGATCTAGAAAAATATTTCTTATATTTTAAATAATTGTCGACATCTTCCATAGTTTATATATATCTTGCTACATATTCCTGGTCACTCAATTATATTAAGTACTATTTTTTTATGGTTAGTAACGACTAATATAACATTCTGTCACAATATGGATATAGTATAAGGGAGATAACAGTGCATTCACACCATATTTACAAAATAAGACAGAAGAAAATGAAAACATAAATAGCAATCAGGAGGAAGGAACATGAATATCACTACTGTTAGTGAAAAAAGTCGTATATGAACATTGCGTGTTTTACAGGACAGCATAAAAACTAATTGTTTCGTTATGATTTATTAGCATAATTTCATTATTTATTGCCCTCTGCTATTTTTCACCATAACAGAATTCCTAAGACCTTTTGCAATAACAGTAGTAATATGTACTTAATCAGCATATTTTCACTCGTAAAATCGATGATACAAAAACTTCATAAGAGAAATAAGAAAACTAAACTTTTCGTTTTATTATAGTTAACGAGACCAATACTTTTATTCAGTCAGAACAAAACTATTTAAGCTGGAATATAAAAATATATGTAAAAATCACACATACACTCGATACAACGACGAGCTAGTTGAACTTCAATAGAAATAAACACAATCACAAATAAGATTTATATTTTTTACCAATTCAGAGAAAAAATTAATTTAAATTTATTAAAAACCACACAAAATCTAAGTAACGTTTAGAATCGACGAAACAATACAGTATAAATGAACTTCGAATAAAACCTAAAGTTTTATAACCCCATAAAAATATTGTCATAACCTAACTCCCACTCCATATGATCAGTGCCTTTCAGATTTCACTGCCATTATATTGTTAACAATTATTTATATTAATTTTAATTATTAAAGGGAATTCTTTGAAAATCATATTAAGAAATTTCTATACTATTCTCGAAATTTCCTCCAAGTTTGAGTAAAATTGAACGCGCAGTTTTTAAACTATAGGCTTGCTGATCCCAAAGCGAAAATATTTTTTCTAGGAGTAGTGAATAGAATTTGATAAAATTCATACCTACTTGATTATCTGTTTACCGATCCCTAACTTCCCTTCAAATTTGAGCCAAATCGAACATGCAGTTTTAGAGATATAGACGTATCAAAGAAAACACGTTTGCACATATGTACTATGACAAAAAAAAGGATAAATAAAAATATAAGAAAACAATTTTATAAAGATAATTTTCCATAGGAATTTTTATTTGTTGGGCGCCTGGCTTTACTAGCCTTTCATCTCTAAGGAGATAATTATAGAGAATATAAGTTACTTACTCATTATTTGGCCATGATAAATCATTTATTCTACCATGCTAGCTCAGGTGAGAAGGGATTAAGTTGGATATTTTTATAAAGCAGCAAAAAAGGTTAACATATCTCTTTACAAAAAGAAATATTTACAGAATTAATACTATGTACAATAAAAAGAAGTGAAATACAAGGAAAAGGGGAGAATTCAAACATAATTACTATATACAATTAAAAATAAAAAGGAAGATATTTAAGATAATAAAGATAATACAAATAATAAAAAAAATATACTTATTCTATATACAATAGTATGGCATGCCACATCCAACCATCTAGAAAAGATAGTCAAGATACAATAAGATGTAAGAGTACATGCACATGCTAAAATATCAATTAGTCATCTCCTCAGGAAACAAAAGAGAGTAGAGTTTGTTTTCTTTCCAGTGCTTTCTTAATCTTGGTTACAATACAAGAAATGTGTGGACAGAATTCAGTAAAATTGACATTACGTTAGTTTTTCACCATTATCTAACTCTGAGCTAAATCAAACGCACCCTTTCAAAAATATTATTACATCTAAAAAAATACGTTTTCGTGTGGCTTAGTAGAAGTACTGGATGGAATTTGATAAAACTGATATAGGGCCATATAAATGGCAATCCACACAATCCCTGAAAATTTCATAAAAATCGGATGAACGATATTAGGTGATATACCCATCACATCGATTGGACTACAGACAGACACCGAACCAAATTTGATCCTTGATTTCTGAAACGTAAAACGCAAGTGGAAATTTTTGATTCTCAGCATACAATTTTTTTAAACCTTTTGTACTAACACAATGCTTCTCTACCTTCGGTAGTGACGAGCAAAAAAAAAAAAAGACTAAATGATTAAGAATAACTGTTTATCGTTAGTTACTCAAAAGGTTTTTGCAACCAAGGTCGATTCTTGATAAACCTCTATCTATACTCGCCTCTACTATCTATTCCGCTTTTGAACATATAAAATCTCCTTGCAAGAAACATAATTATCCCGGTAAAATTCAACAGCAATTTCACGTCAGATGTTCTTTGGAATTCAGCCCTCTAGTAGTTAGCTACAGTACTTACATTTCTAAGATGTGCATTGTTTTACCATATAAATTTAGAGTCTGGGCAGTATAGACAGTTAACTAATTAAGTTATAGTAAGAATGTACATATAGAGCTGTAGTAACCCAATACTCTCTGTTGTGGTAGATTGTATTATTATTATTACTCAAAAAATAAAATAAAAAATCTATTTTACGAATAAAAGACACTTTTTAGCTAATTTTTATTTTATTTTATTTTAACTCACCTTCCTCGCCTTTTACCAAGGAGTGGGGGCAGGAAATTAATACCAAATTTATAAGTACCCCGCAGCACAGGGATGTGAACTCGTAATTATTTTATCAAATTATCTTCCATCAGGTTGGCGAGGAATGCGCTCTCTCGGCCATCCTGCTCCCTGAAACAAGACACTTGTTTGGATTCGATAAAGGTTTGAGATTGATCTTAGTAATCATCCTCTTATCAGAATTATTATAATCATGTTTAAATACCTCCCTCTCATACCTCATTCTCTATGTCCTATAATCCTTCTCTATTCGGACAAACAATTTTTCTTTACTTAAAAAAAAGTGTACTTTATAGGAAGTCATTATGAAAATACAATGTTAAATCCCAGCCAGACCATTACAATGACGATAAGCCCAAGCTGATATTAAAGACATTTAATTGCAGATTGATTAAGGTCATTTATATTAAGAGCTTAAACGAAATCATTTATTTATTCGTCTCTACTCCTAATGGGTTCATTAGCGTATCTGTAATCGTATTTAATTTTTATGAAATATTTAAATGTTTTTTCTATTTATTTTATTCATCCTGGCGGACTTCTTTTATTGTTATTGTCACTTTAAGATTTTCTGTACATTCTAATAGTGTGTGCTTTTCATTTCTATTCTTTCTTCAATGGATGCAAGTTGGGACTTCTAATTGCCTTAGGAGGTACCCTTGGAGGAATCGCAATGCCCGACTCTTAGATGAACCAGAATGATTTCTTCCAGTTTTCTTTCTCAATCACCATGTCTTCATTTCGCTCTGTTTTGACGAACTCAAATCCCATTCATAGTTTCATAGTCAGGGGATAAGGCAAGTTGATGAGTCCAATATCCTCTAGGAATGGTCTGAATAATCGTGTTCATCACGTGGATGAACTTGATGTCGAGCATAGTTGCCTGCAGCATCGGCTCTTTCATTACTCCAGATACCTATGTGATTGATCCCACACATTGCCGGCCTTAGGCGTTCGGCGTTCTCTCCTAGGTAACTAGTACTTCAGTCCTAGGTACTTCACCTCACCTCCACCTAAAAAATTAAATTTATTTCTGAACCTGTATTTTACTATGTAATATTTGAATTTTATTTTATTCAACATTTATCTAATTCAGTTGCTATATTGATAGGCTAGAATTAAGTAATTTAATATGTTTTGTATTTTTTTTTTAAATTTCTGGTTCCTTAATTTTCCTGTTGCTTTTGTGACATGCATGCAATATATTCACAAAGCATGATTTTGAAAGTGGACTCTGCGGATGTGCAAGAGTATCATGGCGATGGCTTCTCCCCGGACATACAGCACTCTTCTGGAATCTTGTACACTGAATCTTGTATCCTCGCTTTCGGTAACGATTTAAAATCTCACGTTGTTAAAAAAAAAAACAAAAGAAGGATGGCTTTCCGTTTTGTCGATTTTAACGGAAACAACTCTGAAACATTGGTGGTTTTTTTTTCCTCCATAATATATATGAGAAATTTATATTTTCTTATGTTATAAATTAATTTTAACTGAATATTTACTTCGAAACACCGAAAATTTATTTTTTTCATCACAAAGTTTATTTTATGTAAACACTGGTTTTTTATATTTATAAACTTGACATTATGCTTAAAAAATGCTATATCCTATCCTTCATCCTTGATAATTTTTTTTTCTTTTATTTTTCCAAAATCCTACTTCACAACCTTCCAGTCATGACGAATATCCTGAATTCCTGTCACATCAATGCACAATCTCTTAATGCTACACACTAGAATTAATTTCAGGAACATTTCCTTGATAATTTTTACCACATAATAGCAATATCCGAAACCTATTTAAAACCTTTTATCCCTTACTCCCAGATTTACCTACCCAATTATTCCTTCCTACTATTATAATAGTATAGAAAAGTAAAATTGTAAATAGTTACTACTGCAAATATGTATATAAATTATTAGAGCGTTCTTCATTATTTTTATTTCATGTTTATTTTCAATTTTTTGTGCTTTATTTTTAACTGATCTAAATTAGCAAGTAACTTATAATTTTTTCTATTTTTTTTTTTATTTTGACTATTTAATTACTGTATATTCTTGCTTATGTATCTCTAAGGCTCCTTAGCCTTAATAGAATAAATAAAGTATTATTATTATTATTATATATTTCATAAAGATGGAAGTATAAAAACAAAGGGTTAAATATATAAAAGCCATAAGATATGTGAGGATGGAACGATGCGTGACTTTATCAAGTAGATCTGAAATGTAAAATTAAGTGCTCAAGTTTAAATTGCACTCGAATCGAGACACATTTTGGTTCAACATCGCCATAACCATTCCTGGTCTATTGCTAATACTTAATTAAATGTTTTTCTGCACAACCTGGACCAAGCTCCATGATCCTTACAAGTTATCTTCTCCTGTACAATTCCAGAACTCTCCTTGCAGGGAATTCCAGTACTCCTTCCCAGGGATGTCGAATCTTCTTCCATCGAACCTTGCTTTATATGTCATCCTGACGAGACGATTATTATCCATTATTAAGACGTTCCCGAACTGCTGGTTCAATATCGAGGTTTCGGTCTTTTCTGATTTCCCTCATTTTAGATACTTATATTTTACTCCCTCATTCTTTCTGGTTCTTAAACATGAGTCCAAATAGTTAATGGATATCTGAAGAAATATCGATTTTTAAGCTTTCAATTTGGTGTCCTTGAAGGCCATTTTGTCAGTTTTTTTTTTATTTAAAGTACAGAATTTTGGTTATGAATATTAAATCATTAATATTGGATTTTAATGCATTTTTAACAAATGGCTATCAATGCTAGTTGATGTAAAAGCAGGTCACTGTATTCATACTAAAAAGAAGTCTGATATGGCTATATTATTCGTCACATCACATTTAAACCACCCCATTTCAATTTACCACACCCTGTCTTTGAGTTATATGGTGTCATACTTCATTCCCTTAAGTACGTTGCTATGTTAAATGCAAATTACTATGGAGTAAGTGCTATCGATTTCGTTTCAGTGTGACTCCATCTTTATGCAGATCCTTTAGTAGCATTAGCAATACTTCAAAGCAATTTTTTTTTTTTTTTTCATTTTTCAGCAGAATATTTTTAAATAATAAAAACAATTTAAATATTTTATTTTCGACTAAGTGCTTTTTGATTCCAGGATTTGGGAAACACCGGCAGCATAATGTTAGCGATAATAAAAGTTTAATGGAGGAATGTTCTGTAGGATTGACCCTGAGATAGCAGCTTTACAATCCATGCTAAATATGGAGCGCCAGCGCCGCGCAGCCATTGGGTCTCGATTTCAACCAATCAATGCGGTCCGTTAAACCTGAATCGCTTTTGTTGAATCGAATTGATAACACCTCGTCGTATTTCAGAGGGATTATTGGTAACAATGGAAATATGTATCTTTTACTTTATATCATGAAACACACGATTATTATACCGATGTACTAGACTATGGAATAGAATATAAAGCAAATATTATTCTGAAGCCATGTATTTTAAGAATAACAGCGATACACATTCAAACAAAAATCATATACAGCTACTAATTACACAAATAATAAATGCAAAAATGCATAAAGGCTTTATTAATCTATGAAACTAAAAGGAATAAATCATATTAACATATTATTTATTAAGGCTTTTCTTTTATCACTAAGTAATTTATATCTTATTTCGTTCTTATAATTCATCTATAATAATCAAGATTTTAATACTTCACCAAAAATAGGAATAAAGAAATAAAGGTCAAAATTAAAAAAAAAAAAAAATATATGGAAAATTTGAACACAAATCTAAAAATATAAACGTAAAGTAACGTAAAAGTAAAGTAAAAGTAAGTAGAATGAAGATCATAAAGTAGTAACAAAATAAATAATGAATATCAGGAGAAAAAATGTCCGTAATAAGCAATGTAAGAACAATATTGAAAATATAAAAATGTATTTTAAGAATATCCATATAAGAATATCAATCTTAAAATTTCTTATATTTCTCTAATGTCCATTAGGAAATTTTTTTTTTCATATGACATAGATGAATATAAAACATTGATATAATACGTTTCCCGTTTTAATTTTTATGATTTTAAATTCCAAAAAACAAATGAACCCTCCGAGGCCTAAAAAGAAGATGGCCTCGAAATCTCTTGTAAATACATTTTGTTTTTAGAGTGCTACCAGTGGGTAGTTTCTCAACAAGTGATTTCATGTTATTATTTTCTGTTATCAAATTTACTTAATGTATTTTATTTATTAATACAGTTGTAAATATCATGAATAAATAAAAAAATAAAAAAATGAATCGAAAACATTGAGCAGAGCTTTAACCAAAACTCCATAATTTTTAAAGTTTCCTTTATCAATTCTTGACAAAGCGGAAGATTTACTGACTTTGTTAAACATCCAACGACAATAAGACCTACCCGTATTTTAAAGGAATTATAGGTAACAATGAAAATACAAAATATTTATTTGTTAATTATAAAGTAACACATGATTTTGTGAACGTATGTACTGAGCAATAGAATAGAATAAATATGTAACAAATGTATTTTACGAATAAAACAAAAAGTATATTCAGCCCTGAATTCTAATAGATTAAAAAAATAATAAAAAAAATATCATAAAAAACTGTAAGAAACTTTCACAAGTTGGACAAAGTACAAGAAATGCGAACTTAAAACAGTGATGTAATGCATTGCTTGTTTTAATTTTTAATGATCTTAAATTCAAAAGAAAAAGAAAAAGATGAATTGACAAAAAGTGAAGAGAATTTTTACCAGAAATCCACGAACGAAAATTTCAAAGTTTCCTTCATCAATTTTTGTCAGGTCGAGGGAAGGTTCGAGAGCTTCGTTAAACTTCCAACGACGGGTGTCAAATTAGGATCTGAACCAATTAGACATAGATCAAGCCTGCCTTCCGTAGAAGCAGAAATTTATTCCTATCGATTTCCGATATATATACTAAACCTCAAAACATTCAATGAAAAGTTCAAAGGACATAAAAACATTTATTTTGTTGCTAAATGATGAAATAAAATTTATAGTTAATTCATGTATTAATAGCGTATTTTTTTTAATCACTATAGATATTTGAAATTTTCAATTTCACTCAAGATAATCGCTGGAAAATCAAATTTTATTATTAGTCTTTACAAGATATCTTGGAATTCGACTTAGCTTTTTCTTTTCTTTTTTATTCATTTATGATTCCTACAGAAGTTATAAAAGAGTTATAAAAAATAAACTAATAATAGTTGACTGTTAGAAGACATTTCTATCGTCCGATACCCTATGAAAGGAACAGCCCTGACGAAGGTCTGAAATTTAGATCGAAAGGTCGGCAGAATGGAAATAAAAAATAAATAATTTCTTCATTTTTACTTTGGACTTCCATTGACTGAAAACCCTAACCACTTCGCTTCAGTTAAACTAATAATTTTTTTTTTTTTTGCAAATCATCAAATCTGAATAACAGACAGAAAATAAATTCTAATATATAGTTACTTAAATCCGTATGGCATAAGTCTCGAAAATTTATAATTCAGAAAAAAAGAAAATCTTACAAAAACTAATATATTATTTTTTTCAATCCAAATTTTTAAAACTAATAGCAGAAGCTCCCTCGAACAGAAATAACCAGAGGTTAAAACTTTTATCGAACTTTAAAAAAAAAATATATTTAAACAGTTCCTATGAAACATTTTAGGAAAAACGTTCTTATAATGAAACAGTGAATGGGCATATATTTTTCTTAAATGAATTACTGTTTGTTTGAGTAGCTAACAATTAAAATAATTTTTTTGATCGCTTTTTTAGTGAAATCGACAAAACTTCTAAATAAAAGTTCTGTAAAAGTTGCACTTGGAAAGTAGCAATGGAAAAAGTTCTAATTCCAAAAGAACTGAAAAACTATTGACAACAAAAAATCATGAGATACCAAAAATTTTAAATATATGTTGTTGTTTTTTCGTTTCAATACCTTTACATACTCGGAAGATCGTACCGGATCCGAGAGATCCGTCAAGCGGTTCATTTGATGAATGTTTATTGTGATATCATATAATATATATTGATTCATATAATTAGTTCTAATAAGATTACAATAATTTTTGGCTAGCTTGTATGGATAGTAACATTTTCAAAACTAAGCTCTCATTTTTATTCCAAAAATAATCAATCGAACAAATCTTGGAATTCTCATAAAATTTTCAAACCGGAAATGTTTAATATTGCAGAGGATTGGCCTATATATAGCTCTAGGTAATATATTAATTATCTTCAATGGAAGAGTCCCAAGAGGCGGTATTGAGAATCGATTCCTGAGCAAGAACGTGAGAGAACTGTAAGACTAGGGAAGCTCAACTTGAGAATAATTCAATAGAGCATCGCTACTATCGCAGGCACAGCCAGTAATATATCAGTGTAATATTATTTAACCACCACCAGTGTAGTATTTTTACAGTTTATTAAATATGATATATTACATTTTTTTTTTCAATTATCTGCTATGTAGCATTAAATTAAACTAATAACGGTTATAAATATATCAACCAGCATTTACATAATAATAATAATAATAAAAAGGCTTAGCGAACCCGAAGCTTCGATGCCGACACCACTAATCGCTTATTACACACCTCCCTCCACCGTTCGCCGTCCAAACCCAGTCCCTTCAGATCGGCTTTAATGCAATCTTCCCACCTTCGCTTCGGTCTACCCCTCGGACGCTTACCATTCGGCACAGCAAATATTAACCTTTTAGGAATTCTCTCGTTACTAAGTCCAACAACTTTACAAGCCCATTTGATTCGCCGCGATGAAATTACCTCAATTATATTACTCGGATACAGTTCACGCAATTCGGCGTTGTGTAACCGTCTGAACTCTCCGGTTAACTCATCCTTCTTCGGTCCGAATATTCTACGCAATACTTTATTTTCAAAAACCTTAAGACGCTGCTCATCCCTTAATGTAAGCGGCCAAGTTTCGCATCCATAAAGAACTGTAGGCAAGATAATTGTTTTATAGATTCTAATTTTTAAGTTCCGGGACAAGAGGCGCGAACTAAGTAGTTTTGTCACAGAAAAATAACAAGCATTTCCCGCCTTCAGTCTAACCTTAATCTCTTCTTCAATTTCGTTTTTTCTAGTTATCGTAGAACCTAGATACCTAAACTTATCTACCTGTTCAAACATATTACCATCTATATCGATATCACCAGTAGTATCGCCATTTTTGCAGCTAACCATATATTTTGTTTTATCCACGTTTATTTCGAGTCCTAGTTCTTTACCGGCTTTCATTAACGTTGTCGTATTTAGTTTTATAGTTTCAAGGTCTTCGCTTAACAGTACCAGATCATCAGCATAGCCCAGCACGGATGTTGTCCCACCCAGATCCAACCCTTTCTCGGTACGCATTACCTCCCTAATGGCATGTTCTAATGCCAAATTGAACAGGACAGGCGAAAGGGAATCCCTCTGTTTTAAACCCGAAAGATCGTCAAATTTTTCGGACAAGATTATTATCTATTCTAACTTTATTGAGTGTCTCCGTCAAGCGCATCCTGACTAGATTTACTAACTTTTTAGAAATTCCCTGCTCGATTAGAATATTATACAGTTTCTGGCGGTCAATAGAATCGTAAGCCTTTTTAAAATCTATATACAGCTGGTGGACAATACCGTTGTACTCCAATTTTTTCTCTAATATTTGCCGTAAAGAAAATATTTGATCGATAGTCGAACGAATCCGTCTAAATCCGTATTGATATTCTCCGATAATTTACTCAGCGTATTCCGTGATTCGACTGGTTAATATTGAAGTGAATATTTTATAACATACCGGAAGGAGTGAAATTACTCGATAGTTATTACAATCCGTCCTCGGATCCTTTTTGTGAATCGGAATAAGAATAGATTCTTTCCATTCCTCAGGTAATTTCTCGTTCACCCAGATCTTTTTAACCAACCGATGTATTTTAGAAACTCCAGCTTCCCCGCATGCCTTAATTAGTTCAGTAGGAATATTGTCGGTTCCCGCTGCTTTATAAGATTTTAATTTTCCGATAGCAATTTCAACTTCCTCTTTACTCGGTTCTTCTATTAACGGTTCAGCACTATGGTACTCAGAAGGAGGACACAGATCATAATTTCCCGTATTTAAAATATTGTCAAAGTGGTCCTTAAACGTATTCAATATGTCAACCGGATCGGTCAGAATATTGTTATTATCATCCCTAATTCCAGATGTTACGGACCCTACACATTTACGTGATCTGTTTATATCTTTATACATGTCTCTTACGTTATTTTCGATTCTATTAGTTTCTATTTCAATTATTTTATTTTTAAGATACTCCCTTTTTTTTATTTTTGAGTAATTTTGTCGTTTCGTTCTTTGAGGTTCGGAAGTATTCCAGATTGTCTTCGCTAGGATTATTTAGAGCTTTTAATTTAGCGGCTTTTCGTTTTTCGCACATGTTTAAGCAATCTTCATCAAACCACGGTTTGTTATTCTTATTTTCCTTTTTTCCTAGACACGAGTTACCGACAGCTTTAATATTATCTCTGATCTCTACCCATAACTTGTCAATATCCTCGTTGTCCTTGTCAGGAAGCTCTGAAGCTTCAAACCTATTCTTAACAACGAGCTCGAATTGGGTTCTAATTGATGGATTTTTTAATTTGTCCAAATTAAAATTCTCAAAATCGAAACGGTTTTCTTTTCTCTTTTTTATATTAAGTTTTTGTCGAAGTTTCGCGATTACTAATTCATGATCCGACCCACATTCTGCTTCGCGATAAGACCGTACATTAATTATACTGCTTTGCCAGCAATATTGTATCAAGACATGATCGATTTGATTTCGTGTTTGCGAATCCGATGATGTCCAAGTATATTTATGAATATCCTTATGTTTAAACGTCGTACTTTTAATAATCAGGTTTTTCGAGATGGCAAAGTTTATCAGACGGATCCCATTATCATTACTATATTCGTGCAAACTTTCTTTACCAATCGTCGGAATATAAACTTCTTCCCTTCCTACTTTTGCGTTCGCGTCACCTACAATTATTTTCATGTAGTTTCGTGGTAGTTTATCATAAACCCATTCGAGTTTATCGTAAAATTCACTTTTGACTTCATCGTCACTGTCTTCGGTCGGACAATGTATGTTTATTAATGCTATTTTAAACCAATGTCACTGAAATGTAGCTACCGAAATTCTATCACTAAAAAATTGTACGTCCCTCAAAAAGATAGTAATCTACTCCTAATTAGAAACCCGGTACCCAAACAATGATTCCCGCTTCCTCCGTACCAAATAGTGTACTTTCCTTCCCTCATCGAGCCCTCCCCTGGCCAGCGAACCTCTTGCAGAGCCACAACATCCAAATTGTACCCATTCACCTCATTCGCGACCGATTTTAGCCCCCCTGCTGTGTTTAAACTCCTTACGTTCCACGTACAAATATTTAAACCCCTATATTTCAATTTGCGCCATGAATCCCCTAAAGCAGTCCCCACCCGGAGACCCGAACGGGGGACTATTTTACTTCCGGATAATGAGCGTTTTAACTTAGGGAGATCCATGACTATTTGTGGTGTTTGGTGAACTAAAGATATGTGAGTAGGGCGTTCAGTCCTACGTCACACCCTCCAGCAAGTCTGGTGGGCCCCTACCTCCAGCAAGTCTGGAGGTCCCCTCCCTCCAGCAAGTCTGGGGGCCTCCCAGCAACGGGGGGGCCCTCTCATTGTTGGTCAGCGAGTCCATCGGACTTAGTCGGGAGGAGCTTGCAAGGAATTTCCACCGACCATCCCCACATCGGCCACCCGTGGGACGCTCCCCATACGCGGTAATGAGCCCGCGCGAGACCAGCATTTACATACTTAGGCATTTTCTAAATTACAGATTCGACTTTCTTTTTTATAAGTAAAAACAACTTATTTATACTTCAACTTCACTATATCCTCTTTTTAACAGAAATTATTGTTTGATAGAATTAGGCTATGGCAAACAGTTTTTGATCAGCAATATTAGAGGGCATTGAAATGTTTACACTGATCTACCTTTAGCTCGGTTACATTGCTTAGTAGTCTGCGATCATTTTATACTTAAATGGTCCAAATTTGACTTGCTACTATATATTAGAAACGATAATATGGGAATAAATTGTGATTTTCTCAATTTGAAAAACCTTTGCTAACTAAGAACAGTATAACTTATTCACGTTAACTACTTGTTATAATTATATACTATCATGTTCTGTAAATAAAATCCAATGGAAAACCATTTCTGAAGAAAAATAAAAAAAAAGAAGGAATCTAAGAAGTAACAATGAATTCGATGAAATATATGTTTGAACATCTACGTCTAGCCCAGCTAACGATACTGTTTGCCGACCCACACATTTAAGTGTGTTACGGGGTAATTTATGATGTATTTGTTTCCGTTTAAATTATTTTGAAGTCATGAAGTTTGGTATGAGATTTAGGATAGGTGTTACCTTGTGGATCTTGATATCTTAAGATAATAAAAGAAAACAGACTACGACGGCTATGATCCTTCTACGGATGGTACCTAACAGCAATGCTAGCGAGACTTAGCGAAAATAGAATGAATTCGAGGAAGGGGACAACCTAATACTATGTGGTAAAATAATGTCAAGAGGGAATTCGAAAAAATAGGACTTCAATGGATCAGAAGAAGAAAGTTAGTGAAAGACTGAGGTCATGGTGGTTGAGCGTGCTGCGATATCGACCCCCTAGTGCCCACTCTACGGAGTCCCTGAAACGGCTGAACACACTCCGGTATCCTGCACCGCAACGAAGGGACGCCGTGTCTATGATTAATGAAGGAAACATCAAGGAGGATGACTTTCTCCACCTCGTCGAAGAAGAGAACTACCGTTCTCCGTTCTTCCGCGAATTTCTGTACGGGTGGAAAGAGCAAGTGGGTCCTACACACTTCACCCTAGGAAGGACGAGGGTACCACCACAGAAAGAAGAAGAGGCAGAGAATGGCTAGGAGGACTTTACGGATGCAGCTAGGCAAGTCACCGATGCGGGATTGGAACAGATGATAAGGTGCGGCTCCACCTGTAAGCAGCAGGCCGCACTACAATTAATAAACCCAAAATATTGTTACATAAATTAAACGACCTTAATATATTGTATAATAAGAAAATTATAAATAAATAGTAGTTTATGCAGTAGTGGGCATACGAGGATTTCAACGTATCAATCCACTACAGCCGAACGCTGTATGTCAACAATGCCCGGCAGGGAAAAAATAAGTTTGAGCGTATTAGAACGTTGCCCGTCCTGGCATTCTCGTAACCAGTGACGCTGGAAAGAGGGCTGATACAGTTAATCTAATAATAAAGAAGAATAAGCTTTTTGACTGAACACCCCAACTATTCTTCTCTTTATTATCCACGACAGTCAACCAATTACCAATTATAATAATCTAATAATAATAATGTTAGTAATTTTTGGATGCCGATCTCATACAGTGCAGATGATCGGACCTGTATGAGATATCGTGAGTGAATATAATTCAGAATAGTTGAGCGGGAACAGATACCTGAGGCTAATCAATTTTTTTTTTGTAACAATTTCGCAAATTTATTTACTTTTATTAATTAATTTGTGATATTTTATTAATATGGTGATACAATTTTTTTTCTAAAAATGAAAGCTGAAGCCTGAACAATTTGGTGAAATAACTACACCTAATGAAAATATAAAAACATTTTAATATTAGCAGTTGCCTTACAAAGTTAAAATTAGACACGCGAGAAATTCATTAATGTCTGGTGACATAACAACGTAATAGGCAAGGATACTTTAAAGAATCGATAATGTCTTGGGATTCCTATTTTGGTGTTTTGTGATAACCTTCAAAATAGGAATTATTATGAGTGAGTTATCAAAAATAATTGCTGATTAATTTTAGCGTCCCTGAAATATTTCAATTTTACAATTTATTATCACTAAAACTTTGTTTAAATACAGCCATTTAATTGATAGAGATAATATTTTCTGGACTCGCTCTCAAGAGTGTTAATGTAAATTACTAAGAATTTAATTCCTGAAGTTTATTTATATTGATATTAAGATATAATATCTAGGTCAGTTTTCTCATTAGGTTTATGACGTTTTCTAGATACTTCCGTATAAATTAAAATTAAATATGGATTATCTAAATGGATTCAGTTATATTTTCCAGTTCCATGCAATGCCACTAATGAAATTCGCAGTACTTGACAGGAAATAAAAACTTTAAATGCAAATTAGGCAAGATATAGTGCAAGGTTGGCCGTGCAGTGAATTGGCTAACTGCCCTGATTAAATTCAATGAGCCATCTGAACCTTAAGGGACTCGTTCCTGCTTCTCTAAGCAATTACAAACCCTGTCTGCGTTTCATAGTCAAAGTATTAACAGTAGTATCAATATATTTTAATAAATAAATTAAAAACAAATACACATATATATATATATATATATATATATATATATATATATATATATATATATATATATATATATATATATATTGAATATTTAATAGTTGAGTGTTGCATAATAAAGGAAGGAGATAGTATGGGTCATCAATTATTCTAAATAGTGGCAAAACTATTTTATTAAAAACTAATTATATAATTATAATGGGCCTACAAAAGGGAAATATCAGAAAAAAATGTGATTTTCTCAGTTTGAAAAACTTATTGTTATACTTAGCGAAGAAAGGTCGGTATAACTACTTAACGGTAATTGTGAATTATAATTATATAATTAATCAAGCCTTTTATTAAAAAACTATTAATAAAATAGTTTTGCCACTATTTATCCTATTATGCCACCCCGGCGGACCATCGCTTTTCTTTATATATATTTATAATCTTGGTCTTGGTCCTCCGTCAACACACATGGTCTGGTAATGCGAATTAAGTCTTGTTGCTGGTCACGGTCTGAATATATATACGAAACATTATTTACATATATATTTAGTTACATGTATAGGCTAAGCCACAAATTATCTCTGAAAAGTGTTTAATAAATATCAATAGGCTAGTAAATAATTCCAAGACTTGAGAGATTCCTCCTGCAAGACCTCGACCAGAAACAAGACTGAATGCGCATTATCAACCAAGACTATGTTTCTTGACGAAAGACTAGTTTTAGTCTTGCATTCGAAAAACACTAATTTTATTATTGATATATTTTTCTTCGCTACACTCCTTCCCAACAAACGAGCAGATTGGTTGGCAATATAGGCTGCTCATTTCTCTGTTGTATTGTGTCCGTATTTGAAACATTCCTAACGTTCAGAAACTATAATATCTAGATTATATTATTGTTATAAATGGAAAAATTCATATTACAAAGCCATAAGTCACCAACATACTGGTGAATAATTAACTTGCCATCGATTCTCTAATTCAGGCATCATCAGAGAGGACTAACGAAGATAGATCACTTATATGCAGAAAGATAAAAAAAACATCTCTAGAAGCTATCCAAATAAATACTGAAGGAAAGAGAAGGTTCTATTAACACAGCTAAGGAAGGTTATATTGAGCAGCTTATTACCACAAATACAAAGAAGAATAAAGGCCTCTGGCCACAGATGCAAAGAACGCATACAGCGTACAGAGCCCTCTTACCTTAAAATGCCCTTGGGCAGTAAAAGGAAATTGAAAATTTATGTATATATAACTTTTATATATATATATATATATATATATATATATATATATATATATTGTATTTTGTAATCAAGAAATTCCTGAGGGGCAAGAAAAAAAATTGTATTGTGTAAATGTATTTTACTCCGAATATTCATTGTCCTCCAATACAGCAGATTCTACTATTATTCAATAAACTTGCAGATTTAACAAAAATAATAATCTAATATTAGCACTCGTCGTTTGCGATCATTTCATACGTACATAGACCATATTTTTCCTGCTAGTATATGTTTGCGACGAGAATATCAGAAGCAGTATAGGAATTCAGTCCTTGGGCTGATGAAAGGGAAATATCAGGAAAAAATGTGATTTTCTCAATTTGAAAAACGTATTGTTATACTTAACAAAATAAGGTCGGTATAACTACTTCGCGTTAATTATGGATTATAATTATCTATTTTCAAGGTTTGTTAACAAAACCTAATGAAAAAAAAAAACATCTCTGAAGTTTTTTCTGGTTAAGGGAAAAGGGGACTCTAAGAAGTGGAATGAATTAATTAATCAACTAATTAAGAACATCAAAATTAAGAAACATTCAAAGCAGACTCAATCTCCACTCCTTATGTACTTTTGAATGTTTATTTACTTTTATACAGAGTGTTTCAGAATTAAATGGCCAAACTGCTAAAAAAAAAAATGAACTAAGGGCCTCAAAACAAGAAAAAAATTTTCATGAAGGTATCACCGCAAACGCTTTGTATAGGAGATATTCACACCTAAAGATTTTCTTTTTTATGAATTATTTACGTTACATGAAATAAATAGAACCTATATATAAACTACCTATATATAAAATAGGTTCTATTTATTTGTTCAAACTACTTTATTAATTAAATGTAAACATTAATATAATTATTAAATCCTATTCAAAGTGATTTCCTTGAGGATTAAAACAGGCTCGGCATCTTTCTTCAACAGCAGCAGTGGCAGATCACTGCTTGATATGTGTTATTGTTTCACAAGATTCAATTATCCTTCTTCGTAAGGAATTAAGGCCATTGATTGGGCTTGGATAGATCTTTTGTTAAATGTCTTCCAAAACAAAAAAATCGATGTGTCAGGTGGTTAGAGAGCTTGCAGGCCAAGCCACTGGTACTGCATGACCAATCCATTGATTGGAATACGGGATATGATTGAGCAGGTCCAGTTGAAGAAAAATGCCGAGCCTGTCTTGATACTCAAGTAAATCACTTTGAACAACATTTAATATGAATTTTAATATTACCATTTAATTAATAAAGTAGTTAGAACAAATAAATAGGTGATACTTATTTCATGTAACGTAAATAATTCATAACAAAGAAAATCTTTAGATGTGAATATCTCCTAAACAAAGCGTTTGCGGACATACCTTTAAAAGAACTTTTTTCTTGTTTTGAGGTCCTTAGTTCATTTTTGCAGTTTGGCCACTTGATCCTGAAATACCCTGTATAATTTTCACAACGTATTTTTTTACTTAAAGTAAAATTTAAAAAAATTATTCAGGTAAAATGCCTGGTGATATAGGATGGGTAAAATTTAGAAGTACACAATCCTCCATACGATTGAATACCATAGGATTGCAAAAATATACATAATTAGATTATATATGATTATGACTAATAACAAAAGAACTATAGACCGTAATTAAAAAAATACTATGTATATACCACATGACAACAGTTGACCGACTCATATTAACTCTTAACCAAAAGTTCTATATAGATAAAAACGGACAAACGTTTAACTAAGAGACATAGTTACAGATAACATACCCTTTAATATGAGGAGCCTATAAAAGGTATTGTCGAGAGATCTCCTTCCTTGAAGAACCAAAATTAAGAAATCAAACCAGTAAAGAAGTTCTCCAATGGTAAATTTTTCCTCAAATACAAATTATTGCTAAAAGACAAAAAAAATATTACATTTGTAGTAATAATTTAGAGTATAACTATTTAGTTTTAATTGAATTTCAAAAATAAAATTAAGTAAACTTAAAAAATATATTTTCTTTTCCATAGGTTAAGAGAAAGTTAGTGAGCATGTAAACCTGATGGGACCCAGCTGGTAACTTTCTGGTAAGGAATCTACATTCATATCTATTTATGTATTTATATTCTATAGAGTTTAGTGTTTGCAGAGTTTATATTATATTAATAATAATTGTGGGTTGATGGTTGACTGTCGTGAATAATGAAGAGAAGGATGGTTGGGGCGATCAGTCAGAAACAAAAAGGCAAAAATAAATTATAATATTTCTTTTAACATTTGTCGACGTTTCGACCTGAAGTTCAGCCCTTCATCAGGACTAAGAAAAGAACCAGATGACAAGGTATGTGAAACATGAACAATGAAGGTAAAAAAATTAAAGTAAAATGAAGTGGGTAGATTATGACAATAATAAGAATTAAAAGATAAATAATAATAACCGTTACAAAGTGTGGAATAATGAAATAAACATAATTAAAATATGGGGACATAATTATTAAAATGGTAATCTTAGAATATTCTTCTAATAGAATATTGTTTTACCTACATTGTTTATGTTTCTCATACCTTGTTGTCTGGTTCTTTTCTTAGCCCTGATGAAGGCCTGAACTTCAGGTCAAACCGTCGGCAAATGTTAAAATAAATATTATAATTTATTTTTGCCTTTTTATTTCTGACTGATCATCCTAACCATCCTTTTCTTCATTATAATATTTATAACAATTTGGTCCGAGTGTCTGTGCCAATAATAATCGATATAAAATTTACAAAAGCTTACAGTAGTTAATAAAAATTTTAAATATTCTGGTGCTATGCATTAAAAATAGGAATAATAAGAAAAACACAAAACAATAAGGATAAGATAGAATCAATAAAAAAAGAATAGGTTCTATAGCATAGTCTATATTTGATATTTTTGGTATTTTAGTGAAGTGTAAATTAGTTCATATTTTCTATTGTAATTTGATCTTAATCATATGGTTGAAAAAGAACATATGTTATTATTAGTTAGTATGTAAACAAGTTGTTAGTTGAGTTAATAAATGAATTAAAACATTTATTTTGATTTATATGTTAAGAATATAATAGGTTCATATGACTAAAACAGCGATTTAAGAATACGACTTAATTAATTAGTAATTAATGAGGATTAATTACTACTTAATTTAGACTACTTATTATTAATTAATAAGTTTCAATTAATAATTAATACAGTTGAATAAAATACTATAATAATGTAATAGAATTAACGAAAATACGGAAACTAATTCTTTTAATAAATCATATGTATCTCATCATTTCATTTCATCAAGTGTAAACATGTACGGTAAATATAATCCAGGGAAGATGTTAAAGGTTCTTCTTTTTTTCGATCTTCCCTTTTGTACATCTCAGCGTAGGGGAGTGCAGAGCCACAAATTTCAACACTCTCTATTTCTTGTTAGATTCCTGGCCTAGAGGAGATCTATGGATCTTCCTCTGCAAAATCCATCTATATATTCCAAATATGACATTCTCGGGCGTCCTCGAGGTCTTCTGCCATCCGGAACGTAATCTATAGTCTTCAATGGCTTCCTATGTTCCTCCGTCCTACATGCCCGAACCATTTCAATTGGTTAGTTTGCAAAACCTTTTTCAATGGATCCGACTCAAGTTCCTGTCGTATCCTCTCGTTGCGTACACGGTCTCTCTTAGTCTTTTCGGCCGTTCTTCGCAGAAATTCCATTTTAGAAGCAGTGACAGATTTGAATTCATAGAGCTTGCGATCGTTTCCTACCTTCCTTATTCTGTTAGATATTCCCGTGTCTACATTCCCAGATCTGTTTATCTCTGTTCCTTTGTAGGTTAAGTCTGTGATTATATGCAATTCCGTTTTATTGCAATGTACATGTACACCTTCAATCTGCCTTCCTACTTGTAATACCTTGCTTTTGTTGGTATTGATTTCCATCCATTTTCGATGAAGTACCTCATAACATTCGATCACTGCCTGCTATGATTTTTCAACCGAATCAGCAACAAGAAGCTGAACCACCGCAAGACGAACATTTCTATACTCCAGGAACGTCCTCTCTGTTATATAGGCGGTAGAACACAGATAGCCAACATTTCATATAAATACATAAATTAGAAATAGCAATAGGATTTTTTTAGTTAAAGATTAAAATAGTGAGCTAAAATAGTTAAATATTAAAATAACAAGGTTTTTCCGCTCAATAGATTTTAAATTAAAAAAAAAAACATAAATTGTTGTCGAAAGTTCTATCTTTTTACTTTAAATGGTACATATGTCCTGCTCCTCCTCGTAAATTTTGAGTGATATTCAAACTAATGAAAATAACATAGTCATATACTCATCATACGTACT
Organism: Nezara viridula; assembly: GCA_928085145.1. NCBI lineage: Eukaryota > Metazoa > Arthropoda > Insecta > Hemiptera > Pentatomidae > Nezara > Nezara viridula. The sequence goes on along the minus strand of OV725079.1, from coordinate 157,526,670 downwards.
AATATATGTGATGATTAGATGAATAAATGCCAAACTCATGGTTTTCTTCTTTAAAGAATATGATGTGTTAAAAAGTGTTTACAGAAAACTAACATTATCCCCTTTAGCATGTACAATATTTTTAGTTCCTCCATCCTGAGGAATACATGGTAATTTCTCCAACATTCTGATGAGGTTAAGACAACCTATAGTAGTTTTCTATGGAGGCGACTCTTTTTTTTCCTCCAATAGTACAATAACAATAAATGTTTCTTCAAACGGATATGATTTTTTTCTAAATGTTATTTCGCTTTATTTTTAGTGACTGTAAATAATATTTAGTTTTCGAAATTCCTTTTTTTTTTTCTAATTGATAACATGAAGAAAATTATAAAACTCATTACAACATATCTAATAAAGGATACAGAATTTTTAAAAAAACAATATAATTTACTATACTGTAATTATTGAATCGCTTACCAATATCAAGTATTGTTTAAGTGATATAGCCAGAAATAGAAACAAAATTACAGTTATCAGCTGGGATACTCCAAACTCACTTTCATATCTGGCATGCAATCAAGCTAAAAATACCAAAACCTGTCCTAGATTAGTTTGAACATCGCCACGGGCAAATGATTCAAATTCTAAATGCAACACAAAAGTTATTCGTGACGACGGTAAAACCTACAAGCATTGTTAACTTTTGACGAGACAGTTTTAAAAAAATGTAAATGATCACCAAGATAAATCCTTCAAGCATTATCTTAGCTCCATGAGACCAACTGAAAGAAAGAAATATTTTTTAAAAAATCTATTGTTCCACAGCCATGGAACTGAAGTGAAAAGGGAACATATTACGGCTTATTTCTTGATTGAACTTGATATAACTAGTGTAATAATCTAACAACATGTTCGATGAAAGACGATTTTCCGATATTTGTCGCAATAATCCAATCTCTTTTTATTTACAAATTGGAATTATTATAACTTCTTTCTATTGTCATGGATGTTTCCTTTTTTAAACAATCATTAGGCGGATATTTTTCCAATCCATTGATTGGGATTTAAGAATATGATGATATGGAATATGATTGAGCAGGTCCGGTCAATGACCTTAATTCTTTACGAAGTACAATAATTGAATCATGTGAAACAATGACACATATCCAGTGCCGTTCTGCCACTACTGCTGTTGAAGAAAGATGCCGAGCCTGTCTTAATGCTCAAGGAAATCATTTTGAACAACATTTAATATTAATTTTAATATTAATAAAGTAGTTAGAACAAATAAATAGGTTTTATTTATTTCATGTAACGTAAATTATTCATAACAAAGAAAATCTTTAGGTGTGAATATCTCCTAAACAAAGTGTTTGCGGAGATATCTTCAGTGGAATTTTTTTCTTGTTTTGAGGTCCTTAGTTCATTTTTGCAGTTTGTCCACTTTACTCTGAAACAACCTACATAATTTTCAAAAATTATTATTTCTTTACTTAAAGTAAAATTTAAAAAATTAATTCTGGTAAAATCCGTTGTGGTATAAGATAGGTAAAATTTAGAAGTACACAACCCTCCATACAATTGAATATCATAGAATTGAAAAATTATACATAATTTATACATGATTTTCCGATATTTGTCGCAATAATCCAATCTATTTTTATTTATAAATTGGAATTATTATAACTTCTTTCTATTGTTATGGATTTTTCCTTTTTTAAACGATCATTAGGTGGATATTTTTCTCATAAGAATATTAAAACAATTCTATCACTTTTTATTTTTAGCCCATTAGGATGCGAGGTTGATAACACTGGATAAAGATGTGGATGGAATGGTATCTCTTATCCTGCATACAACTATTTAAACTCAATGAGAATAATTACTTTCCCATTAGCAGTTATGTTTCATTCATATTAGCTGTCCTACATCTAGTCTGAGGTATCTGGAACGAGTTAATGAAACTCGTGGTAGTATAATTACCGTCAGAGTCCTAAAAAGTGGATTATAAGTCTCCTAGTGTCGGTAGTTTGAGATAGAGATTTCGATGAAATATCGATATATATATATATATATATATACCAATTGATATCAATTTATTTATACCAATAAACCCGTATGTCGCTATAAAAAAAAGGATCAAAAATGTTTAGGCACATTTTACGTACTCTTTACTCTAGATATCATATTAAAGTACACGGAAACAACAATATATTTATAAAATACATGATCACAATTGACATCCTTATCAAGAGGAGACCAAACAGGAGCTGGATGAGAGATCTTTTCTAAATAAAAAAAGTAAATAAAAATCAGGAAAAAGTCCTGCTGGGTACTATCCTCCCTCATGCCTAAAATACCATTTTCTAAGCTCACAACATATCTGATTATTATCAACTTCATGATATTTACCGAGAAGGATTTAAAGAGATTAAAAAAAAATTCCCTAGCGCATAGTAATAAATCTTTTTTTAATAAATGTTAATGTATTTATAGGTATTTATTAATCCATTGAATATTATTATTTTTTTATAAATCGTCAATTTTTTGTCTACTGATTTTTGGTTGTTCAAAGAAAGATATATTTAAACTAATTTATTTTCCTAATTTTAATTTTCGAGTTCTAGTTTATAGTCTCGATATCTTTAGTAAATATGTCATTGAAGTTCTGGCACTAGCCAACTTCTCCACTCAAGTCCTAAGCGTCTGTGGCTGTAGTGCTATCTCTTAGTCTGCACTGGACTCTAATGCCGGTGATGCGGCTAAGATAGAAGCACTGGGATGTCTTAGATTCTCGCTTTGTCCTTCACACGTGGAGGAAAGGGCTGGACTTATGGAATTAAGTATGGCTGTTGATTTTGTTATCGTTTGATTGTTTTTTTTTTTTATTTACTCATTCCTAATAATTTATTATCATTAATATTTATTTATTTTTTTCCTTAAGAATTCTTTGTATTATTTCACTTCAAGTTATATTTCTTAGTTTTTATCTTTGTTATATATGCATTATCTTTTATATATTTTTTTTTATGTATTTCATTTCTTTTTATTTTATTCTATTATATTGTAAATATGGTATGAAAGTGCCTTACAGCTCTAATACTAAGTATTATATGTATTATAAATTTAAAATAATATATAGAACTCAGTTTTTAATTTCTTTATTTACTAATGTTAAGAAATTGATAGTGTTCTTTCATAAGCAGTATACAAATATATAACCGTTTCTATTAATGTTATTAAAAATCTAAAATTTCAATGCTGTTTCCTTTCTTTCAATGAATAAACACATCGTGAACCAAAATGTCATGTTTTAACTGATAGTTCGACATATTTTATAACTATCGATGTTTAATATACAACATCCCTAATCTCTTAAAAGATTAAAAATATCAATTGTTATTAATCGTAATATCGACATATAAAATTTTTGTAATTATTTACCTCTCAAGTTCAAGTGGTGTGTTAAGTAGCTGTTTTTAAGCTTCTCAGAGCTTCGTTTGCGTTTGTGTTGGCAGATATACCAGTCTTAACACGCTTTAAAATCAAGCAATTAATTTGGGGGGGGGAGGTTTAAACCATTTAAAATGTATCGTACAAAATAAAAAAAATAAAAATTTGATTAATCAGGAAAACTTGTTATCAATAAATGGTAAGATTCCGCAGTTGATAAACTAGGTACTTAGTCAGCTAGTAGGCTAACTAGCTATATTTAACATTGAATAACCAATCATAGGCAGAAAATGCCCTGGTCACAATTATTCACCTATTCCTAGGTATAGGATTAAAATGGCAGGTGGGTCCAGTTCATTTGTGTTTTGCGGGTACTGTAGCTATTCAGCGCCGGCCTCATACTATTATCTGTCTCTCATAGTCCATTACAGGGTCACATGACTAGAATAACGGGATTTGCTAGTAGTTCTCCAATAAATAATGTTTTATTATGATCTATAGTAATATACTCTAGTTTAGAGTTAAGTTTAGAGTTTAGAGTTAAGTGTTTATTAACCAATAATTAAATTTAGTCCGACCGATCATTAATGAAAAGTAAATAATTTCTACATGGTTACATTTTGTTCTCAAAATTTCAATATATATATCATAGTATAATAATACAATATAGTATAATGATATAATAAAATGTAACGTAATGATAATATAATATGATATATATCAAATATTAATTGACAATATATGAGATCTATAAGATTATATGATGTGATATAAAATATAAAAGTTAATTAAGATTATTTATAGATTTGAATATATAGCTCATAATAACATAGGATTTTAAGAAAAGTCTTACTAGTTTTTATACTGATCTAGAAAGGAATATTTAACTATGACCCTGAAGGATCTAGAAATGGACATAGGGTTAAGAGTGGCTATAGAAAGCCTATATAAAAGAAATAGGAATGCAGTGAGAGCGTCCAATTGCACCTCTGCTGAATTCGAATAAGTCAGCGGTATACGACAGGGATGTTATCTCAGCCCACTTCTGTTTATCGTTCTCCTGAACTCAGCACTTAGAGGTTTTTACCTCGGCTACCGAAATATAAATCTAATGATTTATAAGTTGATAGTCCGCATAAATGAATAAACGATAGAACAGGTGGATAGTATTAAATATCTATAAGTACACCTAATAGACAATGGACTTATAAATACGGAGATCAGAGAAAGATTAGTGTCAGCATGAAAGTTTTTCAATTATTTATGTACAAACACGCTTTTATCCTTATAGTGACATATTCCATAGAATCATGGACACTTATAACAAAGCACTATGAGCAAAAAGTCTACTGCAGATTTCTAAGAAGTGATTTCTCCGGAGGATTGAAGGTAAAACAAGGCGAGACCGGATTAGGTCTACAATAAAGATACCACGATAAGGACATACCGTATTGTAAAACCTGTACGAACAGGGATAGAAGGGAACCAACTATGATGGTATAGACACGTCGTTAGGGTAGATGTAAATAGAATAGCCAGAAAAACTTATGAGACAGAGGTGGATGTTAGTAAACCAAAGGAAGGCCAAGAATAAAATGGGAGGATGGCATAACAGAAGTATGATAAAAGCAGGATGATGAATTGGAGAAAAGGAAAATATACAAAGTATGTAAGACTAGCGCTTGCCATCTACCATATTATTTATCGGCTGACAAAAATTCTTTAAAGGTTTATTGAGACTTGCGAATGGATACAGCTTAAGTATCGATCTACATTATTTTAAACATCTTGTTTTCTTATTTTACAATATTGTATGAAACAAACTGTTTTTCTTCAGAAACTTTCAATCTTTGTTTCCATGTTGGTTCAATTATCACCCAATACTTTGGTTCTGTGTTTAAACTGTGAATGTTATAGTAGAAGTGAAGGATACATGTCATTCGCTTGTCCAATGTCAGTACAAGGATTTTTACGGCTTCAATAAAAAATTCAGAGCATGTTTCATTGAGGACATAGAACGTAGCGATCAGGGATTTCTTTTCGGTGGTCAAATCTTTGTCTTAAGTTTGGTTTCATAAAAGACTGAAACGACAATAAACCACTCGACGTTTCCGATTACTTCAGCACGTACTATACAAACGCTCTAAACTTCCAATTAATTACAGAAGACTCATGTAAATGAATATAATAAGGCCTATTTGGACTTACGGAGTTGAGCAATCCTTACAATCCAAAATCCTCAATGTTCCCTACTTTATTACAAATAAAACCATCCATAATGACATTAATGTTTAATATCTGTCCTTCTTGTTTTTAACCTCGCTCCCTCTTCAATTCCTAATAACTAGTGTGTAGTTTCTCAACAAGAAGTGTTTTAACATCATTATATCCATATGTTAAAATTTACTGAATGTATTTCTTTAATACAGTTGTAAATATCATCAAGAAATAAAAAAGTTTCGTTAGTCGTAGAGCGACGTGAAGTCTGTGAAATGATACTAGGATTTTTAAGAATTTTGTATCGTCTGCTTTGTATGCTGCTTTTCGCGTTTTGGAATTAATCGGAATGTCATTTGTAAAATTTTCTAAGCAAAGATCGGTATAATATTATAGCATGATGGACAGATAAAACCTCGTTAGAAAGCAACGATTGAAGAATGAGATAATAGATAAGAGAGAGTACTGGTTACTATTATTACCTCTTGATTATTGATACTGTTTACTGATACGGTTTTCTAGTAATGAGTATTGGTACTGTAGAGGAGAAAATAGTCCAGAAAGTGGGTCTTGAGTTCCATTCTTTAAATTATTCATCTGTTTATACGTTTTCTTCTTCACTTTATCGATCAACTATCCACATACATATTGTTCATATCTGAAAAATACACAATTTGTATGGATTAATAATTCTAAAGTGATATTCCAATTTTAGAAAAAACTTATCACAGAACAGTGATCTTTATATTTTAAAACATAATTTAAAAAATTTCTCTTTAATATGATTAAATTTGCACTGATATAAAATGGTTTCCTGAAATAATTGATATTATAATTCACAGATGAAGCTGAAAGCCGTGGTAGATAAATTTAATAATATTTTTCAGAGGCGCAATCATCAAACGCTTTTATAGTTCTGTAATATTTTAATATCGATTATTTATCAATTATGAAATAAAAGTTTCTACAATTTGTGATGAGATTAATAATATCCTTGGAAACATTAGTTATTCAAGATTAGAAAAGGGTCGTTTGTTTCCAACAGTTATAACAGAGTTGCTTGAAAGCGAGATCCACTAATGAAGAAAGTTTTGAGCAAAGTACATACAAGTTGAGATTTTCACTCGAGTTCTCCTATCACGTAACTCCTCGTACAAGATATCTATATAAATGCTGGAAACATTGATTTTCAACTGAAAGAAAATTCTCTTATTAGAACTTCAAAGAGGAAAGAATCCATTGGCATCTTTAGAAGTATCAGTATAAGCGAAGGGGGCCAGAATGCTTCATTCATGATTGTTTACTCCCGCGTTTGCAGCAAAGTTACGAAGCCCTTCCAGCCTTTGAGACCGGATATCACTGCTATATAAATAACTGCTTTTGAAATGGTTCTTATTTCCTTTCTAGACTCCAAGAGGAATAGTACGATCTACCAGTTGGTCTACACTGTATGCCATTTCCTTTATGAAAGAGGAAAACTGTACAAAGAAGGGCTCAGGAATACATTATTATATTTAAGTGAGATTAGGATAAATATTAAAAAGTATGCCTGTTTCTTTAGAAATTTAAGAGAGAATTTAAGTAAAAAATACAAATTAAGCTCACTAACAAAACATAAGCAGGAGGACATTGACTGACTTGGCTTATTTTTTCTTTTTTTTTTCCTGTTTTATTGAGTATTAATACAGTCTGCCACACTGAAGACCATTGGTACTAGGGCTATACTATTCATTCATACCATAAGTACAATATATAAGAAGAGACAGAAAAAAAAATGATATATATAAATAAAAAGATAAAGTAATATACAAGATAAGTAAAATAACAGATTAAAGTCAAACGATAACAAAATAAATAAAACATATTCACACCAATGTACAATATTCACATTAGCCCAGGGGACTCTGAAAGCTTTGTCCCCCAATTGTGGAAGCCAAAGCAGGACTCCAAGAGATCCAGTGCTTCTCTCCCAGCCGCGTCACTAGTATAGTAAGCCAGTGGAGGCTGATGGAGGAATAGAGCAACAGACGCTCAGAACATGAGTGAAGAATCTGGCCAGTGCCAGTACTCTAATATACAAAAGGTCGTGGGTCACTGCCGTTTTAACCTCAGAGGAGGATTGTAGGGATGACTGGAGCTAAATAGAGACTGTGCTACAGGATTAGGATTATGAGTGAGTTTCTGGTGAACTTTGCAAAAATTTGTCTGGGATTACGTCAAGTACAAATGGTCATTTTGTTGGGTTTTATTGGTTACATAAAAAGGAGCATCGACTATTATTCGAAGAACTTTAGACTGGAAGGATTGAATGCGTTTGATTTTAGAAAGTTTAACTGTCCACAGTCCGTAGGTCCAGAAAAGTTCCAGGATTGTCTTGTAGATTAATAGTTTGTTCTCAACTGAAAGTTGAGATTTTCGATTGAGTAGTCTATTTAGTTGGCCATTTCGTCGGTTAAGCTGTTGTCTTTCAAATCTGGTTTGTGAGTTCCATCTTAGACTTTTGTCTAGAAGGAAGTGACTTGGCGTTGAAGCTCTACGATGGTCTGGAGGATCTCAGAAAGACCGTCGAGTTTATACTGTCGATCCCGGACCTCACCATTTGAGGGAAGTTCAAAGACGACGGAGAAGAACAAAAACCAATCAAGAAGGAATTCATAACAGTGGTGTAACACTGAAGAACAAGCGACTGAACATCATCAGGCGAGATATCAATAAGAGCTTGTCATAGAAATATGGGGAAAGAATGATTGTAAAATAATAATGTAGACAACTAATGTTAAACAAAAAATATTATAAGTTATAAAAAAGAAATAAAATGTTTTAAATAATTCCACCATTGACAAATCGTATTACATAATTTCTACGTTCAAGCCATGATGTTATAGCCTGCTATCACAAACCCTTCCTTTACCCACTTTGCAATCTGTTTTAAATTATTCGATGCATCCTTTTCTGTATCCAGGATAAGCAAATCTTTATTATTTGGCTTTTCCAAGATTATACATTTTGCTTTTTGAATAATGTGCCTGGAAAAATGACTAGCATTTGCGAAACCCAATAACGAAATTTTAATCTCAATATAAAATATTTAGATAAGAAAATAGGGCTTATTTTATTTAAAATTATACTTCTTTATTTGCTTAAAAGGCAGAGATAGTTCTTGACGAGAGTTAAATAAATGAAATTAATATATTTTCAAAACGACTTATATTAAAGAAATGAGCCTCTAAATGTGTACATAAGATTTGTGTTTCAAAACCAATAATAAATTTTTAATACACAATTATGCTCATTGTCCTCATGGAAGCTTGGTGTACTTAAAAACTATAAAAATAGGGTATAATAGTAAATTTGAGTTTTGATAGAACAATGTGGTGGAAATGTAAGTAGGCATCAAACACAAATATATTTAAAATATCCTTCATATTTGATTGGTCTGGTCTTGACAGTTTTAAAAGTTTTCGGAAGAACCACCTCTGCAAGTAAAGTTAAATTAGAAAAGAAAAAGTTATTCCCTTGGGGTTCGACCTTATATTTTTACTTCGCAAAAGTTTATATTAAACTATACCTTATTAGATGGATTAATACTGAAAGATTTTAAACCTAAAGTTTCATTAACTTTGTTTGAGTGGCAAATCGTGGCCAATTAACGTAGCTTTCCCATCGTGCCTATTGGTTTACCTCATTAAATAATTTTCATGGTTTATGATTGGTTTCTTTGAGAATAAAATTAATGAATATTTTTTTAAAAATAAATTCGTACCTAAGAAAAAACGTTTATCTATCTTTACTAATGGTAAGGCCGATTATATATGCAGAATCAAAAAACATTGAAATATACCTTAAAAAAATTACGATAAAATGCAGTCTAATGTACAATCAAATAGTGAAAGGAGAAAGATAAAATATTGAGGCATATGAACACTTAAGCAATTTCAAACGATTGGGAGTAGTTAAGTGATAACAGGCGAGTGAGCTGGAGTGAGCAAAGAAGTTATGGAAAATGTATTTGTCACTACCCCGTTCATCTGAAACTTTTTCTTTTTTCTTTCTTGTTTTAGTCAATATATATATTTCTTTATCAATAATTTTTGTGATATTGCTATTATATACCGGTATTCAGAATATAATAGAATAGAAAATCATCTTTATTCTGGGACTAGGTCCCTTAAGAATGAAAGTATTGTTCATATAAATTAACAATAAATCTATTCATTATAATATTCAGAGACAAATCCATTAGTAACTTCTCACCAGCTGTAATTTTTTATTGGCTATCGAGGTGTTATTAATCTTTATTATTATTATTTTTCTAACTGATATTTTCATGGCTAGGTGCGGATTGTGTGTTGTGGAATCATAATTTGAATAAACGATATTGTAATAAAGAATATCATTTGGAGAAAAACAGTTATTTCTTTCTTATTCCCCTAATTATCATTAAAAATTAATGATTACAATATAAATGAATGATTTAATTATTTTCTTTTATCATATTTACTTTTTTATTATTTTAAAAATTATTTTGCTAATACTTATATTCTTCTCTACAGCAAACTCACTGATTGTTAATATTTCTGGCAGGTGTATGTAAAGTAATAAAAAAAAAATAATAACATTATATAAAAAAGTTTTTAGTAATGACCGTGTAATATTTTATTTTCCATAAACAAAACGGAACGGACCGTAACGAAGACACCACACTTCCTATTCCTAGAATATTTAATCTCTTATTATGGTTACAAATTGGTAATAAGAATAATTAATATTATAAAATAATATTAATAGTAAATTAGGCGTGATGCATAATATAGATTTTTAAAGAAATTTAAAAATTGTTGTCGAACAGTGGTTTCGTTCCGTTTATTTTATGCCGATAAAAAAACCACACAATCTGAACTACAGAATACATGTGACTTACAGTTATACGATTTGAGCAACGAATAGTAGAATTAACTGAACTGACGTATGATTTAAAATGGGGGTTGGTGCGCCGTCAGGAACAGGAGTAATCCCCTCGTAAAAAAATGTTGTTTTCTTATACTTATTCTTAGATAGGAATATCTGGTGATAGACTGGGTGACACTGATGTCAAAACAGCATGAACCATACTTCTAGAACCTAAACTGAACATGGTGATGTACGATTTCAATGCAGCTACTTTTGGTCTAGAGTTCTAAATATTAAGAAAATTCACGATAATACACGACCACTACCTCAGATGTTACTATAATTACTATACTCAGGGTATGTAATGACTATTGAGTGAACGGCTGGATCGATTTTTAAGCAATTGGACTAAAAGCACAGATCTCTGAATAAATAAAATATATTTAATCAACTTGCCTAAAATTGTGCAACGATTTTTTTTATTAAACTGCTGGATATTTAAGTTTGATAAACTAAGTTATTCTATGAGATGTCGTGAGTATTTTGAATGAAATTGGCATCAAACCACGAACAAACTATCGTATAAAAAGTATTACAATATGTCCGTTACAAGACATGGAACGACTTATGTCGTAAGTAACAATCAGATCGATTTGTATATTGAATGGTTCAAATGACTGATAATTCCTAAATGTTTTGTAACAATTTGAGCTCAGCATAATGAAAACAAATATTTCATTATATTTTAGTTATTCTCAAATTCGGGGTTTTATCTAAGGAAATCGGGAAATCCTGTCCATCCTAAAATTATTCCATATCTACTTAAACACAGTTACAGATTAATAAGTAAACTTACATCAACAAATATTTGAAGTTGGTTTAGTAGTTGGGTGTCTTTCACTACTAGTCTTGGCAAGATTTTGTACGATTTATCGATGCATGTGAATAACCGAAAGACTTGAGTGTCATTCGGGGTGTTGGTTCAACGAAATCAAGTTTAAATATTTGGATTAGTCAATTTCCCTATGTTCATAAAGATGTTTAAGTATGTAGGGAAGAAAATTCCCTTAGAATGAACAGAATTTCTCCATTTCTGACGTATGTTTTTTTTTTTAATTCAAATATTGTTTTTTATATTAATTTGCTGTTCCAAGTTAAATTTTCTGCAGTCTGGTGTTCCAGAATTCCTTATCGGACTGGGTCGCAGGTGTGAGTAAATAATTTAATCTCTCCTGAAGTTGAGGTCGTTGATGATTAGTTAGTTAAGAAAGGGAGCGAACGTGGCCCCGGTCCTGGGCTGCCAGGAGCGAACAAGAGAACAGAGGAACCGTGACGCGGCATACAGTTACAGTGACAAATGGCCCGATGAAAGATGAATGGGGTGCCCACTTCACGGCCTTCTAGATTTATTATCGGCTTAGCGTCTCACTCATTCATCGTTAGCTCTCTTTTTCTCTCTCGTCACTTGTTCGTTTTAGGGCTAATCATCATTTACAAAATGGACTTCTTTAAAACAAAATCTCTTTCTTTAATGTCATTACAAACTATCGTTTAAAGCAGTCTTTTTGCATTAACAATTCTTTTGGTTATCATGTACGTTCTTTTTCTTTATAGTAAAAATTATATATTTTTTGCTCTTCAAATCTTATTCCGCAGCTGTGATGAATTTGACAACAAGCAGGTGTGTTTTAATGAATTTGAAAAATGACATTACTGACATGTGGAAGAATAGTACCTAGCAACACCTCTTCCTGTTTTTTAGCTGTTTCTTAAATTTATGAATCTCTCCTCCATTTCCTTTTCAGTCACCTCCTGATGGACATGTCAATTTTGAAAAAAAAAATCGTTTTAAAGTCTATGGTTACATATATGTAATTTAATATGAAATCCCGCTACTTAGGACACCACTTGGATAAACGTCTTACTTGGAATCATCATTTATGACTGAAACGACACTGAACAACGTTTCCGACTGCTCCAACACTTATTATAAAAACGCTCTAAACTTTAAATTAATTACAAAAAACTCATATATATGACAATAGTAAGACCTATTTGGAATTACGGAATTGAGCTTTGGGGCTCTACCAAACCATCGAATTCTTGTAGTATCCAATTCTTAAAATCCGAAATCCGTCGTAAACTCCTTAATGGTCCATATCACAAATAAAATCATTCATAAAGGGCTTAATGTACCATATGTCGAAGATTTAGCCCAAGCCAGATATCTATCCTTTTTGAAAATCTGTAAGGAGCTGTTGTCATTAGCCTTAAAATGTATCTATTGTCTACAAAAATTTAAATTAATTAGTTTTCGGTTGCTCTCCATTACCTTTAAGAGTTTATCTGTTGGATATTAACTCTTCAAAATATTTTTTTATGTTTATTGTTCATTATTGTTACTACTTTTATTTCTAGAAATTTGTTTTCAACTTGCAAAAATATTTCTCCCATTTTATTTTTTAGTAAATTGTCAAATCCTGTCGCTGTACTTATCCGTTTAGCATCACAGCCGACAACAAAAAAATATTAAATTATTTTAATTATTCAGAATGAATTAATACTTTAGGAAAAAAATCAGCATTTAAGACCTGCCGGACTATTTGAATGAGGATGTGAACTAACTGATAATAAATAGCACTTAATTTTTATCGCTGTAAGGAGTTTAGTCAAAATCGTCACAACTATATCTGGAAGTCAATTTTAGTGAAAAAGTCTGTAATATTCTAGGCATATATTTACCTTAAATAATTAATTTCATTTTTCTACAAAGTTTCGTTTTTAGGTACAGTTTCGTTTCAATGATATTATTTATTGAATGTCTTCATATCATATAAGGACCTCTGTAATTTTCAGAACGCGAAGAAAAAGTCAACTTTTCTTTTTTTGTTCTACTCTGATGATTTTATTTAAGAATTTTCAAGTTGAATCATGAAATGAAATCTTTAGAATCTGTTAAAGTTGAAGCTATGTTAAAAATAAATTTGTCTCGGCTTTTATTACAGATATCCGTTTTTTATATTAAGCCACTCGATTGTATGCTATACGGTTTTTACACGTATACAAACCGTTTTGTGAGACTTGGTTATTTGAATCCAGTTCCAATGAAAACTGGTGATGAAAATTTCATGTTTATGAACTATTTTCCTCTCTTCTGATTGGAAAGTTATATTTTTCAAACCTGTTTCATTCTTTGTGAGTTAAATATATATTTTAAATTCCAATAGACGCATCGTTGTACACCGTCCATTGGTATTTCACTACTGAATCCAGAATAGAGCTTTCAGCTCATGGAGTGAGTTTATTATTGTCATGAATTATGAGTTCGGATAAGATTTATTATAACATTTATTAATAAATAAATTTAATAATAATAATTATTATAATAAAATATGATATAATATTAATTTCTTTACTGAAAGCTTCGTTTATAAGCTCACATCTTCCCATCTTGGGCTATTTCTTTTAAATTTTCTGCACTGTGGAGACTTGGCACATAAAAGTTCCGATATCTTACACATATGTACATTTATTTTCTTTGACAAGAATATATTTGAACCATTCTTTGTGCAAATCACTGTAGGGAAGTTAGTAATGGGAAGAAAATAACCCTATGTCAATTTTTATCAAATTCTATGCTAAAGTTTCATAACAGAATCGTTTAATTTGCCATGAAGTTAGAAAAATGTTGAAGTGTGTGAAAATGATCTAGTAACCAATTTCATTAAACTTCAGATAGCAATCCAAATTAATAAAATTGTTAGAAATATAATAACTGTGAAATCTAATGTGAAATAAACGTTTGAAATAGGAAATTAACAACGTATATTAGGATTAGACTAACTAATAATATTATAAGGTAGAGACTAAAAAGGCGCTGGATGAAAGACCTTCTTACATAGCAAACCATGTTATTTAAACAAAGCCAAGTTATTGCTAAGTGTTTTCCTTTCGCCATGCCTAACAGATCAGCTTCATTACTTTTATCAGATTAATGATTTTTAATAAGAATATTTATTTTAGTATTCAAATAAAGTTATAATCTTAGTGTAGTTTATGGCTAATTAGGAGTTTTCATTACTCGCACTTAAATAAGAAAATAACGAAACTCTACACCATGACCCTAATATCCCATTTGTCCTCGAACTTATCCCTGAAAATTTTTCCAAATTCCATCAGAACCTTATAAATCATCCGAATCCCCTACCACAATCCCTATCTAGTTTCACTCATCCCTACAATCCTCCTCGAAGGTAGAAGCGGCAGTGGCCCACAGATCTATTGTAGTATATATGTTGGAGTTCTGGCATTGGCCAGATTCTTCACTCAAGACATGAGTGTATGTGGCTAAAGCGCTCTCGCTCAAGCTCCACTGGCTTTAGCAGCAGTGACGCGGTTGAGAGAATAGCGCAGGGATCTCTTGAAATCCTCTTTTTCCTTCTATAGTTGGAGGGAGAAGCCTGGCTTGGGGTTCTCTGCCTGATTGTATATATTGTATATAGGTATGACTGTGTTTTTATGTTTTAATTTACTTATCTTTAGGTTATTTTATTTTTTATTATACCTGAGCACTAGAATCCAACCAATCTATATGTATACTCCATTACGTAGAATACTCTTCATTTCATCTTGAACAAGAGATTCTTTCTGCTTTTGGAATTCTTTTCATATCTTTCGCATCAAACCCTCTTCCTTACTTCTATTTTAGCATAAACTATAGTTCCATCAAATTATATCCTAATCCCTTCACCAAATGTAAATATAAACTATTTTATTATTTAGGATAATACTTCTAGACATTTCCAGAGTAAATATTATTTTTCATTTTCTTTTCAATTCAATGCATTTATGTTTAACTGCATTTTTTATATCAAAACTCCACATTTAGAATAACCCACGATATTCTTTTATTTTGGGCATATAAAATCGAAAATATATTTGCGAATGTGTAAGCGAAAACCCCAGATATGATTTAATAAAAATTCAAGTAATTTATGTACAATCCCTGAAAATTTCATAAAAATAGTATTGGCAGACGTAGATGTAGTTTGTTTAGATTACAGAAATGATAGTATAAATTATAGTAGATTATAATAGGGAGTATAAATAGTTTTTGATTATTATTTTACTTTTGTTAATTTCATATTTTCTTTATATATAGTATGAATGTGTTATATCGTATATCACTATAATTATTGTCCACGTGACAGATTATTATATTTCTAAATAAATAAATTTTAAAAAAAATGAAATGAAATTCACCCGGAATATTTGACTTATGTGCTACTCTAAATACCCTTTGGTCTACATAACTTTGGTATTATACACGTTGGAGTGGAGGTCATGCCAAATATACCAATATTTTTGTAAGCTACATTTTTTCTCGTTCTTTTATCACATTAATAACACCCTAATACCAAGAATTTCCGTTAATTAAAAAGTTTGAGGTTACGATGAAATTAGTTTTAGGCTCTTCACGAAGATTTAGGCTGATGTTAAAAATTAGATAAAAAAAAAGGGGGCTGTACCACGGACTAATACCCAAAAATATGTATGTGCACATTAAAAAGTCAAATAGGAAAACCGGTCAACGCAACCAGCTGTCCTCTTCGTTAATTTTTGAACGGAAGGAAGAGCACTAGCAGTCCGACCAACATCAACTACCCGCTTTACTATTTGATGAAAGGGAGAGGATGTTGAGTTTAGTGTTGGCAGTCCTGGGCCCTGCCTGCTGTATTGCCACTGCACTATTGATAGCTAGCCATTCTACAAACAGTTAATATGTTCAATTGTCAACACCCCGGATCGATCACCGAGTGTACGTTGCGGTACTTCAATTGTTCTCTAAACAAATAAAACAACTGTTTGCAATGAGATATTGTAAAGGTGCGATTAGACATAATATATTTATAGGCATTATAAGAGAAGATTCGACATATTAGTCTATTCTTCTTGGAGGAGTCGAAGATCGATTTTTTCAATATAAGAAACAATTGAATACTCCAATGAATATCGAGTAAATATATTCCATTTAAAATCTTGTATTCATTTAAAAAGAATTAAAAATTATTCCTTTTGGACATCATCGAACTATCGATTCTGTCTTTTCTGTAATCTAAACAAACTACATCTACGTCTGCCAATACGATTTTTATAAAATTTTCAGGGATTGTGCATAAATTACTTAAACTTTTATTAAATCATATCTGGGCTTTTCGCTTACACATTCGCAAATATATTTTCGATTTTATATGATCAAAATAAAAGGGATATTCTAAATATGGAGTTTTGATATAAAAAATGCAGTTAAAAATAAATGCATTGAATTGAAAATGAAAAAAAATATTTATTCTGGAAATTTCTGGAAGTATTATCCTAAATAATAAAATAGTGTATATTTACATTTGATCAAAGGATTAGGATATAATTTGGTGTAACTATAGTTTATACTAGAATAGAAATAAGGAAGACGGTTTGTGGCTTAAGATACGAAAAGAATTCCAAAAGAAGAAAGAATTACTTGTTCAAGATGAAAAGTGAGTATTCTATGTAATGGAGCATAAAAATCGATTTGTTGGATTCTGGTGTTCAGAGACTGGATGAAGTAATATTGAGGAAGAAGTTCCGAGATAGAGAAATGTACATTGTATTTTAGAATTTGGACAAGTAAAGAGCTTCTTCTTAATTTATTTATTATTATTCTAAAGATTTAAATAGATTTGAAAGAATAGAAATGGTTATAGAATCTGAAAAATGGATAAAGCAGTGGGTAAACATTTTCATTTTTCTTTTAATTAAGATTTCTTCAAGAAATATTCTCGGACGTATGGATTAGATTAGGAATAATCTACGAGATCTAAATAACATCATCTAATAAAAAGAAAAAGTACTGTATTTTGGGAGGAAACAAAAAAAATTGGGTTGAATAAATAATGAAGTCCAGCGATAGAACTGGTCTGGTTGATAAGGATGGGTTGACAGTTAACTATCAATAAATTAAGGGAGTATAAAAATCTTCTCTTGAGGCAATCGGAAAAAATGGGGCAGGCCTTAGGTTTAATCAAAAATGAATTAAGCATTTTTTTTTTAAGCGTTTTTTAATTTTGGTATTTGTGTTTCATATATAGATCCATCAATATCTTCAAATTTTAGATACTGTAATTTCCTAGGTTTTTTCCCATTACCCAAACAAGTCAGCTTGCCCTATACCTGCCCTTAATCTTGTTTTTCCAGTTCTAAGTGAAACTGGAAAAGTTTCGGGTCGAAACGTCGGCTTTCAATAAAATAGTTTTACCACTATTTAGCCTATTTATGACCGCCACCCCGGACCATCTTCTTCCTTTATAATGCAACGGTCAACTTTTAAATATTCAATCATATTATTTTTTTTACATAAATATGTATTGTTTCTTTTTTTCTTTCCATATATACCCAAGAGACTTACCTATACTGGCCTACTTTGCAGAAGTTTTTCAGTTACCGTCGTGAAATTTAATAGCAAATGATTAGTGATAATATATTATTTTCAAGCTGACTTCTAGGCAGACTGAGCTGGTAACAAAGCAAATTGCTACTTGTGATAAAACGTTATTGGCCGAGATGCGATATAAGAGCTAAGAAGCTCCACTTTATCGGCGGCTATCACGCGATTCTTTATCGCCAAAGTCTTCCTGGATTATCGCCAGTGCTTAGGGATTTTTATCCTCTCATATTTTTCTAGAAGTTAAATTTGAAGAGCGCGGATATATGATTTTATATATCATCCTTTAAACACGAAAAATTCAAAAGAAGTATCTAACTTAACAGAAAATGTTGGAGTGGCCAATATAATGGAATAAAAATAGAAAGGATGAATTATTTTCAATTTCGAAATTATTCATAATTGCTATATAGCATATGTGATCAAGATCTTACACATGATATGAAACTAATATATATTTTGAGAATACTGATAATTCTAAAATATAATTAAATATTTTTGTCAGAATTTTGAGCTTCAGTTTCTGACGAAAAATAAAATACAAAAAAATTAGTTCGTAAAATTGTTAAAATTGTTAGTTTTTTTTTATTAACTCGATGAGGGTTAAATATAAAATTATGTATTTAGTATTAGTTTTAATAATAAATATTAGTTCAAAATAAGTCTTGGTTTTAAGTATTCATTTTATATCGGAATAGAATAACCAACAGCTGATTTGGAGGAAAAATAAAAGACAGTTTGGAGAGAGATGGTGGAACCTCGCGAGTGTTGAGAAACAATAAGAATTTTTGTGGGTGAAATAATTTAGTTTTATGGTGAACACCGGATTTTTCTTTGTCTCTCCAACAACCTGTGATTATCAGCGACGAGTGCCGCTTGATTTTACAAGTTGGTTAATGAACATTTTCACAGCTTAAAAAAGTGGACTGGGAAGACACTGACGACGCTAGCTGGAAAAAGTTCCCGCTTCTTTAGATAACCCAATGTGCCAATTGGACAGAGTTCAACCAGTGGGATATTGTATATATGTACATATAAGTTTTTTTCTATCCATTTTTTCTCCAAAAATGTAATTGGTTTACTGTATAGTCAAAGTTAATGTTTAGTTCTATAATAATTTTATATTCTTTTTTTTATAATTAAAGTTAATTGTATTTTCTTTGTTTTCTTATAAATCTAATTTCTTTTTCATAATTTTCATTTCCTTTTACAGTTATTTAAATCAATAGAAATAAGAAAATTCATCATTAGTATTAATAATAGCCAGTTTTATTTTCTTCAATTTGTTTTCACGTTTTATGTATATATTATATCCTTTTTTTAAAGGTTTGATAAGGAATTGTAAAACCTATTCGAGGGATTAGGTAAAATTAATATTAACCGAGTAAGAAGGTTCGATAGGTTTTGAGGTTAATTAACATATGTTTTTAATACCATATGTTCTGAGTTCGTAGCTCACGCTGCGTCCAAATCTTTTTTTTTTTTTTAATTTATTTATTTTATGGTTTTCGCTATTTTTCAAATTCAACCAATTAAATAGCATGGTGCCTGTTAGATATTTAGTAATATTAATTGACTCTTGATTATTATTCTTTCTTTTTTTTTTTTTGCGAATCCTACCGTCTCCACTGAGCATCCGGCAAGTTTGTTGCGGAAGCAATTTTTTTTTCTAAACGAAAGACCGTAACAAGTTGTTTTGAAACATACAAGAGATCACACTGATTCATTTGAACTATTTAATATAAAATTCGGTCGAGCCATTCGCTTATTAAGTCGTTAATTACCTTTTAGTGAATTGATTAGAATACATTTTGTAAGAAATTGTTCGTATATAGAATCAATATTGTTTCAAAAAACTCATATGATCTCACATAATAATGTGAGCCATGAAACATTCAAACAATTTTATGAAACAATCCAAACACACAACCCTTAGTCTGGCCTTTATAGTCGGTAACAACTAAGATTTCAAATAAGCTAGGTTCCTTGTCATCGTTCATACTACTAGAAGCAACCTAAAACTTCAGAATACTTTTGTAAAACTACAGCAGTTAACGAACTCATATAGAACCTTTAAAAGGAATTCACTATAAGAATATACAAACTCATAGCCCTGAAACCATTGCCATTCTTATCAAGGTGCTCATATCAGAAGAAGGATCGAATGCAATTATTTAAATTATATGTTTTTTCTAATTAAAATGAACATCCTCCGCCATTCTAAAGCTGTAGATTTTAAAAATTACATTTTTTTATTTATTTATTTATATGATATTTACAACTGTATACAAAAAATACATCTGGTAAATTCGCACATGGATATAATGACATGAAACACATGTTGAGAAACTACCCGTTGGTAGCATTCTAATAATATGTCTTTATTAGGAGATCCCGTGGCCATCTTCTTTTCAGACGCCTCGGAGGGTTATCAGGAATTAAATAGGAAGCAAGGTTAGAAACAAGAGGGTTGGGACGGTTATGAAGTTTATTATGGAAGGATAGGTATCTGGATTGGGCCAAATCGGGAACATATGGAACATTAAGGTCATTATGAATGATTTTATTTGTAACAAAGTAAGGAGCAGTGAGGATTTTACTAATAATTTTGGATTGTAAGGATTAGATTGTAAGGTTTGGTGGATCCCCATAGCTCAACTCCGTAAGTTCAAATAGGCCTTATTATAGTCATGTAAATGAGTCTTTTATAATTAATTGGAAGGTTAGAGCGTTTGTCTAATAAGTATTGTAGTAGTCGGAAACGTCTGGTATGAGGATTCCAAGTTAGACGTTTGTCCAGATGGAGTCCTAGGTAACAAAAAATTACATTTGATTTTTTAAAATATCGTTTCCGAAAAACTATATTGTTTTATGTCAAAAATTCTCCAGATCTTAATATTTGTTTTCATATTTGGAACTTTATATATAGTTTTAAGGAAATTTTGCAAAATAACCATTGTTTCAATTCTCTACTAACTGATCTTATATTTTTGTAATTATTGGCTTTAGAATGGTTCTCAAGATTCAGTTTCCTTAAAATGGCATTCATATTCAAACCCTTCCTTCTATGAATACTCGTTTTAGGCTTCTGGACGACCACAATAATCATGTCCGAAACCTACCTAAGAAGAAATAAAAGAAGTAGGATGAGAGGTCTTCATGTCTAAACATAGACATTGAAATAAAGGATGAAATCCAGCTGGTATATGCCTAAAAATCCTCCCTTCATGCCTATCATGCCAGATTATTTAATTTTTAGCAGGAAATTTCACTGTTACCCTCTGCTTACGAATGATATGAATAAAAAATGAACCAAAAAAAAAACTTCATGATTGTAAGTTAATGCCGGAAAATGCTGAATCTCTGAGTGGATAGTCCCTGATGTCACATTTGAATATTTGACTAGAAGAGTGACGCAGTAGGGTCTGACCACACACATTACATCTCTGCGAATCCTCTCTCTCTCTCTCTCTCTCTCTACATACTCATAGAACATGAATCTTAAATTTTTCCAGTTATATCCAACTTCCCTTTAGTGTAAAATAACATGAAATAACTGTATATCTTAGATCCATGGGAGTAATATATCTAAAAATCTGGTGCAGTGAATCGCACGAATTTCACTAACCACTTTACTTTCAGAAATTAATGTTCAAAAAGTTAATGAAGATTTTTTTAATGTTCCCTTTTTTTTATACTTCCTCATTTACATTTGTGACATGTTTCAAGGCCTTGAAATTCTCTTATTTTTGCTAATTTTTATTTAAAGATAGTCTTTATCGTCATCATCATTTCGTTAATGTCAATGATTTCTTATTTAATAGGTAATGGGGCCAACCACTTTTGATAATAACGCACCTTGTTAGATTTATGGGTGAAAACATTATCGGTATTTATGTTTGCTTATTTGTTTTAGGTGACGTATTTATAATAATATAAAATAAAACTGTTTTTTTTCTGTTTTTTTTTAAATCAGATTATGGACTGTATGTAACAAGCATGATTAAATAAAATGGGTTACTTGCAGAAACGTAGCTAATGTATATGTAAAAGTGGAATAAATGTGATGAAGATATATAAAAAAACAGCATTATTTTATATTATTATCGGTATCTTTTACTTAGAAAGATCAAAAAACAAAATTATTTATTTATTTAATTTTTGTTAGGTATGACTGTGTTTTTATGTTTTCAATTTACTTTTCTTCTTATTTCATTTTTTTTATTGTACATAGTTCTTTTTTATTATTATTTAGTTATTATTTTACATTTGTTAATTTTGCAATTTCTGTATATATGGTAGGAATGTGTTCATTTATCACTATAATTATTGTCCGCGAGACAGAATATTATATATCTAAATAAATAAATAAAGAATTATATAAATAATAATAATAATAATTTTTATTGCCTCTACCTTGCAGAGTCATTTACAACACCTTCTAATTAAATTCAATTATAGAGTTTTACAGCTTTTAGGAATTCTAATGTTTTTTTTAAAGTCTTTTCGTTGTCTTTTAGGTTTTCTAATAGGTTTGGTGCAATATCCAATTTTTCTCTCATATTTGTTTGTGTAGGACAGTCTTGAATAATGTGTCTTACAGTTCTTTGGACATTGCAGAGGTCGGAGGACCAAATCCTTTTAAGAGATAGGCGTGCGAGAACTCACAATGTCTTCCTTTCTAGAAGATCGAGGAGAGGTTTCCCATTTTTAACAGTGGAGTTTTATTTCTCTCAATTTAGAATCCTTTTGCTTCCACTTATTTTTCAAAATTGTCCACACACCCATCTTAATCTTGCTCATGTAGTCTTCTAAAGGTAATTTATTAATTAGTTCCACCGGAGTTGTGTTCTCCTCTCTTGCTGTTGGCTGCTAGGTCAGCCTGCTCATTTTCAGTTACTCCGCAATGCGAAGGGACCCATATGAATCTTATTATATTTATCTTACTGCTTTAGCAGCCATCAAAAGTTTTTTAATTCTCTCACTAAAATAGTTGTTGGCCTGGTATTTTCAATGGCTTGTATTGAACTCATCGAATCCGTCACCACGGCCCGATTGGTAGTTTCGGTTGACTCTATGTACCTAAGAACTTCTCTTATCGCTATAATTTCACCGCAATACACTTAGCACCTCCGGGAGTTTAAACAGTTTTCGAGTGCGAAAATGTATAACCGAGCATTCTACTTCGCTATCTACTTTTGAAGCATCTGTGTATAACATGTTTCACTCCATGTATTTATCCAAGATTTCTCAAACAATATTAATATCTATTGTAAATTCTCAGAATACCAAATGCTGTTGGCGTAGGACGAAGCTGAGAACCTGCGGTCTGCTTTAGTTTTTATATGATATTTATTAATCTAGTGCTATTATAAAATATCACTGATACTCATAACATATTTTATGATATTTATTAATAAAAATACATCGAGTAAATTTGATCTCCCTGATTGAGCACTGGTGTAATAAATGGCGTATTATAGTAAATGAATCCAAATGCCAACACATTATCTTAACAATCCGACGCAATTCATGTCCACCAGTACAATTTAATTCCATCCAGCTTCCTTTCTCAGACACAGTCCAGTATCTTGGCTTCCTCTTAGACAAACAAGATTGAAAATAAAATACTTATCTACAAGACAATCCTGAAACCTACTTGGACTTACGGACTTCAACTGTGGGGAACAGCAAAATTTTCTTACATCAAACGCATCCAATCCTTCCTGTCCAAAGTTCTTCGAACACTAGTCGATGCTCCTTTCTATGTAACCAACAAAACCTTACACCATGACCATAATATCTCATTTGTCCTAGACCTTATCCCAGCAAAATTCTCCAAATTTCACCCGAACCTTGCCTATCATCCGAATCCCTTTGTACAATCTCTATTCAGCACCACCCGTCTCTATAATACATCATACCAACCATCTCCAAGAAGGTTAAAACGGCAGTTGCCCCGCGACCTTTTATAATTTGTAAATATGGGAGTTCTGACAATAGCCAGATTCTCCACTCGCGACATGAGTGTATGTGGCTAAATCACTCTCGCTCAATCTCCACTGGGTTTAGCCAATTTGGAAAATTGCAGAGATCTCCTGGAGTCATTCTTTTGCCTCCACGGTTGGAGGGACAAGTTTGGCTCGAAGTTCTCTCGCCTGATTGTAAGTAGTGTATATATGTATGTTTGTGTTCTTTTTTATTTATTTATTTTTAGGTTATTTTATCCTTATTTATTGTATATATATTATTATTATTGCGCATAGAGTGTGAATGTGATTCTGAACACTATTATAAATGTCCTTTGAGACAGATTGTAATAATTCAATAAACAATAAAAAAAAATTTTAAAAAGTAGATTTGTAAAAATAATGATGATATTAAAACACTTGTTGAGAAATTACCCACAGGTAGCACTCTAATAATATGTTTATTACATATATTATACATTGCCCACCTCTTTAATTTTTTTTTTACTTCTATGGCGTTCTCTTAAGCACACACCGTATTTTTTTTATATATATATATTAAATTATGCATCATTCACTTATATATATATATATATATATATATATATATATAGTTTTATTTTTAGCTTTACATTTGAATATACAAAATGAAGACATAGTATATTAATATGTATTTATGATCCCTACAGTTAAACATTTGACAAATGGTTACAGCGCGGACAGTCATATCAAAAGCTCGTGAAGGACCATTAATCTACACTTTACACAGGCAGTTGAAGCCCAGACTCATTTCTAAATGTAAATTGTTCTGTTACCGGCCGCTAAACTTTTTTCTTTAAACAGTCCATCCTAAATCAGTTTTGTTTAATTATTCTCTCCGCCTAATAGAACTTAATCATTCGTTTCTCTTAATGATCTTTCCAGGCCAAATCATCCAGGGGACGACACAACCTCCCTCAGATCTTAATGAATGTTTGTAACTATTACGTAATTACTGAAATAAGAAAAAGTACCAAACTTTTTCTAATTCTAAGTATTTTCAAAATTATAAACAATTAAACTTTTTTATATTTGAAATTAGGTAAGCATTTTTTTTCTCGAAATCGGCATGTACGCAAACAGATATATATATTGTATTTAGGGAGTGATTTGAGCAATTTCCACTTGAAGTCATAACTGGTTAATGTAATTTTACTGTACTAGTTTTAAATCGTAATATAACTCTTCAAATTCAAATGCTAATATATTATTTATTTAAAAGGGAATTTTATACTGTTTTCATTAATATAGGGTTGTATTGTAGAATCTGGGAAGAAATTTTAGCTAAAAATATTTTTCGATAACTATATCACACACAAAAAAATTAAGAATTATTTTATACACAAAAAAAATTGTATTGCTCAAACGTATGGTATTAGGAGATTTTACATTAAATTTATGACTAATGAATAAATATTGCTTTTACATAGGAAAGACCAAACAGGTACATGATAGTTTCGAGCTCAAATTGTCTTCTTAAAATTAAATATAAAAAATTAAAATGTCCATAATTCGGAAACAAACCATTAGAATTGGGTACATTTTTATGAAAAATTTCTTATTTCTGTATTTACATAATATTTACAAATTTTCATTTAGACCTGAGTGAGATGGGTGTCAATTGTTTACTGGATTATTTGGTATGAAATGACCCGTAAGTATTCACTAGAATATATGTAGATGCAATTCTAAACGAGATGAAAAAAAAAAAAGATTGCTGACATCATATATAACTTTAGCTTGTTGTTGTTTGTTGGGGTTTTTAGGCATAAAATATAGAGGTAATCAACGCTTGCATTTAATTTTGTTTATCGCTAAACTAGATTTAAATTCCCATTTTTAAATTTTATTTAACAAATTGTTTCATTTACAAAAAATGAGTACTGATTTTACTGTGTCTCACAACAATTTCAAGGATCTTTGATAATTGGGTTATGAGTTCGGAATTAGTTAATTATGAGATATAAAAAGAACATTCTTGAAAAATGTGTCTAACCTTAAGTGCACTATTAAATTATTGCTAGTGAGACGTTGGTCTATGGGTTAGATTGGTATGGTATAGACTGTTAAGACATGCAGTCTGGTTAAGACATGCTCTTCTCTGCGGATAAGACGATTTGATGTTGATCACGGAGTTTGCTAAACGGGCGCCAACTACAAAATATTTCTTTTTTGACGAGAATCCTTTTATGATAATAACGTTAGGTTAAATAAATTGTAAAAATACAGCCATACCGGCTTGTGTTTATACAATATAGGTAAAGAAAAAACTCACCCGTCAATGGATATATGGTTAAGTTATGAAGGTTAAGGATGTCATTATCTGCATTTCAGAGACACAAGGTTGTTTGCTTGAATTTTTCCAAATACATTCTACCATCTAATTTCTATGTTTTCTGAGTTTTTGACGCATCTATGTTCATACATAAACTTATTATATATATTTTTTTTGCTACATTTATGAAATATTATTGCCTGGATTCTAGATCCTTTACATTTATTTTCCTGATAATTGTTCAAAGAAAATATTTGGGTACAACTTCTTTGATAAACTAAAACAATTCAGCTCGTGGAACATTAGCATAACAAATTCAATCCACTCAAATATTGCTAAACAAGAAAATGTTTGCCATTTTTTTCAGACAATAATCCCTGTTTAAGTACAGCGGAAACTGTAATATATGTGACTTTTTCCTCTCTCTTTCACGCGTTTCTGATACCAGGATTAGAATAGCTGTAATTTTTTTAATAGCTGACCAAACTCATTTTTCTTTAATTCTGTAGGCAATTTCATTATCTTTAAAAAAAAACGTACTGAAAATGTGTTTTCTGGGTTCTGGAACATAAAGATCCGTAGAAAACCGCACATTGGAAATTTTATCCCATCGTAATACTTTGCTTACTTGGTAAAAGTAGGAAAGTAATAAATTAAAAACATTTGTAAAAAATAGAATACGCTGTATCGTCGCTAATATTGGTTCGATTTTGATGATTTTTTTTTAGAGGTTATTTAATTACCTTTCAAAAGTGTTTATATAAATTTTACCATAGGATATATACTTACCGAGTTAGGCCCCAAAACATTTTTATTTTTTTATAACCTTTTTTCCTGAATTTTCTCGAGAATTTAGTCATGTGCGAAAATCGAAATAACGTTAATTAAAAATTGTGGGAAAGTTTCATTAAAATCGTTAGAGTCGCTACATGTTTATTAAAAAAAAATTTAAAAATAGGTTTTTCACTTATTACTCAGCCGCTATTGCGCAGAGAGCTACTATTTTGTATCACAGGCATCAGTAGTCATAACCATACGAAAGAAAAAAAGAAACAACAAAATCTGTCTACTAGTTCCCGAGATAATCTTGGAACAGACAGATTAATGTCTGAAAATGTGTTTATAGATGGCTTTGAAACGTATAGATACGTCAAAAACCTCACTTCGGAAATTTGATATGATCGCAACGGTTTCCTTACCTAGTATAGGTGGGTAAATAAAGAAGCATACTTTACATCTAAATATTTGAAAAATGATATTCAGTTCACAAAAATCTTTCTCTATCTCACATTTTGTGGAATCAGACTAAATATTAATCTCTTATGAACGATGAAGAAATCGCCTATATATTTCTGAAAGAGGAGACCTTCGTTGGTCTAGCCAGATAAATTTAATTGAGCCAGGTATCCAGTATTTAATTTCACGGCATCAGTTTCAGGAATCTCATTAAGAATGTTATTAATTAAATTCCATTTCATTAATTTTTTTTAATGCTTCAACTACTGTAAGCTGCTCAATAAACATTTTTTTTCTAACTTAGTGAGAGTCTGGTATAAATTTTACGAAATTTAAGTAATTACACAGACAAAAGATGAAAAATCTTCTTCAATTATGTTACCTTATTTCTGAGCAGTTTGGTGTAAGATTCCAAAAATAATAATAATAAAAAGTCTTATTACTCATTAGTTTCTCACACTTTAATATTAAGAAGAATTTTATTATTCAAAATGTGAAATGAAACATTTTAATCATTGGAATGATATTAGATTGGTAATAAATTATAAAGTTCTAAGATTGGAAATAAATTTAAATGCTATGTGGCTATCAATATAACCAAATATTATTTAATATTTCTGACGAAAGTCTTAACATAACATAATAATGATAAGGTATTAGGTTAAAATTTGAAAATCCAACCACACAGTCTCATTAAAATGCGGGCAAAAATCAAACTAATCCGTAAACCTTTCGGCAGCATCTTCAAGCCGGATCATTTTGTTTTTTAACGTGGTTGAATTTTTCCAGTCACAACTAATTTCTAATTGGGAAAATAGTTTGAGTCGTTTATTGAGGGTCTTCCATTTCATTTTGACATGCGGTGTCCGTCTCATTGTTAACTTCATAAAATTATTTCAACAGAAAACTCGAACAAATCCGGTCAAATCACATTGCATCATCTTTACTCCTGCAAATAAAACTTGCTCTCCAATTTTCTTTGAGAATGTACAGATTACATATGAACAATGAATTTTAATATATATCTAATTTTTTTTTTAAATATCAGTAAATTTTATAAAACCACAGCACATTTCCTTAGTTCACTGTAGTATTGAAAAATTGCAATGCTTTCATGCTTATTGCTTTAAGGCATTAAGATGAATTATGTTTGGCTTGTTCTGTCTACAGCAGGATACAAATCATGTCAAGTTTGGCAACAGGCCAGTCTGTTAGAGGTCAATGGGGTGAACCGGGTAGTTTATTGCTCTATAAATGTAAATGTCACCACTTATATTAAAGGGCCGTTTTTACTTTTAGAATAATAATAGTATCACAATTACTTTAAACAAATAATTATACAGAGAACATATATGAATAATTACTGTAAATGTTATATCCAGTGGGGTAAATAACACTTCCGCAATGCGGGCTACCAGGAGAATTAAGAAAGGTAAGATTTAAATTATGAAAAAGGTACTCATTTCGACTGAGCTTAACCAGTTAAAATACTATCGTATTAGTCATACAATTAGTAATAAATACACGACAAATTATTCTAGGAATATTGAGTATCAAGGCAGGGCAAACTGAGAAAACTCTTGACAAACTTGTTAAAGAATTTTTCCAGTAAAATAAAAATCATAAGCATATTTACGGATTGGTTATAGAACTGCAAGCCGAAGGCCAATAAGTATTATTAATAATATACTAAAACTTTTCAATCGATACACTGCAACAATTTTAAATAACACAGAAATTTTACAAAAATTATTTACAATAAATATGTCTTGCCTATTGAACCACGAAATGCAAATGTACTATACACAACCCAATAATATATAAATGCAAAATATCACATGAATTGAACCTGTATATTTAATGTAAACATATAATACCATAAAAATATAAACTTATAATATATATATATATATATATATATATATATATATATATATATATATATATATATATATATATATATATACACAATAAATATAATAACTGATAATTGAAATCCTAACATATGGTGAAAATGTGATACGATGTGATTTAATAGAATTCTCTAGTTTTATGTTCAAATAATTTTATTAAGTACTTTTTAAGTTTGAATCATATGATGGATTTTTATCTTTTATTAAGATTTTTGCGTCATCTAAATCCGTTCGAGTTAGAATGTTAGTAATAGCAGGTAATATCGTTTGCGTTTGTTTTGTTTGGTTGTGGGTCACTCAATATTAGGAGAACTCCAGCTAAGATAAGCCAAATAGAATTGTTCGCCTACATTTTAAATATATAAGGATCTGTGTTTGATTTTTTTTTTAAATTATAACCTAATATATATATTTCTGTCTCTTATTCGAGTTTTTTATTGATAGTAAGTAGGCTGAAAAACTCTTCGCTTACCACCATTCTTCTGTACTTAAACCATTTAGTAACTTCACAAACACAGGTTACCGAAAAGAAAAGCTCCTGGTTATGACTTAATAATCGAGGTAGCACTCAAACAAATTCCCAAGAAAGCTCTAGTATTTCTGACCACAATTTACAAATAATATACTAGACTTCAAAATTCCTATTACAATGGAAATATTCATTCATTAAAATGATTCACGAACCAGGCAAAAACATCTGCGGTCCTTCATCCATCAGAGCCATTAGCCTTGTTTCTAAATGCTCTAAAGTTTTTGATAAATTAATATATAGAAGACTTTGAATTGAGATATTGACTGACCGACAGATAATACGTGACTACCAGTTGGGCTTTCGCACATTCCATTCGATGACACATCAATTACAGAGTTACACAGAGTTACCGACCGTATTTCTGGAGCTTAAGAAGAAAAACTATACGCAACTGGTATATTTGTTGATGTCGCTCAGGGATTTGATAGAGTCTGGCACGAGAGTCTTCTTAAATGTTTTCAATTCGTCCAATCGTGGCAAGACAATTATGGTCCCTCTATTTTACATTTTATACACTTAAGATACACCTATTAACGATGAAAGATTGACTGCTACTTATGCTGATGACACAACAATTCTCACAAATCATCAAGACTCTACAAATCTACACACTAACTCTAACATGTTACTCACATAAATTACAAGATTGGTTCAAGTTATGGAAAATTTTACGTAATCATGACAAATTCATACATATAACATTTAATAATAATAATAATAACCTTTATTTGTACACACTATGCAAAAAACAATGGATAAAAACAGATATATACAAAATATCGTATATATACAAAATCAACTTAGTTGAGGCTTTGAGTTCGATTTCTTTATTTTATTTTTTTTTTCCTAGCTTTCTTGTAACCACACTAGGTAATGAACCTGTCCCATCCTTTTCCATTCTTTCCTCTCCAATGCTACTCTCTTCCAGGCTGCTCCCCCGCAGGTCTTCTTCATCTCCTTGTCCCAGTCTGTCGGCGGGCGTCCTCTCTTCCTCACGTGCTCTCTTGGATACCAATCCATAAACTGCCTGGTCCATGTTAATTCATTCCTCCTGATTACATGTCCTGTCCAGGTCCACTTCATGATGTGCACTTTTTCCACAATATCTGGAAGGTCAGTATTAGCTCTGATCCATTTTTCTGCTTTTCTATCCCTCCGAGTTATCCCGAGAAGATATTTCTCCATTCCTCTGACGGTTATCCTCAATTTGTGGCAAGTCTTCTGGTCGATTGCCCATGTTTCACAACCATATGTCATGACAGGAAGTACTGTGCTCATCCAAAGTTTTCTCTTGACATCTGAGCTCACCGAGGATCTATATATATCCTTAAATTTGAAGAGTGCGCGCCATCCCTGTGTACATCGCCTGATTATTTCTTCATTTTGTCCTTTAATTGAGATAAGGTGTCCAAGATATAGAAATATTTCTACTTTCTCTATATGGTGTTCGCCTATTTTTATATCTCCCTCAACGTTCACTGATATAATATATTATATATTATACTTGCATTTTTTATAACTTATTTTGAGTCCTATGTTTTCTCCAGCCTTTATTAATTGATTTGCCATCGTTAGAATTTCTTCTTTATTTTTACCTATTAGGACTTGATCATCAGCAAACTCTAAATGGTTCAGCCACTCTCCAAAAATTTTCATTCCTTAGTTCTGCCAATTCATAGTTTGCATAAAATCATGGAGAACTGATATAAATATTTTAGGAGAAAGGGTATCACCTTGTCGTACACCTTTACAAATTTTTATTTTTACTGTTGTATTTCCTGATTTATATTCTGCATTGGATCTCGAATACATATCTTCCATATTCTTGAACTAATATTCCTCTTTTTCAACATATTTATAATACAATCGATTTTTAGAGAGTCAAATGCTTTATCGTAATCCAGAAAAAGGAGGCTCACTGACAGATTATAGTCATTAGCTTTCTTAATTAACTCTTTAATCACAGGTGTACAGTAGAGTCATTCTTCCTAAACTCTGCTTGATGTTTTTATAATTCTATATCCAATTTGTCTTCTATTCTTCTAAGTAGGATTTTAGAAAATATTTTATATAAAACTGAGAGTAGTCTCAATGGGCGATAATTATTTAAATCTTTCTTATCTTCTTTCTTTGGCAGAATTATGAGTTTTGCAGTTTCCATATATCATTTATTCTTCGAAAAACCTCCTGCCCTCTAATTTATATTGACAACAACCAAATTCCTCAAACGGACACGGTACTTTATTTTAGAATTTACATTCACCCGAAGGATGACATTGGGCCCGCTTGTAAAAGTGAAACGTAAAACACTTAACAAACGACTGTAAGTACTTTACGCTCTCTTCGCTAAATCATCAAAACTGAAACTAAGACTATCGGCAGAGTTAAAAAAAACTCCCCCAGCATCAGGACGCGAACTTGTGACTTGTGTTTTCCCAGTAAGCTTATATATCATGTTTTCGGGCAATGATGAGCACACGCGTGAGCACGTTCGGCCACCCCGCTCCCCAATTGACCAGCATATACCTACCTACCCTTTACCAACGATTTTAATCTAATTTAAACGGACATAATAATATATTAATAAGGGACATGGCCACTGCAGACATTCTCCAAAGTATGTGAAGGAGACTAAAAAGGCGTTGGATGATATAAATATGATATAAAAATATCCTTCCTTAAACAACCTAAGTAATTGAAACAATCCAGGGAAAAAGGTGTTGCTGGGTACTATCCTTCCTCATGCCTTTCATGTTATAATTTATTGTATCTCCAGCTTATTTGCTGATTGACAAATTGAAAAGTTGACAGGTGCAAATACATTCTTATAACTAAAAAACAAAAAAAAAAAAACTTATTATTAATAGTTCTTGTAACTAATCATACGATTTTGTGTTGTTTCGTTCTTTAAGTATACATTCATTGATTCACCGATTTCGAAAATTCAGTTATAAGTACTAGATGTAGGAGCAGGATATCAACATCTTAATGTGCTTATATTTTTTTCTGCAATGCGCCTGGAAAATTGAATGGATACTGCATTGCATGATAGATGTGTGTTGCGGTAATGTATTCTACCCCTTACATGAAGAATTCCAGCCAAGGTAAAAAATAAGCCAATATAGCTCCCCAAGATTCTCGCATTAATTTTTTTTCCGCAATACATTTCAAATATAAGAAAAATTCAGGGTAACATTCTGGTTCCTACGAAAAATCAAGTAAGTTTTTACAGCCCTCCAAATCGGTGAACATATATTATTTACAATGACCATCAAGGATCAATTTATTAATAAATAATTAGCTTGCCTGACTGGAAATCTTTCGTTCATTCGACATTAAAGAAATAAGATTTAGCTATTCGTAGCCTTATACTAACCCAGCATTTTATTTGGGTGGAATTTACGTATAGTTCAAAAGAGCTAATTGTTTTAATCGTTCTCTCTTTTTGTAAATAGTAAGATATAGAAACATGACCTCGATGATAATACCTTCATTAGTGCCATAACGCTATTAACAATTAAAATATATATATATATGTATTTGATAAATAACAAAAGATTTTTTTCTACATTATCCGAGGTGACAAAGGAATAGCAGGACTGTCCTTTTTTCTCTATCATTCCGATATTTTTTTTATTTTTTTTTATAAATAAATAGTGATATTTTTATTTTTTACAATAAATTAGGCCAATTATCACCGTCATTTTATTGATACGCATTAATTTGACGTTTCGGCCGTACTAAGGGTCATTTTCAAATCTTGATGAGTCCTCTGTTATATGTTCATCATTAATGTTGTAATTAATATGTTCAGTGAACATTAATTTGTAATATTATACAGGGGCTTCGCCCACGTCATTTCAGTCCCTCCAGCAATGACGTGGGCGAAGCCCCTTATAAGTTTATATTTTTATGGTATTATATGTTTACACTACATATTAAAAGTTCAATTTATTTGATATTTTGTATTTATATATTATAGGGTAGTGTATATTACATTTGCATTTTATGGTTCAATAGGCAAGACATATTTATTTTAAACATTTTTTGTAAAATTCCTGCGTTATTTAAAACTGTTACAATGTATGGATTAAAAGGTTTTAGTATATTATCAATGATATTTCTTGACCTCCGGCTAGCAGTTCTATAACCAAGCCGTAAATATGCTTATGACCGTAAAAACTTCAAGACACCAAAGTAGGAAAAATGAACAGAAGAGATATTTTAATTTTTAAAAACCTCAACGATATCTGATATGTATCCTATTAATAAGTTATCGTCTTTGATGTCTAAAATAATCTAAAATCTAAAATAACTTAAAGATAAGTAAAATTTTTAAAAACACAGATATACCTATAGACACTATTTACAAGCAGGCGAAGGAAATCCAAGCCAGCCATGAAGGGCAACGTATGACTCTATGAGATCCCTGCGCTATTTAATCGCGTTACTGGTACTGAAGCCAGTTGAGATTGAGCGAGAGCGCTTTAGTCACATAAACTCATGTCTTGAGTGCAGAATCAGGCCATTGCTAGAACTCCAATATAAATATGTATATTAATTTATTTTATTTTTTTTATTGATTTCTCATAAGCAGTTATATTTTTATCGTGAAAACAATTTTCAAAATTGTGGAGGAAGCCCTGTATTGGGGGTCAAACTATATTCAAGGGCACTGGGTGTATAGGTCATGCCTGACGTGACCTCCATTGACTGGGTAAGCAGGCATATTGACCGAACCCTTGGAGTTGAAGTGCTGGGGGAGCCTTCGTGGTGTTTGGATGGATTGCTTCCCAACTCCAGCCATTAATAACTGTTAGAGGGCCATCTCCTAGAGAGAACCTACTCTACGGTGTAACTTGGGAGATTGGAAGTGGTCAGCAA
This sequence comes from Nezara viridula, assembly GCA_928085145.1. Classification (NCBI taxonomy): domain Eukaryota; kingdom Metazoa; phylum Arthropoda; class Insecta; order Hemiptera; family Pentatomidae; genus Nezara; species Nezara viridula. The sequence continues at coordinate 157,491,800 of OV725079.1, read as the reverse complement.
TCTTCTTCCTAATCGTCTACAGGAGTAACTAATTACATACGAAAATTGCAGCTCAAGTTCATTTGTTATTTTTTATTTAGTCAGTACCGATTAAGAACAGGTGTCCAGTTAACCGTGAGCGGCCGGAGAGTAATCGTACATTGTTCAGCCTAGGTGTGTCAACAAAAATTGATAAAGAATAAATAACGTTAATAACAAAAATAACAAATTAGTATTAGTAGCTCTCTGAATCTATTCTCCTTTCTTAAAAGAAATTTTCAATCATCCACTCCAACTTTTTTTTATCCTGAGCTAGTTTTGATTACAGTACTGTAAGCATAGTACTATAGGGATAGTAGCGATAAGGATAGTACGTCTAGGATTTACAAGAATGCTGATCGTATAATTTTTCATTCTAAATAAACTACAAAATCTTATGCACATTTTAGAAAAAATGCAAAAAATATTGTAATCTTTAAAAAACTCGATTATTTAGATAGATAAATCCAATCCATCTTAAGAGAATGTAGTTACATATCTGCTTGAATACCTTAGTTGATTGTATGGGAAATTGACATCTACGAATATTTAAAGTTGTTAAAATGGTAGAAGCCGGGTGCATTTAACGAGCGAAAATTCAAACTCTTTCGTATGTTGATATACACCTCTACTTAGGAAGAAATCTACATGCCAGAAACCGGTTTAGTAAAATGCATCTGACTACAACAGCAAGTTTAAATATTTATATTTCAATTCCTCCAATAACTTACAAAGGTTTTTAAGTAGATATGCTGATACATTATCTTAGAGCATGTAGGATTTCCTGATATTTATTGTTGGTCTTTTTTTTTAAATTAAATTCAACACATATAATTACTTTCTTGCACATAATTTGATACTTTGAGATCTCAATGAGTCATTTGACCATCTAACTTAAAGAAGAGTAAAGTGAATCGATCAATAAATCGTTACATACCTTTTAGAGGAATTAAAACACATTTTATTTAATAATTTTACAGTGTTTTGAAACTCCATTGTTTTTTGTTTTTAACTTTTAATATCAATCAGCACCTTTCGAAGATTGTTGACAATCAACAGACGGTGTGATTGAAGTAACAAACAGACATGTCAGGTATGGCGAAGGATAACACCCAGCAGTACTTCTTCCCTGGCTTGAATCAATTAGAATAATTTGCTAAGAAAGGAGGTCTCACATCCAGCGCCTTTTTAGTCTCCTCCATGTATTGGTGGACATGTCAGCTGAAGCCATGTCTCTGATTAGTATGTTAACATGTCCGTGTAAATTATTGTGAAATCGTTTATAAAGAGTTCTTATGTGTTGGTTTAAAAGTTTGTATGTAAGGTTTTGTTTGTCATGTACGTAAGGTACTTTAGTTATAAGTCGTAATATTTTTTATTGGAAAATTTGAAGTTTGTGTAAGTGGGTTTTTTTTTTAGCTATACCCTATATATGTGAGGCTTAATTGTTAAAAATGTTTTTATTTTATAGATTTTAGACCACAGATCACCAACAAAATACGTTTTTACTGTATTTCTTTATTTGCATATGTTTCGGCTTCTTGGACAATTTTCAAGAATCCGGGAAACACTTACTTTTTAAGTTACTTTTCTTTAAAATATTAAAAATTTTAAACTATCTATAACATATATTGTTCTAATTCTATATTATTATCATATATAAACTATAAAATAGAATACAATATAACAAATTTGGATTATTTTAGTTTAAAATTAATGCGATCTATAACGTAGTATTTTACAAAGAAATTTTAAATATATCATTACTATATAAATTTTAAATTAACGAAAGTCGCGTGATCATCCATTATTTCAGGGAATTTCGTTGTGATTTCTAAAATTATGTATAAATATTCGGCTGTCCCGCAAGTTCTTTCTTGTTCCTCTGCTTGTTGTTTAAGGTTGATTTGTTGTGTTATATAGGAACCGTTACATATATTATCTTATATATTATATATTACTTTATATGACCATTATATATTACCTACTTCCATTACAGGAAGTCTCATATGCTCTTTTTTTCAAAATTGTTGAGACTGACTTACTTGCAAAATATTCATCAAGATGCGTTTTTTTTTTTTTTCGTTTTCGGGTTTTACATTTATCACAGAGAGAATTTCATAACGAAAGAAACAAGTAATAATCGGATGGGGCAAGGTCTGGAGAGAATGAGAGAAACGACCCAATAAACTCTAAGAGTTTCTGTCTTACGGCCAATGACGCAGTTTGCGACAGAAACTAACAAAATAAATAAAAAGGAAAGAACTTATGGGGCAGCCTAATATAATGCCAATTTTATTTCTAAAAAGATAAAGAAGGAAATAATAATTTAATCTTAAAATATTTACCTGGTTTGTAGAAGACATTAAATCTCATCTAACTTTACTATCCGTTCACTCAAGGCTGGATATATTATTATTTAGGAATTGGAATGGAGAGGTAAGAATTCAATTGTTTTATCTATATCATTGGAACGGGGTTGAGCTATGGGGCTCCACCAAGCCTTCAAATTCCTCTCGCATACAGCCTTGCAATCCAAAATCCTTCGTAAAATCCTCAATGCTCCTTACTTTGTTACAAATAAAATTTTCCATAATGACCTTAATGTTCCTTATGTATCAGATTTGGCCCAATCCAGATATCTGTCCTTTCATAATAAACTTCATAACCATCCCAACCCTCTTGTCTCTAACCTTGCTTCCTTTTCGATTCCTGATAACCCTCCGAGGCGTCTGAAAAGAAGATGGCCACGTGATCTTCTAGTATAGACATATTAGAGTGCTACCAATGGGTAGTTTCTCAACATGTGTTCCATGTCTTTATACCAATGTGCAAATTTACTAGATGTATTTTTTTTGTATACAGATGTAAATATCATTTAAAATAAATAAAAATAAAAAAAATATCATTGGAGTCATACATATAATTAGACATTTTATTGTGGCCGCGGTGGTCGAGTGAGTTAAGGAGCCTGCGAAAATTGTATTTAAATCTAGTTCGCGGGATTAAATAAAAAAAAAATATAATAATATAAATAATTAATAATAAATAAATAATTAAAATCCCTACTCGATTGCTTTGACAACAACGACGCGGATTCGATTCTCGTATGGTTACGGTAACGTCCCCATCCTGAGATTCACAGAAAGGTGAGAGCAACCCCCGTGCCTAATAACATAGCTTCTTTGATCCTCAAGATTTTGGAGGTTGGAAACAGGGCTAATAATCCCATCCTGATGAAGAGGGAGTGATTGTGATCGCGTCCGGTTATTATAAGTCAAGTGCTTCCTGGATATCATATACATAAGAAGAGAACCAAACGATTACAGCTTATCGTCTAGAACCCAATTCTGCGAGAAGACTAATGGCAGAAGTCCAAAGATTCAAGAGGAGTTTTAAAAAAAATATTGTCTATTTTAATTTATTAGCATAAAACGTGTTAATGTTATCTACATCAGTTAGTTGGTTTACTGATATGTTCTTTAGTTACGAATATTCTATGATTCTGTTCTTTTTTATATTTTGTTCTCTATGTAGAATTGATCCCATATTGAAGTTAAAATTATGTCTATTTTTTGTGGTATGTTGTGATACTCATGGGATATCAGCGAATAATTTGACGAATCAAACTTAAAAATCGGTTCAGCCGTTAGCTCCATAAATCGATCATAACTTTTAGCGGACAAACAAAATACATAACGCTCTATATAGTTTGCAGCATACTAGTAAAAATATATTTTCATAAGGTCTCAATTAGAAAAATATATACATAACTTTTATTTAATTATTGAATAATTATATAATCTATTTCTATTAAATTACACTCATTGATAATAGAAAAACAAATGAGCTCATTAAACTAGTAAGCAATCGAGTAGGAACCTACAGACGCGGAAGCTAAAGAAGATAGGAACACAATTGAAACCAATTGGATAGACAATGGCCCCAGGATTGGAGGGTTGGAGGATTGGAGCATGTCGGCCTCATCAGAAATGCTCTCTCTCCTTCTTCCAGGATCAATTCCTTCCTTTGAGGGATCCTTTATTTGTATTCTTTCGAAGTATCTGCCTTCCCAACCACGTATACTTCTCTCTCGGATTATTCCTTTAATTTATATTCTTCATCACAGCAGATATAAATCTATCTATGCATGGAGTCCTGTAAGTAAAACAGAAATATTTAAAAGAGATATCAGACGTCAAGAACAACAAAAACAACAAAAATAAACAAAAACAAGGTTTCTATGAACTATGGTTCGATTTTTCCCCAAAAAAAGTGAGAAATGTAAGATTTATGTTGACTTTAATTAATTCACGGTTTTTGATTAATAGGATGTGATAATTTAAAAAAATTAAGTATTAAAAAGTGCTTCATAGTAAACTAGACAACATTTATTTCATATGAAGATAGAATTTATCATTGTTAGAATTATTTAAAATTGTTAGAATTATTTAAAGATGACTTTTGAACGGCTAAACTAATGTAAGTTAAAATCAGATTTTTAAAAAAGTCATGGCCATTCGCATTTTTTAATTTTCACTTTAAATGATTTTAACCTACTATCATTTGAACTAATTTTTTTTTTCTACTGCACCTTGAAGCAAATGTCAATTATCTAAATTAAACATTTTTTTAACTTAATTTTTCAACTCACACCTGTCAGAACTTCCGACAATCAGCCGGGTGTGATGTCAAGACGTATAAGGTTAATAGGTCATGGAATAGGCGTGAGAGAGAGGAATGCCCCGCGGCGTCCTTCCTGTCTTGAATGTATTATTTATAGTTAGCGGAGGAGATCCCTCATCCAGCTTCTTTTAAGTCTCCTTCGGGTGCTTTCGGTCATGTTAGTTGTGGCCATGCCTCGAATCAATGAGTTGGTATGTCCGCGTAAGTTATTATGAAATATCTTGTAGTGTCTACGTATGTGATCGTTAACTGTTGGTATCTGTAAGTCTTTATGTAAAGTAATGTTACTAACGTACCATGGGACCTTGGTGATATTCCTGAAAGTTTTAGATTGAAAAGTCTGTAGTTTAAGTATGTGAGTCTTTTTGGTTGTCCCGAATATCTGTGAAGCGTAGGTCCAAATCGGCTTAAGTCTTTAAGTAACCAACATTTTCTTAGTTATCGCTCTTAAGCTCTACTATCAACTCTTCAAATATTTCCTTTAACTAAGTGACACCCAATATAGTTTAATATACTTTTATGATTATAAAATCGTTTAAAGTTCTTAATTATCTGATAAAATATAAAATAATTTTTGGTTAGGTTACTTATATTACTTTATCTGTTTTATGTTCTCTTGAAATTTGCTATGATTCATAGACGTAAAGAAAAAGAAAATTATAAAAAAATTTCTTATGGGCTTTATAACCAATGGCATTTCTTTCTCTAAAACCACTGAAGCATATTTGATGAAAGTTATAAGGCATCTATTAAGATGTTGGTCATCAATAGGGTATGGATTATAATGTGAAAAAAAAGAAGCTAAATATGTAAATTTTTCAATAGGTAATTAATTATATCCGAGTACTTTATCAGTAATAATAAGTACTTACACTACAAAACAAAAAAAATAAATATACCTTATTACGGATACACGATTAAAAAAAAAATCATAGAAGTTGTATCAATATCGTTTCAAGCTTATTTGATGATATGAATTGTTTTTTCAATTGTAATTTTCATATTTCATTAAGTTTGGTTTTTTCTTCATTTCAAACAACCATACTTTAATATTGTAAAATTATTCCCACAAGTTTAAGACGGAAAAATTGAAATAAATTGAAGATACATCGATTCAGTGAAAAGTGTTGGAGGTCAAGGAAAGATTTATTCCACATAGTGTCCTAATGTTCATGCACCAGAGGCAAGACTGAATTTCTCTGAATTTTTTTTTTTTTTTTGTATAAAGAAAAGAGGAATTATCAAAATTTATTATAGTTTTGTTTATTTTATTTTCATTACTTTTCCATTCCATTTTAAAATTTTATATCATTTTCTTTAATATATAATTAAAATTCAATGCCTTTAATAAATTCATGAAACACACTGAAGAAGAGAAAAATTAAAAAAATATATTTTACTTTAATTTAATTATACAAATCTTAGTTTATTAGTGATAACAATAAAGTCTGGCTCTACAATAGTTGAACAAAAAAATTACAACTGTCTGTTGGCTTTGGTGACTAGAAAATTCACAGAAGTCCGAAAATTGCCAAGATAAGCCAGGATCATGGAAATATATTCAAGATGCTGTACAATACTGTCGGGACGAGATTATTGCCTTACGAATCCTCCTTGCACCTCTCAGGCGCTTTCTTAGGCATTCAAAATCCTAAAACATCCTCAATATAGAATAGATATATTTTCCATGTTATACAAAAAAAGTCCATAACGCGAGACAGAAAAAAACAAAAGCTCTATGATAAAAATGTGTTTAAAATATTATGGTATACCATGACATGGTGCAAGGGAAACCGTGTTATATTCCTTACTTGAGAAATGAAAAACAATAAAATGTAGAAAAAGAGAGAACTACAATAGTACAACAGGTCTGCTCAAGTGTGTTGCAAAATCACACAGCATACATATGAATTAACAGATATTATTAAAAACCAAAGTATAATAATTAGATGGGCATCATTATCGTTATTTAGTTTCCATTTTAGTGTGACATCTTCAACATTAACAGAAAAAAAGAAATTTCCCAAAAATATGTGTTCAGTCGAAAAGCAATTTCAAAATTATTGCAAAGAAAAAAGTTATGGTTGTGCCTTAAAAATGTTTTAACCATAGCATCGTGGGTCAGAAATCAAAACTAACGGGAAAAAGTCAAAATAATGAGTTATTCGAAATATTTCAGTTTATGTTTACTTTATCTATCATTGGTTTATCATAGTCTGATAATTTTTATTCCAACCTCTCCCAACAGAAGATAAATACATCTATAACTTAGAATGAAGTGAGAACTTCATTTTTTTAATTGCCAGATATTACTCGGTTCAATTCTATTCAACCTGCTATCGATTTGTAGCATTGAGAATTGTTATCATGTTTGAGACCTAGAATTACTATATATATAATATATATATATATATATATATTATATTATTATTATTATTTTAGTATATTTTTATTTCCATTTAATTTAGACCTATTTATTATAAATATGATGTGAATGAACCCTATCTATCACTATTACTGATAGATGTTGTAAGAAAGTGTAACATAATTCAATAAGCAAATGTTTAAAAACAAAAAAGAGTTACTAAAACTACTTAATCCTATATATAAGAGACATATTACGACGTATGCAAAAGCAATTGTTACTTTAAGTAAAATTCAGATAACTTTTACAAAAAATGGTTTACAATCAGTTTTTTTTTATACGTTTTAGTGTCATCTTGTTGTAGAAAAATTATACTTTTATTTGCACTTCAAACATTTTGGTTATTCATACTTCTTTTTTAAAATAAAATATATTTTTTTTTAAACATGACACATCGCAGGCGCTAAGTTAAAATTCCTTTTAAAGATTCATTGCCCGTTAAACCTTCTAATAAAATGTTCTATAATATCGTGTAATATCATGACCTAGAAATATTTTCTAATGCTCTGTCTGTGAAAATTATGGAAAATTCAAGTTCAATTACATTACAAACGTAATTTTATTTTTTATAAAATCTTTTCAAATCAGTTTTTTATATTTGGTGTAACCCTAAAGGTATAATATTATTGGCACTTGGAAAATTTTGCCCATTTGTCTACCTTTTTATAAATAAAGATTTTTTTACTGACGTTACAATGTGAAGTAGAGTATATGCGCTCCGACAGTCCCCCTCTCCTAGATTCAATCCAAAGTTATTTAGTGATATTTAAAATCCAAAATATTTAGTATTATAGTTATAAATACAATTTATTTTGTACAAAAAATAATTTTTCCCGCTTGATTTTATTTTTTCCCTTAGTGCATAGTTTCGAATTCACCATTGAATAGGTGATAACTAGTAAGAAATTATAAAAATCAATAATGCCTGTTTGCTTGGTTTTAAATAGATTGCGCCAGTAATAAACAAAGTTTTGAAAGTGTAATGATAAATAATGATAGTATGTAGTTAAGTTTGTGACGTGACCCATTTAGTAACTGCTAGCGGACTATCCATCATCTCCTCGGGCTTTATCATCTCTATCAGGGACCGCCAGGCCTCGCCCCTGCCTCCCTTAGTCTAGAGAAATATCTTCACGGATTTACCTCCAAGAAACTAATCCATAATAGGCAATATGAATATGGAATTATTTATAAGCGAAATATAAATTATTTTATTTAAAATGAATATATACTCACAAGTTATTCCAAAGTGTATTGAAACTGTTAAAATGAACTAAGAAGATAAAACAATAATGACAAGATATAAAATCCTGATACACCTCAGTGATTTTATATCATCATCTAACAAAATTAAATGTTTTGTGCAAATTTTTAAAATTCGATTCGACAAAAACAACTTGTAAACATCACTTCGAGATGAAACTTGGCTTCCTGTTTACCTCGGAAATGCCCATACTCCTCAAACACCCAAATTACAATATGTTGGACCGTTATTAGAAAAAAGAATGACATGGAGCCCGCATTTAAAAAAGAAAAGACAAACAACAAACCTAAAACTAACTATCTCGGTGCTACAACTCGAGTCTTGGACTCCTCCAGCACCTGATTCCCAAGACATCTCTTGAATCTCTTACCACTCCGTCTGATCAACTTAGTTTCGGTCTCCCTCTTCTTCTTGTGACGTAGAGAGGTTCTGTCAGGATCATCTTGATGATTGCTTCATTCTCTATCCTAGCCACATGGCCAGCCCATCTCAACCTTCCAAGCTCCATCCTAAGAGAGACATCTTAATCATTAAAAATCGAGTAAATCGTTTGTCCATATTCTCCAATTTCCATCGATATGTACTCCTCCAAATATTCTTCTAAGAATTTTTCTCTAAAAGATTAGGAGATCTTGCTGAATTCTTTTAGTTGCCGTCCATGTTTCTGAAGCATCGAGCAGGATTGGGTGGATTAGTTTTTGTAGAGATGCTTGCGAAGAGCAAAGTAACACATGTTAGCCATCAATATTCTTTTCTTGACCTCGACCTCGGGTGCATTTTCTAGTGTTACCAATGACCCCAAATACTTGAACTGCGCTAATTTCTCAAAGTTAAAGGTGCCAATATTGATGGTTTCGCCTAGTTGAAGGACTTCTCCTGTGGCCATATATTTAGTTTTGCCTTAATTCACTTCTAACACAAGTTCTCTGGTGGCCCCCAATAAAGCTAAAAATCCCTCTCTTGCAGACTACAACGTCCGCCCCTCGATATTCACATCATTCGCACAGGCTAATAGCTGAACCATCCGATTGTAAATCGTCTCATTAGTTTGCAGACCAGAATCCTTCACTGTCTTCTTTGTCTTCATGCTAACGCATCATTTTGGCGAAGTCCTTTTGTTAGGAGTTTCAAACCTCTTCTGTCCTTTGACCACCAACCTGCACAGTACACTTTACATCTCTCATGGTCAACTTTATCAGTCGTATTAGCTTATCTGGGATATTAAACCCTTCAAGTGCCTTATGCACTTCTTCCCGGTTGATGCTATCATAAGTTGCCTTGAAGTCAACGAAAAGATGGTGGGATTTAATCTATTGTTCGTTTGCTCTGTCAAGCATTGTTCTGAGGCAGAATATTTGGTCTGTCGTATATCTTCCTCGTCTAAATCCGCATTGATAAGGACAAAGCTTCTGCTCTGCAAAAGGTAGAAGACGATGGTACAGGATGTTAGATAAAAACTTATATCCAGAAGAGAGAAGAGAGATTACCTCCGTAATTTTTAGATTGGAATTTGTTACCTTTTTTAAAGATAGGACTTTTTTCAATCTTCTGGCAAAACTTCTTCCTTCGAAATGGTCTAGACTATATTCTGTAACCTTTTAGTCAGTTTCTCACCTCTGTTCTTGAAGAGTTCTAACTAAACTAAGACTATTACAATTATATTCACGGCTTTGAAAATTTGTGAAATTAATATTTAGATATGATTTGAACAATTAAACCATTCGTGGACCTATACCTCGTGCATATACAGGACAGCCAAAAAGATCTACATTTCAAACCACGGGAGATCTACGGGGGGGGAGGAGGGGGCTTCGGGCTGAATCCCCTTCCCCCAAAATGGTAAAATATAACCATGTTTTATGGAAAAATATATTAAAAAATTATCTCTAAAAGTATTATTGTTCATGTAATTACATTTAAAAGGACTTTAGGAATAGCTTAAACACCATTTTATGTAGGTAGTTAGTTTCTTTCTTTTTTTCCAAAGTAATTATCGTCATTTTTATGAAAAAAAAAAGCTTTCGGGCCGAAGCCCACCCCCCAAAATTAAATCCTGGATCCGCTAGTGTTTCAAACTACAAAGTTTTCATGTGGAACCTTTCAGAACTATAACTAAAGCTTTATGGTACGTCACAAACATTATTTAAATAAAGACCTTCGTATGCCAACAGTTAAAGACCACCTCTGAACACATAACAAACGATTTCATGATAATTTATAGAGACACACTAACGCTCTCATGACTATAATTAACATCCCCGATAACACGCTTAGGAGGCTCAAAAGAAGCTGAATGAGGGATCTTCTCGCTTAAAAATGTATACTAAAATCAAGATATTAAGGAATGCCACTGGACACCCCTGTTTCTCGCACCGATCAATGCTGCTACAATTATTCTTCTCGACGAAAGACTCAGCATGTCAGAATTTCTGACAAATGCGGATCAACAAATAAAGTTAAAAATTGATTTCAAATACACTTTTATAATATTTCACTAAAAACTAGTGGATATTATCATCCTATGGTGCAAACGAAGCCAATTTTGACTAAAAGTTCATCCTGAACTTCATTTCCTCATTCTCATATCCTGTATTTATGTTAAATATATAGTTCAAGGATTACGAAACTTTTTTAATATTCCCATAAAACTTTGTCTGCGTCTATGATGGAAGCAGTTTGTAGCAACTTTTGCAGAGACGAATAAAGTTCGAGAGACTAGAGCAGAAAACTTCAGAATATAAATTGGCACGTAAGGAGTTTAACAGGTTTATTCTTATTAAAGGAAGTTTTCTATAAATCTTAATTAATGAAAAAAATAATGCATTTTTATTTTTATTGTTTTCATGATGTCAATTGCGAATTTGCACTGGACTATTGACAATCAGCAATGATATGACAATGTCATATGACCGTAGTCATTCCTCTATAAATCTGTAAGTATGTTCATGTCAGGTGATATCTATTCTACCCTAGAACATTCTAGTTGAATTTAATTTTTTGTAGGAATTTGGATTGGTTGTAAACCACTTAATAAAAATAAATAACCTAATCTACAATTTTTGTTGCGTTATGAAATCATATTTATATAGACGTTTTTATTCTTTATTGGCCTCTTTATTGGTTTCTTGACTTTCGCTTGGAATTATATTGTGGAGTCTACTATGAGTAAACTCATTTTTAATTAGTAATATTATATTCATTGAGCATAATCATTAATAAGTGCAGTTAATGAAAAATCCATTACCCTGCCTCTTCAACCCATGAAGGATATGAGGTTCAGTACTTTGAAAAGAAGTAATGTTTCTTAGTTTACATAGTTACAGGGTCGAATCATGAATGGCGTAACGGAAGAAAAAATTACATATCCGTTCTATTAAGAAAAATTCACTTGTTACATCCTCACTACCGAAGGTAGGGGAGCTTTGTGTGATCGGTTAAAAAAAAATTGTGCTTAGAATCGAAAATTTTCACTCGCGTTTTACGTTTCAGACATCAAGGATCAAATTTAGTTCGGAGTCTGTCTGTCTCTAGTCAAATCGATGTAAAGGGTATATCACCTACTACCATCCATCCGATTTTCATGGATTTTTCAGAGAATGTGTGGGTTGGTGCCTATATAGTGCTCCCATATCAATTTTAGTAAATACCTACCAGCACTTGCACGCGTAAATGTATTTTCTTAGGTACACCAATATTTTAGAAACGACTCGTTCAATTTGGCTCGAATTAAAAGAATGATGAACATGTTTCCATTGGCACGTCAATATCTCTAAAACCGCTGTTCGAATTTGCCCAAATCGGCCAAAAGAGAAGTTAGAGATTGGTTAGCAGATAATTAAGTAACAATTAGTTTTATCAAATTCTATTCACTACCCTAAATAAAAATTTCGCTTTCAGATCAGTAAACGTATTATTTCCCACGCCTTTAGTTTAAAAACAGCTCACTCGAATAGACACAAACTTGGAGGAAATATTGAGAATGGTTTAAAAATTGCCTAGTACCAATTTCATTGAATTCCATTTAATAATTAAAATTAATATAAATACCTATCAAAAATCATCATAAAATATGCAATCTGCAAATGCGGAACTCTTTGGCATTTTATTATTCGTCCAAGAACAAAAATCATATGGATATCACACCCTTATATCTTGAAGATTCACTGAATTTACGAAAACGGCTTCTCCCAGAGATTTTATTCTTATACGAAAAATTTGAAACCTTGTAATATAGATTTTTTTAACCAATGAAAACAGTGAGGAAGCTACACTAATCTTACTCGGCAGAGGTTTCTCACATTGCAATACTTGTCCTTGCCACTTGCAGTTTAGTTTATTTTTAACTGTTTGAAAACATTTTCTTGTGGTGATTCTTAATGTATGTTTTGCAAAAATCCTGACTGAGCTAGGTGAAATTGACGAAGACATATAGAAGTGATCCTAGAGTCCTGACACAGAAATATTTATCTGAAGCCTTTGAAGTTCGAGCAGCACTCAGGTAGAAGATGGACTTTCGACGATGCAGTTCACTAAAGCACTATAGAAGATGATAAAAACAACTTCACGTGAGATGTATAATATGAATATACACGTTGGATCGAAATCTTAGGATATGGATAGGTGGTAGGATATGGCTGTCCTATGAAACAATATAGAATGAATCGAGAGGACCTACTAGTAAATGAAGACAAAACAACGTATTGAAATGTCTTGTTAAGACCACTTTTAGAATATATTTAATTATTTCAAATGAATAAGCTTAGTCTAAATAATAATTGCTAACACATGGCCTATTACCTGAGGGAGAGTAAAGACCCCCTTGGGAATGCAACCTTTTGTGAGAGGCAATAAAACACTTCAGGACAGAGGTCGGCAAAAACACCTACAAAGACCCACACTTTCGAGAAAGAGGAAACAGCCGTACTGCCTGAAGGCGTAGTCAGCACTTATGCTACGAAAATTCAAACAATGAAAAACACCCTTGCCCCATCCTGTATAAAATCTACCGAGAAGGAAGACCATAGGTCTGATGTGGAGATCCGGCCTTGAGGATGGGTTTTCTGTTTTCTTCTAGCTTGGGGACTGAAGCCTTGGCCCTACATAGACCATGATGATCCTGGCAGAGCTTTGAACCATGACGAGATGACCTCAGATCAGCAGATGCAATGATGGAATCTACCAACTAAACCACGTCACCTGCAATGGCAATATAATTTTCAAAACAGTCCATCAGAAATCATGCCTTCACAGTTAATTATTGAATTCGTTGATTCTTATAACTATAATTTGTAATTCTTGTGAATATAATTCGTATATATTCTTTATTAAAAATTGAAATAAATTAAGTTTTTTAGTAAAAGTTATTTTAATAATGCCCCCTCTTTATATCATTATAATCACAGGTAATGTTTGGTAATTAGAAAGCATGATAAACACAAACCAGCCTATGATAAAAGAAATCCAATTCATTAATTCTGCACCAATCAATATATTATATACTAATTTTTATTAAATAATTTTGGATAATTATCCAGTGGCATCCCGAATAAATTTTAAAATCCCAAAATGTAACATTTCAGTATATAATAGTAATCTGGCAAATCTATATCCACAACACGATTTGCTTGAATCGGAAATTTATTCCCCAGAGTAGACAAACTGAATTACTATGGCTGTAAAATAATTTCCATAAATGATCAATATTTTATTTTACTAAAATAAATATCTTTCGATTCAAGGTTATATAGAGGTATATATTCACGTTTCAAAACCACCAACTTAGGAACCGAAGGGCTCAACCTTGGACAATAAAAGGTAGAATAGAACTTGTTGAAAGCAATCCAGTGAGAGTGGGTCAGCCCTCTTTAGTGGAGTGTTTGTCTTTCACAGCACCAGGTGTCCTAACCTTCTGGTCACCGCTGCCACACAAAGGTTCTTCATCCTTCAGATTTACATTTTCTGTTAAGTCTACCGTTAAAAATCATATAAATCAACACTAAATGGTGTATAAAATTAACAAAATTTTAATTTTGTCTATATCATTTGAGAATTAAAAATATTATTATAATGCCAATAATGAGTTTGCTTTGACAAAAAACAATTGTTGATTCAACTCGTAAAATAAAGAGAGCTCCTTATGACTAAATATTAATAAATAGTCCTGATATTCTCCATCATAACCAATCAATCCACAATCATTCCAATCCTCTGAGATGCCTGAGACTGCCCGAAGGCTACAAGAGGACATCGACTCCATCAACAGATAAGCAAAAATAAATGAATTAAATCTGAATTCAAATAAAACCAAGGCTATTATAATCGGTTCCAGACATCTCATTAGCTCCCTTCCTTATTTTCCTCTACTTAACCTCAATAACCGTCCCATCCATTTTTTCAAAAACCTAGGAGTAACCTTTGACCAGATTACCAGAAAATCCATAACGGTCCTTAAAAAACTCCTAGGGTTCCGTGATTATATTCCTCTAAAAACTAGAAAGCTCCTTGTAACCTCCCTTTTATTCCCCCACTTCGACTACGGCTGTTTGTTGTATGGAGGGCTATCTGCCAGGCTGGAAATGAGACTAAAGAGACTCATGAATTGTTTCATAAGATACATTTTCGGGATCCCCAAGCGTTCGCATGTACCATTCTGGTACACCGAGTTTAAATGGCTTTATCCTACTTCCCGACGACAATTCCTCCTTGGTGTTTCCTTTTCCAAGTTTTCAGAACCAAAAACCCTCTCTACATCCTGGAACTCCTTACTCTACGCTCCTCTATCCACTCTCTCAATACTAGGTCTCAACCTATAGACTTATATATTCGATCCCATAAAACTTCCTCCTTCAGCAAATCCTTCGCCAATCGTGCTGCTTCCTTATGGTTTCACTTCCTACCTCCATGCGTCAATCCTCGTCCACAAATTCGTTCAAACAACTCCATACATGTAAAATTACTTGCATCTTTACAAGGTTTAATTTCAATCTATTGCACAATTGAAATAACAATTAACAGTAAATTAGTCTTTATTTTTATTATTATGACGCATAAATTTGTAACTCTGTTATTATTCTTAGGGGACAGTAGTCCCAGAATAAAATTATTTTTTCATTTCATATACATAGCCTTCTTAATTATCATGACGTCTAAAACAGCCTGTAAATTTTCAAGATTATTTTGTATTTATTTTTTTTTTAGTAGAAAATAGTTCAATAATTCACCTATACCTTCATATATAACCTAGATTTCATGGGTGACGCAAACATATGGCGCTGCTGTACACTAAGACACTAAACACTAAGATATGAGTGGTGGTAAAAAATAAGGTAAAACTGATTAGGATATTTCATTTTTCATTTTTCTTTTCTTTGTGGTTTGAAACTCTTTGGAGGTACCAAAAAGTTTCTTTTTCACAAAATCATTATCGATTTTTTTATTTTTTTTTTTTGACTTTGCGAATATGGCGAGTTAGGATAGAACTTTGGCTTTGGTACATGATAAGCGTTTAGATTATTCAATTTCAGTTTTATAAAATGAAAAAACCTATTATTTTAAAGTATCTTGGTCTCATTTTTTTCTGATTTTAAAGGAAGTAGATCATAGCTCAAAGTCTATCACCAATCATTATGAGCTACAATGTATTATTGTATAGTGCATAAAATTAACTAAGGTCTGATTGCTAGTTAAAATTAGTTTGGCTGTTCCGTATATCCATAAAGCGTGGGTCCAAATGACATTAAGTATGTAAGTGTTATTGTTCCATTTCTGTTTATTTTTTTAATTTAGATCGTCGTCAAAGGGGTGTAATTAACAGTCGTAGTCATAGGTTTAAGGTTTTGGTTTAATTCTTGATATATAAATGTCATATCATTCTTCTGTGAAATGTAATTCCAAAAGGAAGGACAATTTTCATGATGAAGAGCAAAATAAATGAGTTGTGATTTGTCTTGAATGATGACAAAGAAAACGATATCTGTGAAATTCTTGCATTTTCTCCTATTTATTCTGAAAGTTAAATTATCGTTTTTCTTTAAATTAACGTTTTTTCCGATCGTGAGTTTCAATGAATCATTGTGTGCAATAGTCAATGAGCAATAGTGCAATAAAATTAACTTGAGGCCGTTTGTTTTTCATACTCGTAGTGGAACAATCAGTTTTTTTTTTTCAAACTCGGTATTTATCTTACATTCCTCCTGATTAATCATTTGTTTCAAATAATTTTAGACTATGTTTATGCTATATATTGATCGATACTTCTACCTTAGAGTTACCATAATGAACTAAAATCACATCAACAGCTTCCAGGTAATTCATCGTATGGTTCAGTATATTAATTAAGTTTTACAATTCATGAGTGTTCATTCCCGACATCAACGAACGCTGCCAAGATATCCCCCTTTATTGAACCTCGCTTAAACCCAAATCTATAGGATCAGCCTTAGTGCAATCCTTTAATCCACCACTCAGTCTGGTCTGATTGAAACCATCGATTCAGCGTTGATTATCTTTCTAATGATTCACTCCTCGTACACCCATCAACTTCATAAGCCCAATATATTTACTGGGTGAATGTCATCTGAATATGAGTTTTATTTTTATGTTTTCAATATTTAACTACCACATAGCAAAATGTATTAGGTCTATCCAACTATCCATTAGAAAAATCCAACTAAAAAGTATATTAATACAAAATCTATTGCAATGAACTCGAGGAACCAATAAATATTGTTGGATATTAGTGGGGATCACTAGCCCTAGAGCCAGGGCAAGTGTATGTTATTCTGAGTAAAACAAACCTTGTCTGCCGTTCCAGAGCCGCTGCTTTCAAAAATGGCGGCTGATTTAAAGAATATTAGGCCAACAGTTTGAGGATCGAAGCGGGAAATCCATTGCGAAAAAAGTGAAAAAAGTTTTTATTTTTTAACTTTTATATATGGGTTTAGACATGTAAAAACCAAAATTGCTATCGCGGGCCACCAAGGAAAAACTTTTCACAGCCAAAAAAATTAGATTTTTTCAATATTTTTTGGGGGTTTTCACCTATAACTCCTAAACCATGCATCAAAGCGAAAAATATATTCTTTAATAAATTAAAGGACGTTAAATTTTGCGTCAAACGAATACATAAACATTAAAATTTAGTAACGCGATAAGGTATAAAACTACGGTCAACCAACGCTGAGTTTTACCAAATTTGTCAAAAACTAAGACAAACTTGGCTCTGTAAACTATAAATGGCTCTGTAACTTATCAATGAGTTCCCTAAGAGGAAAAACCCATAGAATCAAAATTTTAGAGTATCAAATTTTACGTACTCTAAGTACTGACATTTTTATTGTAGGCCAATTATATATCTCGAATCAAGATTCGTTATTCATTTATAAAATTCGGTATCTTTCGGCACATCGTTTACCAAAATCATTTGCTGTTGAGAGGGAGAAAAGAGGCTTATACTGCATTTAACAGACTTTAAACAAAACTAACTCAGTAAACAAAACACGCATACTGTTGAAATATTGAAAATCATTTTTACCTTCATTACCAATTTCTAACCATCGAGAGATTACCGATTTTGTTCGCAGCAAGTGACCTAAATTAAACTAGTTGTTACTCAGTATAAGCAAAATTTGATGCTCTACAACTTTGATTCTATTAGTTTTTCCTCTTAGGGAACTCATTTCCAAGTTACTGGGCCATTTATAGTAATTTGTCTCATTTTTTGACAAATTTGATAAAACTCAGCGTTGGTTGACCGTAGTTTTATACCTTACCGCGTAACCAAATTTTAAAGTTTATGTACTCGTTTGACGCAATATTTAACGTATTTTAATTTATTAAAGAGTACATTTTTCGCTTTGATGTATCGTTTAGGAATTATAGATAAAAAAAAAACAAAAAATATCGAAAAATTCTGACTTTTTTGGCTGTAAAAAGTTTTCCCTTGGTGGCCTGCGTCAGCAATTTTGTTTTTTACATGTCTAAACCCATATATACAAGTTAAAAAAAATAAAAACTTTTCTCATATTTTTCGTGATGGATTTCCCGTTTCAATCCTCAAATTACTGGCCTAATTTTCTTTAAATTAGCCGCCATTTTTGAAAGCAGCGGCTCTGGAACAGCAGACAAGTTTTTTTTACTCAGAATAACATACACTTTCGTAATTTACAATCAAACCTTCGCCTGCGATCAGGTCGAATTTTGGGCCCTGGCTCCAGGGCTATAAGCCAATGACTATAGGTTTTTTTTCGAGGAACTACAATTACTATTTCTCGTATCAGTTTCTATGTGGAGTTAATTACTTAGGTTGTTTATGATAGATTTCTTATCTAGCCCCTCTAACGCCATACTAAATATATTGGAAACTAACTTATAGTTTTAATCACCCTACATACAAGTGATATCTTCATGCTAAAGAACTAACAAACGCCACGTGTCCATATCGATTCCATCCAATAATCGATATGAGGACAAATATACACTGTTCTATAGGCAATATTCAGACTTTATTGAGGTTATTCGTGTAAGATTACTATTACATTATAATTACACCACATAGTAGTGGATTAGTAAAAATACTACGAACTAGTGCAAGTAACGGCTAGAATCTAAAATTAATTTTCTAATTCAGTTCTTCTAATAGTAGTACAGGAAAAATAGTCCCAAATCGTCCAAAGATAGGATTTGTACATTCGTGAAATTTTGTCATAACTTCTTCATGGTAATAAAAAAACTGCAGAGTCCGCTTAAATTTGAGGGTGACAAATCATTTTAAAGGGTGTAGTAATCGAAGCGGTACATATGCAAATAAACTGGTGTTAACGCCACAGTGTTAATTTATGTTCTTTAATCTAATTAATTGTTATTATGGTTTATCTCATAAAATGAAACCAATTAATAATAATATATATATATATATATATATATATATGCTTAGACCCATAGTTTATCTTGTTTATATTCAATAGACTGGTTAATAGTTTATACTTAAATTGGTCGTAACTAGTGTCGCTATTGTCATGGGAGTAGTCTCGTTCGACTCAGAAACAAGCAAATATGATTATCGAAGCCTTACTAAAATTGATTTTAGCAAATTCATTTGTAAAAATCCCATTCCCCATGGAGATTTGTCTCCTTATGGAGATTGTCTATTTCATTTCATTCTCTCTTTGTAATGGGCTACAATTCAAAGTTCTGTTTTGACGTGACACCGAGTTAGAGAGTCGAAAAGGACAAAATAGACAAAAAAACAAATAATAATGATATTTTCAAAAGTTTAATAAACAATAAGTTTTGAATATTTAGACTAAAATATGTCGTTTAATTTTAAATTAATGTAAAATACCTTGGTGAATTCATAAATCAGTTCACGGAAGTCAATATAGATATTTTTCTAAGTAAACATAAAAAAGAGAAATTAAATGTTTATATTCGATTTTCGACATTTATATATATATATATATATATATAAGATAAAGACCGGAGACTGGCGGTATCAGCCTTAATACTATCTGGTAATGTAAATAAACAGGCTAAGTGTATATAAGGAGGCTTATGGAACGAATAAAGCAGTGTTATTTCAGAAGTCGTGTATGTTACATCTTTTCCCTTTTCCTTCTTTTTTTTTATTTCTTAAGTCCGACGACGCTTAACTGGTGCCGAAACCCGGGACAACGTCAGGGAAGTAATTTTTTTTTAAGTAGATATTTTTTTTTTTTGGTGTTTAAGGAAAAGGTGAAATGCCGACAGAAGGATTGATTAGACCGGGAGTACTAAGCGTACCGGAAATTCCTCAACCTCAGGATATTCCACAGATCAATCAGGTACCCCAGATCGCGCCTCAGGTACCTCAGATACCTCAAGTCCCTCAGGTAGCACAGATCCCTCAGATCCAGGAGATCCCTCCATTACCAAGGGACACGTTGGCAGAAGCACACGCCAATGCCTTGGAATGGATGAAAATAAGAGCAACAACCACGCAGGACTTACGGAGGGCCATTGCGGACCTAGAACGATTCGGAGGCGAGGTAGGCGAGCTCAACCATTTCTTGAAAGGCGGAGATCGTCTTATGTCAAGAATCGAGGTGAAGGTGGCGGAGGACCTGGTGAACCTAGGGGACGCGGAAGAACTAAAAGCAGCTCTTGTGTGCCGAGTAAGGAGGAACGTCCTGAACCAGATCCAAGCGGACGAGGAGACTCCGTGGCCGGTGATTAAGGAGCGGCTGAAGAAGGCTTTTGGAGGAGGTAGGTGGACACCGGAAGAGGACATATTCCAAATGTTTAGGGAGCGGCGGGCCCAACGACAGTCAAGGGGGCAATATGCGGGAGTACTCGTGGCGAAGTACAATCGCATAACCGAGAAGATGCGGGAAACAATGAGCGTGGGAGAGGTCGAAGCCAGGATGGAGTTTCTGTCGACAATATTGAAAGTCCAGCTGGCTAAAGAAACGGGGAAGAGGGACGGACTGCCCAGAGAGCGATCGTTCCTCGAATGCGCCCAGGAGATGATCGACCTAAGTGCCAGAGAGGAGGAGACACGGATGGATGTGGAAGAACCGGGTTGGACCCGAGTGACGGATAGACGACCATGGACAGCCCCGACAGGTTGGAAGAAGAGGGACACAAGGCAGCCGAGTGGAGAAAAAGCCCCGACGAGGGAAAGAAGATCGGGACAGTCGTCGAGGCCGAGGAATGGGCCCCGGAGGGAAGAGAGAAAATGTCACGGGTGTGGGAAGCCGGGACATTTAGTAGCGCAATGTCCGCGCACCAGATGCTTCGAGTGCGGGACGGAAGGGCACATAGCAAGGCAGTGCCCATACATATTTCACAGGAGGGAGAGACCTCAGGACGAACCCATGGAGGTGAATGTGCAGAGGATGAAAAGACGAGCCAGGGTACATCAGCGGGACGGATCTTCGGAGGAGGCAACCGAGGAGTCAGGAGCGTCGGGAACGGAGACGGACGAACCAGGCAGCAGCGGAGGTGAAGGAGGTAGGCGCAGCCAACGGAGTGAGCAGCGACGAGCGGCGGCAGAAAGGAGGAAGCGGGACGACATCTGAGGAGTGTGTCGGCAGAGAGGCGACCGCACAGCAATATGCAACAACATCCGAGGTAAGCCATGCTGGTTGCCAATTATCGAAGTAGACGGGGGAGTAAAGTGTCTTGTGGACACGGGTAGCTCGAGCACTATTATGACTCGAAGGGCGTTAGGAAAAGGGTGCGGGAGCGAGAGGGTACTCCGGATACAGAAATGTGACTGCCAGCTGATCACTCTGGGTGGTCCCTGTAGTGTAGAGGGTGAGGCGACAATTGGGCTTGATCGGTGGACAGGGAAAGAGGGTGAGCTAACGGTGCATGTGGTGGAGAACATGACTCGGGAATACCAAGTCATAGTAGGGTGCGATTTGTTAGGTCAGGTAGGGGCGAGCATTAGAAATCGTAGAGGAGTCTGGAGCGTTAGGTTAGGAAAGAGGAAGTTCGGATGTATAGGGGTCGCGAGAGAAAGAAGGGTGCGGATAGGAGCGGTGGACAGAGTGGAGGACTGGAGGAAGTTGCTACAAGAGGAGTTTAGGGATATCTTCTTCAGGGAAGGTGAGGTATTAGGAGTAACAGGGAGGACGGTGCACGAAATCCCACTGAAACAGGAGAGGGTAACTTACGTGAAAGAGAGAAGATACCCGCAGGCGTTGAGACAGCATATTCGGGAGGAGCTAGATAGTCTAAAAGAACAGGGAATCATAGTTGATAGCACCTCACCATTCAATAGTCCCCTGTGGGCGGTGAAAAAGAAGGCAGCGCCGGGGGATAATAAGGAAAAATACAGGGTGGTAGTAGACTATCGTAAATTGAACGATAACACGGTAGACGAGAAGTACCCGATCCCGAGATTCGAGGATATACTCGATAGGTTGAGTGGGGCCGTGGTCTTTAGCACGCTGGACCTCAAGGCGGGATACCACCAAATACGGATGCACCCGGAAGACCAACACAAAACAGCGTTCACATTTGAAAGGGGGCATTATGAATTCACCAGGATGCCGTTTGGTCTGAAGAATGCGCCCATAACATTTCAGCGTCTGATGGACGAATTTTTGAGGGGCATCGATGACTCGGTATGCCAGGTATACATGGATGACCTGCTGATTTTTAGCAGAACGGAAACCGAGCACGTGGGACATCTGAGGGCAGTATTCGAAAGGCTCCGGCAATTCGGGCTGAAATTGTCAAGCGAGAAGTCTCTGCTGGGACAAACGCGGATCAATTTTTTAGGCCACACTATCTCTAGCGAGGGGGTCAGACCGGATGCGGCAAAGGTGGAGGCAATCACGCGGATGGCGGTACCACGGGACGTCAAGGGGATTCGTAGGCTTCTCGGGACGCTGAATTATTACCGGAGATTCGTACCCGAGATGGCAGAGTATTTGGTACCCATTAACAATTTGTTGAAGAAAGGCGCGAAGATTGTGGTGACACCAGAGATGGAGAATAACATTCGAAAATGTATGAATAGGTTGCTGACGGAGCCGGTGTTAGCGTTCCCGGATTTCGAGAAGCTTTTTAATATAACCACTGATGCGAGTGAATACGCGCTAGGGGCCGTTTTGTCCCAGGGGGGGAGTGAGGGTGAACGACCGATAGCATACGCGAGCCGTCGGCTTACGGGTGCGGAATCAAGGTACAGCGCTTTGGAGAGGGAGCTACTCGCGATAGTATGGGCTATCGACCATTTCAGGCCATACGTATTCGGGAGAAAATTTCGAGTCCATACCGACCACAAACCCCTCCAGTGGGTAGGAAAACTCAAGGAAACCTCAGCTAGGGTCACAAGATGGAAGGAGATCCTAAGCCAATACAACATAGAGGTGGTGTATAAGCCGGGAAAGGAAAACGTGGTGGCAGACTGGCTCTCGAGGGCCATCATGATCAACGCGGTTGAAGAGGACAGGGGAGGACCATCGCAGGACGTGCGCCAATTCTTGAGGGAATGGACTCCCGATGGCGAAGGGGCAAATGACACCGCAGGGATTGAGGACAGGGGAGATTCCCCAGAAGAGGAGAGCTCAGCGGAAGAAAGGGCAGCGGAGATGGAAGAAATAGAGGAGATCGTGAACGACAAACACCGTCAGGTGATTTGGAAGACACGAACAACCGGAATCATGAAGATCGATTTCAGAAGGTACGGGAGAAGTAGGATCCGCGTCATTTGGTCGCAGCCCGGGGTCAGCGAAGAACAAATCTGTACGGCACTGAGGGATGCCTCGGAAGCGGGTAAAACGCACTACCTATACGTAGGAAACAATACGGTATGGGATAAGATCAAGCGAATGTGGAGGTCCGAGCGAATAGGCGTGGACAGGACATTCATCCGGTGCAAGTATGCTGTGGAGACGGTACAGGACGAAGAGCAGCAGCAAGCAATCACAGTAGCATATCACCAGGGGAAAACCAATCACCGAGGCGTTAATGAGACGCTGCAGGCATTGCGTCGGAAGTATTTCTGGTGGGGCATGAAGAGGTCCATCCAGGAAGTCATTGGGAAATGCGAGATATGCATGCGCACAAAATACGATCGACACCCCCCCAGAGGAGTTCAGGAGGAGACACCTACAGGGAATATGCCGCTACAGGACCTTCAGATTGACACGTTTACCTGGAAAGGGTTTAAGTGGGTCACGGTAATCGACATATTCAGCAAGGTGGCGATGGCATACCAAGTGATGGAGAAGTCAGCCAATGCAGTTGCGGAAGCCCTACAAACCTGGGTGCAGTTCTATGGGGTCCCCGAGAGGATTACTTCGGACGGTGGTAGGGAGTTCGACAATGCCGCGATTAGGGAGGAGGTGAAGCGATTGGAAATTGCGTGGCATTATAACACCCCAGGACATCCTAAAGGTAGAGGCGGTATTGAACGGCTGCACAGTACGTTAAGCGACCACGTCCGTGTATATCAGGGTGAAAAAGGGTTGGAGCCGGATGTGGCAATGAGGAAAGCGGTAACAGCCTATAACCACTCGATCCACTCCGTAACGGGGTTTTCACCCATGGAAGTTCTATTCGGGATGCGCAGGCCAAGGCGGGATTATGGGGAAACTACGCTTACCGAACCGTTAGTGGATCAAATTCTCAGCAATAGGGTAGAGGTAGAGAAAACATGGGGAAAGATAACGGCGAGAATTAAGCGGGAAAAGCAGAAGCGGGTGGAAAGGCAGAATGTACAGGTTCGCGACCAAATGGGGGAACTAAAAATAGGAACAATAGTTTACCGGAAATTGGGAACCAACAGAGGGAAACAATTGCTACGGTACGAGGGTCCATTCAGAGTGGTTGTTATTAGGGAGCATAACCTGGTAACTATTGAGAGCGTGAATGAGCCCAGAAAGAGGAGAACCGTTCATATCGAACAATTAAAGCTCCCAATGATAGAGTCGGGACATAGACCTACGGATTCGTAGTACCCTCACCGCTGTATATAAAACAGAGAAATATGTTTTTTTTGTGGCTGTCAAAACAAAACAAGTTGTAAAAGATTTTTTTTTGTTGTATTATTTCATGTATAGAGGAAATTGTGTTTTTTTTTGTTGTTGTTAGGAGTTCTCAAGTGGTAGGAGTTCTAAAGTGCTGTGTTTAGTTTCAGTGTTTTTAATTATTTCTTTTTATTTATTATTTTTCCAGTTGAGTGGAACTATTTTATTTTCTTTTAAGGATATACTGTAAAACCAATTGTAAAGTGTTAAGGCTGGTCACCGTGGGCTCCGATCTAGCAATATTTAAGTTTCCGAAAATCCTGTTCGTAAACTGGTGGGGGGGAGATAAAGACCGGAGACTGGCGGTATCAGCCTTAATACTATCTGGTAATGTAAATAAACAGGCTAAGTGTATATAAGGAGGCTTATGGAACGAATAAAGCAGTGTTATTTCAGAAGTCGTGTATGTTACATCTTTTCCCTTTTCCTTCTTTTTTTTTATTTCTTAAGTCCGACGACGCTTAACTTATATATATATATATATATATATATATATATATATATATATATATATATATATATATATATATAAATTATACTGGGCAGCAGATGCCAGATGGCCGAATGATGAACGACTTTGGCATAAGAAAAAAATAATCGATTTTCGCGCTCGATATAGTTTCGACAATTTACTGAACCCCGTTACAGAAGTTATATTTTATATGTTATATTTTAAAAATTACGAAGATTTTGTTAGATATTTAGCAAATAGAATTCAATGAAAAGTTTTTTTGTTTTTTTTTTATTTCTTAATGACATTTACAACTGTATTACATAAATACATCAAGTAAATTTGGACATAATAGATATAATGACATGAAAACACTTGCTGAGTAACTACCCAAATGGTAGCACTCTAATGATATGACTACATTAGGAGATCACCATCTTCTTTTCAGACGCCTCGGAGGGTTATCAGGAATTGAAGAGAAAGCAAGGTTAGAAACGAGAGGGTTGGGATGATTCTGAAGTTTATTATGGAATAATAGGTATCTGGATTGGGCCAGATCTGAAACATAAGGAACATTAAGATCTTTATGGATAATTTTATTAGTGACAAAGTAAGGAGCATTGAGCATTTTGGATTGTAACGATTGGATGCGAGAGGAATTCGATGGTTTAGTGGAGCCCCATAGCTCAACTCCGCAAGTCCAAATAGGTCTTATTATAGTCAAGTAGATGAGTCTTTTGTAATTTATGGGAAGTTTAGAGCGTTTGTCTAGTAAGTGCTGAAGTAATCGGAAACGTCGAGCGATTTCTTGTCGTTTCAGTCTAGTATGAGGATTCCAAGTTAGTCGTTTGTCCAGGTGGAGTCCTAGGTATCGGATTTGCTCAACAGGGATAAGTGGAGTATTGTTAAAGGAAACTGTAGGACAGGAAGTCGTTGGTTTATGACGAAGGGAAAAGGTAATTTGGTGGGATTTATTGGAGTTTATTTTAATTCTCCAGTTTTGACACCATTCTTCTAGATTTATGATGTGTGATTGAAGCATTTTGGATGCAATTGCTGGGTCATTGCTGATAGGATACATGTGTCATCGGCATATGCAATGAAAAGTATTCATCACATATTTTCATTCATTCATCATTAATTGCTGAGCTATACTGTCCTTGAAGAACCATGGCCTCTGCTAACGTCTTCTTCCACAAATCCCCGTCAGCAGCGAAGCACATACACCCATCTCCTTCAGGTTACTTTCCATTTCGTCCAACCATCTGAGCTGAGGCTTTCCTCGTCTTCTTTCATCTCTCGGCTTTCCATGAAGCAGTTTTATTGGCATTCTTTTTGAGCACATTCTTTGACCGCATTCTTTGACTACCGCAGTTTGTTGACTTGAGTTAATCTAACATCACATATTTTGGACGTCATATACCTATCATATCCTTTTTAGTGTATGATACAAATGACAATCAGTCAGAGCAAAGATTACCACAGTAATTCATAAACAATTATAATTGTATATATTGTAAATGTTATTACTTTGTGAAGTCAGAACACATAAACTCGTACATTTACTATTATTAATCTCTCCTTGTTGATGTTCTAAACCACACCCCGTAGATTTTTTTTTTCATATAATATTTTTCCTGTAATGCATTGAAATATTTACTACTATGTAATGTACTACATCAACCATATTAATGCATATTGACTGGTTCGTATTGTAAAACTGAATTAAGCGCCTTGTATAATATAAAAAGCAAAATTCATATAGCACAGGGTGAATATAGAAAATAATCTAAAATAATTACACATGGATATTTTCAAAGTTAAGGCTAATTTCGAGTATTTTTATTACTTTTAATGTAATTTCTATATTTAAAAAGTGTATTTCTGAGTTTACGGAGTATTAAAATTTATCTTAGGAGGTAAATTTTCTACTACAACAATCAAGCATTAATGTTAGAATTATTTTAGATGATATGGCAAATTATGCAAAGTTTGAAAAAATCATAATTTACATCGAAAAAAAACTTTTTCGGAATCTATAAGTGCTCGAATACCTGAGTGAGTACTTGAATACCTTCAGTGCTCGAAACTTTCTTCAATATTTAATAACTCTCATTCATAAATTAAAACGTCTTTCCTTCATTCGTTCTAAAGACTATGTGCAGGTTTTTGAGAATTGGATATTATTATTTATTTTTATTCCCAATACATTATCAATTAACAAAGTATATGGGATCAATTGCTCTAATTGTAAATAGTTTTGCACGTAGATAGTTTATTTTTTTTTAAATCTATTTTAATGGTTAGCGATTGTGAACATTTGTTAATTGATAAAAAAAACGGCTGTTTCATTTCTACGTGATATTGATACTGGTGCTAGTAAACAAGTTTTTTTCTTCATTTTTTTGTAAGTATAATCTACATAATTCTACTTCTTCTTTTTCCCCTCCTTATGTGCCTTTCAGCGTGGTGAAGCCTCTAGCGACTTTGACTACACGTCTCGGTCTCTGGCCAATTTCCTGAACTGTACTAGGATTTCTCCTCTTTCCTGACCTAGTCTTTAGATATGCTCAAGGTATGTTCTTCTGGAACTGGATCGTGGTTTCCTACCAGTTGGCCACCCTTTTGTGAACTTCTTTCGTACTCTGTCTTTCCCCATTCTATAGATATCTATATAATCGAAGTTGTTGGTCTATATAATCACGAGTTAATTTCTGCTTCTCTCATTTCACATTCTACCTCTCCTGGTTTTTCTCAAAATATTACGTAAAAAATTTCATTTCCACAGCCCTAATCCAGCTTAAACCTTTGATTTGTGGCTTGTTCGGTGCATTCATTAGTCCCCTGTAGCTGACTCAATGCGGTCGATAAGGATTCTGATCATTTAGAAGCTATCAGTTGCGGATTTATTCTAAACCCAAGTTATGTCCTTTCTCTGTTATTTGTCTCATATCCATGATCTTATTTATATTCTATTCAAATGTTTTATACATCAAATAAATGTTAATGTTTTTTTTTTAATTTTGGTTTTGACTGAATGCTGAATTTGATACAAATGAATCTTTGTCTACTAAACAAACAAATGCAAGTTTCCCACATCATATATATATATGTGTGTGTGTGTGAAGAGAAGAATAGTTGGGGTGGTCAGTCAAAAAGGAAGGCAAAAATAAATGATAATATTTATTTTTTAGATATGCCGACGTTTCGACCTGAAGTTCAGGCCTTCATCAGGGCTAAGAAAATAATCAGATAACAAGGTAAAGACGGTTGTTATCTGGTCGTTGGCACCGTGTAGATAGATTCATAATTGGTAATTGGTTGACTGTCGTGGATAATGAAGAGAAGAATAGTGGGGTGGTCAGTCAAAAAGGAAGGCAAAAATAAATGATAATATTTATTTTTTACATATGCCGACGTTTCGACCTGAAGTTCAGGCCTTCATCAGGGCTAAGAAAATAACCAGATAACAAGGTAAACCAGATAACAAGGACCTTGTTATCTGGTTATTTTCTTAGCCCTGATGAAGGCCTAAACTTCAGGTTGAAACGTCGGCATATGTAAAAAATAATTATCATTTATTTTTGCCTTCCTTTTTGACTGACCACCCAACTATTCTTCTCTTCATTATCCACGACTGTCAACCAATTATATATATATATATATATATATTCTACCAATTATATATATATATATATATATATATATATATATATATATATATATATATATATATTCTTCTTCTTCTTAATCAATTCCTCTTCTACCGCTTGATCAGGGTAGAGGATATATATAAAATGTAATAAATAAATGTAAGAATATACAGAATTAAAATGATACTTAATTGTTTTATCCTTTTTCCATCCACCAAAAAACAATATATAGATATATATATATATATATATATATATATATATATATATATATATATATATATATATATATATATTTCATATAATATAAGAGTATTCGCTCATCATCTTTCTTCTATATTTAAACCATTCATTGATTTCACAAACATTGAATATGAGACCCTTGTACTTTACACTTTAGACATTCCTCTGCAACTTAACTACCACCTCCTTCGTTAACTCTATTTCAAGTCGCACTTCGAATCAAACATTTATCTAACCATTGAAATGGATTATTTTTTTTAAATAAACTATAGGGAGGAATATTCTTAAAGTTATTAGATCTTCTGGTCGGGACGGATGATATTTTGGGAGGAAAAACCTACATTGTATCAGATCGCATATCTACGTGAAAAACTACTTATAATTAGAGTAATTAATCCCCTTAACATTGTTAATTAATCCCCTTAACTTTGGAATAAAAATATATAATAATACCCAATTCCCAAAAACATGCACATAGTCTTTAAAACGAATGAAGGAAAGACGTTTTAATTTACGAATGAGAGGTAGTCGACTGTTCTACATATCATGAGTGATAAATATTCAGGACGCAGTTATTATTAAGTTTTTATTGATGGTCTTCAGGTATTTAAAGGTATTCAAGTACTCACTCAGGTATTCGAGTACTTGAATAGTGCATTGAATAGAGCACGAAACACGCCCTGATGATGAACCACATGTCTAGATTGAAACGTCGACACCAATTAAAACTTTGTGATGACTGCGTCCTGAATATTTATCACATACAATTTATTAACTGTTTTCAATTTATAAAAAAAAAAAAAAGTAAAATATTGTTTAAAACAAATGCCCACACTCATAGGAATAATATCAGAGACATGTAAAGCCAAGTGGAACCAACTGAAATTAATTTAAAATGAATAGATTTACGATCAAAATCAGAATGTTATAGATAACTTATTTTGTGTGCTATTATTGTGAAAATGATAGGGAATAGTCCAGTCGGAGGGAGGATACAATTGTAGAACCATCTCAATAAGGACAACCCATGGTTAAGGTAGGCGTTACAAGAAGGTTGTACTCCTTTGTTTTGCAGTGAAATCAAAATAGTAAAAATAAAACTAATATTAAATATGAATTATTTTTTTTCCAACTGATTTACCTACTGACCTATAGACTTCCTAATTCAGCAAATCCTTCGTCATTCGTGCTGCTTCCTTATGGAACTCACTTCCTACCTCCATGCGTCAATCCTCGTCCACAAATTCCTTCAAACAACTTCTGTTCCAACACCTACTCCACATTCAAACTTCCCCTAACATGTAAAATTACTTGCATCAATACAATATTTAATTTCAATCCATTGCACAATTGAAATAACAATTAACAGTAAATTAGTTGGAATTTTTATTACGTCAGACTAAGATACATAAATTTGTAACTCTGTTATTATTCTTAGGGGACTGTAGTCCCAGAATAAAATTATTTTTTCATTTCAATAGTTATTAGATTCAATTCACACACACCATTTCCAATGTAAACTACAAAAAAAAATATACTGGCAGATTACATAGGTACCATCAAAATTTTCAACACCATTGCATTGGATTTTTATCTGAATAAAAGGGTAAATTTGAGTAAAATTCTACCTAAATAGTATTCTCTATTTGAATAACACACCATTTCTATTTAAATAACAAACGGAATGGAATATTACCCTAAATCTTCTTTCAAAACGGATATTTTTGAATCTGCATGCGAATATGTATATGGATATAACCAAATAAAATTTCATAAAAAAAAAAAAAAAACATTTTTTAAATAAATTATTAATCACAAAGCATGCCTGACCTCAAAAATACCAACATTCGATAGCAATAATTAAAATAATTGGAGCTTTTTACCTCGTAGTTTCTAGTCATTATTAAATTTAGTTGCCTTTAACGAATCGTTCTTTAATTAGAAAGTATAAAAAATCGAGGAATTTAATAACTTTTATTTGCTCGCCTTTGTGCTTTTAGCAATGGGGTATTGATGAAAAACGAGGAGGAAAAAAAGAGCGTACACGTGATATGGTAAAGGCGAATATAAAAAAAAAAGGATAAAGGATCGACGTGGAGGAACAAAAACAAACGACTTGTAATTTGAGCCGCCAATGTTTTATTCAAGCCGATTAGCGGAGGCGAGAAATCACCTCTTTTTTTCATTAAAAACATCGCCCAGAGGTACCTTAAATACGATATCTCTCCTTAAGTGTCTTTTCTGTCTACTTTTCGTTTATCTACTTTAAAATTTATTTTATTTTTATAAGTTACTTGACTAGTAACACAAAATTGTAGGAAATAAAATGTATAAAAAATAAAGACACCTATATTATTACTTCCACTTACCTATATATGTGATATACAGTAAGGAAAATTATTGCGGTAGTGAAAATTGTCGAATTTGAGTTTTCAACGGAAATGCACTTTTTGTGATTTCCTGAGTCAATCAAAATAATCAAGTACCGCAAAATGGTCTGTGTGTGTGTGGCGTGTGTGAACAGACAGTTGTAAACTGAGGATTTTAAAAAAAGGAAAAAAAAAATTTAATATAGGAAGTCGTATAAGGTAATGGAAAGCAACGAAAAAAAAAATATATATATATTTCATTGTAATTAGGTGAAAAAAAAAGAAGTGAAATATAAAAATATTACATAGTTGAGTAAAACATATGTTTATAACCTTCTATACATTTTCTGTAGTTTATAATATATATATATAATATAATTTCATATTATATTATATAATTATCAATAATAATGAAATCTTCTAATTTCATATATAATATATAATTTCAAATATAATATATATTTAAATAAATAAAGGTTATGACCAAAAAAGGATAACTAAAAAGATAATAAAATATGTTTTATTAAATATAATTGTCTATCGGAATCTTTACTTGTTGGGCGCCTGGCTTTACCAGCCTTTCATCTCTAGAATCTTTCATCATAAACCTTTCATCATAAATCTAGAAAATATAAGGTACTCACTTATTTGATCATCATTAAATATTTATTCTACCATGGTAGCTCAGGTGAGAAGGGGTTAGGTTGGATATTTTTATAAAGCATCAAAAAAGATTAAGAGATCTATTTACAGAATTAATACAATGTACAAGCAAAAGAAATAAAGTAAAAGGAAAAAGAGACAATTTAAACATAATTACTATATACAATTAAATATAAATAGGAACGTACTTAAGATAAACTTATTCTTTTACAATAATATGGCATGCCACATATACACATCAAGAAACGATAGTCAAGATACAAGGGATATAAGATGTAAGAGCACATGCTCATGCTAAAATATGAATTAATAATCAGTCACAGTAAAACAAAAGAGAGAAGAGTTCTATTTTTTTCCAATGCTATCTTAATCTTGGTTACAAGGTTTAAGGTTTAAGATTTAAGGTTATGTTAAAATACACTAATGTCAAAAACTTTGTAATAGCCCAGAAAATGATTTCTATTTCTATTCAACTTTGCCAGAAAATTATTTCTATTCAAAGTTAAGTGGTAAGTAAAAGTTGTGTGATGCGCGCTTCAGGTTTTTTTAGAGATGGGTAAGTTGTCGACTTTGAAATTATGATGATGAAAAAAAATTGTCAAAATTTGCAGTCAAAATTTATTTAATGAGTAAGCCGACGTTTTGACTCAAATATTTGAGTCACTACCAGGGCAAAAAATTGAAAAATATAAAATAACATCATAAAAAAAGGATTTTGAAATTTTAAAAATTAGTCATTTAAGCTCAACTGGAGAACAGCAATGAGAAACGAACCTACATTTTATTAAAAACCGCTTAATTTTACACTGATGTAAAGAATTTAAACAAAACCGTTATAGCCGTTTTCGAAAAAATTGCAAAAATGTGTGAAATCGATGATATAAAGTCGCACTTTTGGTAGGCCGATTTTAAGGAACAACCCAGGCATATACCTACCTTAAATATGTAATTTCAGTTTCTTGTGACTTTGTTTTTGGGCTAGGCTTTTCACAAACACACACACACACACACAGATCATTTTGTGGGAGTTGGTTATTTGGAGTCAGAAAACTTCAAAACGTGTATTACCGTTGAAAACTCAGATTCGAAAATTTTTACGATCGCGTTACTTTCTCTTACCTATCTATTACTTACATAGTTAAGTGAAAGTAAAATTGCTTTAACCTGAAAATTTAATGTAGAATCTATTATGATATTGTCAAGTACCGGTAATGGATCGTATATAAAATAGGATGAATATAACGGAGCCTCAGAAAAAATCGATTCATACTAAGCATTCATACTAACTAAACGAGCCATAACTAAAAGGTAATAAACTCGTCCATCGGAGTTATAATTACGTTTCCAACTAAGAAAGTCGCGTGACTATCTTCATTCCAGGTTTAAGATTATCAAGAATCGCTAATGCTTTTACAGATTAACAGCTTCATATGAATACGGAGTATGTTATTGATGGAAATCCACTGTTGAACTTGATTATGTTGCGAGAATAAATCACACCGTACACTGTTAACGAACCATACTGTATCAACTCCGATAAGTAAGCATGAAATAACAAATATATCGATATATTTTTACAAAAATATCTAAATATAGATATAATTTCCAAACTCCCTTGGAAGAACCAAAATATCAGGGGCCAACTTTTTTTTTTTTTTTATATATAATTATCCAATTTAAAGTATTTAGAGTTCTTATAAAAAAAAAAAAAAAAACTCTTAGTTAGTTCTTATTTCTTCTTGAAAAGCAATTACTGAAGTTAAATGAGCGGTAACCCAAGAAGGTTTTACTATCCCACGACTCCCCCATAGCGAAAAGGTTTCCGAACAAATCATGAAAGGTTTATATTACAAATTATATTCACAACTTTTATAAACAAAATCTAATTTAAATACATATTTATATTCAATCTGCAGTCGTTTTTTTAACGAATAAAAATTATAATAACCATTTAGAATGCAAATTTTTGGGATATATAGGATCATAATTTATCATTGTGACCCATCAGGGAATTTCATCAGCCCGTGATTGGTTAATTTAGATCGCATGAGGTATCCTATCAGCTAATTACCTATATATTTTTAAAATGGCAGATGATATCAATGCAAAGTTTAAGCACTATTGGATTATACTCTACTATTATACTATTATACTACTACTACTGTTTTTAATACTTTGCGAATATATTAATAATTTTTTAACCAATGTAAGTAAATTATTACTATTTTTTGTTTATGAGTAAGGTAATTAAGTCCACATTTTATTATCTGTAATATTATTCAAGCGGGACGTGTCCTCTTAAATCAATAACTAATAATTAAATACTTAATTTTTTCCTCTTCAAATATTTTATCGCACCTATCAAATATTTTGTCGCATAACAGCGACAATCATCAGAATTGCTGAGTTCAATTGAATGAATGGCATTATAGGAATGAGGAGGGCTGGCAGCCGGCAGCATCTCCTGGTCATTGCTTATTTCTTTGATTGGGGAAAGGAGATATCTCATCCAGGACCTTTTCTGTTTCCTCCTGATGGGCATGTCAGTCGTGGCCATGTCCTTTATGTCTTTTGTGTACACGTGTAGTTTAATATGAAATCGAAAGTAGACTGTACGTAAGTGTTGGTCGATAGTTAGTTGACTTAAATTTTTGGATTGAAATAATTTTTATTTATTTTTTTTTATTTAGACATATAATATTCTGTCACAGGGACAATAATTATATTGATAAATGAACACATTCACACCGTATATACAAAAAAGAAAAAAAATTTATTTTTTTAAGTGTGTCTTTTTTGCTGAAAAGTAAATAATAATATTTAATGAATATAGTATATAATAATTAGAATAGACACAAATAATAGTTATATATTAATAATCCCCATTTATTCCAGTTAAACAAATCCGTTACCTTGGACTCCACCTCGACAAACGACTCACATGGAATCCTCATACAAGACTGAAACGACAAGAAACCGCTCGGCGTTTCCGAATACTCCAACACTTACTAGACAAACGCTCTAAGCTTTCAATCAATTACAAACGACTCATATATATGACAATAATAAGACCTATTTGGACTTACGGAATTGAGCTATGGAGCTCCACTAAGCCATCGAATTCCTCTCGTATCCAATCCTTACAATCCAAAATCCTTCGTAAAATCCTCAACGGTCACAACCAAACTCATCCATAAAGACCTTAATGTTCCACGTGTTTCCGATTTGACACAATCCAGATACCTATCCTTCCATAACAAACTGTAGAACCATCCGAACCCTCTCGTTTCAAACCTTGCTTCCTCCTCGATCCCTGATAACCCTCCGAGGCGACTGAAAAGAAGATGGCCTCGGGACCTTCTAATATAGAACTTTAATTTGAGTTCTACCAATGGGTATACACGGTGGGCCAGACCCCCTTACCGTGCACCCCCCCCCCCCACATCCCTATAAATTGCATATCGTTGTGTTCCTTGTAACTAGTTATTAAAAAAAAGCCAATGTTCCCACAAAAAAAAGTGAACGCACTGCCCCAAAATGGCGTCCAAACATGGCGGATTGACGACTTTGACTTTAGTTAGTTTTTTGGTCACTGAGAATCAGCATTTGGCTTAATTTCCTCATAGTTGGTCTTTTATTAAAGCTGAATAGTCATAAAATAATAAACCATAAGGAAATATTAAAAAATAATTGGCTTAGGCTATGAAAAACACCAATAAAGTCAATTTTTTTAACAAAAAAATTTTCAAGTTAAAAATCAAGCGTCATTTGTAATTAAACGGCCTCCAATAACGCAAAACGTGCTGAAATAAACCATCTGGAGAATATAATTTTCTTTCCAAAACGCTGATTATTTTTAAAAAACTTTTAAGCAGTTCCGTAGAAAATGCACTTATGCGGCAGAAAAGCGGTACTGGCGTGGGTGCTTACAGGCTTCTACCACACCATTCAGTACACATAAATGGCTTAGTTAAAGTGATATAATAACATTTTTGGTACATTATATTGGTTGTATTAACGAACAAATATTAATGCAATAATTTAATTGTAAAAAAAAAAAAAAATTTTTTTTTAAAAATTTATTATTATTTTTTTTTAATTTAACCTTCTTTATTCTACACATAGGTCGTTTAAGAAGACCTTAATTGTAAAAATGATATAATTATAATAATAAAACTTAATTAAAAAACTTTGCTAAATATCTTGATTTTTTTTTTATTTAACGTTTGCAATTTAACACTGTGTTTTGTATATTTACTGATTCTTAAAGGTAATTAAAATTTTTATATACTTCCCAGGAAATGAGTCGTATTAATACCTGTTTTATAAACTAAAATAATATATACCTAATCTGAACTATATATAATGAATAGCTGCTGGGTTGTATAGTAAAACTCATATATCACTAATTAAAAAATTAATTTTTATTTCCTTTATTTTGTGCAGAAGTTGGACTATATCATAAATAAATAGGAAATTTTATTATTGAATGAATTATTCTCCCTGCACAAAGAAAGATAGAAACGGTGACGCTATAAATTATTCTATAAACCAGAACTGATTGTTTGGATTTGGTCTTGAAATGAGGAAAAACGCGAAATTGAACCCGAAAACTGGAAAAATACATTAAGCGAACGAGAAAGGAAGTGCCAAAATCTCGGAAAAGATAAAAAGTACCAGTATCCATTATATGGCTAAACGAATGTATAGTAGACAGATGAAGAGAATATTTCAAGATGCTGCTGAAAGGGGGTCAATTGCAGTTTGTATGATATTAAGTGAACGATGTAGGTTTATTATGGTAAAAACCACTTTATTTTCGATTGCTGAAGGTGCACATTGGGACTATCTTCACTTTGAAGCAGGATATAGAGAGTTATATCGAGAAAGTTATAGCTTATATCTCTCCTTCTGTTTAGTGCATTTGCAAAAGATTTTTTAAGGAATCTTATATAAGTTATAGCTCGATATTGTTCAGAAATTGCTGAATAAATTGTTCGGAAGTTGTACCATATCATAAAAAAATAGAAAATTTTAATATTGAATGCATTATTCTCTCTGCACAAAGAAAGATGGAAAGGGCGAAACCGAACTGCTTCGCACAGTTTAGCGCATACATAGGCAACAAGTATGTTAGAAAATAATATTAAAGGACTTTGGTTTTTATCCTTACAAGAAAGGAGATACTAGGAAATGTAATACCCAACAAGATCCATTCCTGTTTAGTGTACAAAAGAAATTATACTCAAGAATTGTAGAAGCTGGAATAAGAAATATTGTCGATTGCCAGAGCGATATGGATTGAGAAACTCAAGTTGCACATTGGAAGAGAAGTTGAAAGTTGAGACTGGCTTCACTTTAAGGCAGGTTATAGAGAAGTATATATACAACGAAAAATAGCTCTCTATCTGCTTAGTGCCTTACTCTTTGGATTGTGCTAATATCTAACTGTCTTTCAGAAACGCTCGTTTTTCTTTTAGATTCCTTAAAAAATCTTTTGCAAATGCATTAAACAGAAGGAGAGATATGAGCTATAACTTTCTCGATATAACTCTCTATATCCTACTTCAAAGTGAAGATAGTCCCAATGTGCACCTTCAGCAATCGAAAATAAAGTGGTTTTTACCATAATAAACCTACATCGTTCACTTAATATCATACAAACTGCAATTGACCCCCTTTCAGCAGCATCTTGAAATATTCTCTTCATCTGTCTACTATACATTCGTTTAGCCATATAATGGATACTGGTACTTTTTAGCTTTTCCGAGATTATGGCACTTCCTTTCTCGTTCGCTTAATGTATTTTTCCAGTTTTCGGGTTCAATTTCGCGTTTTTCCTCATTTCAAGACCAAATCCAAACAATCAGTTCTGGTTTATAGAATAATTTATAGCGTCACCGTTTCTATCTTTCTTTGTGCAGGGAGAATAATTCATTCAATAATAAAATTTCCTATTTATTTATGATATAGTCCAACTTCTGCACAAAATAAAGGAAATAAAAATTAATTTTTTAATTAGTGATATATGAGTTTTACTATACAACCCAGCAGCTATTCATTATATATAGTTCAGATTAGGTATATATTATTTTAGTTTATAAAACAGGTATTAATACGACTCATTTCCTGGGAAGTATATAAAAATTTTAATTACCTTTAAGAATCAGTAAATATACAAAACACAGTGTTAAATTGCAAACGTTAAATAAAAAAAAAATCAAGATATTTAGCAAAGTTTTTTAATTAAGTTTTATTATTATAATTATATCATTTTTACAATTAAGGTCTTCTTAAACGACCTATGTGTAGAATAAAGAAGGTTAAATTAAAAAAAAATAATAATAAATTGTTAAAAAAAATTTTAATTTTTTTTTTTTACAATTAAATTATTGCATTAATATTTGTTCGTTAATACAACCAATATAATGTACCAAAAATGTTATTATATCACTTTAACTAAGCCATTTATGTGTACTGAATGGTGTGGTAGAAGCCTGTAAGCACCCACGCCAGTACCGCTTTTCTGCCGCATAAGTGCATTTTCTACGGAACTGCTTAAAAGTTTTTTAAAAATAATCAGCGTTTTGGAAAGAAAATTATATTCTCCAGATGGTTTATTTCAGCACGTTTTGCGTTATTGTAGGCCGTTTAATTACAAATGACGCTTGATTTTTAACTTGAAAATTTTTTTGTTAAAAAAATTGACTTTATTGGTGTTTTTCATAGCCTAAGCCAATTATTTTTTAATATTTCTTCATGGTTTATTATTCTATGACTATTCAGCTTTAATAAAAGACCAACTATGAGGAAATTAAGCCAAATGCTGATTCTCAGTGACCAAAAAACTCACTAAAGTCAAAGTCGTCAATCCGCCATGTTTGGACGCCATTTTGGGGCAGTGCGTTCACTTTTTTTTGTGGGAACATTGGCTTTTTTTTAATAACTAGTTACAAGGAACACAACGATATGCAATTTATAGGGATGTGGGGGGGGTGCACGGTTAGGGGGTCTGGCCCACAGACTAGTAGTTTCTCTTCATGTTGTATATGTCATGTTAGCAATGTCACATTTACTTGTTGTATATTTAATGTAATACAGTTGAAAATATATTAATATATTAAAATAGAAATATTAATAATATGTTTCTGGTGAAATTTGGAAAAAAAATTCTTGAATAATGTCTAGAACAAATGGAATGTTAAGGTCCTGATGGCGGGTTTTATTGGTTCTTTAGAGCGGATCATCGACTATTATTCGAAGTACTTTGGACAGAAAATATTGGGTGAATTTAATGTCAGAA
Source organism: Nezara viridula (assembly GCA_928085145.1). NCBI lineage: Eukaryota > Metazoa > Arthropoda > Insecta > Hemiptera > Pentatomidae > Nezara > Nezara viridula. The sequence continues at coordinate 157,452,205 of OV725079.1, read as the reverse complement.
ACATTATCTGTCCCCACAGTTCTAGTTCTTAGGTCCAAATAGCTATCAGGATTGTCTTGTAGATGTAAAATTTGTTATCAATTCGAAGTAGAGATCTTATAGTTAATAACCTATATAATTGGTCGTATTTTCAGTTAAGTTCTTACATTTTAAGTCTATTATGTGGGTTCCATGTTGCAGCTAGTGGTATGGTACTGGAACTTGGCGGGAAGAACTAGTCTGGTAAGTGGCTCCTTTTGTTCCAACTCCTGACGCCATCTTGAAATATTCTGTTCATCTATCTACTATATATTCGTTGAGCCATATAATGGATACTGGTCCTTATTTTCTTTTCCGGGATTTTAGCACTTCCTTTCCACTCTCTTTCACACTACATATATGGAACATATAAAATAAGTATAATTTCAGAGATAGTTTTGTCTTATTGTTTAACTATTAAACTGGATGAATTTTCCAGTGGAACAGGCTAATCACTTGTATATACGAATAAACATGGTTCGTTGATGTCGCTTATACGTCGAATGTAATGTTAGTAGATGAATGAATAATTTCTTACTGGAGTATATTAGGTTAATAATAATGCCATTGAATTCTCACCAGATTAATATTGTTGGTAATAATTTTAAGGTTAGTATTAATGAATTTAATAATATTTAGATTTATTATTAATAAAGCGAATCATAAAATATTTTGATTTTTTGCCACAGCTAGATGTCAGCCCTGCGTGACCTCCGGCGGCTATGGGGAGAGCGGAAGCAGTCGGCCATCGCGGACACGGACCTGGAGGCTCCGCGCCCATCGCTTCCGCTCCTCCAGGTTTGGCCAAGCCAGGACTCGCCGAAGCCAGTCGAAGGCAGTACCTTCGTCTTCGATCAGGCCGGCCCCAACGACTCGGGGATAGAGTCCGTCCAGGTAATCCGGGTGGGTTCCAGCTACATGTTGTATCTTTGGGGTATATTGTACACATTGTATTGTATATTGCAAAAGTTAGGAAACCTGCGGACTATAGGCCGAACATGGCCTCCAAACGTTTCAAGTCGGTCTTCATCTAGAGCTCGAATTAATTAATATTTAATTATTTAGGTTACAAAAATTTGAAAATCAATAGAATTAAGATATTTATACATATATGGATGTGTATTTACTAATTAATAAAATTCTTATATGCAATGTGGGTATTTTAATGTCTATATAACATTTCCACTACAGCAATTAAAGCTTATTCATCTGTTCTTGAATCATTTGACTTGAGTCAGGGTCTTTCTCAATGTGGTTTCTTCCATTAGCTGTACATGTGAGATTGAATTAGGCTTTATTACAAACCCATGTGGAGACTGGTTTCCCTCAGTATTTTGGCCCTTAGTTAATAATTAGAGATATTGTGAGAGTCAGTAGAGCGAAGGACTCACTTGGCTTCAAAACATGACTATCCAGTGGGAAAGTACTTCCTCAAAGTAGATTCTTGTAGGATTATCATCCATCACCAGTTTCACCCTTCCGTTGTGTCTTCCTGGATGATGTTCTATCATTTATTGGGCTCTAATCTTAAGATTTTTTAAGATAAGAAAGTGAGATGTAAAGAAATCAGAACCATCTCGGGAATGGGGCGACCGGGGTGGTCACCAAGGGAGGCCCCACGGATCTGGGAAAAAATATAAAATATTCATGAAAATAGCAATTTCTACCACTTTCAGTTTCGTTAAAAGATCGTGGAAAGTTTTGGTTTAAAATATAAATATAACGTAAGTACGATGGATCCCTATGGGAAAAAAATTCATTAGTGATTGAAGGAAATCCAAAAGTATATCTTGGTGTAATAAGTATAACTCGAAAACATTAGGAAATAGACTACTGGCCGATTTTGAGATAAGTAAGGGAGAACCTGGGAAAAGCTCCGGACGTCTAAAATGTAATTGGGATATAAATGGAAAATTCCAAACTGTACTGCTTTATTACAGTAATAATTTTTAAAAATCATAAGGGACAATACAATAAAATTGTAAGGATGCTCACCTGTGATGAGATGTTAAATGACAGCATACTCATCAGTCTAATCAATAGTATAGAAATAGAAATAGAAATAGAAATAGAAAAATCATCTTTATTCTGGGACTAGGTCCCTTTAGAATAACAGTATTGTTCATATATATTAACTACAAATCTGGTCAAAAGACTTATTACAATGAATAGTGACAAAATACATGTAATACATTAAGTATTAATTAAGCTCTTAGGATAAATTAACGAGGACAGTTTGGTAATAGGGGTTCAGTACTACAATATTGGAGCTAAAATAATTGCATAATAATCACTGAATGAAATTATAAAGTAAAGTAAAATCTATTTTATAGGTAAAGCATTGTAGTGATGGAATATAAAAATTTAAAAAAATAATAATAACTGTTAATATGTAGGGAAAGAAATTGTAAAAACTAAAACAAAAAAATATATAAAAAAACAAATAATGATATACATATGTTCCCTAAGATATTTAAGTGATTATGCGTAAAGATTAGGAGAAGAGAAAATAAAATAAAGTATATATATACACATAGCGAGAAGTATGTTGAAGATAATTAGAAATAAAATACATTTCACTGAAATACATTCCATGAATAACAAATTAGAACTTAAGGAAAACAAATTTTATCTACTCACAATGCTTAGTGAGTGGTGATGAAAATTCACGTTCAACACAGAATAAAACAATAAAAAATAAGAGAAAAAAATAATGTCTAAAGAAAATTAAATCCTTATAACATAGTATGTATTTAACCAGCGTCTGATTGGATTGTGAAGAGGAATTGGAATAAGAGGGTTTTAAAGGTGGATAAGGATGATGCATGGCGGATTTTTAGTGGGATGGAATTCCAGAATGCGGTGGAACGGACAACGAAGGAATGTTTAAATGATGCAGATCTGTGGAAAGAAGTGTAAAGGTCAGAAGGACGAGATCTTGTGGAGAGGGTGTGGATAGATGATTTGAATTGTAGGAGATTGTATGCGTAGGACGGACGATGACTATTGATTATTTGGTAAAGGAATGTGCCTAGGAAATATTGTCTTCGGAAGGAAGGGGAGAGCCATCCTAATTCAGCATAGTGGTGCGAAACACGGGAATACCTCAGGGCCCCTGTGACAAATCTTACGAAGGCATTCATAATTCTTTTCAGTCTCTCCCCGAGTTCTGCCGAGAGGCCACCGTACACCACGCAGCCGTAATCAAGGTGGGGGAAGATGAGGGAAGTTACCAGGAGTCTACGTGTGGGGATGGGTAGGAGATGGCGGAAGCGATGGAATAGTTTCAAGGTACCAATTGACTGTCGGGTAATGTGAGCAATATGGTGTTTCCAGGATAGGGTTTGGTCTATGAAAATGCCTAGGTTTTTTACTGAGGAGGTGAAGGTAATGGGATGGTCATTTAGGTACAGTATAGGTTTGTTGGTATTGGCTCTGAGAAGGGGTTTGGAACCAATGACAATGGCTTGAGTTTTTGCTGCGTTTAACCTTAACCCATTTAAGTTTGCCCAGGCACTGATCCGATTCAAGTCTTCTTGAATTTTGGCAAACGCTTCATGCAACTCTGAGGGATGGAAGGAAAGGTAGATTTGGGAGTCATCGGCGTAAAGGTGATGGGAGCAGTGAAGGATTGAATTATGGATGTCATTGATATAAGAACTAAAAAGGAGGGGAGATATGCTAGAGCCCTGGGCCACTCCTGCGGACAAAGTAAGATAGGAAGACAAGGGTTGATTAGGAATAGCGACAGCTTGTGAGCATTGGGAAAGGAATGATTGAAACCATAGGATAGAACTATGGGAAAAGGATAATGATTTTAATTTGGAAAAGAGAATGGAGTGGTTGATGGAATCAAAGGCTTTAGAAAAGTCAATGAGTATAAGGACGGTTAGTTTTTTGTCATCAATGGCGGACTGAACATCATTAATGATTTTGATTAGGGCGGATTGTGTAGAATAACCTGGTCGGAAACCAGATTGGTAAAGGTCAAGTTGATTGGACTGTTCAAGGAAGGTGGAAACTTGGGATTGCATAATTCTCTGCAGGGGTTTGGAAAGGTTAGAAAGGATTGAGATTGGCCGGAAATCTTCAGGGGAAGACGGATTAGAATTTTTATTTAAAGGACGGACTGTGGCTTTTTTCCACAAGGAAGGGAATACTGAATTTTGAAGGGAAAAATTGTAGATGAAAAGGAGTACCGGAAGGATTTCAGGGAGGCATAATTTAATTAATTTGACGGGAATGCCATCTGGACCAATAGAGTTAGAGTGTGATTTCATCACGGCGGATATGAGGTCTGTGGGAGAAATATCTGAAAAATAAAAATCGGCGTCATTGAAAGATGTTCCAGGAAGAAAGAAGGAAGGGAGAAATGAAGGAGTTGAAGAGGAAGCAGATATAAAATAAGAATTTAAGTCATTTGATGAAACTGGGGGCACTGCAGAGGGAGGAGATCTGGTAGGATCACAAAGAGAGAGTTTACGAAGGAGTAGCCATTTGGATTTGGAATCAGGAGTTGAGGAAAGGGCTTCATGGAAATAGGTAGATTTGGCTCGTCGGATTGTGGATTGTGTCAGGTTGCGGAGCGCCCTGAACGCTTGATAGTCGTCAGGCAATCTAGTGCGTCTAAAGCGTCTCCGGGCTGCATCACGCCTCTTCTGAAGATCCTTAATTTTCTGACACATCCAGGGAGCAGGAAGGCGACGAAAGGTGGAGGTTTTGAGAGGGGCATGGTCATCAAGGATATTAATAAGATTGGAGGTGAGAATGTCAACCATGGAATCAATTGAGGTACAGGAATATATTATATTCCAATCTAGGGATTCTAGGGAAGGTAAGATATTTTCCCGAGTAAGGCCATTGAGGTTCCGGAAAGTTACCGTTCTCGGTAGGATCGGAGGGGTTTGGATATTATAGGATATTTGGATTAGGTCATGCGACGATAAAAAAGAAACTGGTAATTGGGAAGAGGAAAGGAGTTTTTGAGCGGAATCAACAATGTACAGGTCCAACCAAGTGTCGGACCTTGCGGTGTGATGCGTAGCAGAAAAAGGAACGATAAAAAGATGAAGGGAGAAAAAAAGGTTTTCTAGGTATGATTTGTCGCTGGAGTCGGAGAGGAAATTGGTGTTTAGGGCACCGGAAATGATAATTTTGGAATAAAGGGGCACAAAGTTAAAGAGGGAAGCTTCGAAAGACGGGTCAAACGGAACAAGAGGAGGACGATATACCACGGAATAGAGGAGATGAGAAGTGTTACAGGAGATTTCGACGATCAAGAACTCGACTTGTGGCTGATCGCTTGGAGAAGAACGATGGAGAATTCGGGTCTTAAGGCTGGTATGAACGTACAGAGCTACACCTCCGCCAGTCCGGCTGCCCCGGTCGTGGGTAGTATATAAGAAAAAGATAAAAAAAAAAAAAGGGGGGGGGATAAAGTTAGATGGGTCTGCCATTGTTGCAAAGAATGTTATTTATGTTATTTGCTTCTCTTCTTAGAATTCATGAAGTACTGTTAAATCCAAAATAATAGTTTCCACCATATTATATAGATGAGTTCTACCAACACCCATCTTTTCCAAAAAAACAATAACCAATTGAAAAGCAAATGTTTGCCCTATTTTCTGAAAATTCTGCCACTAAATTCCTTTCTTTATTTTTCTTGTAGAATAAATTTGATAAATTGTTTCTTTCATACATTTTTTTTTAACAATCCTAAGCTTCAACTTAACTGATTTCAAAGAAAATAATATTTTATTATTTTAAAACTCATTAAATATTGTGGGTAGTAAACATAGTCTTTAATATCCTCTTCAACCTTCTGTCAAAAAAGGAGTATTTACATGAAACTCAATGAATAATGCCTGCTTCCATCCAATTTGATTTCAGCGGAATGTATCTCACCTCAATTAAACATTGGCAGGATTTAGTTACGTTTTATAGTTTTAGTTATCTTACTACTATTACTGCTATTGTGTTATGATCATTAAAGTTTATTTCTACTAATTTATTTGTAATCTATATCTTATTTCATTACTCTTAATAATTGTTCAATTTTTATTTAAATTTCTTTAATTATCTTATAAAAATAGAAAATGTATATTAAATGTATAATATATTAAATGTAACTAAATTCAAAACAATTTTGTATACATAAAAAAATATATGATATCTACTTTAAAATTCTTTAATAAATTTAAGTTAGTTGATAACACAATTCAGTATATCAATAAAACAAATAATCACTGAAATAATGGATAAATAATTTCTGGTAATAGGGTCAATAGAACAAAGAACAAAAATTTAAATTAAAAAAAGAAAAGAAAATTTTCTTTGAAACACCAAATGGTTTCCAAATACCAAATAATGGTTCATTGAAAAGAACATTTAACTTCAAACGCTTGTATAGATTAAAATGAGCCAAGTATAAACACAGCCTAAATATTTGTGAAATAAATAAATAAATAGGGTTGTTAAAATGTTGATTGGATTGCGGAATCAAATTGTTATTTGATTATTTAGTACATTAAATTGCTGGATATGTTTAAAACAATATGCATTCCTATGCTCTGTATTGTGTCTCGATTCATGTATCCACCTTCACTATATATATTTTACTAAACCTGTCACAAAAAAATGTACTTACCTGCATTTAATGTGAGTGTAGCCTAAAAATAAAATCTGAATTTTAATTATTCGTTGATACATTTCAGAACGTTAAGGATATTTAATACAAAACAATACACTTTTTAATAATAAATTTAATACAAAATTTATATAGTAATTTGTTTGGAGTTGTTTTTATGGACAATCTGTTACAGGCTAGTCCATGCGGTGGCCCGTCAGCGACGGAAAGACCCTGCTTGGGGGCAGCACTGCTCCATCCAGATCATGCTCGCAGAAGACCCTCATCCCCGAGTCTGGATGAGCCCGATCCTTCGCCTTCCTCTTCGACAGCGTCCTCACTCACCAGTGTTCGCCTCCCGGATCGCCGCCGCTCCTCTATTGCGAGGTACTCCCTGCTCGATGCTCTGGATCTGGAATATGCTCTGTTTCGTGCAGCTGCCAGAGGATCCGTTGGACCCTATAGCCTTTCCGGAAGCGTCCACAAGCTGACTTTCACTCAGTCTCTGGCATTCCCTGCGCTTGCTCGAGGACTTGCCAGTAAAAGATCCTACTCCAACCAGCGACCTTTGGACGCTGGCGATTCAGGTCTCAATGCCTTCGCCAAGATTGTAACAGCTCTTGTACTCATGCTAGTTTCGGTCATGGTGTTTGGTGTGGTGTACAAGTTTGTCAGGACGTGAGGGTTGCTTCTGTCCCACCAGGGACAGCCAGAGCAGACATTCAGCTACAATGCAGGGTAATCAAAGTGGTGATATCTTTTTAGGAAAGATCTGTTGTCGCTCCAGATGGAATTCATCCATTAAAAAAAAATACGATTGAAAGATAACAATCGTGAGACATTTGTGAACCTGTGATGTTTTGAAGGGAGGGGGGTGTTATGAAAATGATCTCTAGATAACTTCCTTAACTCTTTTTATACTCCAGTCTTTATAAAAAATGGAAAAGTTCATGTCCTTGAAAAATTAACTTAAAGGAAGTATTCTACATCTGAATTACTCTTTGATTCGCCAAACTTGCCAGCAACACACTGAGAGTCTAATACAATACTAAGATATTTCAGACATTCCATAGACTTTATGAGAGTTAAGAAGTCCAAATACAGTGAAAGTATATTCAAGATTATTAAATAATGAATACATCATCAAAATGTGTAAACTGGGACATTATTTATATCATTTTAAAGAGAGGTAGAAGCTAATACCAGATATAATACTGATCACTAATTACAATTAATTTTTGTGCCATATAATGGTTGCTTTTAGCTATATATAGCTAATAAGCAATTAAGTGTTTTTGTCCCTTGAGGATTTCACTGCCTTCATTCCCCTTTCCGCAAATGATTCTTACACAGTTATTATCAAATCTAATGGGTTTGAGGAAAAACCAAGTCAGCCACTTTTTTATTTTTGATTTGCTAATTGTTACTGGTGGATTCACAATAAAAAGTTATGTACTTTCAGGGATTTGTAATGAGGAGAAAAACATTAGATATTGATCAAAGAATTTATTTTTTAAAGCTCCTATAGTTGTTCATAATGAATCCATTTATACCACCAGCTCAAATTAATAATAAATAATAAAATAGTAAGCTGTAGAGTTCCGTCATCACCAAGGTCACATTTTTCTTTTATATATTGTTTGAGCAACAATTTAAAAATATGTATTTATTTATGTTATATGTTAATATATGTCATGTATCAAATGTTTATATATGACATCTTTGCAAAGCACATAATAGTGTTCTAGGTGTCCTAAAACTTATATAAAATGCATTCTGTATCTCCCAAACCTCCCTCATCTCTCTGTTGACCTTAAATACAATGTAATAGTCTACTTAAAAAAAAAAAAAAAAATGTGGCTTTTTCCTCTTTCCCTTCATTTTTGGTTTAGTATTCTATTCAAAATAATATAATTATAATAATATAAACCAGTAAAAAACTCACCAAGAGACAGAAATTCAATGTATGGTTATAATTGGAGAAATGTCAACCACACAGCCTTATATCCCCAAAATACAGACAAAGCATAAAAAAACCGTTAATGTTTCACCAATTGAAGCATCACTTAGTCAGAAGAGAATTTTCTTCTTCGACTTAAGGCTGTGTTTTGAATTTTTTTTTTCAATTATAACTCACATATAATTATAATAAATATTTATTTTCAAATGTTATCCAATGTAATTAATTAAATAAATAATGTTGCTGCTTAATCTATTTTTATGTTACGTAAATATATATAATTACGTAACAAAACTGTATAAAAACAGCATTTATCCATAAAAAATTATGTTTTTATCCAGAAAAAATATAAGTATTCATGTATTTTCTAGTAAAATCACTGTTTCCTTATCCTCACATCATTTCAAAGAGGACATGTTATTAAATAAATAATGATTTTTAACAATTCTAATAGGTTTTGTAATGGGAATCACTGAAGGGACAATAATGATATATAATCATGTAATTTGTTTTGCGTTTTTGTTTATTTTTTAAGATAATATGTACTGAACTGAAAAATTCACTTTTAGGTTGATATTTGGCTTCAAAGTTTGTATTGGTCAAGATATTAATCATTATAATTTTAAAAGTTTTGACAAATGCCATACCCATATTGGGAACTAAAAAAAAAATACTCATATCATATACACATGTGCATGTTATACTTAGTTTCATAGATGAATACAGTTTTCAAGTGGATGGAATTTAAACTTATAATCTCTACATAAGAAACTTATTAAGAAATCATGAACTCTAAATCATTTCGATAAGTTCTTCTACATACAAATTTCATATATGATCATTTTTTGTAATATATCTGACAGATGAAGTTGATGTCAAATAAGTTCGAAAGGAATAAATACTTACTAAATCTGATATTCTCAAGTAATAACATAAGAAGATTATTGAAATACAGATTTTATCCAACAGTGTGGTACTCCATCCAATATTTTGTTTTCAAGGTTTTTCTCCTTGAAATAACTTCATTCTGTATAAGAAAGATTTGAAAGTATGTAGTATTTTTACAAAAAAAATGTATGGATTGAGATTTTTCAGTGTGAAAGAGAACATAAATAATATAATTTTCTTTAAATCTTTTTTTTTTTGTAAATAAATATTATAATCTGTATCATCAAATATATTTAAAATAAATAGAAAATAACAACATAAAAAAATAAAGGCACTTCCTGATTTTAGCCACATTCTGAACAGAAGGTTGCATATAACATTATTTTATTATCAATTTACTTTTTAATTAATTATTCATTTTTTATGTTTTCAATTATTTCAATTAAATTACTAATATGTTATTTATGATATACCTTATACTTCATTACTTCTTATAGAAGTGAAGAAAAAATTATCACTAAAACAAGAAGGAAAATATGAAACAAACAATAACACTGCAATTTTATATTCAGAATGTTTAAGAAAATTTAACTGAGTTCAACGATTTTAACTCATATTACCTAAAATTCATTTCTGTCTTATTAAACTAAGTTTATTAATACTTCATTAAATTAAACCAATCAATTTTAATTATTCTATCTTGAAAATTCATAAATTGAAATATGGCAGTATAGTATAAATTATTTAAAGCAATAACTGATAATTATCAGAAACAAGTTCTTAATCAAGGTTATTTTTATTTATTTATTTTATTTCTACATTATGATACCAAATTATTATATTATTAGAATCATTAAGTTGAAGACAAAACTGGAACTGTGATAAATAAAAATCCATTTGTCTTCCTAAGTCATTCTCCCAAAGTGACAAATTTTCATTACACTTAATCTAAGATATTTCCCTATCTTTCAGTCCCATATTTTTACTATATGGTCATTAGGCATCCTTTTTTTTTTTTTTTTTTTTTTATTTTTATTTTTTTTTTTTTATTTTTTTTTTTTATAGGGTAGGGAACTGATTCTGGTAACAGGGGACTGTCTAATAATAAAAAATGTTCACAGATTAAGTTTGGAAAATGTTTTTTTTTTTTTTTAAATAAAATAAGATTATTGGTTCAACAGCACAGCCAATTATATTATTATACAAAAATATGTTTTGTATATGATTCTAATTTGAAGTGCTTGCTGCTGGCTGCAAGCATGGCTTCTTCATTAGTAACAAAACTTTGTTACTAAACAAGTTTAAGTAATTTTGTCTCTACTGGTTTTAGTCCCTTGGTATTTTGGGCTAAGAGATAATGTTTTGGCATTTTTACAGCAACAAGTCCAATTATATTCTAGTTAGTCAGGGAGCTAACATCTTTCAGGAATTGAATTTGAGAATTATTTTTCTTGTTACTGGTTTTTAGTTATGGCTAGGTTTTTATAGTTATAATTTTTTTTCTTCAGATCTAAAACCACACCTGTCATTAATTTACCAATAAGCAGATCAACTGTTGTGAATTTGAAAAATCTCATGTTAGGCATGAGGAAAAAGTAGTACCCAGCAGCATTTCTTCCAAGTCAATACTTTCTTCCTCAATTCAGCAAAAGAGGCCCCTCATCCAGCTCCTTTTCGGTCTCTTTCTGATGGATTGTGGCCACATTGTTTATTAGTCTATTGTTATGTATGTGTTTTTAAATTGAAATTGGGAGTAAACAGTCCATAGGTGTTGGTCAATAGTTGGTTCTAGTAAGTAAGTATATAAAGTTTTGTTGTTTATGTACCAAAGAGCTGTTGTTATTAGTCTTAAAATTTTGGATTGAAATAATAGTAGTTTTTGTAATTGTGTATTTTTTTGCTGAACTGAAAATCTGTCAGGTAGGTTTGAGAAGACATGTGTATGTATTTAGTTTTGCTCTCATTTCCAATTTTGAATTGATGTTGAATTTGTATTCGTAGATATGTCAGGTGTATAGATGATGTAGAGTAAAGAAGCCAATATTGATCATTGAATAACTTCTACTGAACACTGATCGAATTTAGAAAATTTTCTGTCAGACAGAGAAAAATCTATCAGAAAGGAAAAACTGAAGAATGATGTAGTATAGTTTTTAGTTTAAAAAGAAGTCTCTGGTGCCAGACATTATCAAATGCCTGGACAACATCCAGATACACGCCAGTTGCATATTGTTTTTGCTCTAGTGCTTCAGGAAAGTAGTCAGTAACTCTGTGTATTGTTGAATGGAATGTCCGAAAACTGAATTGATGGTCAGGAATTATTTTATGTCAATCGTCTTCTGAATATCAATTTTTAGAAAACTTTGGATATTTCAATCAATTCTTTATTGAAAAATATTACAATCTACCACATCCAAGGATACTAGTAATATTGATAGAAGAGTAGCTCATCCACACTCCACATACAATAAATGAAAATAAATTAAACAGAAAAATAATAATACTAAAAATAAATATATATAAAAGAAACTAAACTAATCATAATAACTACTTAAATAAACACACACTTTTATACAATATTTACAAAATTCATTCACTCAATATCTCCGTGCCAAGACTTTTCCCTACTCGTCGAAGGAAAGGCAGAACTCTAGGAGATTCCAGCGCCTCTCACCCATCTGCATTACTGGTATGAAGGACCAGTTTGGAAATTTAAAAATAATTTTTTATATGGGTCCAGAATATTTTTTTTTTTATTTAAAAAAAATAGAATAAAATGTTATATTTTGTTAAAAACTTTTAATTAGTGAGTTGAGAGTCATTATATTTTATTCAACATGAAAAATTTTATTGAAATAAATGACTTTTTAATTTATTCGATATGCTGAAAAATAAACTCCTGTCAAAATAATATATATTCATAAACAATGGGACATATAAACATATCACTATTTAACTGCCCTTTGAATATGATCATTTAACTAGGATAACTATTTTTCCTAAACCTCTCCTACTAAACTTATCTCCTCTATAATTAAATCAAACACCAACTCTACTGGGTGTGATGGAATACTCATTAAATTGTTCACCATCTGATCACCTTACTTCTTGAATGGCTGTTACCGCTATGTTATACTATTTTTGACTACCATTTTTGTGGCTCATGGTCTATATAAACTACGTACGTTCCAAGATCCAATGTATAGTCTTTGATTCAGAATCAAGGTCGTTACCGTATTTAGAAAGTCTGATTTTCCGAGGCTTATTTTAGGTTTTGTGTTGTTTTTTTACTTAAAACCAATAGTCAGTTAGAGAATTTTTTTTTTAATGTAAGATAATTGTATATTTGTATTTCTTAAATGTTACTAATTAATTTTACCTTCAACTTGAAATTCTTAGGCAATTTAAATTTTTTTTATAACAAAATAACTTATATTTTGATTTGATCTAATAATTTTTTTTTTTTTTAGCTTTAATTTTTTTATTCACACGTGTCATAATGGTAATGACAACCAGTGAATGTGAGATCAATTGCTAAATAATTAATTCTCAAATTCAATCTCTGGAATTTTAATCATTTAACTATAACATAGAATCTTCACATCATTTGAGAAACATATTTTTTTTTTTTTAGACATTCAGCAATTAATATTTGAATTAAGATATTTATGAAACTTAATTAAGGATAATGACTTAATACTTATGACTTAATAAATTTTTTCATGGACTACATCCCAATCTTAGGTATTTTATTATTGTTGTTATATTAATAACTCATGAAATAAAAAATGTTTTCACCATTAGAGCAAAGTCCCAATTTTATTTAATGAGTTATTTCAATAAAACTAAAAGATTGGGGTATTAAAACTGAAAGGCTACAGGAAACCTAGTTAAATAACCTCATATTTAAGTACTTTTATAACAAAATTGTGTTTCCTCTTTACCAATGGATATTAAATTCCACATGTTTCCAACTCCATCAATAACTATATCAAATATTTACCATTTACATCCACATATTAACTTTTACTTAAAGTAGGGCTAAAATAAATTATAGATGATAATTCTGATAGAAAAGAAGGATAAGTTGTACTATTTGTTGCTAGAACAAGTTAACTAATATAATCTGCCAATTGTTACTAAAAAAAAGTTTAAAATGAAAAAATAATGGTAAAACAAAAGAAATATAAATATTAAGACAAACTTTCAAAATAATATGCTGAAGATATACAAACTGTATATGGCATATAGTAACTGGATGCAAAATATATTGATACATACCAAAAGATGAATAAAAATAACCATCTAATTCTAAGGAAAGTGGTTAGAATCAGGAACTTTCTTACTGTCAAATGACTTTTATGCATATTGTAAACTTTATTAATAATTTGGATCTTTTCTAGAGAAAAATCAACTACACTGTCTTATCTATTTTATATGATTCAGTGTAAAAGAAATGTATAAACCAAAGAAAAGTACTCCATGACTTTTGTATATAAAAAGCTATATGTATTTTAAATACTTCAAAATCCTAACATGCCAAAAGTTTGATCAAATTATGTTATTAAACGCCTAATTAATAATTTGATTGGACATTGGTGCTCAACTTACACAACATTTATACATACACTAAATCCTATTTAATTGTGATTGCATACATATTTTTAAATGGTAAAATATATTATTTGTGTCATTTTATTTACTTTACCTAAATTATCCCTTTTGACTATAAAATCATTTTTATAATCCTTCCAGAATTATAATTATGTATATTACAGTGGCCAGCAAACATTTTCATACATAGACTGATAAGAAATTTAAAAAATCAATAAAAGCAATACTTCCATGCATTTTGTTTTTATCTAAACACTTAAATATTACTTTGATACCACTCCAATCATTTTTTTTAGAAATAATTGTCTTAACAATAAATACATATATTATAAATATATGTTCGTTAAGAGTGGTATTGAAGTTATATTTAAACATTTAAATAAAAAAGAAATCTATATAAGTATTGCTTTTATTGATTTTTTTATTTCCTGATAGTCTGTATGTGAAACTATTTGCTGGCCACTGTGAGTAATTTATTTTCCTATACTTATTTTAACACGTTCACTCCAGCAATAAATTGTCTCGTGGGGCGGCATGTACCACCGGTGGCCCGCATTAGATTGTCTCATCGGCTGATGCGTACCACCGGTGGTACGCATTCGATTGTACTATTAGACGCTGAAAATTAATCGCGCCCACCAGATAAAGCGCAGCATTAATTTCAGCACCGCCTCACTGCAAAACAAATAAAAATCGGTCCCGGCGTGAACGTGTTAAGGTAAATTCTTTACAAAAATTTATTTACAAAATAAAAATTATTAAGCTTATACGAACTATCATATTTAATATTTAAAGTTAAAGAGGTATAAAATATTGGGACTTTTATATTTATTTTGAACATTAATTACAAAAACTCTTATAGCTCCAAAAATTGTGCAATATAGTTAAAATGAAATAAAATGTAGCAATACAAGATGAAGAATCATTAGATGAGTGTAGTATGGTTTATAATTTGTAATGTAATGATTTAAACAAGATGTGATTATAAATGGTGATCTATAAATTTGATACTCCCTTCATTAAAATAAAATAGTGAACAGATATCTTAAAAGAAAAGTTTAAAATAATATTTAATCAATTTCAATTACTTTTTATCCCCATATTTTATTTTATTTTAAAAAAAAGTTTGAAATTATCCTCTTGTTTGTCATTAACATGTGTATATACTGTACTTTTTATATTTCTTTTGTAATTTATATATATATATATATATATATATATATATATATATATATATATATATACACGGACAGGCAAAAAATTCCACCCACTTGATTTTTTCATGTTTTCATGTAAAAATATTTCTGCTTTGGATTGGTCTATTGTTTTTAATGAATAAATAGGTAATCTTTTTGTTTGTTTTCAATTAGGAATGTAAATATAGAGGACAACAACCCTTAATCCTTAATTCAATGAAATGATTCTAGATTCCAATGTTTCCAAGATTCCAAAACGAACCATTATTATTCTAAAAGAAATTAATTACATTATCATTTAGTAATGCGTGTTTCCTCCTCTTGCCTTCACTACTTCTTGAAGACGCCTCGGCATACTTTCCACCAGTCGGGAAATTTCTCTTTGCTGGAGGATAGCCCATTCCTCCCGAAGAGCCCTTTCAAGGTCCTACAGTGTATCAGGAAGTGTTGCACCCGCCCTTATTCGTCTTCCGAGGTTATCCCATAAATGCTCAATGGGGTTCAAATCTGGAGAACGTGCTGGCCAGGCTAAAACGTCAATATTGTTCTGTTGAAGGAACCTCTGCACTATGCGGGCGACATGTGGGCTTGCATTAGAATAGAACAATCGCCGATTTAGTTGAGGATAGGCAACACATGAGGTTCCAAAATCTCATCTACATAGCGAATGGCCGTCAAAGACCCTCCACGAACAACAACCAATTCTGTGCGGCGCTCCATTGAAATCCCAGCCCACACCATTAAGGAACCACGTTGGAAAGGTTGGCTCTGGGAAAAATTACAGGCTGCATATCTTTCGTTTCTTCTTCTCCACACCCTTTCACGCCCGTCTGGAGATCGAAAAGCGAATCTTGACTCATCTGTAAAAAGTACAGCACTCCATTCGTCCATAGTCCAATGGCTGTGTTCTCGAGCAAAAGCCAGCTATGTTACTCTGTGAGTTCTGGTCAACTCTGGTCCTCTTACTGGACGAAAAGCCATTAATCCATACTCATTTAATCCGTACTGCGAGCAGTACATTCAGAAATTTGCACACCTCGAACTTCTTCGAGATGATGAATCGCTTGAACAACGGTAAGGTACCGGTTTTGTAAAATTCTGAAAGCTAAAAACCGGTCATCCCGTGATTGTGTTACCCTAGGCCGTCCAGAACGAACCTTCTATTGTAAGAACCAGTTTCTCCACTGCGTCTCGTAAAGTTTCATATGGAACTCCGATGGCATTAGCTGCATATCTAATGGAACGTCCATCATCAATAAGTGCCACACCACGCGCAACATCCTCAGCATTAAGAGGCATTTTTAAACTTAATATAATCTAAGATCAATCCAAAGCAGAAATATTTTTAGATGAAAACATGAAAAAATCAAGTGGGTGGAATTTTTTGCCTGTCGGTGTATATATATATATATATATATATATATATATAAAACCCAAAGTGATACAAAATGATTTCAGTGTTAAAATAATGAGTGTAATAATATAAAAGAAAGATAATAATTTAAATTTCAAAAGAAATATTAAAAGTACAGTATTTACATATGTTAATGACATACAAAAGTATAATTGAAAACCTTTTTCTAAATATACTAGGGGGGTACTACCTATCTGCCTGACGTCGTACCAACACTTGTTTTACAAATTATACAACTGTTCATTTAATTGTACTACTCGTTGCTCAAATTGTTTAACTGTAACTTATACAGATGATGTGTCCTGTAGTTCAGATTATTTTTTTTTATCAACATAAAATAAACTGAACAAAACTACAATTTGAACAAATTATTAATTTCTTTAAAAATCTATTTTATATTATACATCATGCCTTATTGACAATTTATATTAGTATATAATTATAATTATTCTGATTGACAACACTTCAAAAACATAATTTATGAGATTTAAAACATGTTTTAACTACTGAAACTACAAAACAATTTAGTGGTCAATTACATTTTGTTTGTGTGAAAGGGATTTGAAGAAATCATGATGTTCCGGTGGTATATATATATGTAGTAGGTCAAATATGTCCTTGAATTGTTCTGTTGTAATTTGTCTAATATTTTTATAAAGTAGTGTCAATACAATATTTTTGAACTTACTTGGTCTACCCCGACATGGTAATAAATCCAGGACTTAAAAATTTTCATAATCATTCATTGATGTCTTATAGAAAATTTGGTATGGTCCATTTATGACAAAACACATCCAACATATTATTAAACTTTACCCTTTTAATAATGGTGCCTTCTAATAATTTTGTTGGTACAAAATCTTCTTGTTTCACTTTATTTACAATGAAGTTATTATCTTTACGGCAATTTTTTTTTTTTAAACCTTAGCCAATGGTTTCTTTATTTATTCTTTATAAAGGCATCAAATCTAAAAGTTCATGATATCATTTTAAAGAGCAGCAATGATTAATAGTAAAATTCTGAAGAGTTATGAATTATTATGAATAACGCAAACACTTTACATTCAAGATTATTTAAAAGATTATTGAATTCCCAGAAAAACAAAAAATTATTATTGAAATCGGACTATTATTAACAAAAACATAGTGTGTTGTAATTTTTAAACATGGTTTAAAATATGAATGATGTTTTAAATTAATTCTAATTTCTTTGGTCCGTTATAATTACCGTGAAAATAAGAATTGATTTCTCCATCTTATGAAAAGTTTCATTTTTTTATTTTCTTATAATGTCATTATGCCATTCAACTCATGAGTGAGGAAAACTATCCTCATTTTAAAGATTTTATTGCAAAATGGAAATCCATTATAAGAGAAAACTCATTTCTCTTTGGGAAGAAGAGGAGCTGCACCGCCTGGAAGGCCACCGGACGGAAGAGCAGAAGAAGAACACGACCAAACCTAGAAGAAATGAAAACGAAATATGGACCCAGTCTATAAATATTGTTTTTCTAGCAGCAGTGTATTGTTACACGGAAACGCTTAACATCTCACTGATGCTAAAACCTGTGTTGCCTATCAGGCACAGCAGGGATGTAAATACATAAAAAAAAAATCTGGGTCGTTTTTTCTAGTTTATTTGGTCCTAAATTCCTGTAAAATTTTGTCTGGATAATTGTAATTTAGATTTTTTCGAGGTATGAAATACAAATCTGAACTATCATCTACCTTGGAGCCCAAAGGTGAACTCTCTCCTCCCAAAAGAATCTGGTCTACGAAATTTGTGTTTTAGTTCTTCTATTAATTAATTAATTTGATTTATATAGTTTAAAAAATGAAATTTTTGTTGGTTTGTTGCACAATACTATCCTTTCCGGTTAGGAATTTATTAAAATCAACTATAAAATTTTTATTTCCATGACCCAAACACCTAAATGTTCTTCTCCAATTGCTTTGAAATTTTAATACAACTCTGAAATCATATTCAATAGTGTTTTCATATACAATTCATTATTACCCGACCTTTCTTTTTAAATTAATGGTCGAAAAATGTAGCTCGCTAAAGATCATGGTGCCAAAACAGTTTCAATGATTTTAATAAAACTTGGCTAAAATCATTTCCTTGAAGCCCTTTTAATTTATGTATATAACATACTTTTTCGAAAAAGGGTCACAAAAAAGTAACAACAGATTTAGAATTTTACTAAGGGTTAACTCAAAAGTACAAAATTGGACTCTAGAGTATTTGAAAGCTTCCTGAATTTCCTACAAAAAGAGAAAAAAAACGAATAATGTAAGATTCATTGAGCGTAATTTTCAAATAAAAATCTATTATTTGTCAGAAATAAATACAAATAAAACTTTTATATTCTTAATTAAGTCATATAAGTTTAATTTATAACGAAAATTAAAAATTAAAATCATAATTCCAAAGAATTAATAAAAAAAAACTAAGAATAATAAAAATAAAAAGGAATCTATTTCTTTAACCTTATAATCAACATCATTAGAAAGCTCTATCTTACTCAATTCTGTCATAATCGCTTTCTAGCAGCAATTTAAATTTCCCTTTTATTTCCTTAGTTTTTTTTCTTCACCAAGTAAATTTTGTATCATATGTTGTGTAACTGCAGAACCAATACTTTTGACCTTGGCTTTACCTTTAAAAAAAATAAATTGTGATTAAGAAGGTACTTAAATTATTTTTCTGCGGCTAGCAAATTAGAATCTTTTTTCCTGAAAAATCTTTCTATGAAATCAATTTTCAACCATTGTTAACTCAATATCGAGTCATTAGAGAGGTGTTATGGGATAGATTTTCCTTATTGCATAGCTCCTGTTTCCTGCTCCAATGGTGTCCAATCACATTAATGATAGAAAACTGATAAGTATCCAAATCTTTTATATGAATTTTTATGTTATAATTGCCTTTAGCAGTGTTATACTTTTGTAAATTAACCGCACTCACATATATGTGGTAAAATGTAAAGAATAATAACCGTACGTTATGGAAATATCTTCCATAATATTTTGGCAGTTTAGGCCAGGAATCTCCAACTTCTTTATACTTTATGATACATTTATTGGCTATTATTCAATTGATAGGCACCAATTTGTTTGTGTTTTCCCCATATGTTTTATAATATTAATAATAAAAATTACCATAATTTTTTTGTTTATTTAAATATCTTTATTAAATTTAATTACGTTTCATCACAATTAAGGACACTAGTACTAGTGATAAAGGTATAGGTACAATAAAGAAAAATAAATTAAATGGAATAACAGAAATGTAATAATACTAAAAATTAATATATATTTACATAAAGCTACAGTATGTACTTTAGACCACACGATAAAAATGAAAACATTAACAAAGCGAGATTAATAATATGAAATATAAATTATCTTTTCTTCTATATTGACAAAGGATTAACATTTACAATATATAAAATCATAATTGTGTTTGAATTACTTTAGCAAAGTTAGCTCTGACTATGTGATCAATACTTTTGATGGAAACCTATTTGCTAAGTATGTACCAAAAGCTGCATCATTTTTTTTAATATAACTTCTTTAAAGGGTCAGTAAATTTTCGAAACTCTAAGGAGTAAAACAGAAAATCGAATAGAAATACATAAGTTCTTGTTTTTATGGCTAATTAAAAAAAAAATCTATATTATCTTCTGCCAATCAATTTCTGAATTCTTTATAGTATTAAAATTTTGTGATATTTTAGTCTAGTCAGGGGTGTCCAGAAGGGAGTTTCATGGCAAAAGTTTTGAGGGGAAGGGGCATATTTTGGTGGATTTTTGAATTTTGGAGAGTGGCAAATTTCGATGGTGTTATAAATTGCCCATCTAAGGGACAAGAGGTCCACTTTTTCAAATGTCTCATATATTTAGTTTTTTCTTGATATATTTTTAGCCTTATACCCACTGCCTCCTCCATTATGTTAAGAAAATCATCTTTTAAGGCTGACGAAGACCTAGCTTCAATGTTTAAATCATCCACATAGCCAAGCACCTGCACCATCCTATCATAAAGGGTACCTGTAGTTCCTATCTCCTAAGACTAAAGGGTAAGGAAGCTATAACGTCGCCCTCTCTCAATCCTCTCTTTGTGATGAATTCAGAGGATAAATCTAGTTGTATCCGGACAGCACACCTAACATCATTCTAATTTGAATCAGGTGGATGGACTTGAATGGAATTCCGAACTCAGACAAGGCTTCACATAGAGCTTGAGCCTCTTAATGCTGTCATATGCACTTCGGAAATATATAAAAAGTGGTGCGTGACCATATTATACTCTATAACTTTTTCAGAATCATACACAGTCCAAATCCACCGTAGACTTGCCACTTCTAAATCCCGACTGACATCTGCCACTTTCTCGCTCATCGAATGAGAGCAGCTTCATAAAAAGAACATTATACAGCACTTTATATGAGCAATGTAGGAGTGTAACGCCACGATAATTGTCGCATTTCAAGACGTCCTCCTTGTTGTAAATTGGGCATATTTCCCTTTCTCAAATCATCGGGCATTTCCTCTCCAATCCAGATCGACAAAATTATATTGTAGATGGTTTTATGCAGTCATTCACTTCTCTGTTTCAAAAGGTCAACTGGAATTCCGTCATCACCCAATGCCTTATTGTTTTTAAGCTTATTTATTCTTCAATGACTTCCTCAAATTCTGGAGGGTCAATATCTTCTTCTTCTCCACAAATGTCTGTTTCAATCCCAGCGTCTTCATTTAGCAATAAGTCAAGGTGTCTCACCAATCTTGCCAGTACTTCAGCTCGATCTGTCGTTAAGGATCCATCCTCATTTCTACAAGCTGTTGTGGGAGGTTTGAACGGACCTTTGCTCTGTTTTACCAAGCGGTGGAACATTCTCACATCATTCAACCCTCTAGAGTTCTCTTCTCATCTCGCCGATTGGCTTTATATTTCTCTTGGGACAGCTGCGTATGCTTCTTCTGAACCAAGTTCTTATAGGCCTTGATTTTCCTCTCTGTTCTGACCGCACACTCATCATCTAGCCAGGGTGATCTTTTCATTCTTTCAGCTCTTGGAACAGTTTCCTTAGTCGCACTTATTTCTGAGCTGACACTCCAAGATGCCGTAATTATATGAAAATGATTATAACAATAAAATAATAACGAGGATATTATCATATATCGAAGGGTCGAATTATATTAGTCGAAGGAATAAGCCTGGCTCAGAGTTCCCTCTCCTGATTGTTTAGTAGTGTATATAGGTATGCCTGTATTTTAAATATTTGATTTAATCAGTGATTTCAATTCCTTAAAATAAAAGTCCTGTTGCTAGTCACATCTTTGCTCGCCGAGGACGTCATCTTCCTGAAGAAGAGAAACAATATTACTATTTTTCGCATGTTTTGCGAGAAAAAGTGGCGTTAAACCCTTCACTGTTTTGGCTTCTTTTTCAGCACCAACTTTCAACAATTCTTTAGCTATGTCTACATGGCCTAATAAAGCTGCGAAGTGCAATGGCGTCGAATTCTTATTGTTACGTGACGTAACATTCACTCCCCGTGCCAAAAGTTCTTTCGCCACAGGAATCTTACCTTTCAGAATAGCGAAAATGAGAGGAGTGTTACCAGTGTGGTCTTTAGCTTCCTTGTCAGCTCCAGCATCCAGTAGTATTTTCACAACGTCCAATGATCCTTTGGCAACAGCTTCATGAAGCGCTGTGTGCCCAGTTTTGTTTTTTGCCTCGACGTCGGCACCTCCTTTGAGAAGTTCTGTGATTATATCTTTATAATTAAAAATTGAAGCAATGTAAAGTGGAGTGTAACCTTTTTTTTCTGTTTTGACATTCGGATTAGTACCGGTTTTTAGCAATGACTTCAATATATCTCGCCGACCCTTCCATGCTGCGTAATGCAAAGCTGTCCAACCTGTTTCGTTCCTAAAATCTAAATCGGCTCCATGATCTAAAAGGACATTTACTATCTCTAACCCACCTCTCAGGATGGCAAATATGAGCGGAGTGTTACCCGTAGGAGTTCTGACATTTTTATTAGCTCCAGCATCCAATAGCATTTTTGTAACTTCCAGATTTAACTTGGATGGTGCTTCTATAAGAGCAGCGCATCCATTTTCGTTCTGGATCTCAGTGTTGGCAACGCGCTCCAGAAGGAGTCTCGCCAAATCAGTGGAATTAAAATCTGTAGCAACATAAAGTGGAGTCAAGTCTTCCCCATTCTGTACATCTTTTTCAGCACCAACTTTCAACAATTCTTTAGGTATGTCTACATGGTCTGACAAAGCTTCGAAGTGCAATGGCGTCGAATTGTTATTGTTACGTGACATAATATTCACTCCCCGTGCCAAAAGTTTTTTCGCCACAGGAATCTTACCTTTTACAATAGCGAAAATGAGAGGAGTGTTGCCGGTTTGGTCCTTAGCTTCCTTGTCAGCTCCAGCATCCAGTAGTATTTTCACAACGTCCAATGATCCTTTGGCAACAGCTTCGTGAAGCGCTGTGTGCCCAACTTTGTTCTTTGCCTCGACGTCGGCACCTCCCTTGAGAAGTTCTATGATTATATCTTTATTATTAAACATTGAGGCAATGTAAAGTGGAGTGTAACCTTTTTTCTCTGTTTTGACATTCGGGTTAGTACCGGTTTTCAGCAATGACTTCAATATATCTCGCCGACCCTTCCATGCTGCGTAATGCAAAGCTGTCCAACCTGTTTCGTTCCTAAAATCTAAATCGGCTCCATGATCTAAAAGAATATTTACTATATCTAACCCACCTCTCAGGATGGCTAATATGAGCGGAGTGTTACCAGTAGGAGTTCTGGCATTTTTATTAGCTCCAGCATCCAATAGCATTTTTGTAACTTCCAGATTTAACTTGGATGCTGCTTCTATAAGAGCAGTGCATCCATTTTCGTTCTGGATCTCGGTGTTGGCACCGCGCTCCAAAAGGAGTCTCGCCAAATCTGTGGAATTTAAAACTGTAGCAACATGAAGTGGAGTCAAGCCTTTCCCATTCTGTACATCTTTATCAGCACCTGACTTTAATATCTCTTCTATTATTAATCGATGAGATTCAGAATTACCTTTGCTCGCTGCGTAATGTAACGAAGTCGATCCATGTTTGTTACGAGACATAGCATCACAGCCACGCGACAAAAGTTCTTTTACTATAGGTACGCTGCCGTTTAATGTTGCCAACAGCAGAGGAGTGTTTCCAGTATGGTCTTGCGCTTCCTTGTCTGCTCCATGGTCAAGGAGTAGTCGTACCAAGGTAACTAAACCTCTGGCAGAGGCTTCATGAAGAGCTGTCAGTCCTCTACTGTTCTTTACTTCTGTTTTTGTATTGGCTTTAAGAAGGAGCTCGACGACCTCACTGCAATCAGAAATCGTAGCCAAGATGAGAGGAGTTGAACCTAATTCCGTGATCGCTTCAATGTCAGCTCCTTCTTTTATCAATTCTTTCACAATATTTAATTGGTGAAACTTCTTTTTTCCAACTGCATAATGTAAAGCTGTCCACCTCTTATTGTTGGAAGCTGATACGTTTGCACCACATTTCAAAAGCACATTTGTCACTGATATGTTACAATATGAAACAGCAACATTAAGTGGAGTGTTTCCATCGCTATCCCTAGCATGAAGGTCAGCGCCACTACCCAAAAGTTGAATAGCCTCATCACCGGAACTCTTAGCTGCGGCAACATGTAGAGCTGTTGAGCCTCGATTGTTCCTGGCGCGAATATTGGCACCCTTCATCAGGAGCTCTTTGATGAGAATACCATTACTCTTGCCAACGGCCATAAATAGTGGCGTAGAGCCCTTGCTGTCTTTCGGCTCTGTGTAGGCTCCAGCGTCCAAGAGCTCCTTAGCAATGACATCATGATCTCTGTAAACTGCACAATACAATGGAGTCAACCCGTGGTGATTCTTCGCATTTATGTCTGCACCTTCAGAAATCCAATACTGCACAGTTTCGAGTGTTCCAGTCATTACTGCAATGTGCAAGGAAGTGTTCACATGTTCTTTTGTCCTATCCGCCTCCAAATTTCTTTCTTTAGTATTTTTTGTAAATCTACCATATTTTGTTAAATATTTTTCATTTCGCAACGTTGCAGGAAATATTTTCTCCTTTAGATTATCATTAGGAAGATGATCCTCAACCTAGAATGAAAATAAACTATTAACAAAAAAAATGCAAATAATAATTACTTTTAAATTATTTTTGATAATTTAAAAAAAATTAAAAAGATACAACAGATTACACTACTTTTTTTAGTTATTGAAAATATTACAATCTGTCTCAAAGGACATTTATAATAGTGTTCAGAGATCACTTTTACACTCTATTTACAATCATAATAATATATATACAATAAATAAGTACAAATTAACCTAAAAAGAAATAAATAAAATAAATAACACATACATACCTATATACCACTATTTACAAACAGGCGAGAGAACTCAGAGCCAGACTTGTCCCTCCAACTATCGAGAGAAAAGCATGACTCCAGGAGATCCTTGCATTTCTCTCTCAACCGCGTAACTAGGGCTAAACCCAGTGGAGATTGAGCGAGAGTGCTTTAGCCACATACACTCATGTCGTAAGTGGAAAATTTGCCCATTGCCAGGACTACAATATTTACTAACTATAAAAGGTCGCTGGACCACTGCCGTTTTAACCTTCTTGGAGAATTATAGGGATGGATGGTGCTGGGTAAAGAATTGTGCAAAGAGATTCGGATAATAGTTAAGGTTTTGGTGAAATTTGTAGAATTTTGCTGGGATAAGGTCCAGGACAAATGGGATATTAAGGTTATGGTGGAAGGTTTTGTTGATTGCATAGAAAGGAGCATCGACTATTGACTGGAAGGATTGGATGCGTTTGGTGTTAGAAAATTTTGCTGATCCCCACAGGTCAAGTCCGTAAGTCCAAGTAGGTTTCAGTATTTTCTTGTGTCTACTTATCTAAGTATTTTATTTTCAATAGAAAGTTTAGATTTTCTATTCAGTAGTCTATATAGTTGGTTGTATCGTCGGTTAAATTTAAGTGTACTAGTTTGGGACAGGAACTGCTTTGGAGTGTGAAGGTAATGTGTTGCCATTTGGATTCATTTACTTTAATGCGCTATTTATTAAACCAGTGCTCAATCAGGAAGAGATGTCTTTGAAGGTTTAAGGATGATATATCAGGATCTGAGTCGGAATATAGAATGGTGGTGTCATCAGCAAATGTTGCCAGGAAGGTATCGGAATTAACAGGGATATCGGCGGTAAAGAGGATTTAAAGGATGGGACCCACTACCCTACATTGAAGAGCCTCAATTGGATGGCAATTTGAAAATCCAATGCCGCAGCGAACTCAGAAGGTACGATTAGAGAGGTAGGAGCGCGGGACAAGGCATAAAGACTGAGATGGGTTTTAAGTTTGAAAAGAAGCCCGGCGTGCTATACCCGGTCAAAAGCTTGAGGTATATCCAGAAACGCACCCGAGCAATATTGCTTGCTTTTCAGGGATACCGAAATATGATCGACCAGTGGAAGTCCTTGTTGGGTTTTGGAGTGTTGGGAACACATTCCGAACTGATGTGAAGGAAGATTTTGAGATTCTATAAAGGGTAGGATTTGTTTCAGGAGGATTTTTGAAAGAATTGGGAGTAGGCTAATGGGTCTGTAGGAAGTTAAGCTGTTGGTAGGTTTGCCTGGTTTTGAAAATAGGATAATAGTAGAATGTTTCCATAAAAGAGGAAAGTGGGTGGTTCCTAGGATGCTATTGTATATGTATATTAGAAATATGACTGCTTTAGGAGGGAGTTGTCTAAGGATCTGAGATGTAAGGAGGTCGTGTCTAGGTGATTTGCGGGTAGGTAGTTTTTGTACATTATATTGGACCTCAGAAGGATTAACTGCTTTAGGAGAGCGGGATGGGTGAATTAAGTCCTTGAAATCCTTGACTGCTGACGTGTGTGTGATGTTGGATTCCGGATAAGAGGTGAATGTAAGGGAAAGGTGTTTGGCGAATTCCTCGGCTCTATCTTCATCAGACGCTGCCGAAGAGCCATCACCTCGACGGATAGGATGTGATGTATGATGTGGTTTTAGGATAGGGTGTAAGGGGCCCTTTTGTTATTCGCTACTTATTAAATTATTTATTTTTAAAATAATGTTAATCTCCTAGCTTTGATAGTTTTCTTTACCTTCTTTTTAACTAGGACTGAACCAACCCCTCCGCCACCAAAAAGAGAAATTACACCATTTTTTTCTGTGTCTGATCGAAGGTTAATTCGTTGTTGTTTGTTAATTGTCAATTGTTATAAAGGTTTATTGCTAATACTTAAACAATCACAATAAGTTATATTTTTAAATCTGTGCCTTGGAGGTACAATAGGGCATCGTGTCCATTTTTTAATTAAATAATTTAGTAACTAAGAAACAAATATTAAAAGCTCACATTAATAAAACATTGGCTCCTCTGAACAAATACAGATATGGATATGGTATTCTTTACCTCCGGGCTACAGAAATTATAAAACACATACTAGAGTAATTACTGTTATTAAAAATAATAAAAGACTACATGAAAATAAACTTCAACCCTCTATTTCTCTGCATTGTCACAAAATGGTTTTTATTTTCTAAATGTGAGAAACAATTTAATATTTTCATTCCGAAGTAGATATCTCACAATTTCGCATTCTTCATCAATTGTTAGAACATTTGAAAATAAACGTAATAAAACAAAATTTTTAAAATAATATACAAATTATTTTTCTGTGGCTCAAAGATCGAAATCGATAGTTTTTTTCCCCCAAAAAAGTTGACTTTTATCCATCATGTGAGGTACGCCGAGTCGTGGTGGAAGTCTAATGTGAGGTACGCCGAGTCGTGGTGGAAGTCTAATGTGAGGTACGCCGAGTCGTGGTGGAAGTCTAATGGAAGGATTTTTTTCATATTGCATGACCAGTGTTCAGCCCTGGATGTATTCAATCATGTTATAATAATAGAACAAGGAAAACTAAAAAGTATTCCTGTATGGTATACAAATAAGGAATTACTTATCTGGCTTAGTTGCGTTCAACGAATGGGCACATAATTTTAATAATTACATACCGTCGATACAAATGCTATAAAATCATCACTTTTAAGAAAAAGAAAAAAAAAAAAAACTTATATCATTATCTGAGTGGCAGTGGATCAGCTGATGCGAAAGGACGTGTTTCTACATCGTCTCTCAGAATTTACTTATTTTGCAGTGAAATCTTTGAGATTATTTATTCAAAACAAGTCAAGAATACATAATAACAATTGATATTTATTTTTTGTTATAAATTATAGGGTTATTTTTATTTTATTTATTATTTTTTTTTTTTTCATTTTTTTTTCCCTTATATGCGATATCACAATCAGGCCATGTCTAGTAGAGCTTCTATCAAGAGAATTCGGCCGTTAGGCTCAACACCTTGTTCTTCGCCTGTCAAACAAAAGCCTCGTCAATGTCGTCAAACACCTGCAGTAACGCCTATTAGCTCCAGAGAAAATGAAACCCAGCCAGGAACATCATCAAAACCAACAATTGAAGAACTTCAGCATCAACCAGGTACATCTTCACAAGAGATAACCGAACAATCTCCGTTTTTCACCCCTAACCCCTATCAGGTGCTTCAGAATGATAAAGAAGTGATGGAATCCGCTTCAATACCAAGAGATCCCCGACCTCCACCCATATTCGTTAAAAACATAAGCAATTTTCAGTTACTATGCTCACAACTGAACAAAATAACAGGCTCTGGAAGCTATTCATGTCTAAGCAGAACAAAGGACACGAAGATATCACCAGATACAGCTGAAACCTACAGAAAAATTGTGAAGTATCTAACGGAAACCAACGCGGATTTTCATACGTACCAATTACGGCAAGATAGAGCTTTGAGGGTAGTCATAAGAAATCTACACCCCTCAACACCAACCGAAGCAATAGAAGAAGAATTGAAAACTTCAGGTTTCATAGTGCGCCAGATTACAAATGTACAGAAGGAGAGTAAAGAACAGCCAGGAGTAAAAGTTCCTCTACCCTTATTTTTCGTAGATTTGGAGCCAAATCAAGGGATCGAAAAAATATACGAAATAAGAAGAATATACTACACAAGTGTTATAGTAGAGAAGCCATATCCTAAGAGGGAAATCGTACAGTGTCACAATTGCCAGGCATATGGCCATACCAGGACTTACTGCCATCATCTGCCGCGCTGTGTGAAATGTGGAGAGCAGCACAAATCCGGGGAGTGCACAAAACCGAAACGGGATCCTGCAGTTTGTGCATTGTGCCTTGAAGGACATCCAGCGAACTACAAAGGCTGTCAGATCTACAAGAATATTAAATCAAGATATCAAAAATCCCGGACCCAAGAAGAAGCAGAGGCATCAAGAAGAGAACCTAACGCATCAAGAAGAGGACCTTCAAAAAAAATTGACCCAACGGTGTCTTTTGCACACTTATTAGGAGGTAAGAATGATGTTACTTATTGTGAGACCCTGCCGCAACAACAACACATACCTCAAAATTCTCAACCCCACCCTCAACATCCTAATCAAACTTCACCTAATCAACAGTTTTATCAACACCAAATTCCCCGCATTCCTCCTCCCTCAAATACCACAGATCTCACCAGTTTACTTACATCTTTCCTCTCCGAATTCAGATCCCTTGTTACTCCTTTGATATCTCTTCTCACCAATCTTGTATCACATTTTATCCCTCCCGCGAAAAATCCTTAAATGACTTCCAATAAACCTTTATCCATTCTCCTTTGGAATGCGAATGGTGTTAGAAATCACACAAACGAACTAACTACATTATTACTTGACAAAAATATTGACGTGGCACTAATTACTGAAACTCGACTAACCACTAAACAGCACTTCAAAATACCACAATACCTGACATATCGTACTGACCACCCTGACGGAAAAGCACATGCCGGTACTGCTGTCATTGTACACCAATCCCTCTCCCATCACCTACTCCCGTTACCTACACATGATTTCCTACAGTCCACCGCTATCGTGATAAAAACCTTTTCCTTTCCGGTTACCCTTGCATCAGCGTATTGCCCTCCTAACCGATCCATATCCAATGCCCAATTCCGTTCTCTCCTCGACTCCTTAGGACATCACTTCATCTTGGGTGCAGACCTAAATGCCAAACATCAACAATGGGGTTCCAGAACCACGAATACTCGTGGCCGAACCCTGCTGTCTGCACTCAATTCCCAACATTTTCACCTCCTTTCCCCCAACTCTCCTACCTACTGGCCTACAGATCCCAACCGTAATCCTGATCTTCTTGATTTCTTTATCCACAGCGGCTTAAGTCCCCTCAATTGTTCCATTACACGTCTAAATGAACTTTCCTCTGACCATAGTCCTCTAATCCTTAATGTTTCACTTGAACCCGTTCCCAAACCTTCTCCACCGTCATTTATTAGGGGCCCAGTTAACTGGGACCTTTTCCGCCAAATCATCTCCGATAAAATTGATCTTAACATATCCCTCAAAACTCCCGATGACCTTGATAGTGCCGTAAATTCCTTTACTACCACAATCCAACAAGCCGCCTGGACTGCTTCCTTCCCAAAAGACTCCTCCAGAATTCCTAAAAAGACCATTCTACCCCAACACCTCCTTGACCTAATCCAAACCAAACGCCGTGCCAGATTATTGTGGCAACGTACCCGACATCCTACCGACCGCTGCTCCTATAATTATTACTGCAAAAAATTAAAACTGGAATTAGCCACCTTCAGATCACATTCCTTCAACTCCTACCTATCCTCCCTTTCTTCTCGCGACAATTCCCTTTGGAAAACCACTACCAAAATCTTAAATCCTCACCGCATTTCCCATCCCCTCCGACGAGATGATGGCTCCTGGGCAGCATCTGACGAAGATAAGGCTGAGGAGTTCGCCATTCACCTATCCAATACATTTATTTCACATCCGGAATCCCATCCTGCCCACACCGTAACAGTAGAAGAATTCCTTACATCACCAATCCCACTTTCCTTGCCCCCAAAAGCTATTCATCCTTCCGAAGTGAAATTTCAATTAAAAAAATTAATCCCCCGTAAAGCTCCTGGACATGATCTCCTTACCCCTCAAATCCTTCGACAACTTCCATCCAAAGCAGTCATATTCCTTACATATATCTACAACTGTATCCTACGCACCACCCACTTTCCTCTGCTATGGAAACACTCCACTATTATCCTTTTCCAAAAACCAGGCAAACCTCCCAATATCTCAACATCCTATAGACCAATTAGCCTACTCCCAATCCTTTCAAAAATTTTTGAAAAGATCCTTTTGAAACGAATCCTACCCATTATAGAATCCCAAAATATTCCTTCCCATCAGTTTGGTTTTCGCTCCCAACATTCCACTGTTCAACAAGGACTCCGAGTTGTTGATCATATTTCCTCAGCCCTAGAAAACAAGGAATACTGTTCGGGTGCATTTCTGGACATTGCACAGGCATTTGACCGGGTATGGCACTCCGGACTGCTCTTCAAGCTTAAAATCCATTTACCTCAGTCCTTGTACCTAGTCCTCCGATCCTACCTCTCTGACCGCTCCTTCCGAGTTCGCTGTGGAACAGAATTTTCCAATATCTACTCCGTTAAAGCCGGTGTTCCCCAAGGCAGCGTCTTGGGTCCCGTGCTTTACATCCTCTTTACTGCTGACATCCCTGTTCATCCCGATACTTTTCTTGCAACATTCGCTGACGACACCGCAATCTTATCATCCAACTCTGATCCCAACATAGCATCCTTAAATCTCCAAAACCACCTCACCTTGATTGAGCACTGGTGTAATAACTGGCGCATTAAAGTTAATGAATCTAAATGCCAACATATTACCTTTACACTCCGACGCAGTTCCTGTCCACCAGTACACTTTAATTCCATCCAGCTTCCTTACTCAGACACAGTCCGGTATCTTGGCTTTCATTTAGACCGAAGACTAACGTGGAACCCACATACTAGACTCAAAAGACAAGAACTCAACCGACGATACGGCCAGCTATACAGACTACTAAACAGAAAATCCAAACTTTCTATTGAAAACAAATTACTTATCTACAAGACAATACTGAAACCTATATGGACATACGGACTTGAACTGTGGGGGACAGCAAAAGCTTCTAACATCAAACGTATTCAATCCTTTCAATCTAAAGTCCTTCGAACAATAGTTGATGCTCCGTTCTATGTAAATAACAAAATCCTACACCATGACCTTAATATCCCATTTGTCCTAGACCTTATTCCAGAAAAATTCTCCAAATTTCACCAAAACCTTACCTATCATCCAAATCCCCTTGCACAATCTCTATCCAGCACCACCCATCCTTACAATCCTCCTCGAAGGTTGAAGCGGCAGTGGCCCAGAGACCTTTTGTAAATAAGCATCTATTGGAGTTTTGGCAATGGCCAGATCCTCCACTCAAGCCCGAGTGTGTATGATTAGGTTAGTTCTTTTGTTTATATACATTTATTTTATTTTATTGTATTTATTTTTATTTTATTTTATTGTATTTATTATTATTAAGTTTCTGTATTATTTATTTATTTATTTTTTTTTTTTTATTGTAAATAGAGTGTGAGTGTGCTTTCTCTGATCACTATTATAAATGTCCTTGATGTGACAGAATGTAATATTTCTAAATAAACAAAATAAAAATATCATTATCGATTCAGCAACGAGGATGTTTTAATTTCTAAACTGATGTGTGCTTTTATGAATCTTTGAAGATTATGAAGATTTGAAGATTCGCTGCTTAAAAATATTTAATTATAATTAATTAAATACACTTTCGTTACATTGCATTTATAGTTTGAAATATAAATTCTTCACTTTTTGCAATTCAGATAAAGAATCAAATGCAATTCTTTAAATAATAGTCAATGAAAAGTAAAGAATATGCCAGATTCAAGAGTTTGCTACAAAAATGGATAATAAATCTTTTAAAAAAATATAACCACGTCAAACAATTGGAAATGACATATCCAATGTTTTGCAATGAATATAATAATCTACGGCACAGATACAAAACATATCAAAGTAATAAATGTGACGTAAAAAAATAATTTTATTCTGGGACTAAAATCCCTAAGAATAATAGTAACGTGGTACAAAACATTGGACCATTATTCTGGTTTGACAGGTCATTTGAATGTTAATTTCAATAGTAATCGCATTCATTCCTGAATAACAATGAATATGGTTTACATCCATACAAAGAAAAAGTAAATAAATAAATGAAATATAATTAAATGAAACTTATCGATTAATTGTTAGTAAGCAGTTGTAACTAGAGAAATCGATAAATATTACACAGATACGGAAGTTTGAAAATGAAGTAGGGGGTGGAATAAGATTTATTTGAAGGAATTTAAGGTTGAGGATTGCCGTATGGGTAAAGAATTCCAGAAGGAGGTATCACGAATGACGAAGGATTTGCTGAAGGATGAAGTTTTATGAGAAGCGATACATAAATCAATAGGTTGAGATCTGGTATTAATAGAGTGGATAGAGGAACGTAAAGTGAGTGAACGTAAAGTTCCATGATATAGGGAAGATTTTTGGTTCTTAGGACTTGGAAGAGGAAAGCGTCAAAAAGGAATTGTCGAAAAATAGGATAAAGCCACTTCAACTCGGTGTACCAGTGGGAGAACGCCTGGGAGTTCCAAAGATGAATCTTATAAAATATTTCATAAGTCTCTTCAATTTCACCTCCAGTCTTGCAGGCAGCGTTCCAAACACCAACCAACCGTAGTCAAAGTGGGAGAAAACGAGAGAAGTTACAAAGACCTGTCTGGTTTTTTGAGGAATTGAATCACGGGATCTTAGGAATTGTTTAAGAACAGTTATGAATTTTCAGGTTCTCTGAGAAATATGGTTATTCCAGGAAAGATTCTGATCAAAGATAACTCCTAGGTTTTAACTGTTGGGAAAAAATGAAGGGGGCGGTTGTTAAAGTATAGTCGAGGAGAATAAGAAAGAGAACTGATAAGATGCCTGGACCCGATGAGAATAGCCTTAGTTTTATCTATGTTCAGCTTTAACTTATTTATTTATTTCCATCTGTTGATGCAGTCAATATTCTCTTGTAGCTTTTGGGAAGCGTCAGGCATCTCAGAAGAATGGAAAGATTTGTAAATTTGGAAATCATCGACATCTAAGTGTTAACGGGAGTGATTTATGGAGTCAGGAAGGACGATTTTGCTCAAGAAAGTTGTTAAAATGAGAGTGAACTATTCTTTCCAGTGGCTTGCCTAGATTGGACAATATGGAGATGGGTCTTTAGACGGAAGCTGAGGAAGGAGCAGGTACTTTGTTCAACGGGCGGACGATGACTCTTTTCCAGGTTTCGGGGAAGATGAAATTATG
Source organism: Nezara viridula (assembly GCA_928085145.1). Classification (NCBI taxonomy): domain Eukaryota; kingdom Metazoa; phylum Arthropoda; class Insecta; order Hemiptera; family Pentatomidae; genus Nezara; species Nezara viridula. The sequence goes on along the minus strand of OV725079.1, from coordinate 157,418,025 downwards.
GAAAGAGAAATTGTATATGTGCAGTAGAGTGGGAAATAATGGTGGAAGGCAGAGTTTAATCGTTTGGTCCATAATCGTTTGTTTTGGAGTTAAGGATGGCAGATAATAGATCTGTGGGACAAATATCAAGGAAATAAAACTTATCGGTATCAAAGGGGATTTCGGTGGTGGAAAAGTGAGAGATTAGATGGAAATAATATGCTAACATTTTTCTAAACACGATTCTCTTAAGGATTCAGGAGACAAAGAGTGTTATATTCCATCAGGTAAATTAATAGTGAAAATGATAATTGTATAAAATTTTAAATATATTAAGTGATTTTTCAAAATCGGAATTTTTTATGTGCTTACTTAAAAAAAAAAAACCTCCATGATTATAATTAATATTATGCTAACGACATTCAACAGGTCATCAATTGTTTAAAATAGTTCTGATCAGGGGTGCCTAGAAGAAGGTTTCATGGCGCTAGTTGAACCATCACAATTGCTGAGGGGGAAATATTTTGAATTTTTTAAGAAGGACATTTCGACGGATTTATGAATTTTCGGATTGAAAAGTGTCAAACAAGAAGACAAAGTGAACACATGTAACAAACCTCATCAACTGTAATTGTATATGATTTTTGAAACTTTTATTTATGTTATTTCTAATGTTTTTAAGAACAGCAGAACAATAAAATATCTCGGGAAGGGGAGGGAGAAGATTCATGCGCCATCGACCTTGGTGAGGTCGGCACCACTGACTCTGATTTAAAAATTTCCCAATAGGTAATACATCTGAACTTTAAGGGTTTGATAAAGAATTAATATTAATCTTTTTCACAATATGTTTTTTATTCCTAAGTTATAATGACAATTAAATGATGTTAACATACAAAAACAATAGAAAAATAAATTAACGATGTGTACTATAATTAACAATCAAGCTTTTGTTCTTTGAACCAAATCAGTGGAACTAAGAAACTTAACCATATCGAAGTTGCCCAATTTGCGTGCTATTGTAAGTGGTGTTAGACCTTCATTGGTTTTGGCCTCTATATCAGCACCGGCTTTCAACAACAGTTTAGCTAATTCGACATTATTAAATGTTTTTCTAGCCGCGAAGTGCAAGGCTGTCCAATTGGCATTATTACGAGACAAGACATTCCCGCCTTTGGCCAGAACCAATTCCACGAGAGGCTTGTTGCCACTAATTGTAGCATACGTAAGCAAAGTGTTTCCTTTGGAATCCCTGGCCTCTATATCAGCACCGGCTTTCAACAACAGTTTAGCTATTTCGACATCGTATTTGTTTCTAGCAGCGAAGTGCAAGGCTGTCGAATTTTCATTATTACGAGACGAGACATTAGCTCCTTTGGCCAGAACCAATTCCACGAGAGGCGTGTAGCCACTAATTGTTGCGTACATAAGCAAAGTGTTTCCTTTGGAATCCCTGGCCTCTTTGTCAGCGCCGGCTTCGAGAAGAACCTTTGCGGCCTCGTAGTAGCCCTTGATGGCTGCGTGAAGAAGGGCGGTGAGCTCGCCGAAGTTTTTGAGCTCAGTATTAGCTCCGGCTTTGATGAGCTCAGAGACTATTTCTGCATTGTCGAAATACATTGCCATAAAAAGTGCCGTTGAGCCCAGTCTTGTTTGGACGTTCAAATCCGCACCTGCACTTATTAATTGTTTCACTAAATCTAGATTTTCTGCTTGAGCTGCAAAATGTAACGGAGTATAACTCGAGGAGGTACGGGCCGAAACATTGCTTCCTCGAGAAATAAGTTCCTTCACGACTGCTGATCTTTGTTTTATTGTAGCAAAGAGTATTGGAGTGTTGCCACTAGCATCTTTGGCTTCTTTGTCAGCGCCTGCGTCCAGGAGCATCTTCACTAAATTAACGTAACCTTTGGAAGCTGCTTCGTGAAGAGCTGTAAACCCTAGCCCGGTTCTCGTCTCAGTGTTGGCACCATCTCTGAGCAGCTGAGACATAGCTTCGCTGCTATTTGAAATCACTGCCATCATTAGCGGTGTAGTGCCCTTCGCAGTTTCAGCTTCAATGTCGGCACCAGACTTCACCAGTTCTTTTACTATTTCTGTGTGGTTCTTCCAAGCGGCAAAGTGTAGCGGAGTCCAACCCAGTTTGTTATGGGACATGACATCGCTTTTATAGGAGAGAAGCTCTTTCACCTCAGGTAATTTTCCTTTTAAAGATGCGAAAATGAGCGGTGTATTACCGCTGTCATCTTTGGCCTCCTTGTCAGCACCTGCGTGAAGGAGTATTTTGAGAGCTTCTACGGACCCGTTTGCAACGGCCTCGTGAAGAGCAGTCCGCCCAGATCCATGCTTCAACTCAGTTTTGGCTCCAGCTTCGAGTAATTGTTTCATTACTTGTCTGCTATCAAAAGATGTGGCTACTAACAGTGGAGTTGATCCATTATCATTTACAGCATCCACGTCGGCCATCGCTTTCAACAATTCTTTTGCTATTTCAAAATGATTTTTAGAAGCTGCATGATGCAGTGCTGTCCATCCTTGTTTGTCACGTGACATGACATTTGCGAAGTTATCTAATAGTGCTTTTACCACTGGCAAGTTACCGATCTGTGTAGCTAATATAAGAGGAGTCTTACCATCTAAGTCTTTTTCTTCTTTGTTTGCACCACCATCCAGAAGTTTTTTTACCACGTTTACGTAACCATTAGCAGCGGCATCATGGAGAACTGTATATCCACGATTGTCCTTTATTTTTGTAGAGGCTTCGTAATTGAGCAGCAAACTAACTAAATCACTGTTACTGTTAGCGCTTGCTAGGAAAATTGGAGTGAGACCAGCATTAGTTTGGGCATCTACGTCTGCTCCGGCGATCAATAAGTCCTTCACAATATCCTTATTTCCTCTCCAAACAGCGTAATGTAATGGAGTCCAGCCATCTTTGTTCTTTGCATTAACCTTGGCTCCGCGAGATATCAGAGAGAGCACGTCTTCCGAAGTCCCTTGAATCGCTGCGAGGTGCAATGATGTGTTTCCAAGACTGTTTACTTTTTTATTCTCAAGTAGATCAAAAGAAGACCCCGAGCTGTTTGCTATGTCTTTGTTCTTCGTTGAGAAAAAGTAATCATCCTTCTTACCTCCATGTAATGTGTGGCAATCGATCTGAAACATTTGAAAACAGTTACTAATGCAAGGAACTAAGAAACAAATATTACAGAATTATTTTTCAACATATTCTTAGTAAACAAAAATATCATTCTTCATAAAACAATTCTAATAAAATTATGACCAAATCCACCTACATTCACAAATCCGATTTTTATGAAATTTTTAGAGTTGTTATCTAAGAAATTTTGTGGTTTTACGTTTCAGAATACGTAGAATTCGAAAAACGAATAAAAAATTTGTTGTCCGTCCGCCATCCACCGTCTGACTGTAGCGCCTAAACGAATTTACCAATTTCAATGAAACTTCGCTAAAGTCTTCTCGATGCCCTTTAAATTTATCTACATGACACACTTCAGCGGGAAAAAAATTACGAGGGATGGTAAAATTAGATTCCAAATAACTTTAAAAGTATATACGTTTTAGTTGATATTGCCATTTTATACGGCATTCATAAAATTTTCCATAAAGGCTAAGTTTCCTACATCATTCCACGACTCCCAAACCTGGACACTTTTACCTCCATGTTTTACAGTGAGCCTCACATTTCGAGGTTGAAACTAAGTGTTAGGTTTCTGCCAAACGTACTTACGGCCATCAGAACAGAGTATGTTAAACTTACTTTCATCTGATTGTTTTTCCACAATTAAAGGTCTTTATTTAAAAAAGTCTAGAGCAGCTCAATTCTTATTTTGCGGTTCGCCTCTTTCATAAAAGTTTTTTTCCTTCGGACCCTGCTATTATTATTGTATTTATGAGTTAGATTTCTTATGGTTTGTAAACTGAATGTGGTCACTCTTTTTTACCCTCTCATTAAATTTTGATGGCCATCCCGAACGTAGTTTGTTTAAAACCAAACTCCTCTTTCTAAACTTTTGTACAATTTTTCTAATCCTATTAAAACTGATTTCTAATTCAGTTGCTAATTTTCGGTAGCTAAATGCTTTAGAATATAATTTAATGATGTGTTTTTTAAACTGACACAATATTCCCTGATTTTAGCCAGGTTGTTATGGCAAATATATAGCAAAGATTGATTTTTATTATTGATCATTTTATTATTGTCAATCCTCGTTTCTAATCTCTTGAATGAAAAAGGATTAATTTGTTCTGAAAGGAGGTAATAGTAAATATTTAAAACTGTATCAATATTCATTACTGTTTAAATTTATTTTAAACATAGCTTTTGAATACCAAACATTCCTTGATATGACTCAATATAAAAAATAGTAGTTCGATTGGGTGCAAAGTTAGAGAAAAATTTGGGATTGTGAAATAAATTGATCAAGTAGGTATGAATTTGATCTAATTCTACAATCACTATTTTCATCTGCAGCTTTGCAAAAAAAAAAAAAAAAAAATAGAAATTTTGAAATTCCTAGTATTAAAAATGTTAAAATAATATTTTCAATAGTAACACACCAATAACTTAATATTGCTAATATTAAAAGTAAAATACAATAACTTACCACTCATTATATGATTTACGCTTAATTCGCTGTGCTGCCTGACAGGAAAACTGTACTCATATAAAAAGAATTCCACTTACCTTTTTATTCCGAAGCTGATGTTGAAACTTCGATTTAAGCCCAATAACCAGTGCCAAACAAATATTTATGATCCTTTCATTATAAATAGTTTTGCTTAATTTATTTTTTATTCATTATTCCATTCCTGTTTCTCTACAGATATTTGAGATCTACAAAAAGTACTTCGCTAACACCTATTACAATTCACAAATAAGTTTCCAACCCTTTATCTCAATATGAAAAGACTGAAGAGGTGCTCAAAGTTTTAAAAGCCGGGAACAAAACAGGAAGAAAAATAGCAGAGGTGAGGAAAAAGTTGAGCACTATTCATAATTCAACTCTCTAACTGTATTTAAAGAGCTGGAGAGGTTAATAATTACAAACAATTATGTATGATTTTGACGAAATGAACCGAAACGTTTATAGTGGTATATATATACCACACTACATATTATAATAGTACTTTATTGCGTTCTCCAACATTTCGAGCTAGATTGTAGGTCTTCTTCGGGGATAAAAAGAACAAAATACAAACTATAAATATTAATTGGTAAAAGATAAAAAAAAATTTTATCTTTGTATTTGTATAAAAAAATTTTCATCACATTGATAAATATTTTATACAAATAATGTATAATCTAGTATAGTCCATCGTATATATATATATATATATATATATATATATATATATATATATATATATATATATATATATATATACATATATATAATATTGTAAACACTGTATAAAATGTGTATTTAAGTTGTTATTTTGATCATTTTAAGTTCTTTTAGTTTGGTTCAGTTTCTTTATGTTTATATACATTCACTTTTAATGTTATTATTTGGAACGTGTGTCGAAAAACAATAAAATACTATTATAATATATAGTATAATATATTGACCACACCCCCGACGAACTTCTCTCAAACTTATATATATATATATAATAAACCTATAGCTAAAATATATAAAACCTCATTCACAATTTCTTACATATATTTTTTTTGTCTTAATCTTGAAACTTTAACGGCACCAACAATTAAAATATTTAAATGTAGAGAATCGGGTACAGTTGGATTAGAATTTAAATTGTTGAATATAATAAAATAAAAACACCTTTGTTTGTTTCATTATTTTTATATAGCCATTTCTCATTATTACTAACCACGAGGAATTATTAGTTATTAAATATTTCAAATAAACCATATTAAAAGTACTTCGGAGAATGCCATTTTGAAAACTTGGCATTTAATAACCTGCTATTTTATTTTAATGAGAATAAGGAATACCCGATATTAAAATCCACTTTATTATACCGGTACAATTTTATAAATATAAAAAATTTAATCAAAATCATTACAGCTATTTTCGGGAAATTATAAAACTGAAAATATATATATATTTTTAATTGTTATGATTGAAATTTATTGTATTAAATGATAAATACCTAATAAACTACCAATTGGTAGCATTTTAATTATATTTTTATAGTAAAAGGTCCTGAGGTCATCTTCTTTTCAGACGCCTCGGAGGGTTGTCAGGAATCGAAGAGGAAACAAGGTTGAAAACAAGAGGGTTCGGATGGTTCAGAAGTTTATTATGGAAGGATAGGTATCTGAATTGAGCTAGATTGGAAACATAAGGTAAATTAAGGTCGTTATGGATAATTTTATTTGTGACAAAGTAGGGAGCATTAGAGATTTTAACGATTTTATTTTGGATAGTAGGGATTGGATACGAGAGGAATTTGATGGTTTAGTAGAGCCCTAAAGCTCGATCCCTTAAGTCCAAATAGGTCTTCTTATTGACATATTTTTGCCGAAAAAGTAGATACTATAAGGTGACAGTACATCAAACCATATAATATTTAAAATTAACTAGAGGTGAATTTCAACTTATTATATAGCAAACCTTAATTTTTAATTTAATTTAATCTTAATTGAACTGTTTTTTCGTCATAGATATCGTAAGCTAAATATTTCCCCACTATCATAAATATTTCATATAATTCATATGTTCACTAAAATAGTCTGTTTGAAGAAAGTTTGTTTACGTCTTAGTTACATTAGTAATTAATAGAAACTAGAATGAAAATACTGTATAGTAAAACGTTAGTAATTTACTAAAATAAAAATACAAATTAAGTTAATTTGTATATAATCATTGTGATATTGTCAACATTGTGATAGAGTCACTGATCACAACGGATATAACTTACCGTTTCCTGAATGATCCGGGTACACTTGTTGAATATAGCAATAACCTTACTCCATACACTGTAGAAAACATCGCACCCACATCCGGATCTGGTCATTTCTAAATTGTAATAAATAATAGCTCGTTTCTAATTACTCACAACCAAAAAGCAGATGGTGTTGAAAAGAACGAACGCCGGTAATATCATGGCAGCAACTGTATACTTCGCTTCAAGAATGTTGACTGGAGAAACGAAATCTCCCTCTAGCGGTCATGACGATAACCTCTCGGGGATTCCCGACAGAGGAATTCTTTTTCCTCATGGACCTTCGGAGAATAAATAATTTCCTCATTGAACTTCCAGGAATGTGCATCCAGTGATAACAGAACGAGGAAAATTGCTAACTTTTTCTTTATTAGTAAACATTTAATCATACTACGCAAAGATTGCACTATCTTCAGGATCGGAAATTTTCACTCGCGTTTTACCTTTTAGAAACTAATTTGACTCCGTTTCTGTCTGTTTATATTCAAATCCATGTGACGAGCTTCAATTTTACTACAATTAGTCCGATTTTAGATAATGTTGATGGGTTTATACAAATATTGTCTCATATCAGTTTTCATCCTTCCTTCCGCTTACGAAAATTTTTTACCTGATTCTTAAAAATATAATGACTGCGAAATGTTGTAGGCAGTGAAAATATGGAAAATGAGATTATATTTATCTGAGGTTAAAATTTTTAGACTGTTATCAATTCCAGAAGACAGGACGGGTGCTTTTAATTAAATTTGATGAAATATTCAGCTATTGATTGATCGATTGATACCTAGATGGTCCAATTTCGAATTCATCAAATTCCCTCCTTTTTAGTCCGAGGTACCTTACCCATTTTAACAACTATTACATTTTTCTAAAAATTCTCGAAAATAGGATTTTTTTTCAAACTGTAAATCGGTAAACTGTATTAATTTAATGAGGTTCTTAAAACTCAGAAATACCAATTTTCTTTCTACTTAAAATGCATGATAATTTGATGACAAAATCAAGAAAAAAGTGGCCTGCAAAAATATTGGGCCGTTTGGCGTGACCTCCATCTGGTGGAGTCATATTGGAATATCTGATGAAATATCCAGCAACGCTCTCTCATACGGGTTTCGGCAAACTCCATTTAATAACCTGTTGTGTTGATGTATAGTCCAAAACATTCCCGGACCCAAGCATATCTATACACTTTTACACGCTCCTGCTCGTTGGTATTTTTACTATGTTTAAACTGGTATCTTTCACATTTTTATATGTTTACATTTACAGGTATATGTTTCAACTAGAAATCCTTCATATAGAATATCTTAGATATTATTTCTCACAGATGTTTTTGTCGTCCATATTCGTCAATTCTTCATTAAATCCAATTATTGCGCCTTAATTTTGAATATCTTCTCCTTCAAGTGAGAAAAATAGACACTCTCTTCAAAATTACAGGAAAAAGGCTATGAAGGAAAAGAAAATGTATTTGCGAATATGACTCAAAAAGTATACGTTTTTTGTTCTTTGCACCCATGATTATTTGAAAGAGTAATAAAGTTCCTAAACAAAAAAAAAGTAACTGAGGTGTGTGATTTAGACCAGAAGTGAAAACAGAAACAAGGATTAATAATACTAAACATAAATTATAAATAATTGCTCATTATAAAGAGGATCAAATGTTGAACATTTCTCTCGCTTACAGTATACAGGTCCGATTTTTAGCTTCTGAGATATTTAGACCCATACCTTCCATAAAACCCTTTAACTTGCTAATTTTCTTCTATATGAAATAATCAACCGTTTCGTATTGTGAAAGTGATATGAAAAATCTTTATAATGTTTAAAAAGGTTTTGACGTACAATGTTGAGGATCTACTAATATAAACCTAATAATATATAATATTTACTAACATCAAGTTATATTTTCGACAGGTTTGGTGATAAATGTTTCCGAAAAACCTCAGATTTTTTTTTCAAAACGATCTATTATTCCCCAAAATCATAAGTATTGTTTGATACTATACACAAAAGGACATGGAAAGTGATACAATCGTATAAATTTAAGAGATTCGGTGGGTGAGAAAAACATGGTAATTGATTTTTCTAAATGAAGTTACACCGTCGTTTTCACTTTGACTTTCCTGTATATGAAAATATCTATCTACTCTAAAGTTAGTAAGTAAAAGTTGTATGACACGCGTAACGCACCAGATTTATTATACTAGCTTTCTAAACCTTTGCTATCACTGATTATCCAAACATTCGGAGATATGATGACTTGGTCACAAGAGGATACGGTATTGGTAAGGAGTCTTGAGATTCACTCATACATTTCGTGGCTTTGGTTTGGAAAGGTTTAAATACATTTACTATAATTTTGAGAAACAGAACTTCATATATAAATATATTTCACTTATTAATTTACTTTTGAATATTAAAATTTTGTAGTTAGAGCTTTATCTTTCTAGAATGTAGTTTCGCGGTGATTAAAGGTTTTAAGTGCAGCTAAAATCATTTGAACATTTGAGATTTTACGTTTCATGGAGGGTACAAAGAATCAAAAGCCGAATTAAACAAAAATATTTCATACGTTATTTTTTTAACAAATTGATTTATTAAATTATTTTATCCTGTTTAAGTTAAATCAAAATAAAAGTTATTTATTTCAGAAGCAAGAATCAACTGTTAAATCATTGCCCATGAAGTTATAATTAAATAAAAAGTAAGAAAATATACAGAAATTTGTTTTTTAAGAAACAATATCCAATTTTTCAAAAATAAAAATTATAATCATCTAATGGTATATCAATTACTAAAACTAGTAACACAATATATATATATATATATATAATATATATATATATATATATATATATATATATATATATATGTATTTATATAATGTAAATGATATGTCATGTTTAACTTTCATTAAAATAACTATAAATCGAGTTCAGCTGCACAGTATAACAATTAGTACAGAGGTAGATTAAGAAGATGAAGCAATTATTCAAAATTGTATTGATGCCCTCTACCTCTTGTGGACTGAGAGTTTCTGATAATATTTCTGAAATAAAATACCATTGTTTCATTATTATAAATAATGTTTCTTCAGAAAAAAAGTACTCTCCTGTGGAAATAGAATTTTCTTTCTTGAATTATATGAAATGCTTCAATATCGCATTGGAATACAATATGCATTACCAACGGGCCGTTAGGATTAAGGCATCAGTACCTTACGTAGTGCTGATATTGTACAAATACCTGACATCCTCAAAAAATGGAAATAATAAGATTTCAGGATCTGAACTCTATTTCATAAATTTTTGGTTTCTATATTTTCTCCTTCTATATTTGCCTGATTTGCTTTAGTCTAACAGAAAACCATAATCGAAATAAATTATGGAAAATTAGGAAGGTCCCTCATGGTCCACTTAGTGTTGCAGGAAATACTATCTACTAATAACCATATCTTATGTTTGGCTTTTTATCTTTAGCTACTTTGATTAATCTCAAAAATGTTGTTTCATATTTTCTTTGAATGTTTTAGAATAGAATAAGAATAGAATAGAAATTAATTTTACTCTAGGATGAAATCCCTTCAAAATAACAAAAAAGTACAGAAATTAAAATGTAATGTCTGGCCAAATAAAAACAAACATAAAAGTAAAGATAAATCAGTAAAAAAAAAATATTAGTTATACATACTATATTCAAAATAAAATAAAAAATCTATATACAAAGTTCGTGAAACCATGGTAAAATGGTAAAATATAAATAAACCCTTTAAGAAAAAATAAATGTAAGTTCTTCTTAACAGTAAAATCTGTGTTTCTGTTGAAAAAAAAAGAAAGTCGAATCTATAATAAGTATTTAAGTTATGAGCTATATGTGAATATATTATTATAAATAATATGTAATTTTACATAAAAGGTTAGCTGGTATCTGACTGTTTTTGGGACAGGAATTGGAATAGGAGGGTTTTGAATGTAGATAGGGATGAAGAATGGCGAATTTTGATAGGAAGGGAATTCCAAAAATTAACAGAGCGAGCAATAAAGGAGTTTTGGAACGAGGCAGATCTGTGAAAAGGAATGTAAAGGTCGGAAGGTCGAGATCTTGCGGAGAGGGAGTGGACTGAGGACTTGAATTCGAGAAGGTTGTAGGCGTAGGAAGGACGATGATTGTAGATGATGTGATAGAGGAATGTACCTAGGAAATGTTGTTTTCGAATGGAGGGGAAGAGCCACTCTAACTCAGTGTAGTGGTGAGAGACATGGTAGTATCTCTGGACACCAATTACAAATCTCACTCAACTGTTCATTAATCTTTTCAGTCTGTCGCGGAGCTCCACCGAGAGTCCATCATACACCACACAGCTGTAGTCAAAGGGGGGGAAGATGAGAGAGGAAACGAGGAGTCTACGCGTATGTTGAGGTAGGAGATGGCGGAAGCGATGGAATAGTTTGAGGGTAGAAATTGCCCGTCGGGAGATGTGAGAAATATGGTTATTCCAGGTTTAATCAATAAATAGTCCTAAATTTTTGACAGAGGAGTAGAAGGAGATTGGCTGGTCACCAAGGTTTAGTATGGGAAAGTCGGTATAGGATCTAAGGAGGGGCTTGGAACCAATGACAATGGCCTGAGTTTTTGAAGCATTTAACCTTAATCCGTTTTATTTATTTTTTTTAACTTACCTTGATAAAGGAATCGGAAATTTAATTCAAATCAGCTACTAGAGCCTTTTATCGCAGCCTTTCGTCAGTAGTTGACAAGCCTCGCTTGAATTCAAAGAAATATATTTAATATAAAGGGTAGATATCGATATAGTATATAAAGGGTAGGAGTCCTACCACTGGGCAGTATCTCTTAAAGTCTGTTCATGTCATTATTTCTAATGAGTACATTTTTACTAGTTGTATTGTTTATACAGTTGTAAATTTCATTAAGTAAATAAAAAATTTATAAAGGATCTTTCTTTTTTTCTCCTCTTTCTCGTCCTTTTAGGCGTACAGGAGGGGAGGGGATTTCCCAGACCAGAGTTTAAGGGCGGGGAATTTGAAATAATATAAACGGTCTTGAAAATGAGACCATTCATTACTTTCTAGTTTAAAAAATAATCGCTAGTGGTTTTTTTTAAATATAAAGCAAAAATAGGTTTTCCTAATGCAAAAACAGGTTCTTTACAGTGACCACCGTTTACCGATAAATTGAGTTCGAGAAACGAAACGAAGTTAGTTATAAAATAATTTTTTTTTTAAATTTCTTTATTGAGTATTATAACAATATGTCTCTTGGACATTGGTTATAGTGAGGTAGGAAGAAATTCACACTATATGTACAAAAAAATAAAATAAATAGAACAAAATAATTATCAAAAGTAAATAATAATCAAGAGTAAATAATAATCAAAAGTAATAATAATCAAAAGTAATAAAATAAAATAAAAATAGATAAAATAATTTAAAGATAATTTATGTTAATATCTATTTTAAAATGAAGAGAATATTTTTAACGCAAAATTACGTCCTTATTCCCCCATCTTTGTCATTTATAGGAACATTCTAAATCCGTGTCAGCTACTGATGCAACAAAAAATGTCTCTAAATTTACATTTTTTTTAAATATTGCCGAATTTTTCACATATTTGAAATACCAGTAGTAGTTCAATAAGATGGGTACTTGAAAAATATTGGGTTGTTCGGAAAATAATGCATAATAAGATAAAATCAATAATAAGATTTTGGTTTAGAAAGAAAAAGGAATGACTTACAACTGTTTTATTTAATCAAAATAGTCTGCACTACTACCAATACATTTCTGCCAACTTTAGAATTGATAAACTTCAAAAACGCACTTTCTAATTCCCTTTGTCCATTAAATTTTTTGGCAGGTAATTAGTGGTCCAGGTGTCTAAAAAATTGATAATCCATATGTAAGAGGTCTCTAAAGTAGAAAGGATGTGGCAGAGTTTCATATCCAAGTTCCAACAGTTTTCGTGAATTTTATAAATATAGAGAGCATTTTCGTAATTGATTATTTACAATACACCCCATGTTATAGAAAAAAGAAATTATAATTTTTTAATAATTTATAGTAATAATTTTTGTTGAAAACATAGGTACTGTGAAAAAATAGAATATCAAATACACATAATATTTATACAACTAGAGGCGAATCTCAACTTATTAGGTAGCAAATCTAAACTCAAGTAATATGGCCTTAAAATTTTTTAAACAAGGAAGTTTTTCTAAAAGTGGGTATCTGAAATTGAAGGGAGATGAAAAAACAAATGCTAATTATCCATGATTTATTTAAAAAACAAATAGAATTGGCGTAGTTTAGCCGCTTAAGAAGTCTGCTTTAAATGGTTTTGACAAAAATAATGTTTACTTGCACTTAAAATAAATTTTGTTTATTTCACAATGAAGCAATACTTAAATTATTATTAATTCTTTTTTTTTTTATCATTGATATTGTAAGCTTAATATTTTCCTGCTATCATGTTAGAAAGATTGCTTTCATCTTACTAAATAATAAAAACTGGAATGATAATACTCTACATTAAAATGTTAGTAATTACAAAAATTAAAGTTAACAAATTAATTTATTAAATTATTGTTCAACTGTCAACAATGTGATAATTATTGTCTACTGATAAAAACAGATATAACTTGCCGTTTCCTGAATGATCCGGGTACACTTGTTGAATATAGCAATAACCTTACTCCATACACTGTAGAAAACATCGCACCCACATCCGGATCTGGCCATTTCTAAATTGTAATAAATGATAGCTCGTTTCTAATTCCTCACAACCGAAAAGCAGATGGTGTTGGCGAAAACGAACAACATTAGTATCATGCTACTAACTGCGTCGTTCGCTTGAAGAACGCTGACTGGAGAAAGCAAATCTCCCACTACCTGTCATGACAGACGCCAACCAGGTGGGAATTTCCAACAGAGGCGATATTTCTCTTTATAGACTTTTAACTTAATTCTCTTTATAGGCTTCTAAATAATTTCAACTTCATTATGTTCATTCATTCATTCATTCATTGTGTAAGTGGGTGTCAAGATAGAAAAATCGCTTCGACTTAGTACACTACGAGAACTATGACTTTATTGTAACAACAAATTTAGGTACTAATCAAAAAATATAAACAAACCATTTACAAAAACGTCAGCACTCCTTCAGTACCTCTCACAGGTAAATATGTCTACCTGACCTGCATCAGTCGGAAGTTATTACCATCTTTCTCTCCTTTACGATCTCTATTTATTTTTCAGTTGAATGAAATATGATTCTAATTTATGAAATAGATTTAAGTTTGCCAATACCTGCTGTACTTTATACATAGCAGAATAGTTATTATTTTCCAGCAATATTGGCTGTAACAAAGTTTTTTTACGTGCGTTTGTAACGGAGCTGAACCTTAATCCTTACAGATAATCTGTAACAACTCATTAAGGTCATTACAATAACATAAATCCTATTTATTATTGGGTTGACAAATAAGTTCTTTCAGTTTTTTAGGGAAAAATAGAACTCAATATATTATGTACATACATTTTATATTAATCTACAATATATTGACCATAATTTAATATGACTTTTTCCCATCTTTCCACTATCTGCATAATGCCTAGTTTATAGAAGTCTGGAGTTTGTTGTTGTTAAAAAACTGATACAAGTGGTTTGTGACCTCCAATTCCTTTTGGAATTTCTTTCCATTCATGGAGTTCTGCAGAGACCGGAATAAATGGTATTCAATTAGAGCTAGGTCTGATAAATAGAGAGGATGGGGAAAAAGGTCCCACCGAAGGCTCAATAATTGATGGCGAGTGACCTATGAAATGTGAGGCACTTAGTGAAACACAACACCCTTCCGATCATTCATAACTCTTCAGGATGTTCTCCATATGAGCCGTATGAGTGTGTTTTTTGTTTATTTAATTCCTACATGAGGGATAAATAAATAAAAACTCCTTATAGATTTTTATTTTTTATCTCCATTCTTAGGTTGTAAACAAAGGTCCTGTTGATTTGTTGTAGTTTATGTAGCCCTAAATTCCTTCTAAATTTCTTGTAGATAGCTGAAGTTGTATTGAAGTTCTAACATTTTTTTGTGATTTTCGAAAAACAATCATGTGAGCTACCCAAACATTAAGTCTGGATCAATAGTCGAGCTTGTGAAAATGGTTTTCTACGCTTGTATCCGACACATTTAGTGCCATAGCAATCTCTCGCACTGATTGGATGGGATTTTGATCAACAATGGCCTTAACATTGCTCATTTCAATTCCATGTCGGCGACCAGGTCATTGAGCATCATTGATATCAAAATTTCCCGAATAAAATTTGGCAAACCAATTTTGGGAGGTGCGTTCGGTTAGGGCATCATTTCCATAAACACTGTAAATTTTTCTATGAGATCCTGCAGCACACTTATCTTTTTTAAAATAATACAACAAAATATGCCGATAATGAATGACATTTTCTTCCATATTCACAGTGCAATAGCAAACACAATACTAAGCTGGTTTCAACAAGAGTTAACAGATATAGATGTTGGCATATTACGAACATGATAAACAATCCACCTTATGGATTAATTCATCAGATAAGAATTGTATCATAGTGACATAAAAAATGTTTATCGTATTTAAGGAGCTCTAGAAAACAAGCAATACTGTTCTGGTACATTTCTGGACATAGAGTAGGTTTTTGATAGCGTTTTTCAACCCCGGGCTGCTCCTCAAGCTTAAAATCCACCTCCCTCAGTCCTTATACCTAATTCTCCGATCCTACCTCTCCGACTACTCTTTTCGAGTTCGCTGTAGAAGAGCCTTTTCCGGTATTCATCCAATCAAATTAGCTTTCCCCAAGGCAACGTCTTGGGTCTCGTACTTTACAGTCAATTTATAACTGACGTCCCTGTTCATCTCGATAACTTTCTCGCAACATTCGCTGATGACACCACAATCTTATCATCCAACTCTGTTCCCGAAATAGCGTCCTCAAATCTTTAAAAGCATCTCTCCTTGATTGAGTACTGGTGTAATAAGTGGCGTATTAAAGTGAATCAATCAAAATTCCAACACATTACCTTTAGTCTCCGACGCAACTCCTGTCCACCAGTACACTTTAATTCCATCCAGCTTCCTTTTTCAAAGATATCTTGACATTCTTTTAGACCGAAGACCATAATGAAACCCGCATACCAGATTCAAAAGACAAGAACTCAGCCATCGATACGTCCAACTATACAGACTATTGAATAGAAAATCTAAACTTTCTATTGAAAACAAATTACATATCTAAAAGACAATCCTGAAACTTATATGGACATACGGACTTGAACTGTGGGGGACCGCAAAGTTTTCTAACATCAAACGCATCCAATCCTTTCAATCTGAAGTCCTTCGAACAATAGTTGATGCTCCGTTCTATGTAACCAACAAAACCCTACATAATGACCTTAGTATTCCATTTATCCTAGACCTTATCCTGGAAAAAAATCTCAAAATTTCATCAGAACCTTACAATTCATCCAAATCCTCTTGCAAAATCCATTTCTAGCTCCACCCATCCCTAAAATCCTCCTCGAAGGTTGAAGAGACAGTGTCCCAGATATCTTTTGCGAATAAGCATATATTGGAGTTTTGGCAATGGCCAGATCCTCCACTCAAGCCATGTACGTGTGATTATTGAGCCTCTGCTCAGCCTCTACTGTTTCCTAATACCAGTAATGCGACTGAGTAAGAGGTGCTTGGGACCTAAAGTTCCGTCTTTCCTTCCACGAGTGGGGAGAGAAGCTTGTCTTGTGAGCAATTGGATTCTGTAAATATTGTATAAAAGTATGCTCGTATTTCAGTTGATGTTTTGATTAGTTCTTTTGTTTATATAGATTTACTTTTAGTATTATTATTTTTCTGTATTATTTATTTATATTTATTATAAATAGAGTGTGAATGTGCTATCTGAACACTATTATAAATGTCCTTAATTGTGACAGATTGTAATAATTCTGAATAGGTAAGTTTAAAAAATAAATATATTTCCAAAACTAATGAAAAATATTTCTATACAAAAGGCAAACAACATCAAGGTTAATGAATGTTATTAAGTTTATAAAGTGTTTTTATAATATAGTTACACATTTTTAAATTAGAATTAAAATGGGTTATAACTAGGTATAATCTAGGTATATAATATCATAATATATCTAGGGATATATCAAGGTCAGTAAAACTACCAGGTTCGCTCACTCAGAGGGAAAATGGCGGCGAGGAATTGAGCTATGACGTAGCCAAAAGACTAAGTTTACCCCTCCGGCCTTTGTTTCTGGACATTTTAAGATTATTATTTACTTTTATAAATTCAATTAATACGGTATTGCCAAATAACTTATTAATTTATTGATTTGAAAGGTGAGAGAAAGGTTGATTTGATATTTGGTTCATTCCGAAGCAAATAAAATGTAATTTAACAAGTTGTATGATTTTTTGCAAAGTACCACAATACTACTTTTTAAATATTTCAAATAAATACAGAGCATAATATAAAATAATGAAAATATTGAAAAAAAAAAAGAAAAAGTGTTTAATCTAACATTAAAGAAATGTTTTCTTTCCGTGAATTTTTGTGAATATTAAATTTTTATATAATAAGTAATCTATCTAGTGATTTATCTCAATTTTTTTTTGGCTTTGATTTTATTTTTTCTTAATTGTTGTAAAAATCATTGGGTATTTAAAAATTTGATTCTATTAGAAAGGCTTTCTTCATTAATTTCTACATTTATTTTCCTAAGAAAAATATAGTAAATTTTTTTACAATATTTTTACATGTACATTTTAAAATTCAATCTTTTCTTCGAGTGTCCTTTGGAAAAGTATGAAATGGAATTTTCTTTCCCATCTTCTTTGTGTCAATTAGATTATTCTTGCAAGATGCAACTGCGCATTTTGTACGTGGCATTCTATAGGATTCTATTAATAATTATGTTATTATGAGAAATACAAGAAATACTAATAAGAATAAACGAATTCACTGTAACATGTTATTAAAAGTAAAAAAAAAAGACTCGTTATAATATTATTTTAGAGACGGATAAGTAATTGACTGTTAAGATTATAAGGTGAAAATAAATTATCAGGATTTGCAGTAAAATTTGTTTATTTTTTTAATTAAATTTATTTATTTAAAGAAATTTTTGCTGCAAATCCTGACAAAGATCTTCACCCTTATAATATTATTATAATATCGTTATAATACTAAAAGAAATACCCACGAGACCTACAAACAAAATTACACAAACATTGTGCTAAAATGTTCTCTAAATATATATAAATCTTAGTTTTTTATATTTATGTAATATATTTGTATATTATTTACAGAGATTTTGAAATAAAGAATTCAAAAATAATCTTAATATTAATTTCGTTCTTTTCGTTTCAGTTCTGGCCTATCATCTTTATGGCATTTTATTCTAGATTGATAGCCGTATTTATTTATTTATCTGTTTGAAATTATCTTCAATCAAACGTCAAAAACACAGAAAAGTATTCTTCTCAATAAATTAAACTAGAAAACCAAAAAAAAAAAGCACAATAATGTTGAAATAAGCCTTCATTGATAGGCTTGAAAGAGTAATAGGTAGGTCTCGCAGTCTATTCCTTACGTCACGTTTCAAGTTCCCCCACCACGCATTTCTGAGTGAGCGAACCTGGTAGTTTTACTGGCCTTGGGGATATATAATAGTATATAAGGGTTATCTCCGATAAAGGTTAGAGATATGCGGTCAAGTACAAGTTTTTCACGGCCACAAGTTTGGGCATGAGTGACGTCACTCGGGCACAATGGTGCCCACGAGCTCTAGGTTGGGAACCCATGTGCTGGTCCATATGCCCAAAATGGAGCAAAAATGTATTATGAATATATGAACAGTGGAATTTAAAAAAATATAGTTAAGTGTTTACCCAAAATAATGCGTTTCTTTTCAATTGGTTATTGCATATATCTATATTCAATTTTTATTTGGGAAATTCTATTAATTGCTATAATATTTCTTTTTTAACTTAATTATGAATTTTTTAATTAAATATTTAATACTAACAAGAAAATAAGAAATTTTTTCTTCCAAAGAAGTTTTCGAAAGTTTGTGAATGTGACGAACTAGGAGAGTTTAACTTCATCTACATTTATAATTTCATTTTCTTGGAAGATTCCTACCTCTATGCTCTGCTGTTGACTTGTTCATCAATGCTCGAAAGGCCTATTTACTGCATGGCCTCTTACTGGAGTTAAATATTTAATAATGACACCCAAGGTAGAACATTTGGTTGTGGATACTAGTGCTTTCATAAGAAATACTCAGCTTCAGGTAATTATTTTTACCACTTTTATTGTCAATTTGTTTTTCTCAGATTGCTTTTATTTGAAATATATTTTGTTGTACAATGTGAATGTTCATGACATAGAATGTGATATCTTGTCATTCATCAGTTTTGTTGCATTTACTTATTACTTTTGTTATAATCCTAACATTATTATTGTTTTCTAAAAAAATATAGTATCTTATGTTTTCCTCAAAGTTTTAATTTAGAGTATTTATACATATTTATATAGAAAAGAAAAGTTTATTAAACCACTTTAACTTATTTATGACATTCCAATCTAGGATATTTTAATTGGTATAGACGACAATGAATTTTGAAATTTAAAATTTCCCATTATTTTGTTCAAATTCATTTTTCTTGTGCAAGCATATCAATACTTAAAATTCCAAATTTTCAGTTGTTCTTTCTGATTTGAAGTTTTGCTTGTAATGTTATTAAGGTGTATGAAAAACTAAGTAACAATTACTCTCCCAACAATTTTCTTTTATTATTATGACGTTTAGGGATGCACTTTAATATCCCGCCTTCAGACCATTTATCATCTTTACATCATGTAATTTATTAAAAGACTTGTCGTAAATTTTATTATTATAAATTATCTCTCAAATATTTAGTAGACTCTTCTCTAGGGAGAGCCTAGTCAAACAATGAAAAAAAAAACAGTGTTTGACAGCTCTCCCTTGAGAAGAGTCCACTATACATTTAAAGGATAATTTATAATTATAAGATTTATGACGTCGTATAATAAATTAGATGATGAACGGTCTGAAGATGGGATAATAAAGTGTATCTCATAATAATCATGAACGTCATAATAATAATAATAATAGAATATTATTTTTGGGAGAGTAACTGTTATTTATTTTTTCATACACCATATATAAATAAACACAGGTACAAAAAACTGTTCTTATTTCACTGAGAAAAAAAATCAAATTACTTAGTGATTAAATTTTATAAAGTTTTACTTAATGACTTTTCCCATTAAACTGAGAATTTACTCTTGCAATATATTAGCCTTGTCTATGGGTACTTTACTTCTCTATAGACAATAGAAATAATAGGAATGTTGAAATCTGGATTCTGTCAGTAATTTTATGTATAATTTGGAAATCACATATGAAGATTATTAAATTTGTCTTGAAGATTTAAAAACTTATGCCAAATAATCCCATATATTAATTTTACAAAATTTGATCTATTATTCTGGACCATTCTTTATACTTATAAAAACTTTTGGGACTGTTACAGATACCCATTCTCAGGCTGAAAATTCAAAGATTTAACCATCTTTGAACAAATATTTAAAAATGAATAAATATTACAACTCTTGTCATTTACCTAATTTTTTTTTCAAAATCTGCATAATATTTCATAACTATTCCTTCCATCAATTTGGTGATTATAACTATATTATCTGGAATATGAAATCTTCCTTTTATTAATATTTAGTTGTATTACTATAATTTTTCTATTGCATTCAAACAGTGCTATTTTCTAAAGAATTACAGGTCACGGGTACACATTGTGTTCTATGTGCATGATCCATTGTTTCTGTCTAGCAACATCTAGCTGACCAATATTCTTCACCCTCAATCTTAACAGTGGTTCAAACTTTCTGTAATTTAGAACAGGTTGACTGGAACCAAGTCAAAACAGTGAGCAAGTGGCTGGTTTAGTTATTTCAATGTAGTAGAGTCTGCTCTGGAGATAGTCTTCTGACTGTAACTTCTTGAAATTTCAATTAGATTCATTTCTTTTTGTGAAAAAATGATGCCTATTGCTTCTTCTTTAACTCTCGCCATCATTAACTCTGTCAAAATAATTATTTATTACAAAATCTTTAGAAAACGTATTTAATATTCTGTTCATATACTAGTACTAGAATCAGGATTGAAATTATATCTAGGTTTACTCATGCTTAAATTAGTAAAGACCTTACTATTAGTCTAGAGGTAAATTGGTTGATAGGAACTTTGAAAAATGAGGTAAATCTACTTGTTATATATTCTTGCCATCACTATTAATGATCGTTCAATAGATTTTCATTTTAGCTGCAGAATTTCATGGCACCAACAATTTTTTTTTATTATATTTTGCTTTCAATAAGGAGAGCAGGATAGCTCTTTGAGTTAAGCACTGACTTCCAATCCTCAAAGTATCTGGTTCGAGAATGGTAGGTAATTATACTGTTACATCATCCATGGATCAATCCTAGGTTCAGGAGACCTTCCTAAGGCATACCTACCCTCTAACTGGATACTCAATTAATTAATTAATTAATGAAAGGGAAAATCATGAGCATGATCTTGGCCCCTTCACTTTCCTATACAACTGTTGACCTCGAAATAGTATTTTCTCAATATTAGAAATATTAAAATCTCCAATGTTTATTTTGATTTTAGGAGATTGCAGAAAATCTGTTCACTGTTGCTGAAGTTGTTAATGAAATCAAATCTAAAAGGCAACTTAGGAGGCTTGTAGTACTTCCTTATGAATTACAATTAAAAGATGTAGATCCTGAAAGTGTTGCCGCTGGTGAGTTTAACTATTTTGATTCTTTTTTTTTTTTCTATTAGTCTCACTCTTTTTTTGATTCCTCTAATTTTCACTTACCTATATATGAAATATATAGTAAGGGAAAATATTGTGATTGTGGAAATTTTCGGATTTGAATTTTGAACGGAAGTACACTGGTAGAGGTTCCCTGAGTCCAAATAACCAAGTCCTGCAAAATGATCTGTGTGTGTTAACCAATCTAGCTCCAAAACGAAAAGTCGTAGGAAAGCGAAATTGTATATTTAAGATTTTTATATGCTAGGGATGTTACAGCAACTTTTTGGTCAAAATCGGCTTCTATTCTTCTTTTTAATATTAAAACGTGAAACGTGGAAGTGCATATTTCATTAAATTTTTTGCAACTAAAGTATGTTAAAATATAACATTTCTACCATGCCCAAGCTGAATTTATCCCGTCAGGTATATATTCTTTTTCTCCCCAATACATTTTAAGTGATATTAGAAAAACATGTTCATTTGCATTAACTATGTAGTATCGAGAGGGTCTTATTCAACACATTCACACACACACAGGTGAAGCTACTTATACATCATTGGTTGTAATACCGTCATAATTTATTTTAGGAGATTAATAAAGGTTTATTCAATAAAGAATTGGCCAGCACCAACAGGGAATATCTCTATTCTAGAGAGAGCTATCTCACTTCAGATAATCTTTACCCAATATTAACCATGGAATTATGAATGTTTTGAACATTGGTGAGTTAATGCAGAAGAGCAAAATCTGTCTTCTACCATTTCCTCTTAATTTCTCTCACCCTTTACACAAATATATATATATTATGTAGTTAATATCAATCTTAATATTGGTGCTCTCAAATCATGAAAGGGAATAAGTAAAGCATGACAGCTGTTCAACTCTGTTGATCGTTTTATGTTCATGTTATTATTTTCATGGGCTATATATTTCTTCTAGCACTTGATATTACAAAACTCTAATAAGTATTCCATAAATTTATTTTTTATTTTATTACAATAAAATTTTATTGTAACAGAGTTTTAAATCCTTTGTTTAATGAATATATTTTATTCTATCAAATGTATTTTTTTTTTCTTTTCTAGTCAAAGCGTTTTCTATGAAAACTGGTGATTACCCTGCATTGTCATCTACTGATCTTAAAGTACTTGCTCTTACGTACCAATTACACAAAGAAAAATTAGGTTTAGATGGGATTAAAACTGAACCAACTACAAATAAATCTATAGAAGCATTTGATCATTCTTTGATTTCATCTGCAAATGTTGTCGGATTCCACTTGCCATCATCTGTAAGTTATTTATTTTTATTGATTATTCTTTAAATAAATTTATATAAACATATCCTGTGAAATTTAGTCATGAATTCTAATGACCCAGGATTCTGGGAGTGAACAGGAAGTTCCAGATATAGATGAAGTAACAAAGAAATTAGGGTCCCTGGAATGTAATGGGAGTGACAATGAAGAAGAGGAAGAAGAAGACGAAGAAGAAGAAGAGTATGACAGTGACCCACCTCTAGATGATGATGATTGGATCACACCTGGAAATGTTGCCGATGCCAAGAGGGAGCTTTCAGGTGCTGCGGAACTCTCAGAAGACAGTCCTCCACCAAAAGTTGCCTGTCTTTCAACCGATTTTGCCATTCAGGTAAATTATAATACTCTTTATTTAATTGTGCAATTTATCAAACGTTTTAGTTTCGCCTCGAGATCCCCAGAGACGCCCCCACATACCGTACAGCAATAGTCAAAGTGGGGGAAAATTAAGGAGGTGACTAGGAGCCTACAGGTTTCAAATGGAAATAGGTGATGATAATAATTTAGACATTTTAGAGTGGAAATGGTACGTCGGGAAATATTGGATACATGATTTTTCCAGGAAAGCGTTTGATCGAAGGTTATTCCAAGATTTTTGTTGGTGGGGTAAAATTTCATGGGATTATCGTGATAGTGGGAAACATTTTATTATATGGTTGATGCTTTTGCCCGAAGTTTCTTAACAGTTTGAATTCAATATGAAATTCAATATATCACTCAAACAAGAGTTTGCTACACCATTTATTGCATGATTTGTTTCTCTTTAAAAAAACTTTTAACAACTGAAGCAGTTTTTATAAAATAAGATTTTTTATTTTCATTGCAAGCCATGGCCTGTGGTACCTAATGGGAGGTCTTAATCCGGCCCACAGGACTTGGTGTAGGTCTCAATGTGGCCTGTGGGCCAAAAATTTATGAGATCGCTGCTTTAAAACTGACAAGTATTAGATAATTTATAAACAAAAAAGTCTCATTGCCTCTTGGCCAAAAGTTCTTTGATCAAACATCTTTGGATTAAACAAAGCTTTATGACTTTTGATAAAAGGTGAGGTCACATAATCAATATTAAATCTTTTGTTTAGTTTTATTTTGTTGTTGTTTTAACTTGTCATTCTCCACAATAATTTTGAGTGAAAAGCATGGTCTCTTCTGCTTACACAAATTATAATTTGAGTAAAGACTTAGGAAAATTAATTTCGACACTTAGTGCCTTAATTCATGAGATTTCTATGCACATTTTAAAGAACCTGGTGATGAATATAAGGATGGTTAATACCCATGTGTGCGCTATCACCACGGTCTATCAATATCAATCCAAATTGAAAAACTTTTTAAACGTGTCTAAACAAGATGCAATTACTAAATTTCTTTAACCATTTCCTAAGGCTGATAATAATTGTTAATATTATTTTTAAAAAATCTCAGTAAATTGCTTTTATTTAATTTTTCCTGGCCTTTAAAGATCTCTTATAAAATTAATTTTCTATATTCATGGCTCAATTATGGAATGTATTGCTTGAAGCTTGAACTCAATTATTTTATTGTTATTTTCTATTATGTTATTAATCTTACCTTTTCTTTTTCCAGAACGTATTGAAACAGATGGGTTTGAGCGTTGTTACACTTGAAGGCCTGCTGATCAGACAGGTTCGAACATTCATTCTCCGTTGTTATGCCTGTTTTAAAACAACTTCTCTTATGGACAAAGTTTTCTGTCCGAATTGTGGTAACAAGACCCTAAAACGAGTCGCTGTCACAGTAGATAATGAAGGAAAAGAAGTCATCCACATCAACTTTAGGAGGCCCATTACTTCGAGAGGAAAAAAGGTTTGTATTTTAATGTTGAAAATTCATAAATGGTTAGTTATTCATAAAGACCTTTGTTATTTTTTTAATAATTGTTTTTATCAGTTAATATTTTAGTATGGGTCATTCTTCAAATGTGTTGCTATTTAGGTATCAAACCTGCTTCTAAAATCTGAGTTGAATTTCGATTTTTTGTTTTTGGAAATGCTCCTTGATAACTTGAAGTAAATACATTCTTATTATTTCATTTTTTGAGCTATAATCTAAAAAAAAATATTTTGGGGATTCTTTACTCTTCTTATCTAATGAGTAAAGTTGACTGTATGTTTTGTTTCAAGATCATTAAAAAAAAAAAAAAAATTGGTTCTAGTTCACATGAGTTCTGCACAGATTAAGCGTGCTTCACAATCACTTCGGTCACAGTTATTCATGAAAACCTCGAGAACAGTCGAATGTTATGATGTCAACTCTTGTCCCAACCACCTGTTTTCCTTATTATATCTTTGAGTATTACAGGCATAGAATTTTCTTAACGAATTATTTATTTACAAATTTGTTAATTTTTTTTTTTTGTAACAGTAATTACTCTGTAATAAAGATACAGAAAATATGTAAAATGATATTTGAGTGGTTCTTCAAGCCCTGTTAAAAAAAAAAAAAATGCTTTTAGTAGCTGTATATACGTGTATACTATTGTATATTATCAACAAATACACTTCTCTGTTCGTCCGTCTTCTCCAAGCTGAACCATCCTTTACTGGGCCATAGATGCTTAACTGAGTATCTTTCTCTCAAATATTTGGAGATCCCTTTAATCAGACTTCGAAAATGCCCAGGTTTCTGAGGCGTAGATTAGTACTGGACGGATCAGCGTCTTATATAATCTTATTCTTGCAGCTTCTGCTGACACAGTCCAAAATAACACCTATTGGCCGATGCTATTCGCCTCCTTATCTCTGCCGAAACGTCATTTGTGGTATTAACCTGAGATCCAAGGTACACAAACTCCTCAACTCATTCAAAAAAATAGTTACCAATTTGGACAAAGCTTTCGTTAATACCTCTTTGTTGTCTAGTATTCATATATTTGGTTTTGTTAGTATTAACAAGTCCTAGCTTCCTGGCAGCATCATAAAGGGCAAGAAAGGCTTCTTCCACTGCAGCTTTTGATCTCCCAATAATGTCGATATCGTCAGCATATCCCAGGATTTGTACCATATGATTAAAGATGTTCCTTTGGTCTTAACCTTTGATTTTCTGACAGCTTTTTCCAGACCAATATTGAAGAGCAGGCAGGCTAGAGAATCTCCCTGTCGAACACCATTATGAAAGCTGAATCCCTCAGACAGATCTCACTGAATCTGCACCATACACTTGATATTGCTAATTGTAAGTTTTACAAGCCGTATGAGTTTAACCAGTTCATTGAGGTATTTCATTGCCTGATATAGGGCCTCATGTTGAATGCTGTCATAAGCAGATTTAAAGTCAACAAATAAATGGTGTGTCTGTATCTGGTATTCCGTGCTCAAGGATGATTCGCTGGGCGACAGAGATCCATCTGAGTCCTTACAAGTTGTGATTCGAGATTTGAACTGCTTTCGACCACTTTTCACTTTTTCATAAAATTTACTGCATTCATTAATGCTCCTCACTCTCTCTATTTCTTCTAGCTCTCTATTTTCCCAGTTTCTTTTCTTGCATCGATGGATACGCTTTTCTTCTCTTCGGCACTGCCGATAAATATCAACTGATGCTCCGGTATGTTTCTTCTGAAGCATGAGTGTGTAGGCTTCGTTCTTACGTGTAGTGACCTGGCTACACTACTCGTCATACCATTGCGACCTATTCTGTACTTGGCTGGGGCCAATTACTTCTTCTGCTGCATCCCGCATAGTTCTTTTTAATTTAATTTTAAATAATTTTTAAATTTAATAATGTTTGACCACATTTCGTCGACTCCATCTTCTGTAGATGGCACTTTAGAGAACTTTTCATTAATTTTATTTACATATGCTTGGGAGACTTCGGTTTCTTTGAGTTTTTGTAGGTTGAACTTCTAACATCTTTGTCCTCACCTTGTTTTCGCTAGTGAGAGATCCTGGCTTTATTTTTAGCCAAAGTTAGAAAATGGTCTCAGTCCATGTTAGCTCTATGAAAAGTTCTGACTTCAAAAAGGTTCGATCTATGTCTAGCACTTATTTGAAAGTGGTCAATCTGGTTGATTGTATTTCCATCGGGGAAAGTCCAAGTACCAAGCTGGATTATTTTGTGGGGGAATAGACTGCTGCCAACTACAAGGTTGTGTGATACACAAAAGTTAATCAGTCTATGTCCATTGTCGTTGCAGACATTATGCTGATTATGTTTAACAATATTCGGGAAATAGATTGCTTCCTTACCCATCTTCACATTGAAATCGCCTATGACTATTAATACATCTGAAGGAGGACATGCCTTAATCATAGTAATCTTGCTTGGTTTGCTCATCTGATGTTTCAGTCGGAGCATGGCAGCTGAACAATGTATAATTAAAGAATTTCCCTTTTATTCTGATAGAGCTCATTCGGGGGGAGGGGAGGGGAGGGCTTACAGACTTGAAATCAATGATGAGTTACCTGAGTTTCTTTCCTACAACAAACCCAATTCCTCCAAAGTGGTGTGATTTATTGTCACAACTGTAGTATATAGTGTGACTTTTCTTTTCAATAGACCCTGTCAAGTCCATCAGATTTCTTGAAGATCAATGTCAATTCCGTAGCGGTCTATTTCATCTGGTAAGATTGTGAGGTTTCCTAATAAGATAGTGTAAGAGGAGCTCATTATCAACCAGCTGCTCCCAAGTCAGGTGGAGGGGCGGCTACCTAGGGTTGGAGACCCTAGGCTAGGGTGAGTCCTATTTTTTTTTTTTTTTTTTGTTTTGTGAAATCGTTCTTTTTAATCTCTCATAACTTTGGTTGATTGGTGGCCAGGCCACTCGCAGTTCTGTGCACACTTGTTAGCCCATTCGTCCACCCCGCTCCTGAATCCTAGGGTGAGTACTATTATTGACCTTGGTCTGTAATGTTGGAATGTGTGTAGTGTGCTGTTAGTCGTGTGAATGTGTGCGTCAGTATACTGTTCCCCCAATCTGGAGGGTCACTGGCTATCAGCGGTGCAATGACCGATCGATTGGGCTGCCAACTCCCTCTGCCACCCTTTAGAATAATATATAATAATAGAATTAGGAGATCTAGAGTCTCCGAATGGAAATAAAAAACATTAAAAGTTAACTTCTAAATTAAAAAAAGAAATGGAAACAAAAGTGAAATAATAATTCTATAAACGAAACAAATAATTTACACAAATGTTCACAAAACAACAACAAATAACAAAAATTTACAATTTTTTTGAAAACTGGATCAATAGAAAGTAAAGGAGAAAAATCAAATAATAAAAGACCTGTTAAAAGCTGCTGTGCAGTAGGCCATTGTATATAAATCTGAAGAATAAGAACGGGTGTTATGATAGGGGATTTAAATGGAGGAACTCAAGAACAGATGATGGACTGTGGGATTGAAGATAGATAGGGCAGAGATTTTTAGGCGATATATTGCTTGATTATTACGCCCAGGTGGAATTAGATAATTTTGAAGAGGAGAGATGCAAGAAAATATTTACGATTGTAGGAAGGATAAAGCCTATCTTACTACCATCATATATTATCGTATTACTAATAGTATATAAATTATTTAGTAAGAAGATGGTGCGGGGAGGCGGTCAGAAAAAGATTAAAATAGCAACAAATTATTTTATTTAAAGCCAACGTTCGACTTTGCAGGGCTTCTTCAGGGGGTTGTATGCAGAGGGAGGTTCAGTTAAAGTGATTGAAACTCTGCATAAAAAAGAGCACGTGGATTTATGAGCCTTATTTCAGCTACAGCCTTAGTTTATTTATAAGTTTTTAAGTTACAAAATATTGAATAGCCTGTTAGTTAATGCTTTATTATACATAATTGACTAAATAACTTTTTGTTTCAGTTCCCACTTCCTAAATTTAAAGGTGGAAAGCACAGTAACAATCCAATTATATGCGAGGATCAGCGTGTTCCGCAGCAGAGGCCTTCTAAAGTAGCCCTATCCAAAATGAATCCCCTAGAACCAGACTATATCGCAGGTATAATATTATCTTATTTTGTATTTATTTTTAACTTTTACAATTCTAAGAAATTATTCAAATAAACATTTTTTTTTGACATTTTATTTTAAAAACATTGATATTATGTATGTTTTTCCTTTGTTAGGAATAGTATATTGATGTGTTAATCTGATATTCAAAATCTGATTGAGTTTTAAAAATCTGATGTTACACAACTTTTATTTACCATCCTACTTACTGATATATCTACCACCTCACACCATCCTTAATAAAAAAATACATAGATTAGAGGGTTTCTTCTCTCCCAATTTCGCATTGAAGTCTCCTAATAGCATAATTGCATCTTATTTGGGCACTTTTTCAATGTTGCTTCCCAGGACATTGTAAAATCTTCTATGATATCATCGTCAGCGTCTTCTGTTGGGGGATATGCGGAAAACAATAATAAATATCTGTATCTATCTTTGACCTTTAGTTTACATAACCGGTCAAATATTGGGTCAAAATTAAGAATCGTTTGTCTCAATTTACTATTCACAAAGAATGCTGTTTTTGCCTGACCGATCAATTCTTCCATAAAAGAACTTCTTGTTTTTTGTTCCATTTGTGAATCTCTGATTTTATTTTATCCAACTATATCATAAATTTGGATTTATCACAATTTATTTCACATCTTTATACTCTACCTAAAAATTAGGGGGCATGCGTCTAAATATGTTGTTTTAAAATAAAATGTCTTTTTTATTCTATTCATTTATTTTTTTATAATAGTAACTGCAGTAATAATTATATAATTTTAAAAACCTACCTTAAAAAATGTCTTATTTTCATTTTCACTATTTTAATTAGTTATTTATTGATGCGATTCATTTCTTGACATCCTTTTTTTCTTTTTCTTTTTCAAGAATGATCTGGATTGAGGTGAAACCTTTTTTTTAATAGTAGAAGGTCTGTGAATACTTTGATATTCATTCAGATTCTTTCTAAGCCTGAACATTTCAAAAATTGTTCATGTTTTTTTTATATAAGGAGGTCATTGATATTCTTTTTGTCTATTTTCTTGTGAATGGCTATACATCATTAAAAATGTAAACTTTCTAATTTTAGTTTTGTGTATATTTTTACATTGTCCAGCTTGTAGTTTATATAGCTACACACACACACACACACACATATATATATATCTGATATATATATATATATATATATATATATATATACTGTATTCTTGTATTGTTAGCAAGGGAAATGTTAGTCATTTCATCATCTTTGTAATTAGCTATTATTTAAAATTTTATTTTGACACGATGCCGTATTAGAGAGGAAATGGGAAAGATAGTGTAAAAAACCAAAGTATAACGAGTTTTATTGAATATATGGATTAAAATATCTCAGAAACTAAAAAGTGGATCTGTATACTGTAAGCGAGGGAATTGTTCAACATTTCATCCTCTTTATAATGAGCTATTATTTATAATTTATATAACATATTATTAATCTCACCTTGTTGATGTTTTAACTTATATCTTGTGGTCTAAAGCACACACCTTAATTTTTTGTTTGTCTTTATCTCAGTGGCCTCCTTATAAAATTATATTTGAGCTATATTATTTTAATCTCTATTTTTAATTTATAAGATTTTAGTTATTGCTTTTAATAATTTTTAACTTTATTATTTCTCTGTATACTATACCTCTTTATAACTTGATTATGCATGTTTGAAATCAAACAGAATTTATTGTAAGAACGTTTAATATTCTTTGAAAAAAAGAACAGCGGATTAGTCTTGTTCAGAAATTCATATTGCTTGTAGAGGTTCTGTTTTTCTTATTTTTATATTAAAAAAGTTCATACAAAATAATGGTTAGTTATAATTTATTAATTAATGATCTACTACCGTATCATTAACTTGAACCATATATATATAATCAAATCACTCACTAAACCCATTTTTAATGTCTTGCTTCTGTAAATATATAATTTTCTATTATATAGATTGTTTTTCGATAGAATTAGATACAAAAACATAGTGATAAATGGTTATTGGAAGTTTTGAAAATTAACAAATATATTGAAATTAATTTTCTTTCAATTTATGTCTTTAGCTTGTCCATAAGAACATATTAGACTGAAAGCAAACTCTTAAGTTTATTACATTGCCTCCCTTTTAGCATATTCAAAAGTTAGTCTGAATCAGCCTTGTAATTTTGTCAAAAATAAATTTATGAACTCCTCCCAGGTATATTTATTAATTCTTTTTTTCAGAAAATTTTTACATTTACAAAAAAAAAGTTATTTATAGCTTGACTTTTCGTCAGCAAAATAAATTGTGTGGAAGATGAAGTGTTTCATCTCTTCACATAGATTGTTCTCATTTCTCTATTAATTTATTTCAGAGAGCATATCGAGTAATATACTGTGCTACTATCTTCAAGACCATGTTTTTATTCTGGGGATGGCAGATAATTATTTATTCTATTTTTGTGGTTCGATGATAGGATCAAGAGTTCCTTCTGGATCTCACCAAGCCTCGAATTATTTGTTAATCCTTATACCATTATAAAATATTCTTTACTTGGGATTAACCGAATAGATCACCTTGTGATCAGTGCAAGGCATAATATTCAATATATATGATATGCAGATATTCAATCATATCAAGGCTTCAACTTAGACACAGATCATTTCCTAACTGTACCACAAGTGAGAGTCAGGATTTCCTCTGTTATCAGAATAAGAGGTGAATGAACCAAGCCTTTTAAGTTGAAGTCTCTTAAGAATACATAAAATTCGCCCGACAAATAAATGAAAATCAAGTGAACAGACCGCATTCGTTGATTACAGTTATTTATGAAATGTGGTCAACTAGTGGAGAATAAAATGTGGAGAAATAAAACAATCGGTTTTAAATAGAGCGAAAGATCTCCATGATATGGCGAAGAGTTCAGACAAGCCATTGATACAAAAAAAAAAAAAATGTAGTGTATAAAAGTATGATTCAAAATATGTACTCTGTCAAAAAGCAGAAAAAATTATACACTGATTTAGGCAAGAGCGTGGGAAAAGAAATTATTGGAAGATATAAAAAACTTATATAATGCGACTGAATGCCAAAAATTCTACCAAAGCTTGAATAACGGCTGCAAGCTATTCAAGGCTTGAATATCCTTATGTAGAGAATGTCAATGCATCATTAATCAGTGAAAATAATAAATTATTTAAAAGATATGACTGTCACTTTGACTACACGCTTAATGAAATATAGTCCTTTCCTCCTGGATGACGAGCCAGAAGTAACAGGTTTAACTTGAACACCTGCGGATGAGCTAGAATCTCCTGGAGAAGTTCAAGAAGCGATAAATATACTTAAGAATTACAAAGCCCCAGACTTAGACCGCTATCTTCTTAACTCTTCAAAGAAGGTCGAGAGGAATTTCTAAAGGTGTTACATAACCTCATCATATTAATAAGGACTGTTGAGTTGGTGCCAAAAGCTTGAAATAAAACTGCTGAGGTATTTCGTTGTTACCATGCATCTATAAAATCTGCATTATCCATTGCAAGCACCTCCTAATGCTTATGAAAATATCAATGTGGTTTTCATCAGGGAAAATTCAAAATTGTTCAGATATTCTGCTTACGTATTATTATGGAACGTGGCCGAGAATACTAGATACTCACACACCACTTATTTGTGTATTTTAAATCAGCTTGCGATAGTGTTAACTGTGACCTCAATACCAGGCCATCAAAAGTTTTAATAGGCAAAACTAATATGCTTGAAAAAACTGATGATTTCTCTTAGAGATTTACAGCTCTTAATGAATTTAGACAAGGCTACTCCATTGCATGCCTATTATTTAATTTATTTCTATGAAAAGCTCTAAGAGAATCTAGGATTCAGTCTAGAGGTACCAACTTCAGTCAAACATTCTAATTTCTTGGTTATGCATATAATTTAGGTATCTATGTATAAGGTACTATTTCGCTGGCGTGGTCCACGACATTGACCGCTATTCCACACTGCTAACCGCTTTTGGCGTAGCTATTTCGCTGAAAGTGCTTATAATATAGAAGGGGTTGTTATAACCTTCGAACATTTCGCTGTATCTTCGAAGATAAAAAGATGGACATCCTATTATAATAAAAATGAACATCTCTGACTACCGCTTTTTTTTTGAGGAGGAAAAAGAAGAGAAAATGTTGTTCAGTATTTCGATGAGATGTTCATCATCAAATCCCTTCTTGGATGTTGTTTGCTATTGTCTAGATGAACAACCAAAAAAGAACAAAAAGGCGGGAAACGCTGTACTAACAACAATAGTCCCTCTGATATTAGATATTATTAGTTTGAAAAGTAATAGTAATTAATACATAATTGATTAGTAATAAATATCATATATTTGTAATTAAATTCCAGCAGGCGATGTTTTATAGTTTTATCAATAGTAATCAGTAAATCACCACTAATTAATAAATACAAATCAATTTTTCAATGGGTAGATTTTAGTATTTACCTGACGATAAAATTTATTGGATTCTTTAATTTATTTAATATCGTTTGGATTTAGGTATATTTGTATTTCGCTGTAAAATATTGCAGGTGGAATAAATAAATAATCTTGTTACTTCAACCTTTAAAAAATAATTTACTATTGCATTGTTTCAGTTTTAAACAATATTTGTTATAATTTTGCCAGACTTGAAAGAAACATAGGAAATAAAACGTATCTACGTGAATATTATCATTAAAACAATGCTCTGATATGATAACATAACCTACAACCGCCGAACCGCCAACAGCTCCACTGCTTCAGGAGCGGTCAGGTAGGAGCAGCTTAGATATGATGTCATACTGCCGAGCAACGCCAGCGAAATAGGTTTAGCAGTGGTCAACCACGAGCAGTCGCGGGCGTGGACCGCGCCAGCGAAATAGTACCTTAGATTGAGAACTGCTGTAAAGAAGGCTTCTTGAGGTTTGGATGCCTTCTTGAAAGAAATGGACCTCGTTGTGAACTATTATAAAGCAAAATTCCTAGTCACTAAAGAAATGTGCCTTCTGATTAAATCCTCTTTCCATTTGAGCCTTACACATTTGAACCAGTTCGTGAATTTGTATACCTGGGCTCTGAAGTAAATAATGATACTTGACTAAAATAAGAAAAAGAATAGCCTTTGTTGATGGATGCTATAATGACTTTGTCGATATCTGGGGAGCAATTCATTTTCAAGACCTATAAAAATAAGGATATGGATAAGCCATTCACTAATCAGGGCAGTACGGATCTGAAATGTGAACTTTTTCTACAAAGTGATGAACCAAACCTATGAGTATTTGAAAGAAGGATTCTTTGATGTACTTATGGTCCACTAAGTGAGAGCCAAAATTAACTAAAAACTTACATCATAATGTTAGTTTTGATTCGATTTGTTTGATATTTGTTTTTCTTTTCTTTTTTTTTTTTTTTTATTAATTACTGGTGATGCAAATCTCTTTGTCACTTATTTTCTAAAATGCATTGAGCGGATAACAGGAAGTTAAAAAGCAATTAGATTAGATCAGGGATCTCCAAACTATGTCTTGCTAAAGTTTTTTTGATCACATGGTAAAATTTAAAAATCTATTAAAAAAATATGAAATTAGTAAACAGTTGCTTCTCTTAGAAACCTCATTTCACTATTAAATGTCATTTATTGAACAATTTTTTTGTATTTTCATCAAAGCCATGGTCTGCAACACTTAGTGGTGGTCTCTATGCGCCCTTTCGATGTTTGAAGACCCCCTGTACTAGAAAATTTGAGTTGTAGAAAGAAATTTGATTGCTGTGGATATATAATTTTTATATATTGAAATTTTGTTCAATATACATATCAGGTATTTCTAATCAAAATTCAAGGTTTCTTAAAAATGTTCAATATATGAACGTGACTATATTATAACTTCAACATTATTGATCTATATAACCATAGTATTTATGTACATTCTAAGTTGTGGAATAACACACTATCAAATATCTGTTATTTCTTTTCCATTTTTGTCCCATCTACTTTTTCTGTTATTTATATTTTTCTAAAGAATTATTGAAGGAAGCTAGTCGACTGTTCTACATATCATGGGTGATAAATAGTCAGGACGCAGTCATTATTCAAATTTATTTATTTGAACTGACGTTTACTGAAGATGACCCACATGTTTGGGTTCAAACGTTGGCACAAATTAAAAAAAATTATATATTGATTGCTTCCTGACTGTTTATCACCCTTTATATTTTTCTACTTTTATTTTTAGAATTTAAATATATTTTAAAACAGTTATTATTGTATGTAATGATGAAAGGTAGATATGTATAATCTACGTTACATATGTATTACATAATTAATTTATTATTGCGATTTGAACATCAGGTGTTTCTCCATTCACTGTAAGGGATGTGAATTCACGAGCAGCTGTCTTGGGTGTCCTACCGGGTGGAGAAGTTAAGTATTGGATGAGGAAAAATCCTAACCAAGTTGTCAAAAGGAGAAGAAAAAAGTAGATTATTACAATTAGCCCAATTTTTTAAAATATTGATTTTATATTTTGAACTTTGTTAATCTGTTATAATAAAAAAAAAATTGTCTTTCTGTATTATCACTATAACATAGATTTGCTAGATATGTTAGAAATGTTATATTCTGTCTGAGGATTTTGCCTTTCAAAACTTCTCTTGAAGAGTAGTCATATTGCTAGATAAATATAAAATGTATTATCTAACCATATTCTACTTCATTTATAAATATCTTTAAATACTGTAAGTACCCACCTTTTCAAAGAAGCGCTAATGTGAAAATGGCATACAGAATAAATTACTCACTATGCTGATTTGTGTATAGTTCTTCATTACCTGAAAATATAAATTTTCTTAAAGTTCTAACACCGCCTAGCTCAATTTACCCAACTTAGATACTTCCTATTTGTTTTTATTTCTAATGATCTGCTTCTTATTGTGTCCATACTTCAATACACTATTCAATTGGTTATGAACAAAACAAATGAAGGTAGCAACCCAATTCATTTTTGACTGACACGATGAAATACATTTATAAATTAATATTATATATTGCATATTGATGTCTAAAAGAACAACCATTGTATGCTCACTCTTTTATAAATTTCACTTTTTGAGCATGAAGTATTGCCAGAAGTGTCATGCTGTAGAAGTATTTTCAGTGCTTCGTTTAGCTGCTCAGAAGTCCTCTTTAATTAAATGCTTTTAACAATGACAATCTCAATTTTCATTTGAAGTTTTTGTTTATCAATTTCATTTGTTTAGTTGAGTGTTGATATGAAGTGCCAATTTTGAGGAAAAAGTTGCTGGAACATCCCAGGAATATACAAATTTTAAATACACAATTTCAGTTGCATACAACTTTTCGTTTTTGAGCTAGACTGGTCACATACATACGCACACCATTTTGTGGGACTTGGTTATTTGGACTCAAGAGACCTCAAAATGTGTATTTTTGTTGAAAACCTGGATTCGTAAATTTTCTCAATCGCAATACTTTCTCTTGGTATATATATATATATATATATATATATATATACAGTTAAGTGAAAGTAAAAAATCTGGTGCACTCATCACACAACTTTCACTTACCGCTCTACCTTGAATTTTTCAAAATTAACCAACGATAGATATCTGATTATTTAAATATATTATCAGATCTAGAGTTATTAAAGTACATTAAATGTATTTAAGGTTACAAACATATGTTTTACACATCCATGAAATATTTTTATATTGCACTTCTATCACAAGTACAAGAAATAGTTTTTTTGTTTTTTTTTAATAGTGTCATTACATTGGTTCGGTTCACTTTGTATACTTGTTTTTCAAACTTAAAAATAATTTTAAAAGTTTAAATTTAGTTAGGAAACTTCATTTTTATTTCCTTGGAAACATGTGGTTTCCGTTAAATAATATTAGTTTTCAGAAATTATTATCTATAATTTTTTCATCACTCTCCATTATCTTCCGTGGATTTGTATGCTTAGATATATTTTTTTTCTAAAATTCTTAGCTTTCCAAGGATATGTTTATTATACACCATCTGACTATTATTTCTGGAAATTATTTTTTGACCTACAAAACCATTTATTCTTTCTTTCCTTAAGTCAATTATCAAATTCTTTAATATTTTATATTGGGCCTTTTTTCATTACTATTTAAAATGAGAGACAGTTAATTTAACCAAATTAAAGGTACTTTAAAGGAAGAAATTTTGGAAATTTGGTATTAAAGCCCTATTAAGCGGCATCAATGAGAATAACACCTAAATGATGTTAAAGGCTGTTTAACTATACATTGATTTACTGAGTTTAATCAAAATCGTTTGAGCTATTTTCGAGAAAAATGTGTAAAATAGATAATATAAAGTGGCACTTCTGGTTAGCCGAATTTTCAAGAAAAAGTTGGTGTAACATCCCATGTTCCTATCTTAAATATGTAATACAAGTTTTAATTTTTGAGCTTGGCTGATCACACACAGGCCATTTCGCGGGTCTTAGTTACCCCAAAAAGTGTATTTTCATTGCAAACTCAGCTTCAAAAATGGTAGTAACTTAAAGTAAAAATCATAGGTGGTACAATATATTATTTAAAACAATTAATTACTATGTGTTTCACATCTAATATATTAAAAATCTGCCTTGTAGGGTCAGTATTTTTTTTTTGTTGTAGGAGCCATTTTTGAAACAAATCCTAGTCAAAGACTTATTTGTATAAGCTAGCGAAAAACTTTAAAAAGTAGTGGATGAAATATAATAAAATGAATACTGTACTATTTGTTGATTAGTCTCCATTATTCGGTCAAACTGCAATTCGGCATATTTTCAAATATAAGGGTGTCAAGAAAACATGTCAAAAACAAGCCACACCGAAATAAATGTATTCCTTTTTTAAAAGAAAAAAAATTACCCTGCTTACATTATAGTTTGAAGGGTTGATAATTTTATATACCTAAATGGTTTTTAATAAATGTTTACATAAGACCTTTTGCACTAACAGTAGTGATGTGCATGTTCAGTATGCACTGAAATTTTTACTTTTAATTATGAATCATCAAATATGCAATCTGCAAATGCGGAACTCTTTCACATTTTAATATTCGCTGATGGACAATATTTGTGGATATCAAAGGGTATATGTTGAGGGTTATTGAATTGCCCAAAACCACTACTGCTAGAGATTTTATTCTCATAAGAAAAATTTGAGATCTTATAATGTAGATATTTGTAGCTAATGAAAATGATGAGAAAGATATTCCTTACTTGGCAAATATTTTTTTTTTTTTGTTTGTTTAGAAAGTCATACATCAACTGAAGTAATTGAGATTGACTATGTTTTTCAGCGAATCACGAATGATAAAAAAAGAACATATTTAGGCCAATATTAAGAATCACCTTATATTTATTTTTGTTTATGTTACAAGGAAAGTAGTAGTCCCTGGTATAGAACCCTTTTTATCGAATTATTAACATCTCCCTGAAACTTCGTAAATAGTTTCATCTTTTCGTAAGCTACAACTATTTTATTTACGAAAACTCTTGGAATTGGGGCGTTTTCAATCTGAAGGGGAGCAAACTTTGTCTATTTAATTAAGTACTAAAAACTCATAAATACCCATTTGCTTTCTACTTGGATCTTAAAATAATTTGATCTCAAAATCAAGAAAAAATGTGGCCTTCAAAAACATTCAGCGTTTGGCGTGACCTGAATTCCCAAATTTTCAAAATAAAGAGGTTATATAGGACAAACCTTTGGACTTGGCCGGCACTTAAGAAGTAGGTATCTCTCAAAGAAGACCAAGCTGATCATATACAAGACCCTTGTACGGCCTGTTTTGACATATATATGGTTCAGAGACTTGGAGGATGACTAAAAACGATGAGATGAAGCTGAGTGTGTTTGAGCGAGGAGTCCTCAGAAGGATTTATGGTCCAGTAAAGGAGGGTGATGTCTGGAGGAAAAGAAAAAATAGGGAGCTCAGTTCTCTTTATACAGACATCGACGTAGTCAAGTATATTAAACTGGCCAGATTAAGGTGGGCAGGGCATGTGGCCAGAATGAGCACCGTTGAGATACCCAAGAAAATAATGATGGAGGAGCTGCACCTCGCAAGACGGGTAGGAAGGCCGAGGACGAGGTGGTTGGACAACGTGGCTTATGATGCGAGAACTCTGCTTGGTGTACGGAACTGGAGAGCTGCAGCAGAAGACAGAGCCAACTGGCGGAGGCTCCTGGAGGAGGCCCAGTCTCGGTAACGGGATGTCGTGCCACATATGATGATGATATAGGACAAACGGCACAATATTTTTGAATGCCACCTTTTTTCTCGATTTTGTAATCAAATTATCTTACGATCCAAGTAGAAAGCAAATGGGTATTTACGAATTTTTAGAACTTAATTATATAGAGAAAGTTTGCTCCCCTCCAGATTGAAAATCCCCAATTCCAAGAGTTTTAATTTTAAGAGTTAATAAAATAGCTGTAGCTTACGATAAGATGAAACTATTTACGAAGTTTCAGGCGGATGTTAATAATTCGATAAGAACAGGTCTCTACCATGGACTGTATTGCTATATAATATATATAACTGTTTGAAAATAATAAACCACTGTGTAATAAATTTGCAGATGTTTTTACCTTTTCCTTATATTATATATGTTTATATTTTAAAGCAACACGTTTTCCCATTCAAGGAATTACACACTTCACGAGACACTATTGAATTACATAAGATTCTAAAATGAGATGAGGATCTTCAGATCAAAATGCATTTTAGTCCGGTTGCTCATGCAGATATCATCACTTTACACATATATCAGTATTTTACATGAAGTTTATCCTATTTCAGACAAGTATAGCATGAAATATATAAGTATAGTTAATATCCTTTGTTTTGCTTTTTTGAAATTCTTTCATTAACTGAAGCAATCGAGGTTGTTCTCTATATTTCTTAGCCAACTACTTAAGATGAAAAAAAAAATTATATATATATACCCACATTTATAGTTAGGCAGTAACATTACTAATATTAAGAATCTAATATTAGCAATGTTACATATGAAATGTACCAGTTTGGAAATAATAAACCATTGTGTAATGATTGATAGGGCTTTTAATCAATGAAATTGCTGAATGATGAGCGCTGTATTTGTGGAAAAGCTGTATTTATGAACGTCAACATATATGACTGATAATCAATCTTCAATATTGAACTGTGTTTACAGTACAAGATCCATTATCTTTGCAATTCATCAACCAAAAAGGTTTAATTTCGTAATACTGGAGCACCTTTTGACCAGAAAGCGGAGAAGATGATAAGAATAGCTTGGGAGGTTCGTTCTAGCGTCGTTGAAGACTCCTTTAACCAAATATTCAAATTGGCAAGAGTGCTTGGAGGCTTCCCTTTTTCGAAAGATTATAGATTTTCACTTTGGCGTTTTCTTTTGTCCACTTTGATTTTAGTTTTGTGCGGATTTAAGTTTTTTTTTCAATTCTGGTCAGATTTGAGACTCGCATCTCTTAATTTTTTTAACATCCTCATGTCAATTCTTTGTTTATATTTCATCATAATGGTATTTGTCAGTCTATCTTGGCCAATAATGAAGGCCAGGCAACTTCATACAATCAGGAAAAAATTAAACGAGACGGAACTAATAATTCAAAAGTATGTTTGTTTGCGATATAAACTGAATTGGTACGATTTACATATATGTTTTGTTATGTACATGATTTTTATTGTATTTTCTTCTTATTTTAAAGAAATGAATATTTTCTTTTTCGCTCCGTTTACTTTTTTGGAATACACTAGCACTGCTATTTTCAGCCAAATCTGTGGATTCCTCGCCTTGATCGGTGCTTTTTTGTCAAAAATAAAATATATAAAGAGTTTTGATCTACAAGTAAAATTAGTCAACGATATCACGATTGTCCTCAAGCTGGTCAACGATTATTACGGACTTCGCCTTTTTTTGGTGACCGTCTTGATGTTGCTTCGCATAGTCACTTGTATCTTTGTCTTTTTGAAGAATGGTATTACTTTTCCTCATTTTATCACGTTCCTGTATTTGTTTATATTTTTCACGCAGTTTGTACTTCTCATACGAGCAGCGTGTAGCATAAAGAATAAGGTAAGTAACAATTTTTGTTTAAGTTTAACTATTTTCATGTTATAATTACAAACATTGCTTACTTCTGAAATAATCTTTTAATGCATTTTTAGTTTTACTTTCAGTTTTCTGAAATGGACCAGTACTTTTTTGAAAAATTAGAAGCCAATCCAAATGATGTGAGTATTAATAAAGACATGTGAGCCTTGGCATATATTTATTTTTATTGACATATATTTATTGTTATTTTTTTATTTAAATATAAGTATTTTTATATATATTTATTATGCAAACATTTGCTGGGTTCGATGCCGTTTTCAACCAACTAGGTTTCATTGTTCCCTACAATTCTCTTATGAAAATATTTATTTATTCAAATTCTTCCCTTAATTTTAGGTAATTCATTAGCAGTATCGAGATTATAAACACTACTTCCTAACAAATCAATTACATTTTTGGGTACTTTTTGTCTAGGGGGCCGCTACTGACTGCTATCTGCCAATGTTTATAACCTGAACACTGATAAACTCCCATAACGCAGTGATAAGCCTTCTCCTACTTCACATCTTCGTATTATTGTATTAAATTCGTATTATTGAAAGTGTAAACAGATACAAAAACAAATGTAATAACAAAAAAAACATCCATTGCTGAGGTAAAACTCTTCCCACATGATTTTTTTTGTTTAGAAAAAAGACTTTCATCTACTTCAAACAATTGGGCACAAACCTCTCTTAGACATTCCACGTTCCATAGCTCCATAGGATAGTTTCAGCTGCTCTTTGCCCCACTTCATCGTTGTCAAGCTATGGGACCACACATAAATCAATTTTAAAGCTGTTAAAAACGAAATCCTCAAGCCCTTCAACCATGTTCCTTTCCTTATTGAAAGTTTTGTGTCATAAGTCCTACGAAAGCATATCCATTTGGCCTTCCTGATTAACTTCATTCGATGACCTCGTTCACACAATTTCACTTCGGCAAGTACCCCAAAAGTTTGAAAATATTGAATTGCCTGTTCTTCTGAAGGCGGCAAATCCCATATTTTAAGAAGATCCATAATATGACGAAAATAAACGGGAAAAAAATGAAAAATAAACACAAAGGGGCCACAAACTAAAAAAAAAATGTAAAATAAACACAAACGGGCTAAAAACTAAAAATAATGAAAAATAAACACAAACCGGCCAAAAGTAAAGAATTTAATAAGTGAACGTAATAAGGGAATAACTGAACAATGCAATAACTGAAAGGTTTGGCAGGATAAGAAGAGGGAGGTTATGTGACGTGACGTTAGATAAGATAGATAAGAAGTGAAGTTTCAATCCGACCCGCTAGACAAAAAGTACCCATTTTTGTAATAAGATGTATACACAGCGTAAATAATATTCAAATGTTTCTTTTTCTTCTTCCTCTTCTCTTCCTTTTATCAGAAGATTAGGATCAGAGGAAACTTCCAGAGTTCTCATCTTGTAAGAATGATAG
The DNA here is from genome assembly GCA_928085145.1 of Nezara viridula. Classification (NCBI taxonomy): domain Eukaryota; kingdom Metazoa; phylum Arthropoda; class Insecta; order Hemiptera; family Pentatomidae; genus Nezara; species Nezara viridula. The sequence continues at coordinate 157,375,265 of OV725079.1, read as the reverse complement.
TCCTATCTCTCTTGTACACATCCTTTGTAGTAAGGATTGTTTCCTTTTGTGACCAGCGTAGGCAACGTTCTCTGTTAGATTCCGAAGGCTTCACTTGGAAACCCTGATTGAATTGTGTGGATGTTATTTTTTAGAATTCTCATTCATTCTTTTTGCTTGCTTTCTTTTTATGGTATGCGATCACCCTGGAAATACCTAATTGCCTCAATGTCCTTGGTTTGAGTGGTTTTGTATTTCCAGGACATAGTTAAGTGCATGCTAATTTCTAAGTCAGATATTTAGATTTTCATTACGGCGGAAATTTGGATTTATGAATGGATGAGTTTATGAAGCACCTCCAAGGAACAGGCATGAACCGAATTAGAGAGATCGTTTCGTTATAACTTTATGATGCCATAAATAAAAGGGGGCGGGATGGCCGAGCGGGCTTATGCGTGTTCACAGCACCCGGCAACTCGGAACAAAGATAATTTGATCAAATAATAATGAGTTCTCGTCCCGGTGGCATTAATATCCACCCTCACCCCTTGGCCCGGGAAAATCCTTATAGCCTAACAGGTGAGACATTTACGTGACAGTGTTAGGGAACCGCTCTTCCTACAATACTCCCAGCAACTCGTAAACATAACTAGCAAAAACTAACTTCCACAAGTTGTACTGTTATTGGTGAAGGAAACAGTCCGGCAAACCTAGTGATTCTTTTATCTATCGGTTACTTACAGATCTTCGCTGTGAAATAAATATTCACATATCTCGGACTCGAACCAACAACTTTCCGAACCGGGAATTCTGCAATCCTCGCCATTAAGTGCTTGGCCATCATGGCTATCAAGTTATGTTCATTCTCTCTCTAAGGATACTTTTTTTATGATGGATACTTAAAACTACTAATTTATGAAACAGAAGATTCGAAATCTTTACTCACCTGTCCAGTAGTTAGCTCTTGTCTAGACCTGTAGGTTATTGGTAGCTTCATAAATCTGTTGGTCCTGTCGCACAAGTGGTTCTTGATTGTTGTTGAAGGCGAAGGATATGTAAAAGAGCGGCAATATGACACAACGCCTCCCTCCCTTCTCAACGCTCTACGTCCATGTCCACACCAACTCTCAGGATATCATCTGCGGTGCTATTTGTGATTTACCCTTTTAACAAATAATAAAAGACTGATCAATATGAGGTTTTACATACGATTTTTTTAAAAAAATGATGCTAATAATATTTTTTCAGTTACCGATCTGATAAAATAAAACGGGCAAAGTGTACATCAAAAGAAACTATTTGTAGTCGTTTATATTTATAATTTTGATTTGGAGTTCTCCTTCGGTCTTGCTTAATTACATCAAAACTATTACTTTAAATATTTTAAAGGTATGAAACAAAACATAATTAATATAACAATAACAAACTTTATTTTGTAGGAGTTTGACATGCCTGTGACACAAATTGTTTGCTCAGTGCGCAGTAACGGCTGCGCAATGAGTGTAAAATATATTTTTCTATAGTCTGTTGCGCAAAAACGACTCTAACAATTTTGATGAAACTTTCCTATAATTTTCTAATTTATGTCCTATCAATTTTCTTACATGTAATAAATTCTCGAGAAAATTAAGGAAAAAAAGTTATAATGAAAAGAAAATATTTTGGGGCCTTCAGAGGTTTTCAGTTTGTTTACTTAGCTTAAGTTTAAGAAATAAATTGTACTCAAATCTTTTCTTTTATAAAATCATCGATGCTCCTTGGTTTATTTGAAATCACACCATACACACAGACATGAACATACGAAAAGTAAAATCCTTCATGCACAACAAGTACACTACATTTCATCCTTCCACTCTCAATCATCCAAATCCACTCATTCTATCATTATATTCCTGCCTATTACCTGGTGAGTAAACGCCAACACATTTGCTTGATGTGTTACAACGCAGTGGCAAATTTAATGGAAAATAAATAAATAAAATTATTTACCAACTATTTGAAATAAATATAAAACATTATTTAATTAATAAATCTTTTTTCCTCTCTATTATATTGTAGGAAATACTGGATTTTTACCTGATATCCAAGAGGGAGTTCACCCTCTCGGCCTGTGGATTATTCGATTTCGATCAAACAATTATAAGCAAAGTATGTAAAAATAACTTCATTAAGTAGTTCTTTACGTATTTTCGTAAAGATTAGGTTGGTATAGAAATGGGTTTCAAACTATTTAACCACATTATTTTTTTTTTTTTTTCAGTTGATCGTTAGCTCCATATCATACATCGCTATCCTCTTACAACAGAAGATAGATTATTAAGAAATGTAAACAGCTTTATTATATTTATTTACATTCCTGCCGTGCCTGATAGGCAATACGGGTTTTAGCAGTAGTGAGATGTTAAGCGTTTCCGCGTAACAACACACCGCTGCTAGAAAAACAATATTTATAAACTAGGTCCATATTTCGTTAACATTTCTTCTAGTTTTGGACACGGTCTTCTTCTGCTCCTCCGTCCGGCGTCCTTCCAGGCGGTGCAGCTCCAGCTCCTCTTCTTCCCAAACAGAAATGAGTTGGGCCTATAATGGATTTCCATTTTGAAATAAAGTCTTTAAAATGTGGATAGTTTTCCTCACTCATGTGTTGAGGCAGATCTCTCTCAGTCAAAACGTAGAGACCGGTTTCCCTCAGCAGTTTTGCTCTCTGTGCCTCATAGGCAGTACATGCTACGACAATGTGCTCGGCAGCCTCTGGGACTCCGCAACTGGGGCACAAGGGTTCGATATTCTTTCCAAATTGGAAAAGCTTTTCTCGGAAGCCCCCGTATCCAGTGAGTAGTTGGAAGACCCAATAACTAGGTTCCACCCATTTTGCTGCTAACCGGGAACCGACGGTGGGAAAATATTTTCTAAGAGTACTTCCTTTCGGAGTTGTTACCCATCGCTGGTTCTATTCGTCAAGGGTGTACTCTTGTATTATCTTTTTCCATCTACCTGGTTCTTGGTTAATCTTCTCACGGAGATTCTCTGGTAGACCTGCCGAGCCTTCTCTTGAATGCTGATGCTTTAACATGTCTTCTGTAAACAGCTTTAGGAATTCTTATAAAATTCTTAGGTAATATGCTAACTCAATCCCAATAATATTAATACCCCTCAAAATTTCAAGTTTTTTGTTTCCAGATACATAGAATCCGAAAATCGAATAAACAATTGATAAGCTTCCATCTGCGGTTTTGGATTGTAGGATTAGTTGACCGACAGTATTAAAATTTGTACATCAATGCAAAAGGGAATCCGAAGATGATTTTCGGAACTTTTTTCTATCAAGATGGCGGGCGCTCAGCGGGGCGAGCGTAAGGGTTCTGGCATAGGGAGAAAAAAAAGTTAAAATTTGGAAGTTTGACTGCATTAGTGATATACTAATTTCGCTTACCAATCATGATTAGCAATTTTTAACGTAATAGTCGCATTAATATGAAATAATAGCAGGGAGAAATATTGCGTTTGTGAAAATTTTCGAATCTGAGTTTTCAACGGAAATACATGTTTTGAGGTCACCGGAGTCCAAATAACCTAGTCCCGCAAAATGGTCTTTGTGTGTTTTTGTGTATGTATGTGGTAAGTCTAGCTCAAAAATGAAAAGTCTTACGAAACTGATATTACGTATTTAAAGATAATTATATGCCGTAGATGTCACAGCAACTTTTTTCTTAAAATCGGCTAACCGGAAGTACCAGTTTATATAAACACATTCTTGCAATTTTCTCAAAAATGGCATTAACGATTTTGATTTAATTGGAAAGTATCATCACTCGGTGTTTCTTTTGGCCGTTTATTCTAAAAAATCATCAAGTAACCTTTTAGAAAATTAAATTAGTGAATAATTTGATGAATTTTCCTTTTGTGAAATCGCAACATTATCCACTTACAATTAGTGTGACAATCCCGATTCCAAAATATTCATTAGAACCCAATCTCTTAGCACAATCCTTATCCAGTTCCAGTCATCCCTACAATTCTCTTCGAAGGTTGAAACTGCAGTGCCCTCTCTCTCAGTCTCAGTGATGAGGCTGAGAGAGAATTGCTGGGATCTCTTTGAGTCTTGCCTTGTCCTCCATATGTGGATAAAGCGTCCGGCTTGGAGCTCCCCCGGCTGACTGTAAATATTGTAAGTATGAATGTGTTTTTAATTTTTTTTTTTTTTTTTAATGATGTCTTATGTTTCATTTCTACTGTTTATACTGAGTTTTCTTTTTATTTTATTTTGTTATTGTATATATTATCTGAATGAGTCCCACAGATCTCAAATATTCTGAGCCCTTAATTGAAGCAAAATGTTTTTTTTTTCTAAATAAAAGTAAGATTAAAAAAAAAAATGATTTGTTAAATATAAATTTTATATTAAATAGCTAGTTTTATTTCTTTTTATAGACTCGATATTATAAACTCGATGGTTTTTGTATTCCTTTATTGAAATTAAAATGATTTATTTGTTCGTTGTATTTTTAATACCTGTGGTATTCTTTGTCCTCTTCCAAAAATTTTTTTATTTTTATAATTTATTTATTTATTGAGTATTACAATAATCTGTCACTTGGAGATTACTTATAGTGAAGTAGAATAACATTCACAGTATATGTACAGAAAAATAGAAAATCAATAGAAGCAAAATAGCAATAAATAATAATTAAAAAGTATATACAATAAGTAAAATGAAATAACTTAAAATAAGAGAATTAAAACAATGCAAAAACACATGCACACCTATATACACTATCTACAATCAGGCGATGGAACTCAGGCGGGCTTGTTCCTCCAACTATGGAGGGAAAAGCTGGACTCCAGGAGAACCCTGCTCAACTCTCTCAACCGCATCAATGGTACTAAAGCCAGCGGAGATTGATCAAGAACACTTTAGCCTCACACTCATGTCTTGAGTAGAAAATCTGGCCATTGCCAGAACTCCAATATATAAAATCTTATAATAACTTGGAGGATTATAGGGATTGGTGGTGCTTGATAGGGATTGCGAAAGAGGATTTGGATGATACGTAAGGTTCTGGTGAAATTTGGAGAATTTTTCTGGGATAAGGTCTAGAACAAATGGGATATTGAAGTCATGATGTTGGGTGTTTTTGGTTACATAGCAAAGAGCATTGTTATCGACTATTGTTCAAAGAACTTTTGACTGGAAGGATTGGATGCGTTTGATGTTAGAAAATTTTGCTGTTTCCCATAGTTCCAGTCTGTAAGTCCAAGTAGGTTTCAGTATTGTCTTGTAGAACAATAATTTGTTTTCTATAGAAAGTTTAGATTTTCTGTTTAGTAGTCAGTATAATTGGCTTAAAATTTAAAAAATATTTAATGCCAATGAATCTGAAAACATTTCAAGGTAAAAAATCCAAAATTAAAAAAAACTTGAGACACCTACTGGTCTTTATATTATAAAATCAAAGATAATAAACCAAGTGGATTTCTAAATACAATGTCATTTTTACGGTGAATTATATCACTTAGAATAGAATAGAAAATAATTTTATTCTGGGACGACGTCCCTTCAGAATAACAAAAAAGTACAAAATTAAAATGTTATTTTCTAGTCACATCCTTCGGGTGCCATTTTCTCTTAATTTAGCTGATCACTAACCCCTCCACCCCACTCCTTATGTAAGTAAATCCAGTCCTGTATGAATGCCCTATTGAAGAACAATACTTTCTTGATACCGTCTGCAAATAGAGGTATATAAATCGAAAATTAAAAAAATTTTAAATTATTTATAGCAGTCTATTTTTAATTTATTAATTATATAATATAATTTTTAGAAACGGAAAACGACATTCTATGAAATAAAAGAATGAATTAGGACGAACCATATCGTAATGACAAATTTTAAACATTTTATGGCGCGGTGCATGGTAGGTGGATGATACAAGTTTATTGTCTGAGGCTATACTTGAATGGTAAAAAATAAATAAAAATTTAGTTTTGCAGGTTCTTGAAAATGGCTCCTGAAGCCGAAACGTTGAATAAACATACAGGAAATAAATAAAAAAACTGTGTTTTTTTGGTGACCTATGGCCTAAAATAGACATATGTTAAATTATTAAAATATTATATCTGGCCAAATAAAAACAAACATAAAAAGTAAAGATAAAGATAAATCAGTAAAAAAAATATTAGTTATACATACTATATACAAAATAAAATAAAAAAATCTATATACAAAACTCTTGAAACCTTGCCAAGACACTTAAAACTATGTACAATGGTAAAATATAAATATACACTTTTAGAAAAAATACAGAAAAAAATAAATGTATATTCTACTTAGCAGTAAACTCTGTGTTTCTGTTGAAAAAAAAAAAGAAAGTCGAATCTATAAGTATTTAAGTTATGAGCTATATGTTAATACATTATTATGAATAATATGTAATTTTACATAAAAGGTTAGCTGGTATCTGACTGTTTTGGGACAGGAATTGGAATAGGAGGGTTTGGAATGTAGATAGGGATGAAGAATGCCGAATTTTGATAGGAAGGGAATTCCAAAAATTAACAGAGCGAGCAATAAAGGAGTTTTGAAACGAAGCAGATCTGTGAGAAGGAATGTAAAGGTCGGAAGGTCGAGATCTTGTGGAAAGGGAGTGGACTGAGAACTTGAATTGAAGAAGGTTGTAGGCGTAGAATGGACAATGATTGTTGATGATTTCATAGAGGAACGTACCTAGGAAATATTGTCTTCGAATGGAGGGGAAGAGCCATTCTAACTCAGTGTAGTAGTGAGAGAAATGGGAGTACCTCGGGGCACCAATTACAAATCTCACTCAACTGTTTATTAATTACTTTTATTCATTAATTACACTTACATTTTTTTAATGACTAATATATAAAATGTTTAAGCCAGGCTTGAGGGCAGCTCTGTATATATTCCCGTAAGTAAGGGGAAATTTTTATGTGAGTGATAGCAGAGCTGCAAAAGTGTATTAAGAATTAGTGGGATAATGGTGAATAATAATTGTTCTCCATGGATTTAAGCTGCCGTATTGATTGAAATATGTGTGATGTGATCGAAATCAATACATCAGACACGTTTTTCTAACAAATTTTAATCGAAGAAATAAGTTTAATGAATAACTTCCTCCTGAAACGGTTATTTTTAAGAACATCAACTTAACTGACTGCTAGTCTTTAATACTACGCTGTGTTTACCGTATAGGATGGTTCTGTTTGTAATTCATCAACCAAAGAGGTATAACCTCCAAGTAATGAAGCACCTATTGACCGAAAGGCATAGGAGATGATAAGAATAGCTTGGGAGGTTCGGTCCAACGTCGTCGAAGACTCCTTTAACCAAATATTCAAATTGGCCAAAGTGCTCGGAGGCTTCCCTTTTTCGAAAGAATATCAGTTTTCACTTTGGCGTTATCTGTTGTCCGCTCTGCTTTTAGTATTGAGCGGACTCAAGTTATCATACCAATTCTGGTCACGTTGGGGAGTCTTACCCCTTAATTTTTTTACCATCCTCAGTACGATTATTTTTTCCCATTTTTTAGTGTGGATTCTTGTCAGCCTATCTTAGCCAATTATGAAGACTAGGCAACTTCATATAATCAGGAACAAACTGAACGAGATCGAACAAAATATTGGAAAATATGTTCGTTTACGATTCCAACTGAATTGGTACCAGTTACATTTATGTTTTGTTATTTACATGACTTTTATTGTGTATTCTGCTTATTTCATGGAATTTGATATGTTTTTTTTCGTATCGTTTATTTTTATAGAATATACTAGCACTTCAATTTTTAGCCAAATGTGTGGGTTTCTTGCTTTGATTGGAGCTTTGTTGTCAAAAATAAAATATATTAAGAATTTTAAACTGCAAGTAAAATTGGTCAACGATACCGCAATTGTTCTTAAATTGGTCAACGATTGTTACGGATTTCGGCTTTTATTAGTAACTCTTTTTTTACTGCTTCGCATAGTAAGTTGTATTTTTCTGATTTTAAAGAATGATTCCAGAGATTATGGTATTTTCTCGTTCCTGCATATGTTAATTTTTTTAATGGCGTTTGTGCTTCTCCTCATGTCAACGTGTAGCATAAAAAATAAAGTAAGAATAATTTAGGAATAGTTTTTGCTTAAATATTTTCATATTATAATATTTGTTTTAAAGTTATCTATTAATCAACATATTTGTTTTACTTTCAGTTTGCTGAAATGGACCAATACTTTTTTGAAAAATTAGAAGCAAATCCAAATTATGTGAGTCTTAATAACGATATTTTGGATATGTTTAACTACAGTTGTTCGTATATGATTATTATGCAAACTTTTACAATATTTGGTGAACTGTTTTTTTATTCTTTAACGCCCACTTTATTTTTATTTTGGCCTACAAATCTCATATGAAACTATTTATAAATTCAAATCATTTCCTTCATTTTTGGCAAAACGGGTGATTGTATTGGGATGTTTAGCATGACTTTGTAACATCTGATTCCTTCAAGAAAAGCGAGAAATATTTTTTTTACAATAAGTTGTGCACAGAGCATAACATTTAAATTTGCTGTTCTCTTTTATCCCTTCATCTTTTTTGAGTGGCCTTCCAGAAGTGAGATCTCTTATTGGAAGATTGGTGATTTCTGCTTTCCACTTCTATACTAGTGTTCGATACAAACATACCTTTCTGCGAAATCATTCTTATCTTCTGAGAATAAGTGGGGAAGTACTTTCCTTAATTCCATCATGGAACTATCGTGAAGTTTCTAAGAATTTATACGAAACTTTGGCGTTTTATCACATTTTCATATAGCATTTTGATACTGTTAAATACCAGAAAAATAATTGTTTGGTGTTTTGTTTTTTACTAATAACTTGCTAAAATATATTTAAAACATTATTTAATTAATGAATCTAGTATTCAATTTAAAACTACCTAATACGTTTTAGGAAATGCTGGAGTTTTACCTGATATCTAAGAAAGAGTTCACTCTCACTGCATGTGGATTATTCAATTTCGATAAAACAATTATAAGCAGTGTATGTAAAAATAACTTCTTTAAGTACTTATTCTCTAATTGCTTAGTTTTTTATGGTTATGGATTCTGAACAATTTAACAAGATTAAATAAAAAATTTCAGATAATTATGAGCTCCATATCATACATCGCTATCCTGTTACAGCAGAAAATAGACGAACAACAATTATAAATATATTTAGTAATATTTGAAAAACTTTATTTTTCTTTATTAAAATAAAATTGGTCTAATTGATTTTTACCTTTTCCTTATTTTATAAATGCATATATTTCAAAGTGACAAATTGAAGGAGTCGTACATCTGAGAAGATAATATTGAATTACAAAATATCACAAATTGAGGATCTTCAGATATAAGTTTATTTTAGGCAATAATGTTAATTGCCACTAAGCACTAAAATTTTAATTTCAAGTATCAAAAAACATTAAGTTCTGTGCTAAAATAATATTATAAATTTGTTCGAGAGTTATTTAATGTTTCGTCACATTACACTTTTTTTTTGTATTTTGAACACACAGTCCAACAGACAATGAATGATCAAAGAGAAAAATGGCTACTGTCCTTATATGTATTATTATTGAGGTTTAACACCACTTTTTTTATCAGTTATTTATAGGGTTCGGATTTTATGCAATAAAAATCCACAAAATATGCAATTAAAAAAACTTCAAATATGCAGTAGCAAAACCTAGAAAGAAAAATCCCAAAATATGCATAATAATAAGCCATTATATTCAATTACACTAATATACTTACACAGCTTTGTGAATAAAAAAACTAGAGAAAGGAGTAAAAATGAAATAAAAATTATTTCATTTTTTGTAATAATTTGATAACAAAAATGGAAAAAAAAATATACATTTTTTGTTATTTGGCAATGATGACCAATTAAACAACAATTGAATTTATTTGTTGTATTTCCAAATTACATGTTTACATTTAACTACATTAAACCCAGAAAAAAGAAAAATATACTTATTTTTTATATTCATTTTTTTTTTATTGAATTTTATTACTATTAAATGTATTACTATTATATGAATTTAATTTAATAAAAATGTGTTATCTTCCTGTATATTGTTTATTTTTCTCTCGCAACCGGCTTCGCTCTTTTGTCAGACCTTCATAAGGCTAACTTATGGTGGTCCTCCTCTCCTACTTGTCAAATGAGTGCCCTTATTTGTTTCACTATTATCATCTTCAGTTCACTCACACCATATTTAATCCATACAAAAATAAATAAATATATACACACTGACAGGCAAAAAATTCCACCCACTTGTTACCCATCAAGGAACTACGTTGGAAAGGTTGGCTCTGGGAAAAATTACAGGCTGCATATCTTTCGTTTCTTCTTCTCCACACTCTTTCACTGGATTCCACACTCTGTCTGGAGATCGAAGAGCGGATCTTGACTCATCTGTAATGGAGTACAGCACTCCATTCGTCCATAGTCCAATGGCTCGAGCAAAAGCCAGCCGTGTTACTCTGTGAGTTCTGGTCAACTCTGGTCCTCTTACTGGACGAAAAGCCATTAATCCATACTCATTTAATCTTCTAGGAGCGGTACGTTCAGAAATTTGTACACCTCGAACTTCTTCGAGCTGATGAATCGCTTGAACAACGGTAAGGTGCCGGTTTCGTAAAATTCTCAAAGTTAAAAACCGGTCATCCCGTGGTTCTGTTACCCTAGGCCGTCCAGAACCGGGCCTTCTATTGTAAGAACCAGTTTCCCGAAAACGCCTGAGGGCGTCTCGTAAAGTTTCATTTGGAACTCCGATGGCATTAGCTGCATATCTAATGGAACGTCCATCATCAATAAGTGCCACACCACGCGCAACATCCTCAGCACTAAGAGGCATTTTTAAACTTAATATTAAAAAAATTAAAATCCGGAGACTAAGAAATGTGCTGCAAGAAACGGCACTGAACTAATGATACTGAATAAACATTTTGATTTCATAGAAAGTAAACATTGGAATCTAGAATCATTTCATTGAATTAAAGATTAAGGGTTATTGTCCTCTAATTAACATTCCTAATTGAAAACAGACAAAAAGATTACCTATTTATTCATTAAAAACAATAAACCAATCCAAAGCATAAATATTTTTAGATGATAACATGAAAAAATCAAGTGGGTATAAACAAAAAGAAACTTAAATTAATCGCAATAACAAATATATATTTATTAATTGTTAAACATAATATGAAATAACTTGCGGGTGTACCGCAAGGAAGTGTTTCAAGTCCTCTTCTCTTTTCTTTCTACACATCTGATATCCCCGAGCACCCTAACACCACCCTCTCTAAAGCTTCGCTGACGACACTGCAATTATTTCATCCCACAAAAATGCTGTCTACATAAAATACTGTCTACCATTGCTTCAGTTACTCTTCAAAGGCACCTCCTCGACCTATAAAAATGGTTCAACAAATCGAAAATCAAAGTTAATGGCGGCAAGTCAAGTCATGTAAACATCTCCCTGAGGAAGATTTGGTGTCCTGTTGTGTCAATAATTTACAAGCCAGTTCCCTCAAAAACTCACGTACTATATCTCGGACTATATTTGGACAAAAAACTGACCTGGAAAATACACACCAAATTAAAAAAAAAATAAGAACAGACCAGACTATACAAAAAACTGTCATACCTTTCGGACTAAAGATCTCCTCTCAACTTACTAAACAAGTGACTAATCTACACAACCATACTACGACCTATTTGGACATATGGAGCAGAACTTTGGGGTTCCGCAAAACACCTCCACATAAACAAAATACAAAATACTTCGAAAAATCGTAAATGCGCGCCCTGGTATGTTTCAAATCACACTATACACATCGAGCTAAACATGCTAATTAAAACGACATTTGTTAATACGCCACATTCCACTCTTCAACTATTAATCACTCTAATCCACTTGACCCCTTTCTTTCTTCCTTCTTTTTACCATGGGAGCCTCAAAGAAGACTAAAAATACATTGACCTTAGCATCTTCTCACAATATGAATAAATTTTCAAGAAATAGCAGGACATTTGCTGGATGAGTTCAAACGCAGTTACAAATATAATATGAAATAAATAATAATAATAAATATGAAAAAATTTGCAATATAAAATATGAGTAATTAAATTTATCTACACAGATTCGTATATTGATAGATAGATAGATAGAAAAAAAAACTTTATTCTGGGACTAAGTCCCTTCAGAATAACAATAATGTACAAAATAATAGAATATTACTGGCCTGAACGTTGAAACAATAAATGAAATTGATAAAATAAAATAAAAAGTAAAGAAAACCTTAGGTGCACAAGCTATATACAATACAGATACAACTATGTACAGAGCATTTAAAATTATGAATAAAACAATTAAAACTATGAACGAATCATTTGAACTATGAACAAAATTATATTTAAGGGTTGAACAACATAAACATACACTTTGAGAAATGAAGAACGAAAAAGAGATACAATGAGTTCATTTCATAAAAAAAAAAAACTTTACTTGAATATATATATGAAAATAAACAGTTACTTATAATTGAATAAAAAAAAAAAATTAAAAAAAATGTGTGTATTGAAATTCCTACGTCGATAGTAGGAAATGCATGTACTATCTCTTACCAAGTGTTATGATTATATGATTGCTACACAATACATATATAATATTAATCGTTAGCTGGTATCTGACTGTTTTTGGAACAGGAATTGGAATAGGAGGTTTTTGAATGTGTACAGGGAAGGGGCATGTCGAATTTTGATCGGGAGGGAATTCCAAAAGTTGACAGAGCGGGCTATAAAGGAATTTTGGAATGAGGCAGATCTATGAGAAGGGATGTATAGGTCAGAGGGTCGGGATCTTGTAGTGAGTGAATGGATTGAGGACTTAAATTGGAGAAGGTTGTAGGCATAAGAAGGACGATGATCGGTAATGATTTGATAAAGGAAAGTGCCAAGGAAATATTGTCTTCTTAAGGAGGGGAAGAGCCACCCTAACTCAGTGTAGTGGTGGGAGACACGGGAGCGTCTCGGGGTTCCGATTACAAATCTTACGAAGCAATTCATAAGTCTTTTGAGTCTATCACGCAGTTCCACCGAGAGGCCATCGTACACCACACAGCTGTAGTCAAAGTGGGGAAAGATGAGAGAGGAAACTAGGAGTCTACGGGTATTTTGGGGTAGAAGATGGCGGAAGTGATGGAATAGTTTGAGGGTAGAAATTGCACGGCGGGATATATGAGAGATATGGTGATTCCAGGAAAGGGTTTGATCTATGAGAAAGCCTAAATTTTTAACAAAGGGATAGAAGGTGATGGGGTGGTTGTTTAGATAGAGTGAGGGAAAGTTGGTGTGGGATCTAAGAAGGGGCTTGGAACCAATGAGAATGGCCTGAGTTTTGGCAGCATTTAGCCTTAATCCATTTAAGTTGGCCCAGGCACTAATTCGATCTAAATCTTCTTGAATTTTGGCAAATGCCACCAATAACTCAGCGGGAGAAAAGGATAAATAGATTTGAGAATCGTCGGCATAAAGGTGGTGGGAACAATGGATAATTGTATCATTTAGGTCATTAATATAAGAACTGAAAAGAAGAGGAGACATGCTTGAACCCTGTGCAACTCCTGAGGATAAAGGAAGGTAGGCAGATAGAGGTTGATTAGGTATGGAAACTGCTTGGGTTCGTTGTGAGAGGAAAGACTGGAACCAAGAGATGGAACTCTTGGAGAAGGATAATGATTTTAGTTTGTTGAAAAGGATGGAATGGATAATGGAATCGAAAGCTTTAGAGAAATCAAGAAGTATAAGAATGGTTAGTTTTTTGTCATCTATTGCAGTCTGGATATCACTAGTAATTTTAATCAGAGCAGATTGTGTAGAGTAGCCAGGACGGAAGCCAGATTGGAGAGGATCGAGTTGGTTGGATTGTTCAAGGAAGTTGGAAACTTGGGATTGCACTAACTTTTCTAGGGGTTTAGAAAGATTGGAAAGGATTGATATTGGGCGGAAATCTTCGGGAGAGGATGGATTAGGCTTTTTGTTTAAAGGAAGGACAATGGCTTTTTTCCAAGAGGTCGGGAATATTGAATTCTGCAGGGAGAAATTGTAGATGAAAAGGAGTGCTGGGAGGATTTCAGGGAGACATAATTTTATTAGTTTGATAGGAATGCCATCTGGGCCTACGGAATTGGAACGGGATTTCATTATAACGGTAATAAGGTCTGTGGGAGAAATGTCGGAAAAATAAAAATTATTGTCGTTAAAAGGTACCTCTGGAGAAAAGCCGGAAGGGGATGGTATCGAAGAGGTGGAAACCGATATAAAGTGGGAGTTTAGGTCATCAGGTGATATTGGGAAAACTGAGGAAGGGGATCTAAAAGGTTCACAGAGGGAAAGCTTACGAAGTAGAAGCCATTTTGATTTGATATCAGGAGCTGAGGAAAGGGCTTCGTGAAAGTAGTTCGCTTTCGCTTGTCGGATCCTTGTCTGTGTCGTGTTGCGAAGCATTCTGAATATTTGATAATCATCTGCAAGCCTAGTCCGTCTGAAGCGTCTGCGTGCAGCGTCGCGTCTCTTCTGCAGATCCTTAATTTCCTGACACATCCAAGGAGCAGGACGATGACGGAAAGTGGAGGTTTTGAGAGGAGCGTGGGTATTGAGTATATTGAGAAGATTGGTGGTGGGAATATCAACCATGGTGTCGACAGAGGAGCAATGATATATTCCATTTAAATCCAATGTTACTAGATCAGGTAATATTTTTTCTCGAGTAAGGGTATCCAGTTGGCGGAAAGTGATAGTTCGAGAATGGATTGGAGGAGTGCGGATATTATACGTTATTTGTATCAGATCATGAGATGAAAGAAAGGATAATGGCACTTGAGAGGCGGAGAGGAGGTTTTGTGCTGAGTCGATGATGTAGAAGTCTAGCCAAGTGTCAGATCTGCTGGAGTGGTGGGTGGAGGAAAAAGGAACGATGAATAGGTGAAGTGAGAAAAACAGGTTTTCTAAATAGGATTTGTCATTGGAATTTGAGAGGAAATTGGTATTGAGGTCACCGGAGATAATTATTCTGGGATAGAGGGGAACGAAGTTGAATAGAGTTGATTCGAAGGACGGGTCAAATGGCACGAGAGGAGGGCGATATACCACGGCGTAAAGGATAGGAGAAATATTACTGAGAATTTCTACTAAGAGATATTCTACATGAGGATGATCGGAAGATGGGGAGCAATCGAGGATTCGGAATTTGATATATTAATTTGATCTTAGGTTTAAAAATTCAATTAAAAAAAAATTTGCAATTGCATACTAGTCCTAGCCTTGGTAACTTTACCATTATGTTACCATTAGCAATATATCTTCAATATATGATTTTGACAAAGAAAAATCAGCTATTTATGTAACAAAACTATTGGTTAAAACAATAATTATAAAAGTGATACCAAAAACCTAAACACACATAGGCATATATTATAAATAAATAATAATAATAAAAAAAAAATTAGAATATAAAAAGAAATATTAATAAAACAAACTGATAACTTAATGGAGAAAATCTGATAAAAAGAGTGTAGGAAACAAATAATAATAAACGGAAGTTAGAAATGTAACAAGGGACCAGATTAATCCACTCATATTGACAATATTTCGAGCTAACTGAAAAAAAATAAGGTTTTTTAATGTAGGAATGACTGGAATTCATTGTATCAATGACAGGAAGATGTTTTAATTACCTTTGCATTTACACTGACAGAGTAAACATATCTTAATTGTTAGGTAAATATATTATACAATTAGATAATAAAAATTAGAGTACGGTAAGAAAGTATATATATATATATATATATATATATATATATATATATATATATATATATATATATATATATATATATATATATATATATATATATATAAGATATTATCATGCCCATTAATGATGATAGTAACGAACTATTGTGAAATAATTTTTGAAAACAGTGATTCTGAAGATGGGGGTAGGTGAACGTGAACCATCATATTGATTGTTAATAATTATGGAAGTATTTTAAAATTGCCTTACAACTAATATATCATATAATTAGAATTAGCTGCATTTTAAACAGTTTATTCGCGTCATTTTGGTTATATTTCATTTTTCCATTTAGAGAGAACGGGAAGATATGAAGATACCAAGCGGGATTCAGAGGGAGAAGATCGACAGTCGACCAGATGTTCAGTCTGAGGACTATTCTGGAGAAATACATGGAGTACAGGATAACAACACATAATCTTTTTGTCAATTTCAAGAGTGCCTACGGCAGCATTAAAACGTCCAAGCTATATGAAGCGCTGTATGCTGGATACTACCAAACTGGTGCGTCTAATAAGGATCACAATGGATGAGATGAAATGCTCAGTATGAATTCAGCGAGACATCTCCACCAGAATTTGAGTCCAGGAGGGGGTTAAGGCAGGGCGATGGCCTCGCGTGTCTCTTGTTTAATCTAGCCTTGGAAAAGGTAATTAGGGATTCTGTAATACAAATCTCTAGAACAACTATTGACAGGCTGGTACAGGTGCTGGGATTTGCCAATGACTTGGACCTGGTGGCGAGATCCTTTCAGGCGTTGATGAAGGCATTTCTGAGGCTAGCTGAAGCAGCAGAAGCAATGGGCATGACGGTGAAACAAGAGAAAACTAAATATATGCAAGCTGGACCTGATGTAGTGGCTACTGTTGGAGGGAAGGTGAAGATGGGTCCATTTTCGTTTGAATGTGCAGACTAGTTCACCTATTTAGGCTCAGTGGTCAGCAGCAATAACAGGATCACCCTGGAAACAAACCAACGTTTCAATAAGCCGACAGATGCTATTTTAGACTTAGGAAACACTTGAGGAGTCGAGTTGTCACTCACCGCACCAAATGCCAGCTCAACAAAATACAAATCCGGCCAATCCTCACTTACGGATCGGAAGCCTGGACTCTGACAAGTGCTGAAGAAAAGATCTTGGTCTTCGAAAGAAAAATTCTGTGCCGAATATTTGGTGGTGTCAAGGTAGGCGAGAATTGGAGGAGGCGAACCAACAGGGAGGCCTACGAGCTGTTAGGTGAGAGAGACGTGATGCGGCACATAGGGCTAAGGAGGCTGCCCTGGGCTGACCATGTCGTCAGGATGCAAGCGGATGAGATCCCGAGGAAGTTGCTGGACTGTAGGCTGCATCGGACCAGAGGAATAGGCAGGCCAAGGCTGAGATGGGAGGATGCTGTCATCAGGGATTCCAAAGAACTTCTGAATGTCCGCAACTGGAGAGTGGCCGCATAAGACTGAGCTACATGGCGAAGGCTCGTTGAGAAGGCCAAGATCCAAACTGGGCTGTAGTGCCACGGATGATGATGATGATGATTTAGAGAGAAGATTTTCAAGTAAAACAACTACTTTTTTTATCAAGAAACAAATCTTGTCTTGATTAGATTAGAAATATGGAAGATATAACTTATAGCTTATATTCTATGCGATTCTCCAAGTTCATCGCTCTGATAGTTTTAATCTATGAAATTGCTTAATGAAGAGTTTCCTTTTTTGAGAGGGGTATATTTATGTAGCTGGCCAACATCAAAATAGCTTACCGTTAATCACTCCTTAATATTGAGCCGTGTTTACAGTACACGATCCGTTCTGTTTGTAATTCATCATCCAAAGAGGTATAATCACTTAGTAATGAATGACCTATTGGTCAGAAGGTAGGTGAGATGTAAACAGTGTGTTTGGTGAGATAATGGTGAATTATAAATGTTCTAAAATTGTTCCAACAACATCTTTATTGAGGAACGTGCATACAGGAGAGTTGGAGCTTAACACATTACATGCTATAACCTAGCAACCGCCATCTATATCAGCTTCAGTGTTGCCAATATACTTATTAATCATCGATATCTAAACAAAATGTGTATCCATGTATTTCCTTTATTTTAGGAGTGCCCAATAAATTTTTAATTATTTTTCCTTAGTTTTATTTTTATTATAAAAAAAAAAGGTTTGATAAATGTATATGTACTTTATTTAAGTTTATGGCAGCCTACATCAAATCAATACTCGAGGCACGTGTTTCTAACTTATTTAATCAGTGAAATAAGCTTAATGAATAGCTTTCATTTCTGAAAATGATTCATGAACATCAACTGAGCTGATTGCTAATCACTCTTTAATACTGCGCTGTGGTTACAGTATAAGACCCGTTCTATTTGTAATTCTTCAACTAAAGGCGTACGATTCCCTGGTAATAAACCACATTTTGACCAGAAGGCATATGAGATGATAGGAATAGCTTGGGAGGTTCGGTCCTACGTCGTCGAAGACTCCTTTAACCAAATATTCAAATTGGCAAGAGTGCTTGGAATCTTCCCTTTTTCGAAAGAATATCAGTTTTCACTTTGGCGCTATCTTTTGTCCACCCTGCTTTTTATATTTAGCGAAATAAATTTATCATTAGAATTCTGGGTCTACAGGAGACATCCCGAACCCCTTTACTTATATTTAATCTTCAGAACAACTATTTATGTTTATTTCCTGGTGTTTATTCTTGTCAGTCTATCTTGGCCATTAATAAAGGCCAAGAAACTGCAAAAAATAAGGAAGAAATTGAATGAGATCGAACAGATTATTCATAAATATGTTCGTTTACAATTCCAACTGAATTGGTACGAGTTACATATGTGTTTTGTCTCGTACATTATTTTTACTGTATGTTTCGCCTTTAATATAAAATTTGATCTTTTATTTTTTTCCCTATCACTTACTTTTTTGGAATGTACTGGTACTTCAATTTTCAGCCAAGCCGGTGGATTTCTCACTCTGATCGGAACTTTGTTGTCAAAAGTAAAATATATTAAGAATGTTAATTTGCAAATAAAATTGGTCAATAATATCACAATTGTCCTTAAGTTGGTGAACGATTATTACGGATTTCGGCTTTTTTTGGTAACTTTCTTATTACTACTTCGCATGGTCAGTTGCAGTTTTATAATTTTTAATACAGGTTTCCGTGGTTACGCTATTGTCTCATTGTTATCTTTGACTATATATTTCGCACAGTTTACACTTTTTATCATATCTACATGTCGAATTAAGAATAAGGTAAGAATGACCCAAAAAAGAATTTTAATTTAAGTTTAACTATTCATATTATAATAACTATATTCTGAAGTAATCTATTAAAAAGTTTATTTTAATTTCAGTTTGCCGAAATGGATCAATACTTTTTTGAAAAATTAGGAGCCAATCCAAATGATGTGAGTACTAACAACGATGCAGACACGCCATCACTAGTCCTGTTGTAACTTTGTAATTTTGAAATTCAGATTGATTTAAATAAAGATGTTACACATTATACATTTATTGGATACAAGACAAATAATGTTAACTCTCTTCTACATAACACGTGCCGAATGTAACCTTTATATGATGAAACTTATTAAAATATATATTTTATTTGTAACTGGTATACAACACGGTTGCAGAGTGGTGCAAAATATATTATTCGGAAAAAAAACTTAGTTCACCCTAGACATACGATTTTAAATCTCAAATAGGTATATAGCTA
Source organism: Nezara viridula (assembly GCA_928085145.1). Classification (NCBI taxonomy): domain Eukaryota; kingdom Metazoa; phylum Arthropoda; class Insecta; order Hemiptera; family Pentatomidae; genus Nezara; species Nezara viridula. The sequence goes on along the minus strand of OV725079.1, from coordinate 157,355,651 downwards.
TTATATATCATATATATATATAATTTCTTATTTCAAACCGATTGAAACGAAAAGTAAATCGATAGCTTTACGTATTTTTGATAATATTATGTTTTAAATTTTGATGAATTCTGGTTATATTATATATAAAATGGATATACAACAATAAAAAAATTATTTTGGTCCTAAAAATCGAATTGTCCTAATAAATTCTAAAAAGGAAATCGATAGTTCTTACGATAATATCGATGGATAGTTTCGATAATATCGACAGACAGTAATTAATCTATATTTTAAACAAATTACTTAAAATACGAACAAGATTATTCTTCCATTATCATTAAATAATAATAATAATAATAAAATCCTAAAAAACACTTAAAAATCCTTTAAAAAAAAACTGTGGCGAAATATTTTTTTTTAGGGTTTTTAAATGTTTTACTACAATATTTTGTATACTCATCTACTTAATTTTAAGGATTGACAAGAATTTCCCTCCCAGTTTATATGGTGTCCGCAAGTTGAAACCGATCACAATAAATAAATTTACTTGATTTTATTATTATTTATTGTTCGTATTATTATTACATAATGATAACAGGAGGAAAATTAATTAATTTCTGAGTTGGGATTTTTTTTTTTTAAATATTGATGACTATCTGCCGATATTATCAAAACTATCCATCGATATTATCGTAAGACCTATCGATCTCCTTTTTAGAATTTATTAGGATAAGTTGGTTTTTAGGACCAAAAATAACTTTTTTTACTGTTGTATATTCATTTTATATATATCATAACCATTTTTCATATATTTGAAAACTGTTGTTTTAGTAGTTTTAATTAATTAATAAATATTCTGTTCACTCTAACTCTCACATTCTAGGACATGTTGGATTTTTACCAGATATCCAAGAAAGAGTTCACCTTTACTGCCTGTGGATTGTTCAATTTCGATCAAACAATTATGAACAGTGTTTGTAGACTTCATTCATCAACTTCTTTTATCATTTTCTGTTACAATTCAACTTCTCGAAAATAAAAATTTGTTTCAGATGGCCATGGGATCCATATCATACATAGCGATTCTATTACAACAGGAGATAGAAAAACAACAATTATAAATAGCTTTAGGAATATTTAAAACTCCTTAGTGAGATGCATTTCTAGTCCTAAAACGATATGATTATTTTCTCTTTGATAAAATAAAATCTGTGTTCAAAGTTGACTTTTGCCTTTCCCTTAGCCTATATATATATGAACGATCTATTAAAAAATATAATAACTATGTATTTAAAAAATACAATAACTATTTATTTAAAAACTTTATGCCACAGACCTCCATGATACACAAGATTGATTTATATTTCATAGTCGATATCCTTTCGAAAGGTATTATGTTATCAACTTACTATTTGTATCTACATATCTAAATGGTGACGTGCAGAAAAAAAAACGTAAAACATCAAGTTTTAGTCAAAACTAAGATCTAATTGTGACTGAAAACGTCATCAATATATATATGAAAATTTTACATGAAGGATGCTGATGTAAACACAACTAATTACCCTATTATTTTATTGGTTACTGTTCTAACCGATTGATAAAAAAATCATATGGAAGAGAGGAACACTTTATTTTCATATAAAATATAAAAGCTTGCTGCCCAATTATATTGGGTTGCTATATACACGGCATACTCGTTAATCCGTATGACAATAAATAAACTTATACATAAATATACAGCATTGGTTAGCTTATATGAGTATAATAAATATATATATATATATATATATATATATATATATATATATATATATATATATATATACATTTTTTTTTCCTTTTATCGTTCATGCATTTTTACTTTCACTTACGTATATATGCAATATATACGTATGGGTTAGTATTACGATCGTGAAAATTTTTGATTCTCAGTTTTCAACGGAAATACATGTTTTGAGGTCCCCTGAATCAAAATAACCAAATGTCGCAAAATGGTCTTTGTGTGTTAACATTCTATCTCATAAACGAAAAGTTGTACGAAACTAATATTAAGTATTTAAGGTTTGTATATGGGCCGAATGTGGCAACAACTTTTTTGTTAAAATTGGCTAACCGGAAGTGTCACTTTATATGAACGCTGAAACACATTTTTACTATTTTTTCAAAAATGGCTCTAACGATTTTGATTAAACTCGGTGTATCATTGTATAATTAAGTGTTCTTTAATATCATTTAGGTCTTATCCCCGTTGATGTAACGTTACAGGGCCTAATGCCCAATGTTCATATATGTCTTCGTCTAAAGTACCTTTAATATGGTTTATTTTAAAAAGTTAATCATTTCGCATTATTCAGAGTTATAAAAAAATGCTACATATAACTGTTGAAAGAATTTGATAATTTAATAAAGGAGAAAATTAAATAAAAGAAGCTGGAAAACCTGCGTTGCTACAGACTGTAGCGCCTAAACGAATGTATGGATTTCAATGAAACTTCGCTAAAGTCATTTTCTCGACGCCCTTTAAATTTATCTATATAACATACTTCAACGAAAAGAAGCTGGAAAAAAAGTTACGAGGGATGGTAAAATCAAATTCCGAATAACTCTTTTTAACGGTTTTTTAAAAGTTTATGGAATTTCCTAAAAAAAAAAAAAAAAAAAAAAAATTGTCTCTAGTTTTTTCTCCTGAAGAGGCGAAAATTTGGATAAATTTAAAATATACCTTTTTAATTGTTGAGTCTAAAAACACTTCTTTTCTACAGATATTTAATAAATTATCTTTCCTAAGAAAATCTTTCATAAGAAATAAGTACCTAAATTTATACCTTTATTCTCAGTTCTATATTTCAACACTGTAATCACCACCTCGGGAATCAACTTACTCATTGTCTGCATAGATAACTTTTTCAACTAAAAATATCACTAAAATGAAATCACTCAAAAATGTTGAAATTGGAGTTAGTCATCTTGTGGTTTATAAAAGCAAAGAAAGTGTTTGGTTTATAAAATCAGATGGAGTGACTAGATTTTTATTGCCTGTCGTCGATATATTGAATAAACATTTTGTAATTATAATGGTCTTGATGACTTGTTATCTGTAAGCTTTAAGCTTTAGCTCCGTTTAAAATGTACTTCAAAAAATTTTATAATAGCCCAACATTGCCAGAAAATAATTTCTATTCAAAGTAGATCGGTAAGTGAAAGTTGTGTGTTGCGTGCACCAGATTTTTTTTCCTTTCAATGTTCATGCTTTTTGTCCCCTTTTTTTCAACATTTAATTTCCCTTTCTCTCACTTCTCTCTCTTTATCCCTCTTTATGCACCTCTCCTATACACAATATTAAGATGCTTAAAATTATAATAGAACAATAACAAAGAACAAAAGATTATACATTTAGAATTAAATAAAATTTAATATAAAACAAATATAATAGACATTTTTCATTAAATTAATACACAAATTAAAACTCTCAGCCTAGCCATGCACGTGGTGGTGAATGTTTCTCCGGGAATGGAGGACTATATTTTCAGCCAACCTCGCTACGTCCTTAATGTCTACACCAAGTTCCTCGAGGAAGCTCCTTGTTCTTTTTGGAATTGTTCCGCGAGACCCAAACCAGAGGCCTCTCACTGTGAACTCTCTCTCTCCGAAGGTCTCACGGAATTTCTCTTTTAGGAAAGGGGTACATTTATCATACGTGTTCTTCTTTTCCCTTTCCACTTCACCCGCCTCATCGAGGTCATTGCTCTCAAAGCGAACAGTTGGATCCAAGATCAGCGCAGTCCTTCCTGCCTTGGGAACAGGAATAATTATTATTATTAGATATAACATCGATTTAGTATTTAATCCTTTTACAAAACGTTAGTATACTACATTCTTTCCATCCTAAATAAAACACAAAATTGACTAAACAAACTATTAAATTTCCTCTGTAAGTCTTTTTACAGGTTTTGTAGTTCTTCGAAGGTGCATTTGAGTTTCTTCACAGAGAACACTAGCGGATCCAGGATTTAATTTTTAGGAGGGGTTCAGCCTGAAAGATTTTTAGGGTTCTTCTCCAACAATATAGGCAAAGCGGTGGATACTTGAGGATCGCGGTATGATTTATTCTTCAACGGCTCCCCCATATTCTCTGGAGGCTCCTCGTCGTTAAACGATTTCATCGATGTTTCTCCCTTTGGTGCCAACCAAGGTCCATATGAAGAATCTAAGTTGTATTTTTTGATGGTACAAACGGTTTACTTTCAGTCGGACCAACATGTTTTTTGCACTGTAGCTTGTACCTTAGACCTTTAATTTACATGTACAATTTACGTTAAAGTCAAATTCAAGAAAATTGTGCCGTAAAGATGTAATATATTCTGAAATTGCATCATCTTTATGTTACGTAGGGAGGAAATTGTGTAGAGCCAGTAATAAATTTTGAGTTGGTGCTAAATGTTATTTTAGTATATAAATGTCTACTATATATTACATATATAGGTAAGTGAAAGTAATAAGAAGAGAAATAATATGAATGATAATCAAAGCAGAAATTCTTAAGCATAATGGAAAATACATAATAATATAATTACGTTGCATCGCCTTCCAACTGGAGACTCCTAAATATTATACAGTCGTAGGACAACATATTAATAGTATCACTAATTTAAATAAGTAAATTATTAATCATAAAGAACATTTTTAGATTGACCTTGTTTTGATGTCTATATTTTATGTAATAGAACTTTGTTATTAACTTTAAACATTTCTTTCTTTTTTGTTTTCTCCTCTTCCTTGCCTCTTAAGCTACACGGATTTCTTCCACGGCATAGGGGAAGAAACGGGGAGATTATGCAAAGTTAAAATTCCCACCGAGTACCGAGATTTGAACTCGTAATATTTTTCCATCTAACTTCGATTATCAGGTTGCCGGGTAACGCGCGGTGCTTTGCACACACATTACTCCACTCGTCCACCCCGCCACCCACTTTAATATTTCTTATTAAACGAAATTAAACTAATTAAGCCTAACTACAACACACCCATAATACATGGATTAGTTTTAACTTGTTTATTGAGAAATATTACAATCTTTCTCAAAGGACATTTATAATAGTATTCAGAGATCACATTCACACTCTATGTAGAATAAATAAAAATAAATTGAACAGAAAAAAATAAAATAAATAAGTATAAAATAACTTAAAAATAAATTTTTAAAAACACACATACCTATATATACTATTTACAATCAAGCGCTGGAACTCCAAGTCAGACCCAAAAGCATGAATCCAGGAGATCCCTGAACTAGTCTCTCTCAACGTCACTGGTGCGATGGAGATTGAGCTATAGCGCTTAAGCCGCATACACTCATTTCGTGAGTGGAGAATTCGGCCATTGCCAGAATTCCAATATATACAAACTATAAAAGGTCGGGGGACACTACCGTTTAACCTTCTTGGAAGATTATAGGGATGGGTAGTGCTGGATAGCGATTGTGCAAGGGGATTCGGATGATAGGTAAGTTTCTGGTGAAATTTGGAAAAATTTTGTGGGATAAGGTCTAGAACAAATGGGATATTAAGGTCATGATGTAGGTTCTTGTTGGTTACATAGAAAGGATCATAAACTATTGTTTGAAGGACTTTGGACTGGAAGGATTGGATGCGTTTGATATCAGAAAATTTATCCAGTCCCCTACAGTTCAAATCCGAAAGTCCAAATAGGTTACAGTATTGTCTTGTTGGTCAGTATTTTGTTTTGAATACAAAGTGCAAAGTACAAGAGCAAGACCGATTTTGGGCAACACTACTAACAGCCCCACTGTGCGATAGTTTCAGAGTTCCATCTCATACATCGCTTTCCTATTAAATAGAAAATAGACTAACAAGAATTATCAATAGATTTAGTAATATTTATCCTGGCAAGTAAATTATTTATTCTGTTCCATTGGCCGTGGGGTGAGATGGGCCTGAGGCTGAAAGAGACCCTATCCTAGCCAGAGAAACACTCAACCTCTACAAAATGGTTACTCTTAAATAAATAATTAATTAAGGAAGAAAACCTGGTGGTTGAGTGTGATCCTGGCCCGATCCCCTCTCTGCATAACCGTTGACCTTGTAACAGTATTTTCTCTAAATAGTACTAAACCCAAAACCTTTCATAGGTTGTAGTGGTACAGGTTAGTAATATTTAAAACTCCTTAAATAAAACGTACACCTAATCCATTATGGTATGACCAGTATGTTTTTTTTTTTTAATAAAATAAAATTGGTCTTAAAAATTATTGAACTCAAATTAGTTCAAAACATTTACGAGACCATATAAAATTATTTAGGATATCAAACTTAAAAATCGATCCAGCCGTTCGCTCAAAAAATCGTTAGAATGATTTTAGCGGATAAACCAAACACATATCCCTAGTGTCGCTTCGCTTAAACGGTTAAAAAAAATAATAATTCAAAAAAATGAGTTCATATTTATTTTATGAATTTCCATAGAAATATTTTTATTTCCATTTTTATATTTTTAAAGTTGAGATCTAATTTTATGTGATTTATTTAACTTGATGTTAGCCTACATTCATTCGATTCTCCAGGCACCTGTTTCTGATAAATTTTAATCGATGAAATAGCTTAACGAAGAGCTTCCATTAAAGGATATATTTATGAACATCAACGAAGCTGTCTGCTGATCTCACTCTTTCATAATGAACCGTGTTTACAGTACACGATCCATTCTGTTTGCAATTCATTAACCAAAGAGGTATAACTTCCACATGAAGCACCTATTTCCCGAAAGGCATATGAGATGATAAGAATAGCTTGGGAAGTTCGGTCCAGCGCCGTCGAAGACTCCTTTAACCAAATATTCAAATTGGCCAGAGTACTCGGAGGCTTCCCTTTTTCGAAAGAATATAAGTTTTCACTTTGGCGTTATTTGTTGTCCGCTCTGCTTTTAATATTGAGTGGATTTAAATTATCAGTCAGCTTTTGGATATATTTGGGACTATCCAAATCCCTTAACTTTTTTGGCATCCTCAGAACATTTCTGTATTTTAATTCCGTCATATTGATCCTTGTAAGTATATATTGGCCATTGACTAAGGCCAGAGAACTTCATGTAATCAGGAAAAAGTTGAACGAGATCGAACAGGTTATTCGAAAATATGTTCGTTTACGATTCAAACTCAATTGGTAGGAATTGCATATTTTTTTTTTTATTTACATGATTTTTAATGTATGTTTTGTTAATTTTATAAAAAATGATATACTGCTTATCTTATCGATTATTCTCATGGAATATACTAACACTGCTCAATTGATACAAACCTGTGGATTCCTCTCCCTAATTGGAGCTTTGTTGTCAAAAATAAAATCTATTAAGAATATTAATGTACAAGTAAAATTAGTCAACGACATCATAATTGTGCTAAAGTTGGTCAACAATTATTACGGATTTCGACTTTTTTTGGTGACTGTCCTAATATTGCTCCGTATGGTCGGTTGCGTTGTTTTACTTTTAAGATCAAGTACTCGTTATTACTCTGTAGTCCCGTTATTGTCTTTTTCCATTTTTTTCGCTCAGTTTGCACTTCTCATCTTCTCAACGTGTCGAATGAAGAAAAAGGTAAATATTTTCATAATATATTAACTTATTACTGGAGTAACCTATTACTGAACTTATTTGTTTTACTTTCAGTTTGCCGAAATGGACCAACACTTTTTTGAGATACTAGAAGCCAGCCCAAACAATGTGAGTAATTTTAACGGCATAGCCCTGGAGCAAGGGCCCAAAAATCGACCTGATCGCAGGCGAAGGTTTGATTGTAAATTACGGATGTGTATGTTATTCTGAGTAAAAAAACCTTGTCTGCCGTTCAGGAGCCGCTGCTTTCAAAAATGGCGGCTGATTTAAAGAATATTAGGCCAATAATTTGAGAATCGAAACGAGAAATCCATTGCGAAAAATGTGAGAAAAATGTCTGTTATGGACTTAGACATGTAAAAAACAAAATTGCTAACGCAAAAAAGTCAGATTTTTTCGATATTTTTTGGGTAACGATGCATCAAAGCGAAAAATGTATTCTTTAATAAACTAAAGAACGTTAAATTTTGCGTCAAACGAGTATATAAACTCTAAAATTTGGTAACGTATGAAACTACGGTCAACCAACGCTTAGTTTTATCAAATTTGTCAAAAAATAAGACAAATTTCTATAAATGGCCCTGTAACTTGGAAATGAGTTCCCTAAGAGGAAAACCCCATAGAATCAAAGTTGTAGAGCATCACATTTCGCGTATACTCAGTATCAACTAATTTAATGTAGGTCATTTGCTGCGAACAAAATCGATAATCTCCCGATGGCTAGAAATTGGTAATGAAGGTAAACGTGATTTTCAATATTTCAACAGTATGGGTGTCTATTCTACTGAGTTTGTTTTGTTTAAAGTCTGTTACATGCAGTATAAGCCTCTTTTCCACCTCTCAACAGCAAAGAATTTTGGTAAACGATGTGCCAAAGGATACCGAATTTTATAAAGGAATAACGAATCCCAATTCGAGATATATAATTAGCCAACAATAAAAATGTCAGTACTCAGTATACGCAAAATATGATGCTCTACAACTTTGATTCTAAGGGTTTTTCCTCATAGTGGACTCATTTCCAAGTTATAGGTCAAATTTATAGTAAGTTGTCTCAGTTTTTGACAAATTTGGTAAAACTCAACGTTGGTTGACCATGGTTTTATAAAAACTTTTCTCATATTTTTCGCAATGGATTTCCCGTTTCGATCCTCAAATCATTGGCCTAATATTCTTTAAATCAGCTGCCATTTTTTAAAGCAGCGGCTCTAGAACGGCAGACAAGGTTTTTGCACTCAGAATAACATCCATTTTCGTAATTTACAATCAAATCAGCGATCAGATCGATTTTTAGACATCGTGACACGATGGCCAGTGTCACAGCCCTAGCGATGGACCACTCGAGTCTGTCACTTTTTGTAAATACAAAAAAAAAAATAAAAACTGTATGAGATAAATTTATTTATTAATGTATGAGATAAATACAATGCCACTAAAGTAACTTACTTATAGATTTATTGAATGAAATACAATTCAAATACAAAGAAATACGGCATTTGAGTCGGTTATTTCCAAAGTGAACCCTAATTTATTTATTGTGAAATAAATTATCGATTCCCATGTAATACACCGAATGAACCTGATAGTGCAATTTTTTTTTCAATAACTTGAATAATTTCTGGAAACTTTTTTTTTCGAGGTATGTAATAAAAGTTCATTTTTTAAGTTTTCTTAAAAAGTATATCATTAAAAGTTTTTTTATCTATTTTATTCAAATGAAAATAAACAATAAGTTAATGTTATTGTAACAGAAGGTTTAATAAGGTTGTAAACAAAAGGTTATTTTTTTTATTGTACAATTTTTATTTTATTATATTATTTAAATTCTTATTCTTCCATTGTTTCAACAGACCGTTACTGGTCCCTGGCCCCCAGAATCCTCGGGACACCCTCCGCTACGCCATCCATCCAAGACACGGTCTTCCTCTAAGCCTGCTACTATTAATGGCCTCCCTCATTATTATTCTGGAAATCGCATCCTGTGACATTTGAGCTACATAGCCAGCCACCTCAATCTACCCAGCCTTATGGCCTTCACAATGTCCGGTTCAACGAGAAGGTTATATATTTCTTGGTGAACTCTCCTTTAAATAGGCATGTTTGACCGACCCTCCTAGGTGCATAAATGCGCCGTAGAATTCTCATCTCAAAAGCCTGTAAACTTCGCTCATCTGATCATTACATTGGCAATGACTCCTATCCTTAAGTCAGAACCAGTCTGAACTCTGTCTTATTTAGCCGCATTGTCGTTGCCATTGACAGATATTTACTCCTCCAATGCCTTCCTACATGACAAACTTCCCATGAATTATTTTTGTTGGTACGGGCCTTGGCAGAAGCCTTCAACGCTTCATTTCGGGTCTGTTGAGCACTTTTATTTTGTCCTCTTCTCCCACGCCTTTCAAACTATACGAGGGTTCCCGGATCGGGGGTGAAGGCGAGGGATCAATGCCAGAGTTAGAAGCCCGCTGTGCCGCCACGTCTCCATACCCTGTCTGAGACTATGAACAGGGCTGCTTCTTACAGTGGACCTCTAGTGGATCTCAACTCTACGGCACCGAGGACGACAGGATTATTGGTATAACTGCAATTACTGCTGTAAAAAGAGTTGCTTCTTTCAGTAATACAATTTATATTTCTGTATATAATACTATAATATAGAGTATTTATATAATACTGTAATATTTCTGTCATCCCTTGGTGCCGCATACCGATGAGATCTACCAATCGGTATCTTATTGGTATTTCCGGATTTATGGACCTCAATATGGGAGACGCCAACTACAACGGCGTTATCCACTTGCCGGTTCTCTTCAGCTCTCATCCTCACTGTAATACTGCGAACTTCTGGTTCAATATGATGTCTTCTCTCTGTTAGACAGAATATTACTGAAAACAACTGATGATTTACAAAATGAGTGCTCCTTTAATTCATAATTCATTAACAATAAAGAATACATGTGATTTACTTTTTATGTTTACCAACGAATAAGAGATTCCATGACAAACAAAAAACGTCTGCCAAGTAAGGCCAGTATAGCTTCCTCACCGTTTCCGTTGTCGTATTTGAATATTCCATACTTGATTATGCTTAAAAAAAAAATAAATAAACATGCATACTGAACATGAATTTCAATACTGTTAGTTCAAAAGGTCTTATGTATAAATTTATTTATTGTTTTACAAGAGTGCATAAAAACTCAATATTTCTTTATGCTTTATTAGAATAATTTCATATTTTATTTTCATCTGCTATTTTCCATAGTAGCAGACTACTTATATCAGTTGCAGACTACAAAATATCACCTTTAATACACATAGAATTAAATTTGAAAATTATTACATACGAACTTATGCTCTAATAATAGTATATACATTACCGAATCAAGATTTAATTTTGGAGGAGGGGCTACAGGACGAAAGATTTATATATATATATATATAAAACGATAATTAATTTGAAAAAAACCACTGCAAATTATTTCTCTTTGATATATTATTTCCAAACAATTACACATATAAAGTAACATTAAATTCCTAGTTATAAAGAAAAATAAATAAAAGGTGATTCTAATTATTGGACTAATTTTTTTTTAATCATTAGTAATATGCTAAAAAAAAAATAGCATTACTTCAGTAACACATTCAGAAATAAAAAAAAAAAAAGATAAACCTTTTGCAATAGCACATCTAAAAAAAACTAGGGACCATATACCTTTTATCTAACTTTGAGCCAAATCGAACGAGCCCTTTCTGAAATATTGGCATTTCTAAAAATATACGTTTGCGCGTGCATAAGCGGAAGTGCTGGATGGAATTTGATAAAATTGATATGGGACCATCTAGGCACCAATCAGCATAATCCCTGAAAATTTCATGAAGATTGGATGAACGGTACTAGGTGATATGCCCATCACATCGATTTGACTACAGACAGACAGGCAGAGAGACAGACAAATTTGATCCTTGATGTCTGAAACGTAAAACGCGAGTGAAAATTTTCGATTCTGAGCAAAAAAAATTTATTAATCTCTCGCACGAACACAATGCTTCCCTACATTCGGTAGTGAGGAAGCAAAAATATATATATATATTAACTAAAACGAATAAAATAAGTATAAATGGAAATATCCTAATTCATTTTTTAGCAGTATAGTTAAAATATATTTAAAACAATAATTGGTTGATGAACATTCTGTTTGCTCTAAAACTAGCTTTTACGTTCTAGGCACTGCTGGATTTTTACCTGGTATCCAAGAGAGAGTTCACACTCACGGCCTGTGGGTTATTCAATTTTGACCAAACAATTATAAGCAATGTATGTAAAATAATCTTCATTTAATACTTATTTTTAGGCTTAGTGATTAAAAAATTTTTTTGGACAATTTAACAACTTATTATTATTAAAAATTTGTTTTAGATTGTCGTTGCCGCCATATCATACATCACTATCGTGTTGCAAGAGAAAAACGATGTGTAAAAAAACTTAAGTAAGGTACATTCTTAAACCCAAAAGGGCATAAGTATTTTTTGTTCTCTAATAAAATAAAATTACAGTTTAAACTGATTATTAGTTTTTCTTCATCTTATGTACAACACATAAATTTTAAAGTAACACATTTTTCGTCCAAGATATCGCACACCTTGCAAGATTCTATTGAATTATATACGATCTCAAAATGAGAATTTTCAGATTAAAAGGCATTTTAGTCTTGAGTTCATTTCTCTTAAATAAATCATAAGTATTCTTCTCGCTCTTTTAAATGGTGGTGTCAGTTTCTATTAAAAAAACAATGCAAATGATTACAAAATGGTTTATTACTGGCAAAAAGTTATATCAAATGTAACACTACTTTCCTTGTCATTTAAACTAGAGGAAAATAAATAAATAGTGATTTTTAATATTGGCCTTAATAGTATTTTCTTTCATCTTTAGTAATTTATTAAAAAATATAGACAACAATCTCGATTACTTCAATTGTTATAAGACTTTCCAAAAAACCAACACCAAAACAAGGCATGTCAATTTTGCAGCAAAACATCTGAAAATTATTTAAAACAACATATTGAAATGTTATGTTTTTGGGGTTGAAATTATTTCTGGATGTCACTGGATAATTCTCCACAAATGTTTAATTAAAATTAATAATAAAAAAATTAGAAAAAACTCTTACGGTAATGCTCTTACAGGGTGGGCCAGACCCCCTTACCGTGCACCTCCCCCCCACATCCCTATAAATTGCATATCGTTGTGTTCCTTGTGACAATCTATTAAAAAAAAGCCAACGTTCCCTCAAAAAAAATTGAACGAACTGCCCCAAAATGGTGTCCAAACATGGCGTATTGACGACTTTGACTTTAGTTAGATTTTTTGTTACTGAGAATCAGCATTTGGCTTAATTTCATCATAGTTGATCTTTTATTAAATCTGGATAGTCAGAGAATAATAAAACATGAAAAAATATCAATAACTAATTGGCTTAGGCAATAAAAAACATCGGCAAATTCAACTTTTTTAACAAAAAAATTTTCAAGTTGAAAATCAAGTGTCGTTTCTAATTAAACGGCTATCAATAATGCAAAACGGGCTAACATAAAACATCTGGAGAATACATTTTTCTTTCTAAAACACTGATTAATTTTTTAAAATATTTGAAGTAGTTCCGTAGAAAATGTACTTAAGCGGCAGAAAAGCGCTACTGGCATTGGGCTTTGGTGCCTTCAGGCCTCGACCACACCACTCAGTACTCATAAATGGCTTAGTTATAGTGCTATAATAACGTTTTTGTTGTATTATATTGATTGCATTAATGAACAAATATTAATAAAATAATTTAACTGTCAAAATTTTTTTTTTAATTTATTATTATTTTATTTATTATTATTATTTATTATTAATTCATTCTATACGGAGGTAGCTTATAAAAGCCTCTAACATATAATTATAATAATAAAACTTAATTCAAAAATACTTTGCAGAATATCTTCAATTTTTTATTTAATGTTTGCAATTTAACGCTTTGTTTTATATATTTACTGATTCTTAGAGGTAATTTAAATTGTATATACTTCCCCAAATGAGTCATATTAATATCTGTTTTATAAACTAAAGTAATCTGAACTACTTTTAATGAATAGGTGATGGATGTTTTTTATTGCCTAAGCCAATTAGTTTTTAATACGTTTCCATGTTTTATTATTCTCTGACTATCCAGCTTTAATAAAAGAGCAAATATGATTAAATTAATTTGGCTGATTCTCAGTAACAAAAAAACTGAAGTCAAAGTCGTCAATCCGCCATGTTTGGACGCCATTTTGGGGCAGTTCGTTCACTTTTTTTGTGGGAACATTGGCTTTTTTTTAATAAATTGTCACAAGGAACACAGCGATATGCAATTTATAGGGATGTGAGGGAGAAGGTGCACGGTAAGGGGGTCTGGCCAACAGACTATCTCTCTTGCCTCAGCTAGTACGTGTGGAAATTCGCTATCGTTTCTAATAAATATTTCACTGTTTTCCGATGGTTTTTTAGCAGTACCCAGTGTTATTTTAGTGCGATTGGTCCTAATGATACATGAACAACTTCCGGAGCAGATTTTATTTTGTTGGATACAAAACAACTGAAATTTTTTTATATTTTTCACAAATATCGGTAGGGACCATGGTTCTCCGGATATTGCTGCAAACCTCATTACTTCTTGAGGTAAGCGGTCTGTTTGAAACGCTTGTTACAGCTTTGGAGTAAGGAAAGGAGATTCTTCGACCATTTCTTGTAAAGATGTACCTGGCTGTGGCCGAGGTTCAGGTTCTTAAAAAACTTGTTTTTGCCACTGGAGAAGTTTCCGGTAAGTTGCGACGAATCCTTTGTTAAACTAGTGAACCACGAGGGATAGAGCCGTCTGACCGAGACATCTTGGTAGGCGCCTATTATTATTCATTATTATTATTATTACTGGATATCACTTGATGATAAAAACTCATATAGCAATAGGAGAAAAGTTTTTAAGAGTACACACTGTAAATATCAACTATTCTGATCTATCCTTCACCTTCATTGAGTGAATAATCACAGAGATTCCTAATAACAAAAAGTACATTCTGGGTGCCGTGGTAGAAACACAAGCTGTCAACAGATTCCATTAAATTCATAATATAAAAATAAATAATCAGTGATGATTATTCTTAATGAAACGTATGCTTATTCATATTTGTTTTAGAAATATCCATATTCATATTTTTGTTTCCTTTTTTTATTATAAATTGTTACAATGTCATAACCATAATAAAGCTTTTTGTGTGATTTATCTTACTTTATGGTAACCTACTTTCTTCGAATTTTTCAGACAAGTGTTTTTAGGAAATTTCGATCGGTTAGATAAACTTAATGAGAAATTCCATTTCTGAAAAGGGTATATTTATGAAAACAACGAAACTGACTGCTGATCACTCTTGCATACTGAACCGTGTTTACAGTATAAGATCCATTCTGTTTGCAATTCATTAACCAAAGAGGTATAACCTCCAAGTAATGAAGCACCTATTGAGCGAAAGGCATAGGAGATGATAAGAATAGCTTGGGAAGTTCGGTCCAGCATCGTCGAAGACTCCTTTAACCAAATATTTAAATTGGCAAGAGTGCTTGGAGGCTTCCCTTTTTCGAAAGAATATAGGTTTTCACTTTGGCGTTATCTGTTGTCCGCTCTGATTTTAGTATTGAGCGGATTTCAGCTATCATCCAAATTTTGGATATATTGGAGACTCTCTAAACCTCTTAATTTTTTTTGTATCCAAAGAGCAATTCTGCATTGTAGTTTCGTCATATTAATCCTTGTTAGTCTGTCTTGTCCGATAATAAAGGCCAAGGAAGTTCATATATTCAGGAATAGATTGAATGATATCGAACAGATTATTCGGAAATATGTTCACTTACGATACCAATTGCATTGGTACAAGTTGCATATATGTTTTATTTTTTACGTGTGTTTTATCGTATGTTCCGCTTTTTATATGAAATTCAATATTTGTTTTTTCGTATCTATAACTTTTTTGGAATATACTGGCACTGCAATTTTCAGCCAAATCTGTGGATTCTTCGCCCTTATTGAAGCTTTGTTGTCAAAAATAAAATGTGTCAAGAAAACGAATTTGCAAGTAAAATTGGTCAATGATATCGCAATTGTCCTCAAGTTGGTCAACGATTATTATGGATTTCGGCTTTTTTTTTTTTTTTTTTTGGTGACCGTCTTGTTTCTAATTCGTATGGTCGGTTGTGCTTTCTTAATTTTAGCAGATAAGGCAGTGGATCAGCTGATGAGAAGGTTGTCTCCTCAACTCCTCTCTCAGTTTTTACCAATTTTATAGCGGAATCTCTCTGATTATTCACGTGATACAGTTAAAGTGTATATCAGAGCAGTTGATATTTACTGTTGGCATCTTTTTTTTTGTTATTTTAAGGAAAAAAAAAAAAAAAAAATTTTTTTTTTCTTTTTTTTTATTTATTTATTTATTTTTCTCTTATGATATGCGGTATGATCAGCAAGTGATGGCCAGTAAGGTGCCCAAGAGGTCTCGGTCAGACGGAGTTAGCTCACCAGCCAAACAAAGGACTCGTCGCTGCCTACGAGAAATACCTCCAGTGACCAAAATGAACACTTCAGAACCAGAACCTCAGCCCCAACCAGGTACGTCTGCACAAGAAACGATTGAAGAATCACCTTTCTTTACTCCAAACCCCTACCAAGTGCTTCAAAATGACAAAGAAGTAATGGAGTCTGCAGCAATACCCAGAGAACCAAAGCCTCCTCCGATATTTGTGAAAAATATAAAAAATTTCCAGATGTTCTGCACCCAACTAAATAAAATCTGCTCTGGCAGTTATTCATGCCTTAACAGGACCAATGACACCAAGATAACACCTGATTCTGCAGAAGCCTACCGAAAAATAGTGAAGTACTTATCAGAAACAAATGCGAATTTTCACACTTACCAGCTGAGGCAGGAAAGAGCTTTACGAGTGGTGATAAGAAATTTACATTCCTCAACCCCCACTGAAGTTATTAAAGAAGAACTAACGACGCTTGGTTTCAATGTACGCCAGGTAACAAACGTTTTGAAGGAGGACAGGGAACAGCCAGGATTACGAAATAGGATCCCACTACCATTGTTTTTCGTGGACTTGGAGCCATCACCAGGTATCGAAAAAATATATGATATCACAAGAATATACTATACAATGGTGAAAGTTGAGAAGCCATATCCCAAGAGAGACATCGTGCAGTGCCATAATTGTCAGACCTATGGCCACACGAAGACATATTGCCACCATCTGCCGCGTTGCGTGAAGTGCGGTGAACAGCACAAATCTGTAGAGTGCACCAAACCTATACAAGATCCAGCAGTATGTGCCCTATGCTTGGAGGGACACCCGGCCAACTACAAAGGCTGCCAAATTTACAAGAATCTCAAAACCAGACACCAGAAAAACCGGATTCAAGATGAAGCACTAAGAACAAGAAGAGAGAGAGAGCCTTCCAGAATTGTAAACAATGATGTATCATTCTCCCAACTACTTAGAGGTAAGACTTTAACCGATAAATGTCAAGCCCTGCCACAACAACAACCTCAAACCCAACCTCAAAATCCTCTTCATCCTAATATACCTAACCACCAACAACAAATTCCTCATATTCCTCCTCCTTCAAATGCAACAGATCTCACAAGTTTGTTAGCATCTTTCCTCACCGATTTCAAATCCCTTGTTACTCCACTCATATCACTCCTCACGAATCTCGTATCTCACCTCATCCCTCCTTTGAAAAATCCTTAAATGACTCACATCCCTAAACCCATATCCATTCTCCTTTGGAATGCGAATGGTGTTAGAAATCATACAGACGAACTATCTACTTTACTACTTGACAAGAACATTGATGTGGCACTAATTACTGAAACTCGACTAACCACTAAACAGCACTTCAATATACCACAATACCTGACATATCGTACTGACCACCCTGACGGAAAAGCACATGCCGGTACTGCTGTAATTGTACACCAATCCCTCTCCCATCACCTACTCCCATTACCAATACATGATTTCCTACAGTCCACCGCTATCGTGATAAAAACCTTCTCCTTTCCGGTCACTCTTGCATCAGCGTATTGCCCTCCTAACCGATCCATATCCAATGCCCAATTCAGTTCTCTCCTCGACTCCTTAGGACATCACTTCATCTTGGGTGCAGACCTAAATGCCAAGCACCAACAATGGGGTTCCAGAACCACGAATTCTCGTGGCCGAACCCTGCTGTCTGCACTCAATTCCCAACGTTTTCACCTCCTTTCCCCCAACTCTCCTACCTACTGGCCCACAGATCCCAACCGTAATCCTGATCTTCTAGATTTCTTTATCCACAGCGGCTTAAGTCCCCTCAATTGTTCCATTACACGTCTAAATGAACTTTCCTCTGACCATAGTCCTGTAATCCTTAATGTTTCACTTGAACCTGTTCCCAAACCTTCTCCACCGTCATTCATTAGGGGCCCAGTAAACTGGGACCTTTTCCGCCAAATAATCTCCGATAATATTGATCTCAACATATCCCTCAAAACTCCCGATGACCTTGATAGTGCCGTAAATTCCTTTACTACCACAATCCAACAAGCCGCCTGGACTGCCTCCTTTCCAAAAGACTCCTCCAGAATTCCTATAAAGACCATTCTACCCCAACACCTCCTTAACCTAATCCGCACCAAACGCCGTGCCAGATTATTATGGCAACGATCCCGACATCCTACCGACAGCTGCTCCTATAATTACTACTGCAAACAATTAAAACTGGAATTAGCCACCTTCAGATCACAATCCTTCAACTCCTACCTATCCTCCCTCTCTTCTCGCGACAATTCCCTTTGGAAAACCACAACAAAAATCCTAAATCCTCACCGCATTTCCCATCCTCTCCGACGAGGTGATGGCTCCTGGGCAGCATCTGACGAAGATAAAGCTGAGGAGTTCGCCATTCACCTATCCAATACATTTATTTCACATCCGGAATCCCATCCTGCCCACACCGTAACAGTAGAAGAACTCCTTACATCACCAATCCCACTTTCCTTGCCCCCAAAAGCTATTCATCCTTCAGAAGTAAAATTTCAATTAAAAAAACTAATCCTCCGTAAAGCTCCTGGACATGATCTCCTTACACCTCAAATCCTTCGACAACTTCCATCCAAAGCAGTCATATTCCTTACATATATCTACAATTGTATCCTACGCACCACCCACTTCCCTCTGTTATGGAAACACTCCACTATTATCCTTTTCCCAAAACCAGGAAAACCTCTCAATAGCTCAACATCCTATAGACCAATCAGCCTACTCCCAATCCTTTCAAAAATTTTTGAAAAGATCCTTTTGAAACGAATCCTACCCATTATAGAATCCCAAAATATCCCTTCCCATCAGTTTGGTTTTCGCTCTCAACATTCTACTGTTCAACAAGGACTCCGAGTCGTTGATCATATTTCCTCAGCCCTAGAAAACAAGGAATACTGTTCGGGTGCCTTTCTGGACATTGCACAGGCATTTGACCGGGTATGGCACTCCGGACTGCTCTCCAAGCTTAAAATCCATTTACCTCAGTCCTTGTACCTAGTCCTCCGATCCTACCTCTCTGACCGCTCCTTTCGAGTTCGCTGTGGAACAGAATTTTCCAATATCTACTCCGTTAAAGCCGGTGTTCCCCAAGGCAGCGTCTTGGGTCCCGTGCTTTACATCCTCTTTACTGCTGACATCCCTGTTCATCCCGATACTTTTCTTGCAACATTCGCTGACGACACCGCAATCTTATCATCCAATTCTGATCCCGAAATAGCATCCTTAAATCTCCAAAGTCATCTCACCTTGATTGAGCACTGGTGTAATAACTGGCGCATTAAAGTTAATGAATCTAAATGCCAACACATTACTTTTACACTCCGACGCAATTCCTGTCCACCAGTACTTTTTAATTCCATCCAGCTTCCTTATTCAGACACAGTCCGGTATCTTGGCTTTCATTTAGACCGAAGACTAACTTGGAACCCGCATACTAGACTCAAAAGACAAGAACTCAACCGACGATACGGCCAACTATACCGACTACTAAGCAGAAAATCTAAACTTTCCATTGAAAACAAGCTACTGATCTACAAGACAATACTGAAACCTATTTGGACTTACGGACTAGAACTGTGGGGATCAGCAAAATTTTCTAACATCAAGCGCATCCAATCCTTCCAGTCTAAAGTCCTTCGAACAATAGTCGATGCTCCTTTCTATGTATCCAACAAAACCCTACATCATGACCTTAACATCCCATTTGTCCTAGACCTTATCCCAGAAAAGTTCTCCAAATTTCAACAGAACCTTACTTACCACCCAAATCCTCTTGCACAATCCCTATCAAGCATCTCCCATCCCTATAATCCTCCAAGAAGGTTGAAACGGCAGTGGCCTCGCGACCTTTTGTAAATAATATAAATTGGAGTTCTGGCAATGGCCAGATTCTTCACTCAAGACATGTGTGTATGTGGCTAAAGTGCTCTCGACCAATCTCCGCTGGCTTTAGTACCAGTGACGCGGTTGGAAGAGTAGCGCAGGGTTCTCCTGGAGTTCCCTCGCCTGATTGTATATAGGTATGCATGTTATTTATTTTTTTTTTTTCCTTAGTTTTAATTTTCTTATTTTTTAGGTTATTTTATTTTATTGTCTATTGTATATACTTTTGATTATTATTTTGTTCTATTTATTTTATTTTTTTGTACATATGGTGTGAATGTCATCCTACCTCACTATAACCAATGTCGAACAGACAGATTGTTATAATACTCAATAAAAAAAAAAAAAAAAAATTTTAGCAGAACGTTCTGGGAATTATTCTGTAGTCTCGTTATTATCTTTTTTTATTTTTTTGACGCAGTTAGCACTTCTCATCTTATCGACGTGTCGAATAAAGAATAAGGTAAGAATTTTCATACTATTCGTGTGTCACTTAAGTTCCTTCCTTTTTTTTTATTTGTTGTTCATGGTTGATTTACTGTATTATATATGAACCGTTCTGCTCTATTATCTTCTTCCGTCACTCAGTAAGCCTATTATAACCTTTTTCCAAAATTCTAGAAACTTGCAAAATATTCATTGAGACCCGTCTTTATTTCGCCTCGTATTCGTGACATTTATCACGGAGATAATTTTTAACTAAAGAAACAAGTAACAATCGGAGTAGCATGGTATGGGAGTACGGTGAATGCCGCATTTTGAATAAGAACGGAACTCATATAGTTTGATTGAGCTACCTCCTCATCCTTCGTACTCCCCAGACCTTGCCCCATCCGATCATCACTTGTTTCTTTCGTTAAATAATTCTCTCTGTAACGAATGTCACAAATTCGAAAGTGCATTAAACACTCATCTCGATGAATATTTTGCAAGTAAGTCTCAAAAATGTTGGAAAAATAGTATAAGAGGCTTTCTGAGAGACGGAAGAAGGTAATAGAGCAGAATGGTTCACATATAAAACAATAGATCAACCTTGAACAGCAAATAATGAAAAAGAAAGGTACTTATAGGGTACCCAGATGTATTCACTGATTAGTTCAGTAATCTATTAATCAACTTCTTTATTTTACTTTCAGTTTGCCGAAATGGACCAATACTTTCTTGAAAAATTGGAAGCCAATCCAAAGGATGTGAGTAATTTTAACGGCACTGTGACACGATGGATTTAGCGATGGACCATCTGAGCCGACACATGAAATTGAAAAAAATAGAAACCGTAAATTTGAGATAAATTTATCCGTCCTTGCCTTAAAAGCCACTGACTTCCAAATTTATTAAGTGAAATACAATTGTAACATAAAGTAACTATTTGGTCCTTGCGAATAATTCGTATAGTATAAAATGTCATGATAATATAAATACTGAGAGATATTATGAGTATCATGAGATATTTAATAATTATCTTTTTCACATTTTTTCAATTGTATCACATTATTGCATTGATAATAATAAACAAAAACATAAGTACATCATTGCTAAAATTATCCGATCTCTCTCTTTTTTTTTTAAATATATTTAGATTAAACATGTATGATTTTTTAGTTATTCGCAAATAAAGTTTCTTTTCCTTTACATCCAATTTTTGTGTAATTTCGGAGGTTGTGGCTATTTTTTCTGTCTGAAGGACATCTTCAAACTATGGGATTAATCGTTGGGTTTGATAAAGAATTGACGAAGATATGACGTAGGGGAAAAAAATAATATAAGGAATACATAAATAAAACTCCTCATACGTCTTTATTTTATATCTTTATTTCTAATATGTTTACGGGATCTGCTTTGAGTCTATTTGTTGTTTAAGTGACCTTAAAAATTACAATTTGATACCATAAAAAAAAATTATTTTTCGATAGCTTCAAATTAAAAAAATTCTCATAAACTGCGATGATATTTTTGTTTTATGAGGAATTTAGTAATCCTTCAACTAATCATGGTTAATATGTATACTTTTTTAAGTTATTTGCAAATAAAGTATCTTTTCCTACATCACTCTTTTTTTGAAATTTCGGGGACATGTGACTATTTTACTTAATTGAAGTATATCATCTTCAAAATGTTGGAAATCGAGATAAGTATCGATTCTCATGTGAAGCATTCAATAAATGCGATGGTTCAATATTTTTTTTCGGTGTTAAAACAAATGTTGTGAAAATAACTTTAATTTCAGAAACTTTTTTTTTTTTCTCGTGGAATATAATAAAACTTCATCAAAAGTTTTATTCAAATGAAAATTAACAATAAATAATTTTTAAGTTAATAATAAAAATTATTTTTTATAGCACAATGAATTTTTATAAAGTTTACTTTGGAAATAAATGACTTATGCATAAGGCCCAGAACTGACCATGACATATTTTTCTTTGGTTTTAACTATTATGCAGTTTCTCATCTTCCTTGCACCTGCATATAGCCCATATGCATATGGGGTGCAAGAACCACAAAATTGCTTCTTGCACTCAATCGCTAAGGTTTTAGCCTCCTTTCTCCCAACTCACCTAGCTACCACTCATTCTAACCGCAATCCTGATATAATTGATGTTTTTATCCACTGTGGTTTAGGTCCCCTGAATCATTTTCTTACCCTTCTTGATGAACTTTCCTCAGATCATAGTTCATTAAAACTACAATTTTCTATAGCTCCTATTCATCAATCCTCTCCACCGTCCTTCATCAAAGGCCCAGTTAACTGATAACTCTTTCATCAAATACATTCCTAAAAAAATTATCTCAGAATAACTCTTAAATCCTAGAACACCTGGACAATGCCGTACATTCCCTCACTACCACTATTCAACAAGGAATATGGACTACTTCCTCCCCTCATCACTACTTTCTCCCCTCATCACTACTTCCACCCCTCATCACTACTTCCACTCCTAACCAACTATCCACAATGTAAATGTAGAAGAATACTTCTCTTCAACTTTATTACTCTCCTAACCTCCTAAAACAATTAATTTCTCTGAAGTCAAATATCTTTTACGCAGAATCCATCCTCGTAAATCTCCTGAATACAACCTTCTAACCCAACAGATTTTTCGACCCCTTCCATCGAAAGCTATCATATTGCTTGCGTATATATACAATTGTATCATACTAACTTCCCACTTCCCTACCCTATGGAAACACTCCACTATTTTTTTCTTAAACCTGTTAAACCTTCCAATAATTCATCATACTATAGAGCAATTAGCTTAATCTCAATCCTTTCAAATTTGTTAGAAACTAATCTTACTGAATTACTGAACTTAATAACCATAGCAAAATCCCTAAATCTTTCTTCCCATCAGTTCGGATTACGTTTGCAACACTTCACAGTCCAATAAGGATTCCGAGTGGTTGATCATATTTCCTCAGCTATGGAAAGCAAGCAATACTGCTCTTGTACATTTATGGACACAGCACAAGCTTTTGGTCGGTAATGGCAACCTGGGCTGCTTTTCAAGCTTAAATCTCATCTGCTCCAATCTCTGTACCTGGTCTCGCTTCTACCTCTCTGATCTCATCTTTCGAATTCGGTGCGGGACGGAATTTTCCAATTGCTATGCATTTGAGACCGGTGTTCTTTAAGGTAGCGTTTTGGGTTCTTTCCTTTATACCTTCTTTATGGCTGATATTTCAGTCTATTCCTGGCAACATTTGCTGATGACAACGCCACCTATTATCCAACTCAGGTCCTGAAATAGCATCCTTAAATCAGAAAAGGAACCGCTCCCAAATTGAACACTGGCGTAATAAATAGAGCATTTTAAAGTAAATAAATGAGTCCGAATGCAAACATATTACCTTTACGCTCCGACGCAATTCCTATTCTCGATTCCATTTTATTCCAACCAGCATCATTTTTCAGAACCAGTACGGTAGCTTGGCTTTATTTTAGGCCGAATACTAACATGGAACCTACATGTTACACTGAAAAAACTAGAACTTACCGGCCGATACGACCAACTATACATATTATTGACTAGAAAATTTCAATTGACAATAAATTACTGAACTATAAGAGAATCCTGAAACCTAATTGGACCTGCGGATCAGAACTGTGGGAGACAGCAAACTTTTTCAACATCTAATGCCTCCAATCCTTTCAGTCAAAAATCCTTTGAACAATAGTCTATCCTCCGTTCTCAGTAAATCCAACACAACCCTACACTATGACCTCAATATCCTAACACCGGTATACGCGAACTGTGTTTATTTATTTATTGTATCATGTCTATCACCGGAAAACGGGTGTATTTCACTCGCATTAGTGCATTCAGGGCCGGGTACCCAAGACCTATTGTAACCCTACATTTTAGAAGTCAGCAGGGATACTCATCCCCCCAGGTCGATGGTGCATGAACCTTCCTCCTCCCTTCCCCAAGATATTTTACTGTTCTCCTCTTCTTAAAAAAAATATAAATAAAAGTTCCGTAAATCATATAAAATTACATTTAATGAGATTTATTCTCATATATTCCCTTTGTCTTGTTTGGAATTTTTCAATCAAAAAATTCATAACTCCGTCGAAATGTGCCCCCCCCCAAAAAAAATTCAAAATTCCGTCAATATGTGTTCCCCCCTCAACAATTGTCATGGTACAACTTTCGCCATGAAATCTCCTGTGCATCTCTGGAAGTGAGTAAACAACGTTTTACTGTTTATGGCGATTTTATTTAGAATTAATATTGCATACATAAGTATATATATTAGTTAAAATAGTGTTAATTAATCAAATTTCTTTTCACTCCAGCTTTTACGTTCTAGGAACTGCTGGAATTTTACCTGGTGTCCAAGAGAGAGTTCACACTCACTGCCTGTGGGTTATTCAATTTTGATCAAACAATTATAAGCAATGTATGTAAAATAAACTTCATTTCATACTTGTTTTACCATTGGCTTAGTGATTAAAAATCTTTTTTGGGACAATTTAACAGTTTATTATTAAAAATGTGTTTTAGATTACCATTGGCTCCATATCATATATCACTCTTCTGTTACAAGAGAAAATAAATATTGGAAACAACTAACAACTGAGGTGCACTCTTAATCCGATAATGACATAAGTACTTTCTGTAAGTTTTTTCTCAATATATATATATAATCAACTCAATAAAACCAATAATCACTTAAAACTCTAGTTTTATTTTATTAAAATTTATTATTAAAGTATCGCATTACACATCCAAGGAATCGTACACCTTACAAGATGCTATTGATTTATATAAGATCTCAAAAAGAGGATTTTTAGATTTAATTGTGATTTAGTATTAGTAGTATTTAAGTCCATTTCTCTTATGTAAATTTTAAGTATTCTTCTTATTCTTTTAAATGGTGGTGTCAGTTTCTAGTTATAAAACAAAACAAATTATTGCACAATAGTTTATATTTCCAAATAGTTATATCAAATGTAATACTACTTTCCTTGTCCAAAGGATTTTATTAAATCTTTCGATATTCGCGATATTAAATCTTGGAACTAACTCACATAATTATATAAGATTCCAAAATTAGGATCTTCACATCAAAATGCATCTTAGCTAAGGTTAATATAAATAAATTAATATACTCGTAGAACTCCATTGATGATGTTGACGTTTATTATAGGCACTTGAAAATCTGATCGACACAAGGCATTGGCGAGTTCCTTCTCTGTCTCTACCAAAGCTGCTACCGAAAGCATGCTTTCTTCCATGAAGTATCTCCATGATAACATGAATGATATAAATCAAGAGAATTATGTAGTTTTTGTCTTAACAATTACATGATCTGCGGTCGCCCTTGATATAGAGAAAGCATTTGATAGTGTCTTGCACAATGGCCTATTATGGAAATTAAAACCACACTTACCTTCTACTTATTTTCTAATTCTTCAATCCTTCTTTCTTATCAGGTTTTTCTGTTTCCCGTAGATTCTTCTGACTTCTCTTTCTTCCCTCAACAAATTGGCGTACCACAAGGTAGCGTCTTAAGTCCAATTCTCTATTCGCTATACACCTCTGAAATCTCTGAGCACCCTAGCACCACCTTCTGTTTCTTTGTTGACGACACTGTAATTCTATCTTCCCACAAAAATCTTACTATTGCATCAAATGGCCATCAGAACCACCTCTATGATCTTCAAAATTGATTTGCAAAATGAAAATTTAAATCAATAGTAATGAATCTACCCACGTTACACTCCCTTAGGCAAGCCTCATGTCCACCCGTAACGATAGACAATATTCCAATGCCTTCAAAAAACTATGTACGGTATCTCGGACTCAACTTAGACAAAAGTTGACCTGGAACATACATACCAAATTAAAAAGACAAGAACTGAGTAGACGATATAACCAACTCTCACATCTTTTAGACCACACATCGTCACTTAACTTACATAAGGAGCTACTAATCTAAAACTCCATACTGAGACCAATTTGTATATACGGAGCAGAACTTTGGGTTTCAGCAAAACAAACACACATGAACAAAATACAAACAACACAATAAAAAAGTCTACGAAAAATTGTCAGTGCACCTTGGTACATTTCAAATAACACTGTACATAACGACTTGAACATCCCAACAGTAAAATCCTACATCCACGGCAAATACACTTCAATTCTAAACCACTTCAATCCATTAGTTTTTTTCTGCTCCCTGTTCCCTAATCGACGCAGATTAAAAAGAAAATGGCCTAGGGATCAACTACAATAAATACAAAAAAAAATAAACTCTCTTTTATTGAAAGTAACTATCAAAAATGGATAAATATGAAGTGTGAAAGAATATGATAATTGGAAACTGAACAAAAAAAGATAAATGTTTATCCAGTTTGAAAATGAATCTTCGGAAAATACAGTCAGAAGATATACATATAATATATCGTTGGAAAGTGGAGAGTTTCAGAAAAAAATAATATCAAATAAATAAAGTTGAATAAAGTAACGGACAGTGACGAAAAAAATATAAATAATAATTCCGGAAAAGCTATCATTATTTAACGTAAATCACAAGTTTTCTAGAAAATTAAATGAAATTTTCTTACTAAATGTGAGCTTTTAAATTTTGAAAAGAAAAATATTTAAAGCCAACCGAATCAAGCCAATGCCATTGTTTAAAATACTATTTCATTGCACTTGTGTGAAAGAAGAAGTGAAACATATAAATATTTAATGGATATGTTTAAAACCTTAAATACATTTACTGTAGTTTAATAACTATAGATATTATATCTATTGGCCGTTTTTTTCCAAAAAATCATTAAGTAACCTTTTAGAATATTCAATTAGTTAATAATTTCATGAATTTTTCCATTGTGAAATCCCAACATTATCCATTTACAATCAGGGTGACAATTTTTGACCTATCCATGGCAAGAAATGAAAATCTCGTAATTTCATTTTAGTAAACTCTACAATGGAAAATGATAGTTTAATAACTAACAGTCCTACGATTCATTATCATTTATTGGTTAAATATTCAGATATACTTTTAAATATCTCTAGACATATATGAGCCTTTCGGTTGACAGAATGACTAACTCCAATTTCAACATTCTTTATTATTAATGTTAGTGGTGTTTCTAGAGGCAAAATCCATACCTTTATTCACAGTTCTATATTTTAACGCTGCAATCGTCTACTCTGGAATAAACTTACTCACTGTCTGTATTGATATAACTTTTCCAATTAGAAACATCACTGAAATGAGGTTACTCAAAAATATTAAAATAGCTCAAAGGATATTATATTCAAAGTAGACTGGTAAGTGAAAGTTGTGTGTTGGGGGCACCAGATTTTTATTTTTTGTTCTTTCAAACTCTCGTTTAAACCGAAAATATCATTAAATTTATTTTTATGATCCTAATTCATATTGTCTTGCTTTGACTGCGTGTCCCACACGCATCTACTTTGCCGTCTGGAAGAGTTCAGGTTTCCTGCCACTCTATACCGACTGATCCGAAGCTACTTCAGCGGAAGATCTCTCGTCGTACGAGTTGGTACAGACTACTCAAACCCAGCCGATAACACCTGCGGAGTACCTCAAGAGTCTGTGTTGGGGCCAATAATGTTCGTCGTTTTCACGGCGCCAGTGGTGGCACTCAAGCATCCAAAGGCGGTGGTAGCAGCCTATGTGGACGACATTGGCATATATGCTTCTAGCGTCAACGCGGAGACTGCACTCACTCTGGCACAGAATGCTTCAGCCACAATTGTTGAAGAACTAGAAGAGATCGGTATCAGAGTGAATCCTGCGAAGACTGATGCTGCGAAGACACAATTCACCGTTGGAGGAGCTTATCATAAAATCTCTACCTCGATTGTCTACCTCGGCGTCACGCTGGATAGACATTTGACCATCTCCATTCACGTTAGGCAGAGGATCAAGCTGGCACGAAAGAAGTCACACCGGCTCTACCACCTACTGACGTCGCCGCAGCTCTCGCTGAGACTCAAGCTTCAAGTTTATAAAGCTATAATAAGACCTACACTGCTCCACGGGGCCCCTCTCCTGCGATACCTATATAAATCCACGCTTACGAGTCTCCAGGGCTTCCAGAATTCTATCCTTCGGCGAATCTTTCGTGGTACCACCCTACAAAGGGCTAAGAATCAAACAATACGCGAGGAGCTCCAGCTCCCCTCGGTACTTGGGTTCATAGGTCGGAGGCACATCAAATTTTTTGATGAGCTGAAGGCCTGTGCAAACCTACTGTTCAATGAGATCTCACCACCACCCAGACCTGGGAGGTGGCAAGGTAAACTCCCTTTGGTGGACATACTCGCCGAAGGATTTGGTCTGGACTCTGCGGTCCAAACTCATTAATGTGTATATATTGTAAATAATAAATAGTTAGCAGAGCGGTCCCTCCCCGTTCAATGAAAATCCCAAGGCCTTCTACCACAAATGTTACCCTTAGCTATTCCCAATCCTTAAAATGCTCTCGGGCAGTGGAAGGAATTTGTTACTTGTATATATTGTATTGTTATGTAATTTAATAATATATATGTAATTATTGTGAATAATAAATAATTAGCAGAGCGGACCCTTCCCGTTCAATGAAAGTCACAAGGCCTTCTGCCACATATGTTACACTTAGCTATCCCCAATCCTTAAAATGCTCTCGGGCAATGGAAGGAATTTGTTACTTGTATATATTGTATTGTTATGTAATTTAATACTATATATGTAAATTGATTAAATAAACATTTTGGGGGGTTAGAAAAAAAAGAAAAAATATTGCCTTGAAATGTTTAGTGAATTATTTTAGAGTTCTTAGTTCTTTCATCCAACGAAGTTAATGAATGCTTCGTTCTGAAACACTCTTCATCTGAATAATTGATAGAATTTTCAAACTAATCAATAGATTAAGCTTTTACTTCATTAGCTAAAAAGCCGTAATATTTTACTTACGGTGGCTTGATGAGGTAGACTCTTGGACACGATCGAGATGGTCAGATCAGCATGGGAGGTTCGCGTAAACTATGTCGACGACGCCTTATGTCAAATATTAAAAATGGCAAAATTAGTTGGTTTGTTTCCATTTTCGGATGAATACACTTTTTCCATTTCTTATTTTTTGATTTCTGCCTTATTTTCAACATGTGCTGCTATAAAACTAACAATCATTAACTGGAGTGCCATTATTGATACTACTCGATCATTTTTTAATTTGTATCATACAGTTTTTATTTTAAATGTAATTTCAGTGTTTGTAGCAAATTTATTATGCCCTGTAATAAAAGCTCGAAATCTTCAGACAATCAGAAAAAAATTAAAAGAATTGGAATCACGTATTCAGAGATATGTGCCAGTACGCTTGGACTTAAAATGGTATAAATTGAATTGGTGCTGCGGAATATTACTGCTGATTTGTTTTCATGGTGCTTTTGTAATACCGTTAGACGGTTATTTTTTTGTGATTGACTTCTATTTCCAACTTGCGATTTTCGTAATTCTCAATCAAGCCCGTGGATTTCTACATGTCATTCAAGCTTTGATGTCGAAAATCAAACACATCAAAGGTAGTCTTGATCAAGTGAACCTTGCCACAGATGTGATGATTTTACTCAAGTTGGTGAGTGATTACTTCGGTATTCGTCTGTTCTTGATAAGTCTGGTAAATTTACACCGCAACGTTATTTACATGTATTTTGTATTTACAAATGGTTTCGGTAACTTTGATTACATTCCTATCATGCTTTTGATCTTAGCTGCTTTCCAGATGGGGCTCTTTGTTCGATCCACTACTCAAATAAAAACTAAGGTAATTTCTACTACATGTATTTATAAATTTAAAAATAGATCAGTATTTCACTTCTTTGTTCAATTTCAGATCTATCCATAACTTTTGATTTATATATATGCATATAGGCTGGGGTAGCCGTACGGGCTAAGGTGCTTGCAATGGGTAATCAAAATTAAGCAACGTCGAGCGTGGTTAGTACTTGGATGGGTGACCGTCCGATTCGGGTGACCTCCAACCAGAGAAGGCCATGCTGCTCGAGTCTCTCCCCTCCCCGAGTATGTGAGACTCGTCAGCCTACCGGAGGCAACTCTCACCGACCGGGCGTAGGACTGATGACTCTACCCCGTGTACTTAAATCGGGAACCGGAATGTGGTTTACCAGGATGTTAATAGCCCCCCTGAGGTTCGGTCCACAGACGGTCTGTTTCGGGGAAAGGAATATAGGTCCTCGTGCGCCTGTTGACTCCGAGCAGCCATAATCCATGGATCTAGACTGATTTTTCATTGTCCTTGAACCCGAGAGAGTCGGTAGGAAGGACATTGCCAGATTGGTCCCAAAGGGATCGGCTATGGAGCTAAGGGTGGCCTGCCGCCGGTTCGTAGCAACGTGAGGTTGGGTTACCCCCTCCAGGCTATCTGAGCTCTCGAAAGTATCACACCTCTGTAAGGAGACCACATTCCACGGCCATAGATCTTCATAGTCTGTAGTGCCCACCGAAAAAAAAAAAATATATACATATATATATATAAATATATATATATATATATATATATATATATATATATAAATATATATATATATATATATATATATATATAATCTTTAATATTAACGCTGTATTTCTTCCCCGCTGTATGGCAACGTTTAATGCCTATACTGACAAATTACACATCTTCGATTCCCATATAATTTGCTTGATGATTCGAAATACTCTAAAAAAAAATATCACCAGCCAAATCAATGATTTGATAAAAAAAATACTTTGAAAGCTTAAAAATAAAAAAATTACTTCACATTTCAATTTTATTTAGCAACTAGGCAAAGACAGTCGTAATTTATTTCAATTAAAAATAAATCATCAACATTAAATTAGTATGAAAATAGGTATAGTATTTTCAACTTTGACCACGTGCTTATTAATGCATTTTGCTCACGTTCTCACGATACATTTTAAGAACTATTGTTAATTTTTTTGAAAACTCAAAAACACATCTAATTAAATATTCGAGATGCTGATATAAAATAAAATTTAATTGAGCACATGGGTAGGCATGAAAATCGTATTCATTGGGCCAATATATTAAAGTAAATTATTTTTATTTTGGAGCTTTTCTCGATGAAAGGAAACCAATAATAGAAAACACACCATATATTTTTAATACAGAAGTATTTGGGAATAATTGTGTATTTAATTAACCATTGTGTAATAATTTGCTGAATTTTTTCATCTCATTGGATTAATCGCTCATGCACGGTTTTATTATTCAAAAATTAGAATCACCAATAAAATTTTGTTGGAATCTGTGACGGACACAACGTACACCCTGCTATTCACTATTAGTTTGCAGTATAAAGCTTTTGTTTATCATACCTTCAAATACGAAAATTTATTTATCTATTTTTTTCAGATCGATGAAATTAATCAATGTTTTTTTGATAAGTTAATTGTCAACCCTAATGATGTAAGTATTATAAAATTGTAATAATTTACAATAATTCTTCGTAGTTAGTTTTTTTACTTTTATTTTCTTATTTTTCCTCCACTTCCTCTCCTATTAGGCTGTATGAGATGTTTCCCGGTTCAGATGAGACTACGGGGAATTATATCTTCTGGAATTATGCCCGGGGACCGGAATCATGGCGGTCCTCCCGAAAACGGGATTCGAACTAGTCAACTTCGGATTATCACAGATTGCTATGGGCAACTTTAGTGTTACACACGCGTTAGTCCGGTCAACCTTCCCGCGCTCCTACTTTTCCTTACATATATATGAAATATAAATAGTAAGACTCAATATAAGTATTACAATCGGAATGTATGCGCGAAAGTATGTGAACGAAAATATACATTTGGCGATCTCTTGAGTCCCAATCCCCCCAGGTCTCGCAAAATTGTTTGTGTATTTCAACGGCCTAGTCATGAAATGAAGAATGAAAAGACGTACGGAACTGGAAAGTGAATAGTTTAGGTTTCTGTATAATTTGGATTTTACAGCGATATATTATATATATATGTATATATAAATACACATCATTTTTAAAACAAATAAAAATACTTGCAACGAAATATAAATGAATATCTGACCTCATCACTCAGTCTTGTCAAAAACCACTTCGTGGTATATAATTATTTATTATAATTAAATAAATAAAAATATACAGTCGTAAAAGAAAATGGTAAGTGACGAAAAACGCATAAATTAAATAGATTGGAATCGGAAAAAATATGGTAATTAATTGTTTTGAATAAGATGTAGTACCGTCTATGATTTTTAGCTTCAGTTCCCTATGTATCATTTTCCTACCAGCTGAATATTTTAATAGTTGTATTATTTTATTAATTGGGAGCTGATGACCTAGATATTTTGAGCTTAAAACATCAGATGATGAAAAGACGTGGTTTTACACAAAGTAGGATGGTAAGTGAAAGTTGTGTGATGCCCGCACCACACCAGTTTTTTTTCCAAATGTTGAAATACTAATAACATATTCTTATCAATCAATTTTTAACAAATTCGTTTTTTTATATTTATTACTTTTTTTTTAAGTTGGAATGGGAGACATTTACCCAATTTTATCCTCCTGCTACAATCATTGTATAATTAGTCTAGTATGCTTCGATCTTAGTAAAATATAGTAAAATGCTTTTATTTATATTCTAGGAAATACTTGGTTTTTATCTACTATCTAAAGAAGAATTTGTTTTTAATGTCTGTGGATTTTTCAATTTCGATAAAAAATTAATGAAAGCTGTAAGTATAATATAATAATCAATAAAACCTATATTACTGTAGTACTTTTTTCTGAATTGCGTATTTATATATTCCTCTCACCTTCACGAGTGATTTTATAAGAAAACAATTTAAATAGACAAAAAATTAAATCGACTACACTATACAACATACCTGACGAATGCTACACCATAAATACATGTTGGTCAGGCCCATAAGGATATAAGACCCTACTTTTCTACCCTTCCTTCTTAATTTTTGGAAAAAACCATCTCATCTTCCATAATTGATAAAACGGGAGTTGTTCCTGACTTTTTAGCTTTAATAGCTTCTTTTTCATTTCGGTGATCCCCTAGTTTGAAGGTATCCAGAAGAACATTATTTCTTTACCCTTCTACTTATATTTCATGTTGGTAACTTTTTCATTGTCTCAGAATAGTATGTTGAAACAACATTATTAAAACATTAAAGAATGTATTTTGTAACGAAGTTTTAAAAATAAAATGTTTACCTTTAAAATATAGCCCATATGTAGTAGTCGGTGAGAGTTCTGGACTGAAAGACCGAGAAAGTTGTTATCAAATTAGACAAATTTTTACTTTCTCTTATCTATATATGCAATATAAATAATCGTTCCGAATCCATCTACCACTGTACACATCATTTATACGCTGATGACACCCAAATCTATTTTTCCTTTCATCCTTCTGAGCTACTAGTCGCGTTCGATAGATACTAGATCGCGTTAGATAGGATCACTGCCAGGGCGTCTGAATAATTTAAATCTAAACGCGATGAAAACTCTGGCCATTATTATAGGTTCCAGTTCTATTCTTAAATCCATCTCCTTCCTTCCCCCTTTACTCATCAAGGATCATCCTGACACATTCAGTCCCTCCTCTAAAAACCTAGGAATCGCCATAGACGAAAACCTCTCCTGGAAACCCTCGCCCTCATCTCCCGTAAGTCAATAGGTACCCTTAAGCTATTTCATCGCTCCTGCCACCTACTCCCATAACCCATCCGCAAGCTCCTTGTATACTCTCTCATTTTCCCCCACTTTGACTACGGCTGTGTGGTGTACGGAGGCATCCCGATGGTACTCGAGGATAGATTGAAGCGAATCATGAATACCTGCTTAAGATTTGTCTTCGGTACATCGAGGCGGTCTCATGTGTCCACCTTTACGACGAGTTAAAGTAGCTCTTCCCTTCTTTCCTCAGACAATATTTCCTTGGATCTTTCCTATTCCAAACAATCAACACCAGACACCCTTCCTACATCTACAGTCTCCTACAGTTTAAACCCGTGGTCCATTCCCAGATAACAAGAACTAAGACGTTTGAATATTCCTTTATTGCCCGATCCACTGCCTTCTGGAATTCCTTGCCACCTGAAATCCGCCATGCCTCTTCCTTATCCTCATTTAAATATCATCTCTACCAATTCCTTCTCACATCCCAAAATGACGTTATACAATAAAATAAATATTACGAAACAGATTTTTATTGAAGTGAATGGTTGTTAAAATTGATTGAGTTTTAATTTTAAAAATCAACCTGTGCTTATTTTATTTTGTTTTCTTTTCATTTAAATAATGTTTTTTTTATTCCTTTTTTTTTCTCAAAATGGTGTTATTTTTACTTGTTTTAATATAATTTTACTGAAGATACTGTATATATTCTAACAATATTGACTAATGTAATCTTTGGCCAGATGTAGTTTTTATTTTTTTTTTTTTGTGACCTCAATGTTCCATATGTTTCCGATTTGGCCAAATCCAGATACCTATCCTTCCATAATAAACTTCATAACCATCCGAATCCTCTTGTTTCTAACCTTGCTTCATCCTCGATCCCTGATAACCCTCCGAGGCGTCTGAAAAGAAGATGGCCTCGTGATCTTCTCATGTAGACAAATTATTAGAGTGCTACCAGTGGGTAGTTTCTCAACAAGCGTGTTTCATGTAATAATATTTCTCTGTACAAATTCACTTGATTTATTCATACTAATACAGTTGTAAATATCATAATAAAAGTTTAAAAAAAAAAAATTTTTTTTGTTAATATCTGTTATTCATAAGGGACCTTGTCCCAGAATAAAGTTTACTTTCTATCTATCTATCTATAGTAAGGGTAAGTAATGTGATCGTTAAAATTTTTGAACCCGCGAAATGGTCTGTGAGTGTATGCTCACACACACAGCTCAAAAACGAAAAGATAAAGTACGGAACTGAAATTTTGAATTTAAGGTTTGTACATAGCTGGGATGTTACACCAACTTTTTCGTGTATCAATGTATAATTAACAAATCTTTAATATCATATAGGTCATATCCCTATTGAAATCGCTTAACAGGGCTTAAATGTCCAATGTTCAAAATATCTTCCTCTAAAGTACCTTTAATTTGGTTTATATTAAATAATTGAATATCTCTCATTATTAGGAGTTATGAAAAAAAGGCTAAATATAACTTTTGCAAGAATTTGATAACTTAATAAAGCAGAAAAAAATAAAAATGCTTATCCGGGTCGAAGATAATAGTCAGAAGTTATACGTATAATATATTGTTGGAAAGCGGATAATTTTAGAAAAAATATATCTAATAAATGAAGTTGTAAAAGCTAACGGAGAGAGACGACAAAAATATAGAGTGCTACCATTGGGTAGTTACTCAGAAAGTGTATTCATGTCATTATATCTATTATGTCCAAATTTACTTGATGTATTTATGTAATACAGTTGTAAATTTCATTAAGAAATAAAAAAAAAGTAAAAAAATTTAACGTAAATCATTGGTTTCCAAGGAAATTAAATGAAATTTATTTACTAAGTATATACTTTTCTAATGTTTACTGAGTTTGAAAAAAGTATTCAAAATCCACTGTATCATAATAACTAATACTCGTACAATTCATAATCAACAGATCGTAAAATCCATAATCAACCGTTGATATGATATATAGGATTATTGCTATTAATTGTATTAATCGAGGAATCTCACTCCTTTCGTGTGCTTATAAGCTGCTCTCTAACATTCTTTTTGAGAGGATCCTCCCGTATTCTGAAAAGGAACTGGGGAAATATCAGGCTGGATTTCGACGAGGACGCTCAACCACTGATCAACTGTTCTCTCTGTGGATGATCCTAGAAAAGACTATGGAGCGTAAGGTAGTCACCCACCATTTATTCCTGGACTTTAAAGCAGCATACGACAGCGTTGATAGAACGCAACTATACTGTGCCTTGGAGGAGCTAAGGATCCCTCAGAAGCTCGTACGCCTAATCAAGATGACCATGGACAGCTCGAGATGTAGAATACGCGTCGGTTCTGACGACTCCGAAGAGTTTAAAGTGAGCAGTGGGGTTAGGCAAGGGGATGCCCTCGCTTGTCTATTGTTCAACTTGGCAGAGGAGATAGCTGTAAGAGACTCCGGTATTCAGACCAACGATATAATCTTCAATCGCCTGACACAGCTTCTTGGTTTTGCTGATGATATTGACATAATAGGTAGGTCTGAACGGGCTCTCAGAGAAGCGTTTATCGGCCTTAAAGCAGCTGCAAGACCACTTGGTCTAGAAGTCAACGAAAGGAAAACTAAGTATATGAGAGTTGGTGGTGAGGTGGATCTGAACTCTCCATTTGAGGTAGGTTCTTTTAAGTTTGAGAGAGTGAAAAGTTATATATACCTTGGGTCTGAAATTAATAGCAAGAATGACATAGCTCAAGAAATACAAAGAAGGATCACGGCTGCCAATAGATGTGTCTTTGGACTTGGCCGACACTTAAGAAGTAGGTACCTCTCAAAGAGGACCAAGCTGATCATATACAAGACCCTTGTTCGGCCTGTTTTGACATATGGCTCAGAGGCTTGGACGATGACTAAAAAGGATGAGATGAAGCTGAGTGTGTTTGAGCGAGGAGTCCTCAGAAGATTTATGGTGTGATCACGAGATTTTGTGCCTCCCATAAAAGTGGAGTGACATTTGTATTGTAGCGCCAACACTTCTACTAGCCGCTTCATCTCTAAAGAAAAATACTTTATTTGATATTTGTTTTGGATTTGTCTGGTGAGCCCATTCTTCATTGATAGAAATAACCTTCTCAAACAGAGAGGAGGTTCACTAACTCTAATAGTTAGGCTTTCAACAGAGGAGGTTATCTATACCCCTAGTACAAATTCTTAAAACACACAATCTTTCTATTAAAAAATTTTAAACAGTAATTTTGTTTTTATTAACTAAATTTTTCCATTCGCACCTGTCAGAGGTTCCGACAATCAGCTAGTGTGATGTCAAGATGTAGTAGATAGAAATAGGTTTAAGTTGGAATAAAATTTAAATAACTTGTTTGAATAAAAAAAAATTAAACTAGCATTATGAGGTTCTAGGAAATTTTTCTCAAAATATATATTACATATCACTGATAACGTCTCTTATTTCAATTTTAAAATGTTTCAGATGTTTGCAGGATCTATTACATACATTGCAATTGTTCTTGACCATAAGCGATGGGATGCCCCTCAATGGAGGAATGATTATTCACAGGAAAAGAAGTCAAAGTTAATACATTTGTCTTTTAATAATAGTGACTAGTTTCTATGAAGATTTAAAATAGTCGCTAAATGATAGATTTATAAAATAATGTATTATTTTTATTCATTTATGTTGTTATTTAGTCGAGTAAATATATACTATGTATAAATTAAAATATATGTTGTTCTCAATAAAACTTCTTTTACAATATTTTCCCTCAGTGCTGGCCTTAAAAATTCGGCACCCCCGATAAAAGACGACATCTCCTCCTAAAAAAAATTAAATTTATTTTTAAGCTGATATTTATAGCAAATATTTGAATTTTATTGTTTTTAAAATCAATTCCTTCTCGCTCTCTGATTCTGATAACTCTCTCTGGAATGCAACACAGAAAATCCTAAAATACCACACCATTTCCCACCATTTGATGATGGCTCCTGAAGCTTCGTCAGATGAGAACAGTGTAGAGGAATTTATTCTTCATCTTTATTTTATTCATTTATTTATGCCTCCCTTCCTTCCCTTTCGACTACACGGGATTTTGCAGGGATAACATATCACACACGTGCATGCCATTCCTGCTATTAAACCACAAATTAATTTTCAATTTTGTTTTGTTTTGTTTTTTCCTCCATCTGAACACAATCCCTCTCACACAACCAAAGCTAAGGAATTCTTTTCTTGACGGATTCCTCTCTCCTTAACTTCTAAACCTGTTAACCCCTCTGAGGTCAAATTCTTTGTAAATGAATTGAAACCCAGTGTGACAAAATGGCTTCCTTTTCAAACTCAAAATCCATTTACTCTAATCTTTATATTTAATTCTTAGATCTTACCTTTCCAATTGTTCCTTCCAGATACACTGCGGCACAGACCTCTCCAACTATTATCCAATAGAAGCTGGTGTTCCTCAAGGCAGCGTCATGGGCCCAGTTCTCTGCATCCTCATCACTGTTGACTTCCCTACAAATCCTAATACTTTACTTACAATATTTTCTGATGATACCGCTATCCTTTCCTCGCACTCAGAACCTGAAATGACATCCCTAAACCTATAAAGTAAAATTACCTGATTGAGCAGTGGTGCAAGAATTGGGGTATTAAAGTAAATGAATCCAAGTATAAGCATATTACTTTCACACTCTGACATAAATCCTGTCCGCCTATATTTTTTAACTCTATACCCCTTCCCTTCTGTATCACATTCCGGTACTTGAGCTTTCTCCTAGACAAGAGATTGACATGGAATGCTCATACCAGAATTAAAAGACAAGAACTTAACAGACGATTTGGCCAGCTATATAGACTAGTGAACAGAAATACATCTTTCAATTGAAAACAAACTACTAATATATAAGACCATACTGAAACCCACCTGGACCTATGGACTCGAACTGTGGGGGACATTTAAATCTTTGAACATCAAACGCATACAATCCTTTCAATCCAAAATCCTTCGAACAATAGTCAATGCTTTATACTACGTCACAAATAAAACCCTACATCATGATCTTAACATCCCATTTGTCCTTGATCCTCCACGAAGGTTGAAACGGCAATAGCCCCGAGATCTTTTGTAAATATTTCACTGGATTTCTGATAGTGGCCAGCTTCTTCACTAAAGCTCTGAGGGTAAGTAGTTTAAAGGCTCTCACTTAGTTTCCACTGGCTTTCCAATAGAGTGATGCGGCTGGAAGAGGAGAGCTGAGAACTCATTGAGCCCTGCCTGGCCTTTCACACAATAGTGGCAAGACATGGTTCGGATTTCACTAGGCTAAATGTAAATATTCTAAATGGGAATGAATGTGTGACAAGTATTTTTTCCTTTTCTTTTAACAGTCTGTTTTTTTTTTCTTTTCACAAGTATTTCTATTTTCTTTTTCTTTTAATGTATATATTTTTAGTTATTTTCACTTCTTTTTTTTTCTTAGTTTGTATTTAATTTGTATATTGAGAATGAATGTAAGCATAGAGCCATAACACCAAATGTCTTTGATTGTGACAGATTTTATTGTTATTATTATTCATATAAATCTATCAATACCAAAAAAAAAAAAAAAACCTTAACAAACAAAGATAAACTACTGATAATTTCATAAAACTATAGTATAAATGAAACCTTTCTTTCCATATGTTGATTAAATACTATAATCCACAGTCATCAAATACTTAACAATAAGTTACATTAATTTTAATTATTAAAATTAATGTGATGAAAATGATAAATACACTTTTCCTCCAACTTCAGTAATTATATCAACTCATTGATGATAATAAACTAAAAATTGAAGGTAGTTAAACACATCATTTCATAGTTACTTGATCATGTTGTTCATTGTAATACGAAATTTCATTCTATTGTATTTTTCAGTTTTTCAATTTTATATCCAACATACAGGATTCCAACAAAAAAGTTGATTTGATCCATGGGTAGATTCTTTTTTTTTTTTTTTTTTTATTTCTTTATGACATTTACAACTGTATTACATAAATACATCAAGTAAATTTGGACATAATTGATATAATGACATGAATACACTTGCTGAGTAACTACCCAATGGTAGCACTCTACTGATATGACTACATTAGGAGATCAAGGGGCCATCTTCTTTTCAGACGCCTCGGAGGGTTATCAGGAATTGAAGAGGAAGCAAGGTTAGAAACGAGAGAGTTGGGATGATTCTGAAGTTTATTATGGAAGGATAGGTATCTGGATTGGGCCAGATCTGAAACATAAGGAACATTAAGATCTTTATGGATAATTTTATTAGTGACAAAGTAAGGAGCATTGAGGATTTTACGAAGGATTTTGGATTGTAAGGATTGGATGTGAGAGGAATTCGATAGTTTAGTGGAGCCCCATAGCTCAACTCCGTAAGTCCAAATAGGTCTTATTATAGTCAAGTATATAAGTCTTTTGTAATTAATGGAAAGTTTAGAGCGTTTGTCTAGTAAGTGCTGAAGTAATCGGAAACGTCGAGCGGTTTCTTGTCGTTTCAGTCTAGTATGAGGATTCCAAGTTAGTCGTTTGTCCAGGTGGAGTCCTAGGTATCGGATTTGCTCAACAGGGATAAGTGGAGTATTGTTAAAGGAAACTGTAGGACAGGAAGTCGTTGGTTTACGACGAAGGGTAAAGGTAATTTGGTGGGATTTATTGGAGTTTATTTTAATTCTCCAGTTTTGACACCATTCTTCTAGATTTATGATGTGTGATTGAAGCATTTGGGATGCAATTGCTGGGTCATTGTTTTCTGATAGGATACATGTGTCATCGGCATATGTGGTGATGACAGTGTTGGGACAGGTAGGGATGTCAGCTGTATAAACTGTATAGAGGATAGGACCTAGGATACTACCTTGAGGAACACCAGCAGACTGGGGAAAAAGGGATGAAGGGTAGATTCTGAATGAAAAAGAAGTTATGAACAAGTTTGTGTATTTCATGATATGGTCACTTTTTTTTATTGAATAAGAAGGAATTACTCAAAATCTGTTCAAGATAATCAAATTCTAAGTTTTTTTGTTTTTTTTATGAAACTTCCTTCATTTTTAGAAAATTTAAATACCTATGAAACATCTTATCACAATATCTACAAACAAGTGTAAACTTTTTGAGTTATTCGGAATTTAATTTCACCATCCGTCGTAACTTTTTTTCCAGCTTCTTTTCGTTGAAGTATGTTATATAGATAAATTTAAATGGCGTCGAGAAAATTACTTCAGCGAAGTTTCATTGAAATCGGTATATTCGTTTAAGAGCTACAGTCTATAGCAACGCAGGTTTTTTCGGGCGCCATTTTGAAAGTAAAAGGTGGATAGTAATGCCGATGAAGAAGGATCATCCTCGTGTGACCTCTGATTTTATATCCAAATATAGAAAAATCCGTACAATAGTTTCGGAGAAAATGCGCGGACGGACAAAAAAATGTTTATCGTTTTTCGAATTCTACGCATCTTGAAACGTAAAACCTCAAATTTTGAGAGGGTAAGTTTTTTTTTATTTTTTGGTCGATCACAATGGTTGATTATTGAAAATAATAAAACAAAATTGGTTTTAACACCTTGTCCGTTCGGAATTGGCCCATACACCGAATGAACTTTTTGTTGGAAATGTTGTATAGAATCACGCTCCAGAGTTTGGCTATTAAGAACACTGAGGCACCTTGAAGATTAACATTGGTTTTCAATTCGTTTGCTAGAAGAGCGAAATTATATTGGATTGAAAGATTACGCATGGCTGATCAAGCAGGCGTTATTCATGCGTAGGAAAAAAAATTAATTAACTAGAAGGGTTGATTAACATGAACGGTTTTCAAGGGCATGCATTTTCGGGCTATTGCTTACAGAATTTTATACAGTGTTATCCTTCGTGTCAGTTGAAAGTTACAAATAACAATGCAAAGAGGTTTTTCACTAACTGACGTTTTGTTACGGTCTTTAATTTGGAAAAATCGTTTCCGCAACAAACTTGCCGGATGCTCAGTAGAGACAGCAGGGTTCGCAAAAAAAAAAATAAATAAATAAATAAAATCAAGAATCAATTAAATATTATTAACTATCCAACGAGAACCAGGCTATTTAATTGGTTGAAAATGGAAAATAGCGAAAACCATACAAATAAAAAAATAAAATAAATTTAATTTAAAAAAAAAAAGATTAGGACGCGGAATGAGCTACGAACTCGGAACCTTTGGGTTTAAAAAAATATGTTAATTAACCTCATAACCTATGAAACCTGCTTATTTGGTCAATAATGACTTTCCCTAATCCCTCGAATAGGGTTTAACAATTCCTTATTAAACCAAAAAAAACAATATAATATATACATAAAACGTGAAAACAAACAGAAGAAAAATAAGAAAATAAAACTGGCTATTATTAATACTAATGATGAATTTACTTATTTCCATTAATTTAAATAACTGCTAAAGGAAGTAA
The DNA here is from genome assembly GCA_928085145.1 of Nezara viridula. Classification (NCBI taxonomy): domain Eukaryota; kingdom Metazoa; phylum Arthropoda; class Insecta; order Hemiptera; family Pentatomidae; genus Nezara; species Nezara viridula. The sequence continues at coordinate 157,312,795 of OV725079.1, read as the reverse complement.
AATTATGAACAAGAAATTAGATTTATAAGAAAACAAAAACAATACAATTCAATTTAATTATTTAAAAAAATTATAAAAAGATATAAACTAAACATTAACTTACTACTATACAATAAATCAATTACAAATATTTAGAAACAAATAGGTAGGAAAAAAACTTATATGTACATATTTACAATATCCCACTGGTTGAACTTTGTCCAATTGGCACATTGGGTTGTCTGAAGAAGCAAGAACTTATTCGAGCTAGCGTCTTCAGTGTCTCTCCAGTCTATCTCCTCTAGTTGTGAAAATGTTCTATCACCAACTTACAAAATCAAACGGCACTCGTCGCTGATAATCACAGGTTCATGGATAGGAAGAGAAAGTCCGGTGTACACCGTAAAACTAAAGTATTTCACACAACCAAATCTTTAGCGTGCCTCAACACTCGCGAGGTTCCGCCATCTCTCTCGACCGTCTTTTCTTTTTCTTCCCAATCAGCTGTTGCCTGTTACACTGACTTAAAAATAATATTTACAACTAATACTTAAAACTAAGACTTATTATAAATAATTACTTATCATTAAAACCTATATTAAATACTTAATTTTATATTTAACCCTCTTCGAGTTTTTCGTTACAGTTTCCTTGATTAAACCTAAAGTGTTACAGGTTAAATATAATTAACTATTCAACAACATCTATAAAATGATTTTTTTTTGTGTTTTAATCTTTTTATTGAGGTATAAAACATTTTACCAAACTTAAGGGTAATGAGTATTAAAGCTGTAAGGCACATTCATACAACAAAATAAAATAAAACATGAAATACATAAAAATAGATATAAAAAAGATAATAATGTATATATAACAAAGCACAGGCGGATTTACGAGGGGGAGGAGGCTTTCGGGCTGAAGGCCCCAAAATGGTAAAATGTTTTATGGTAAAAAAGATTAAAAAATTATGTCTTAAAGTATTATTGCTCGTTTAATTACATATAATAGGACTTCAAGAATCACTTAAACACCAAATCATATTGATAGCTAGTATCTTTCTGTTTTTCCAAAATAATTATCGTTATATATATGAAAAAAAAATCTTCCGGGCTGTAGTCCCCCCCCCCCAAAAATTGAATCCTGGATCCGCTAGTGTAACAAAGATAAAAATGTAATAAATAAATATTAATAATGGGTGATAAATATTCAAACGCATTCTTTTTTAAAAAAAAAAGAGCTGAAAATTTTTAAAATACAATCAGAGATATATTATACGAACGATAATGGTAAATAATAAACTATAGTGATTGATGGTACATGAATCTTAACTAATATTGCAATACACATACTAAAAATGGTATATTTAAATAGTTATGCAAACTAAAAATTAAAAAATAATGTATATAATCCATTTATACAAATTTGTAATGGTTTCTCTGACTAACCGTGGTTTGCGCACTGAGGTTGTTCAAGTACTGACACATTTGGTAGGTAAGTGAAAAGGTCAGGGGGAGGGGAATTAAGAGTTTAATTTTTGTTAGGTGAAGGGGGGGGAGGATAAATATTAATTATAATAAATTATTAGAAATGAGTAAATAGAAAAAACAAACAAACGAAAACCAAACTAACAGTCATACATAATTACAATATTTACAATCAGCCAAGTAGTGTTGCCCAAATGCGAGACTGAGACGAGTCTTGGTCTTGCAAACTCAGTCTTGGTCATGGTCTTGGTCTTGCGCAAGAGTCTCGCGACAGTCTTGCAGTTATTACTGCAACTTATTAGCTAATTACTACAGAGATATTACAGTATCTTTTTAGATAAGAGAAACCTAACGAAGCCCAAATAAAAAAATAGAGTAGTTAAATGCAAAACTGGTATATTGGTATATTGGTATACTGATATATTGGTTATACCAATTATTTACATATAGTAAATAAGATTGTCAAGTATTAGTAATATTTTGCCTTAATTTTTATTTAAAAAATAAATTTTTTTTATAAGTCCTGCTCTTGGTCTTGCGACAGTTAGATGGCCTTGGTCTTGGTCTAGCAAAGTAGCAAGACTAAGACCGATTTTGAGCAACACTACAGCCAAGGGAGCTCCGATTCAGCCCTTTTCACACACTTAACAGTGAGATCACTTAAGCCACTTACGCTCAGTACCTGAGTGGAGAAGCTGGCCAGTGCCAGATCTCCAATGACATATTTACAAAAGACTTCGAGGCCACTGCCGTTTCAACCTTCGAGGAGGACTGTAGGGATGATTGAATAAGGATTGTGCTAAAGGATTAGGATGGTGGATTAGGTTTAAGAGAAAATTTGATAATCGTGATGGAATAACGTCAAGGACTTATGGGATGTTAAGGTCATGATGTAACGTCTTGTTCGTGACATATTAAATAAGGAGCATTGGCTATTATACGGAGGACTTTAGACTGGAAGGATTGGTTGCGTTTAATGTTCGAAAATTTAGTTGCCATGTTTAAACAATCTTCATCGAACGACGGTTCGTTCTTTTTTTTCCCTTCTTCCCAAGGCATAAGTTATCGACCGCTTTTTTTTTATCCTTGCATATTGTTTTGCATGATCCTTACCCATAACTTTTCTATATCATCGCGGTCCTCGTCAGAAGGTTCTAAAGCTTCAAACCTATTCTTAACATTTAGCTCGAATTGAGTTCTACTTGATGGGTTTTTTAATTTTTCTAAAATAAAATTCTCGATATCTAAACAGTTTTCTTTTCTCCTTTTTATATTAATTTATATTTTATATTTTTGTTGAAGTTTCGCGATTACTAATTCATGATCCGACCCACATTCTGCACAGCGATACGACGATAAGAAAGTACATTAATCATAATAGAAGGATTAGAAATATAAAATAAATTATTTAATAAAATGCTGTTTTATTTATTTTAGATAGTAATTTTTGTTTTATTTGATTTTTGGTGATGAAGATTTAAAAAAAGTTATCCTTCAGTACCCTTGATTCTTGATTCTTCATTTATAAATGAAGTTACAACTTCGTTACTTGGTACGTGCTGTAACAGGACCACAATGTAGGATATACATACAACGGTGATCTGGAACAGATAATAAATATATACAAAAAAATATATATATTATATTTACAACTTTTCTTTAATCGACCTTTGAGTATTAAATTTAAACATAATTATTTAATTGGGAATAACGTCACTAAATAAGTGAAATTATTCCCAATTAAATAATTATGTTTAAGTATATATATATATATATATATATATATATATATATATATATATATATATATATATATATATATATATATATATATATATATATATATAGCATTTATAAGACATTTTAAACTTTTTCCAAGTCAAATTCAATATTTTCCATACCAAATATAATCTTCTGCATTTCATATTCAACTTCTATTTAAAAGGCAATCATTTTCACCGTTAGTGATCTAAATCGATAGATTATATATAACATTATAGTTATGACAAATTATAGATAATTAGTATATAATAAATGGATAAATAGAGAATCTATCATAATAGCCCTGGAGCCAGGGCCCAAAAATCGACCTGATCGCAGGTGAATGTTTGATTGTAAATTACGAAAGTGTATGTTATTCTGAGAAAAAAAAAAACCTTTTCCGCCGTTCCAGAGCCGCTGCTTTAAAAAATGGCGGCTGATTTAAATAATATTAGGTAAATAATTTGAGGATCGAAACGGGAAATCCATTGCGAAAAATATGAGAAAAGTTTTTATTTTTTTAACTTTTATATATGGGTTTAGACATGTAAAAAACCAAATTGCTATAGCGGGCTACCAAGGGTAAACTTTTTAAAGCCAAAAAAGTAAGATTTTTTCGATATTTTTTGAGTTTTTCACCTATAACTCATAAACAATGTATCAATGCGAAAAATGTATGCGAAAGAACGTTAAATTTTGCGTCAAACGAGTACATAAACTTTAAAATTTGGTTACGCTGTGAGGTATAAAACCCACGGTCAACCAACGCTGAGTTTTACCAAATTTGCCAAAAACTGAGACAAATTACTATAAATGGCCCTGTAACACGGAAATGAGTCCCCTAAGAGAAAAAAACCCATAGAGTCAAAGTTCTAGAGCATCAAATTTTGCATATAGTGAGTACTGACATTTTTATTGTCGACATCTATATATCTCGAATCAGGATTCGTTATTTCTTTATAAAATTCGGTATCTTTCGGCACATCGTTTACCAAAATCTTTTGGGCTTGAAAGGTGGAAAAGAGGCTTATACTGCATGTAAGAGACTTTAAACATAACTAACTCAGTAGAATAGACACCAATACTGTTGAAATATTGAAAATCACGTTTTCCTTCATTACCAATTTCTAACCATCGGGAGATTACCGATTTTGTTCGCCGCAAGTGACCCACATTAAATTAGTTGATACTGAGTAGAAGCAAAATTTGATGCTCTACAACTTTGATCCTATGAATTTTTCCTCTTAGGAAACTCATTTCCAAGTTACAGGGCCATTTATAGTAATTTGTCTCAGTTTTTCGCAAAGTTGGTAAAACTCAGCGTTGGTTGACCGTGGTTTTATACCTTACCGCGTAACCAAATCTTAAAGTTTATTTACTCGTTAGAAGCATAATTTAACGTTCTTTAATTTATTAAGGAATACATTTTTCGCTCTAATGTATCGTTTAAGAGTTATAGATGAAAAACCCAAAAAATGACGAAAAAATCTCACTTTTTAGGCTGTAAAAAGTTCTCCCTTGGTGGCCTGCGTTAGCAATTTTGTTTTTTAAATATAAATACCCATATATACAAGTTGGAAAAATAGAAACTTTTCACACATTTTTCGCAATAGATTTCTCGTTTCGATCCTCAAATTATTGGACTAATATTCTTTAAATCAGCCGCCATTTTTGAAAGCAGCGGCTCCAGAACGGCAGACAAGGTTTTTTTTACTCAGAATAACATAGACTTTCGTAATTTACAATCAAACCTTCGCCTAAGATCAGGTCGATTTTTGGGCCCTGGCTCCAGGGCATAACATTAAGCTGTCGGTTAAAGACTCATTGAATCTTTTCAACACAAGAGTAAACTATGAAATACACTTTGGAGTGCATAAAAATAGACACTTTAGTTGGAAAATTAATAAAGTTGAATTTGTATTGAGAAAAGTTGAATATGTCTTATAAATGATTATGTATAGATAGGATTGGGAATTAAATATAGATTAGTGAAACTAAAAAATATTTAATTAAATAAATGCAATCGCATTTACTTAAGAAGTAGATTCTTATACTAATTCATTATTGTATTGTGTTATGTATAGCAATGTTTCAATTATTCATTAATCCAATCGGCTGTGATGGGGGGGGGGAGGGGAGGACTATATTGGAGGATTGGATCTGCGAACTATCACCGGTGGCTACACAGAGTTGAGGAACCAGTAGGAAGGTTCGAAAAAATGGTGAAGAAACCATATCTCCCATGTTAACACTACAATCTGTTATATAGAAGCTAACAGAAGAATACACCTTTATTAGGATAAATCCCCACCGACAGAAAACACATTTACTGATACATTTTGCAAGCCAACTAAAGTACCTTGTGTAGTTCAGTAATGATGGGTCATTCCCACCATTGATTTCCTATCGACCTTATGAATCGATTAACATAGAGAAATTATATATTTGTTTCTGGAGGTTGACGTATGGTTGGGAGTTGGAGTACTTATTGACTACGTTATTATTTTACTCTATTTATTTCTCGAGCATCATACTAATTATCATTATATAGAAATATATATCTAGCATGCGCATGTTGTTATTGTTATTTTAGTTATTTATATGCACATTGTTATTTTGATAGATTTTTTTATTAGTGAGTTTCTATTTATTGTGAATATTAATATATTTATTGTAGATAGTATTTTAGTAGATTATATTTATTAAATTTGTATATAATTTAGATTTTAGATACAGTTCCATGCATTTTGAACAGCATAATATACTCGCAGAAGCTGAATTGGAATTATTCATTATTTTTCCTGGCACCCGTCTTACATCGGCCTTTTATAATTTCGGAAGATATACTTGATCTCATTAAGTAAAGATTGAACGATTTCAGAAACTTCAGAATGGGAAAAATGGAAGAACATTATCTCTCTTTAAATGTCATACTTTAAAGAATAAATTAATCTGATCAAAATTGCTTCTATACTCTACTTGAGACATTTAATTAAATGATTATTACTTACAGCGCTTATCGTTTTTTTATCAATACTAAAAAGTCCACAGGCACTAAAAGTAAATTCCTCCTTGGATGTCAAGTAAAATTCAAGTATTTCCTGTAAATTAAAAGCCACATGTTAAATAAGTTCACTTAATTGATTCATTGAATATTAACATAAAGTTTCGATTATTAAGGTCCATTGAATATATCTATCTTCTAATATAAGTTTAAGTTTAAAGAATAAACCTCACGAATTCATATCTTTAAAAAATTATAATTGTATTTTAATATTAAAAAATGAAGAACCTAAAAAAGAAACCTTAATTAAATTAAATGTTTCTTCTAATTATAAAATTCCAAACAGAAAGGCTTGAGTTTCTAATTGTCAGAACAATCAAAACAACTTTTAGTTGATGATTGATAGTAATGTGATTTATCACATATGAACTGACAAAATACACCACTTCTCTCACCAGTCCACATTAATGCCACCAAAAAGAAAAATTAATCAGATACAACACATCATCCAAAAAATAAAATCTTATTTTATATAGTTAGATAGAAACAAACTTCATTCTTAAGAAAAATACTTTTTTACATGAAACAAAAACCAAATCAGGCCAAAGACTACATTAACGAAAACTTCAAATAATATATTGAGTATCTTCAGCAACAATATATAGAAAATAAAAAAATCTTGAGAATAAAAAAAATTTCAATTAAGAAAAATCAGAAATTGAAGATTACAAAAAAGAAAAAATATATAGAAACACTATGAATTATTTCTTATGTATCTGGAAATACATATCGTTAAAATCTTAAATTTTAAGAACGAGTCATTCTCTTCTATCAAAATTCATAAAATATAATTTAGTGATTGTAAAACGTCTTTTGGGGATTTATAAAATTATTTTGTATTGTATTAGAATTTGAAGTTTTATTGTAAAATTTGAAATTGTATTAGAAAAAAAGAAATTTGAAGGCTTTGCGGATATTAAACGGTACGATATTTTAAAAGGCTTCGAAGTTGCAAAGAAAAAAGGAGGGTTCAAAGGTTTTGGTTCTGTGGGAAGGGGTATAAAGGTCAGAGACACGGGATCTTCTCTTCTATGATTGATTTAAACTGAAGGAGATAGTAAAATTATGTAGATCGATGGAGGTTGATCGTATGGAACAAGGTAAGACCCAAGGAAATATTGTTGGGGAAAAATGATGACGAGCAGCTTTAATTCGCCATAAATATGGGACACATGAAACTGTCTCGAAGAATCGAATACAAATCTTAAAGACCAATTCATTGTTATATGATGAAGTAGAATTTATAGTATAAGTTATATTATTCGTAGTATAAGTTATATTAAATAGTATAAAATTCTTCGATGTAAGAATTAGCATTAGGATTTTTGATAAGGAGGCTGACTGAATATAGGATATTTGATGGCGCAAGTTCTGTTTACATACTGATCCTGTACATACATATGAAAAGAAATTCGATACAGCAATAATTTATGAAGTAACGAATGTTGCTGATTCTATTTTGAGTAACGGAGTCTCAAGATATATGAAAGAAGGTATTATATATTAGTTAGTATTTTAGTAGAGTATATTTATTAACTTCGTATGTAATTTAGCTTATAGATATAGTTCCATGCATGTTGAACAACATAACATATCCGCAATATTTTTCCTGGCACCCGTCTTACAAACTTAATAAAAGTTCTTCTAAATACATGTCATGTATTTTGGAATTTGTAAAAAATACAAATTGACACCCAGAAAATAGGATATTTATGAAAGGAGGAAAAATAAAATGAATGAAAGGAAAGATGTTGGTTGGTTAGAATTTTCCTTTATAGTTACCTACCTCATCTGGATTAGCAACTAACTTCTGATAAAAGCTCTGGTTTACCTCGTAGATCTGGAAAATAATTAATAAAAAAATTTAAAGAAGAAGAAGCCAAAATTTGTTTCTTTTATGGTAAACTAATAACACCTTTTTTTCAAATATCTAAACTTTTTAGAATTAAAAAATTGTAAAAATAATTAATGTCAAATTTCCTGCCTTCTTTAACAACAATACCCTTCGAAATTCCGCCGGGCCATGCATGATAATTATCACTAAAATTCAAAATTAAACTAACAAATTTTAAAATTAAACTACTTAAAATTAAAGTCTTCTTATTGATTATAGACTTCGGCAAACCAAAAATCTATAGAAAAAACAACAACGTATTTTGTTGTTATATACCTAGGAGATTTCGGATAATATAGATTGTTTTAATTTTTTACCCTTATTTTCGGTTAATATTCTTTAAGGAAGCTTCATGAGAATTTCAATATACTTATAATCAACAACTGCAGAATTTTAGTATTGATTATTTGAAAAAACTAATAAAAAGTGAACTAATTTTTACGGGAATCTGTTTAGCGCCGCATTTTTATATATTATTTCTAAAGAAAATTTTTTTTGGTTAAATGTAATAATTTATTATAATAGTTTATTAAAATGAAAAAAAAATCAGAATCTGGCCATTTTTAGCAAAGTACAGCCAATTATAATTTGTATGCATGTACTTGATAATTAATGGAGGTACGATAAACTCATGTCACTTATTGTCTTATACAGACCCTGTACACATTCTCTCTGGATTTGGATACTTGTTAATTATTTTGAATAAACTATTGTAATCAATCTACGAAAAAAAAATAATTCCTGCTTCTCATAATACATGGCATTTTCTCATTTCCATATTGTATTGTTATTTGTTCACTGACCAGTGCATAATGCGAATTATTCCCATGGGTCAACTAATTTTATTTTATTCTAAATATTTTCAATTTTTGTTAGAAATGAATTTGTGTAAACTGTTTTGTTTTTTATTAACGGAAAGTGTAGTTATAACCATAATTTCGGCGAAATCAATTTTTTTAACAATATAATTTTTTTGTCAGCATAATAAAATTTCAATTTTATTTTAAAACCCGAGTACGGAAATAATCTTATCCAATTTGAGAATGCAGAGAATGCGAATATTTATTAAAACACATAGGTAGATTCTTAGTGAAATTTACGACTGTAAATATTTAAATTTGGCGTAGTTGCTGGATACCTTTCACTAAACGTTAAGGCTGCTCCTGGCAAGTAAATTTCTTTCTAAGAGATTTAATTTTCATTCGAGGGTAGAAGGCATCCGACAACTACACTTTCAAATGATTAGATGAAATTTACTTTAAATGATTACTGTCACCTTATTTGTTATTTGGGTCGTAGATAACACGAGAAGTACATAATTCCAAAAAATTACTAATATCCTTAAATTCAAACTAATCGTTTCCGGGCGGAAACCTATTTTGAACGAGTAATACACTGAAATAATAATTCTAATCAAGATACCTAAAGTAATTAAAACCATTTGAATGGCGAAATACTTATTGATCAACTTGAGAACTGCAACAGAATCACTGACCAGTTTTACCTGTAAACAACTATTTTTTACGAGTTTGATTTTCGACAAAAAACCCCCGACCAGTATCATTAATCCACGTGTCTGATCGATATTCATGGCGGCAACATATTCAATAAATATGTGGTGTGCAACGCTCCAAAATTCTAAACAATTGAACGAAATAGAAATCGCTAAAACACATAGTAATAATAAGTAAGGTGCATTTAACTTGTACCACTTCAGCTCGCAACTTAAATTAGAATACTTCAATAGAGTCGTTTCCAATTTCATCATTTTTTTTCTGATGATTCCAAGCTGTTGAAATTTTATCGCATTCCAGAACAAATTAAAAAATACCATCGTGGCCGAGTACGAACATAAAAAGGTAATGAGAAAATTATAGTATGATTTAAATATTCTGTTTGTGAAGAAAGAATTCCAGAGAAACATTTTAATAATAAAAAAAATCGAAAGAAAAAGAAAGGTTAGGAAACGCCAAGGAGAAAACACGTAATCCTCCGAAATGGGAACTGCCCCTAGAACTCTGCCCATTTTAAATATTTGTTTAAAAGCAGCGTCAACGATGTAAGATTGAACCTCCCAAGCAAATCTTTTCATCTTGGTAGCGAACTGAACAATAATGGAGGAAAGAACATAATAAGGTTACATTTTATACCTCTTTGGAGGACAAAGGTAAACAGAGCTATCGATTAGCAAGCTTCAAATATTCATTTCATCAAACAGTCATCAGGGGAAATTATCGGGCAGTATTAGATTATTGTAGGCTGGAGAATCTGCGCCCTCTAGCCCGCAACTGGCCTCCGTGACGTAGTTTTGGTCTCCAAATTCAATCGCTAGAATTAATAAATATTTAATTATTTAGGTTTCTAAAGTTTGAAAATTAATAGAATTAAGTTGAATATACGTATATGGATGTGTGTATTTAGTGATAAATAAAAATATCAACTGTAAAATATAAAGAATTGTCGTCTCGATTAGCACTACCTTACCTTACCCACCTCAGACTTTAGTACGTTGTACTTCTGGAACATTTTGTTTTTTTTTATTTTTTCTATTTATTGAATAATAATACAATCAGCCACTTGGAGGGCTATAAGTATTAGGGCTAAGAGTTCTCATTCAAACAATATATACACATAATAGAGAAATAAATATAAATATAAAAAGTAAATAAATAATACTGATGAAGAAAGTAAATAAAATTTAAAAAAATAAACAATAACATAAAATAGAAACTTCTAAACACAATCATACCTATATACAATATATACATTCCCCCAGGAATCTTCGAGCCAGGCTTTTTCTCTGGGGCTTTTTCACATGTGGAAGGAAAGCAAGACTCCAGGAGATCCCAGTGCCATCTGGAACTAACTCTTGCAAATCAGTAATATTTTCTTCTTCTGTGAAAATATTCTATTTCGCTAGAAATTTTTTATGCTCAAAATTCTGTCAGGAGCGACAAGATTTCTCTAATCACGGCCCTGCACAGTCATTTTAAAATTGGTAACAACCTGCCTATTTTTAAATAGGCAGGGGTCTCCAAACTACGGTCCTTCCAATCGGGCCCGGCGAAAGTCTTTTGATTATATGGTACAATTTCAAAAACTATTTTAAAATGTGTAATTTAGAAAATTAGACACACAAGAGGTTTAACTTTAATTGCATGGTTTTCATTTTTATTTTAGAAAGTTAATTTATAGAAAAAGATTTTTTTTCATCACAAGCCATGTAGTCCAGTTAATAAAAGAGGTATAGAGTTCAGGGACCTAATAGCCCAAAAATTGACCTAATCGCAGTCGAAAGTTTGATTGTAAATAACGAAAGTGTGTGTTATTCTGAGTAAAAGAAACCTTATCTGCCGTTCCAGAGCCACTGCTTTAAAAAATGGAGACTGATTTAAAGAATATTAGGCCAATAATTTGAAAATCAAAACGGGAAATCCATTATGAAAAATGTGAGAAAAGTTTTTAATCTCTATATATGGGTTTGGACATGCAAAAAACAAAATTGCTAACGCGGGACAAAAAAAGTCAGACTTTTTTGTTTTTTCACCTATAACTCCTAAGCGATGCATCAAAGCGAAAAATATACTCGTTATTAAATTAAAGAACGGTAAATTGTGCGTCGAACGAGTACATAAACTTTATAATTTGGTTGCCTGGTAAGGAATTAAACCTCGGTCAACCAACCCTGATTTTTACCAAATTAGTCAAAAACTGTGGCAAATTACTATAAATTGCCCCAGTAACTTGGAAATGAGTACCCTAAGAGGAAAACCCATAGAATTAAAATTGTAGAGCATCAAGTTTTGCGTCCATTGAGTACTGAATCGTAGGCCAATTATATAGCCCGAATAGGGATTCGTTATTCCTATATGAAATTTGGTATCATTCGACAATCGTTTCTCAAAATCCTTCGCTGCTGAGAGGTAGAAAATAAGTTTATACTGCATGTAAAAGACTTTAAACAAAAATAACTCAGTGGGATATACATCCATACTGTTGTAATATTGAAAACTACGTTTACCTTCATTACTAATTTCTAGCCATCGAGAGATTACCAATTTTGTTTGGAATAAGTTTTACCTACATTAAATTAGTCGGTACTCACTGGACGCAAAATTTGATGCTCTACAACTTTGATTCTATGAATTTTTCCTCCTAAGGAACTCATTTTCAAGTTGCAGGGCCATAATAATTTGTCTCAGTTTTTGAAAAAAATCATCGTTGCTTGACAGTGGTTTTATACCTTACCACGTAACTAAATTATAAAGTTTACATTTTTATACAGAGTATATTTTTCGCTTAGATGAATCATTTAGGAGTTATAGGTGAAAAAACAAAAAAAAATCTGACTTTTTGGCTGTATGAAGTTTTCACTTGGTGGCCCACGTTAGCAATTTTGTTTTTTATAGCTCTAACCCATATATACGAGTTAAAAAAAATAAAAACGTTTCTCCAATTTTTCGCAACGTTTCTCCAACTGTTTCGATCCTCAAATTACTGGGCTAATATTCCTTAAATCAGTTGCCATTTGTTAAAGCAGCTGCTCTGGAACGGCAGACAAGGTTTTTTTTAGTCAAAATAACATACAATTTCGTAATTCACAATCAAACCATGGCCTGCGATGAGGTCGTTTTAAGGCCCTTACTCCAGGGCTGTAAGCAATTCCTTCAGAAACTTGTTCAGGGCGCTCAGGGTATGAACATATCAGAAGTCCTGACGTCTAGCTGGTGAGCCGATGGAGGGAGGGAGAGGAGAAGGGGAAGAAAGGTTATAATTTTTGGATTTTCGCTTATATCTTGAAAACATTCCATTACAGGAGAAATTTTTGTAGAATAGATTAAAGTATACAAAATTGTCTGAAACTTTTATGATATAAGTTTAATCCATATTCTTAACTGTTTCCGAACTACACGCTCGGCAAACGAACAAAACTTGTGGGTTAAGAATATGATAAAAACCATAAATGAGAATATTTTACGAATATAATTTTAAAATAACCGTAACTGTAGACTGGTTGGAAATTAATTTATATATATAAATATATTCTAATTTTCTTATATATTCTAAAGGAAATTTAAGTCTCTACAACTTCTTTTAAATGAATTTCTTTCTCATATGAATAGCTTAGACGATATGAAGGAATATTTGATGAAAAATATGAGGCAAAATGATTCATCCCAAAAGCCTTCTCTCTATAGATTCCCCTGTGTAAGACACTGTGAGTTCCAACCAATTCTACTCATTAAAACCTGTTTATTGGGCCGTCAGTTAATTGTTAAAAATAATTACCTATAATATTGAAGGAAATTATCAATCATGCTCAAGAGTTTATCAATTGAAAGTAAATTGTATTTTAATAATTTATAGATTATAGTCGACTGTTCTACATAACATGGGTGATAAATAATCAGGACGCAGTCTTTTTTTTTTTTTTAATTTAATTTTTTATTTATGCCAACGTTTCAACCCAAACATGTGGGTCATCTTAGGGCTGAATTTTTTTTTTGAAAACTCGTATTTACTGATCAAGTATGGAACGTAGCTATGATAACGGATTTTATTTGTAAACATCCAATATTAATATAAATCATTCTCTAGGTCGTAAATAAAAGAATTGATTCAGGGTTTTTTTGTTCGAGTCTTTTCCAAAAATATTAAATAATTTAAAATGAAGTTGAAACTTAGCTTAGTGGAAGTTCTGAAAAGCTCGTTATGGTGTCTTGAGTAACAATTTAAAAATAAAAAATAAATGCCGAAACCCGGGATCGAACCAGGGACCTTTAGATCTTCAGTCTAACGCTCTCCCAACTGAGCTATTTCGGCTGGTTGTCATGGAGCCATTATTAGTTATGATTTGGTTAAACAAACTTTTTTTTCTAATGGTTTGTGTGAAAGGTACTATGAGTTGTTTAAAACTATTTTTACTTTATTTTTAATGACTAGATAAATTCTAACTTCCAAAACAAAAATAAAAAGAATCTTAAATAATACCAATTACTTTCCCATTTTTCAATAATAAAGTATAAAGGATAAAGTATTTGTAAGAACCAGAGGTTGAAACTTTTTAAAAAGTGCTATTTTGACAGTTTACGTGAAACATTTCATGGAAAAGAATCCCATTTTAACAGTTTCTGTGAACTATTTTTAGGAAAATAGATGTTTTAAGGAACTTTTTTCTAATTAATTCCTAGATTTATGATAATAAGTTTAACTTTTATTTATTAATAATACATTCTGTTAAATGAAAAAATAAACAGTAATTGTGCTCAGAATAAAGTTATAATTTGTCCTAAATGAATTACACATGACTCTAATATGTCGTTTGTGTGAGTAGCTGTAAGTTCTGTAAAACCTTTACTAAAAAGTTGCTAGGAAAAAATTTCTAGTTCCAAAAGAACTGAAAAACATTATACTGAAACATTAAAAACAAATTCCGTTTCAAGTCCTGGTTATAACTATTATTGCATTAATAAAATTTATTTTTCAACAGCTATTATTTGTTAAAAATATCATAATTGGCTAAAAATATTTTTTATAATATATAATTTTAATTTATATATCATATCTCATCCTCTGGGAGCAAAATATCTTTTTTTTCTCATTATAATATTTTAATAACCATTCTTTCTCCTTTATTAGGTGCTTTTCTTTTTCTTTTTATTATTTATGTTATTTACTGTATTAGAATTAACTGTATTAGAATTAAAATTACAATTTCAAATAAAAATATTTTATATTTTAAATTATATTTAATACATAAATTTGATTATGCTTATTTCATTGGTCTGTGCTTTGTTACAGTTGTTATTATTTATTTATTCGTTCTCTGTTACTGTTATTATTCTATCTACTTTGTTTTACTTTAATGTTCATTCTATCTACTTCATTTTGTGTTAAGTTGTTCTACTACAAATTATTAGTCTATATATATCACCTTTTTTAAACTTAATTCTGTATTATTCAATGCCTATTCAATGTTATTATACCTATTCTTATCTGATTCTTTCCAGGCCTGAACTTCGGGTCGAAACATCGGTGCATGTAAAAATAAATATAATTATTTATTTATTACCATTTCAATTTGACTGATCATCCCAACCATTCTTCTCTTCAGAAATAAAAATATAATTAGAAATAAAAATACAGTTAGAAATAAAATTACATTAGAAATAAAAATACATTTAAAAATAAAAATATATTTGAAATAAAAATACATTAGAAATAAAAATATAGATTAGAAATAAAAATACAAATCACTTAATGGCTATTATTAAAACTAAACCAATTTTTCAAAATCATGTAGGTATATATAAAAAATACAAAGATGAAACTCAGTCACGAAAATAAAAATTGTCCTATACAGAGAAATAGACAATCTTATTGTAAGACAAATGAATCTTATTAAGATAGCTGAGTTGGTAAATCAATCGATCTTTTTTAAATTTTAGTTTGAGGATGTATAGACCAACGATTTTCTTTGCTAAATATTTAAGATATTAAATACAGTGCTGGCCAACATTAAAACAGCGTACAATTATTTTTTTCCCAGCTGCTACCCAATAAATCAGAGAAAGAAATATTTATTAGTTTATTTGTGAAGTTCTAAACCCTATTTGTGTTTTTCTATCGTTGCCCAAAATCGGTCTTGGTCTTGCACTTTGCAAGACCAAGACTATGACCGCCTCACTCTTGCAAGACCAAGACCAAGACTGGTAAAAAAAACTATTTTTTAAATAAAAATTAAGGCAAAATAGTTACTAATGCTTGACAAATTTAGATACCATTTGTAAAGAATTGGTATAACCAATATACTTTTGCATTTAATTCTTCTAATTTTTCATTCGGGCTTACTTAGGTTTCCCCTACCTAAAAAAATACAATAATATCTCTATAGTACTAAGCTAATAGGTAACTGCAAGACCGTCTCGCATTTGTACAACACTAGTTTTTTCATATCTTGAATTTCGGATGTTGTAAGTGAGATGGGGGATAAGTGTCTTCTCTTGCGAAATTTAAAATAAAATAGCAATAAATATTCTATAATGAAATTTTGAAAATTATGAATGTGCGGACCCGAATTACCAGTAAAAAAAAATGTAATTACCAGTAGGTTTCTAAAAATAAATTATCTTTCAAATATTTCTTTAAAAAAATACTTTTTTTATCAGACTTTTCGTATAAATTCATCGCAAATTTTCAATTTAGTCAACACTGTCGCACCTAGATGATTGTCCTACAACACTCTTTTTTTAGGAAATTGAATAATGGGGGATCAAAAAACTATAGTTCGCTCAAAAATCGTTAGATACCTTTTACTCAATTGATTAAAACACGTTTTATACCATACATTGTCCGTGTTTTGTTTTTTTTTTAAATTCGAAATATGAAGTATCTTAATTTATTGACATGGGTGGAGCGAAACTCATTAGTGCCTCTTGATCAAACACCCCAAAAGCGATCTTCTTGTTTATCCTCCAGGAGAGTTATTAAAAACAAAGTTAAAGTAAACGTTAGGGTAGATATGACGGAAGTGATAACGGACAGGTGTTGGCTACTGAATAGGTCTAGTGTCGATGGCACCATGATGCTTAGGCATTTCAGGTAAAGTATACATATATTAGTATTATAAAAAGTGAAAAACTTTAGTGTTAAAAAAGGAAAATTTTATTTTATTTTAAAAAATTAAATAATAACTCAAAATGCACTAAGCTAGACCACAGATTTCTTTATTTATAACATAGTCTGACTACTTTCATTATTATAATTATTTGCGTCTGAAACTTAAAACTGTCACAAGCATACATAGGCAGGCACAGACTTTCGATTTGGTTGGGGAGGGGGCGATGAACTAAAAAAAATGGCGGGATTTTTACTATATGTAAAAATTCAATATAATTACTGTGAAACATACAATTGAATATATAACATATTTAAACACAGCGGAGAGAGGAGACAGCCTTCATAACATTGGTACATTTCTAGAACTTTTTCAGCTAAAAATAAATAATGTAAAAAAGTGAAAAATATCTTTGATTTCTTAGTGCGTACAATTTCAAAAAAATATGACTTTTTCACTTTCTGACTAGTTTGTCTCGAAAACGTGATAAGAATATTAGGAGGCTGATTGAATCATAAAATGTTAAGATTTTTTGATTTACATTATTATTTTTTAATATAAACCATAACTTAAATAAAAGTAACATTTAGGTATTTATAAAATAAATTATTAAAAACAAAGGAAATAAACAAATATAAATGATTTAAATCAACAGGTGTATGAAGTAAATACGTACTTATTGAAATAAATTTTACCGATTTGGTAAAAATATTCACATAGGATTTTCATGAAATAACCAATACCCCACAGAATATATTCAATCCGAAAGTATACTGTAAAATTATGCACCATAAGAGTACATCATTCTTAGTGTTGCCCTTTCTTTTTCTTTAAATATAGTAACTAAGATTGTCAAGTATTAGTAACTATTTTGCCTTAATTTTTATTTAAAAAATCGAGACCGAATTGTCTTATCGAAAGACCAAGACCGATTTTGGGTAACACTGGTCATTCTACCTCACAACTGATGTAAATACATTGCTAAAGAATATTATACTAACTTCCACCTATGACTGACCTACAATTTAAACCATAAGAAACACTACATTATAATCGGTTATTACTTTCACTTACGTATTTACGAAATAAATAGTAAAGGAAAGTATTGCGATCGTGAAAATTTTCGAATCTCAGTTTTCAACGGAAATACATATTTGAGGTTTTCTAAGTCAAAATAACTCTCTTTAAGATAAACTTGCACGCAGCAGTAAAGCCGTGGTACGAGTAATGCGGGGACGTTGGGTCATTTATTGATGACGAGCAATTGCTGTTCTTATTTTCCGCTGACGACCAGGTCGTGTTTGCAAGAAGGAAGGTCTATCTTGAAGTAATGGTGTTTCAGCTGAAGGCCTGTTACGAAACGGCTAGATTAAAGATCGAATTCGAGAAGACCAAATACATGGTCATATGCGATACGGATACTGGAGCACTTCTAGTGGACAAGGAGACCTGCAAAAAATTTAATATTTTCAAGTACCTGGGCTCTTATATCGATGCTACATGGTCTTCTGAGCATGAAGTCAGGAGGAAGATGGAGCAAGCCCGTAAGGCTACTGAATCCTACATCTAGTTCTCTGGAACATGGAGCTTTCCACCGAGAACAAGCGTAGAATATTCACAGCTAGAGCGGAAGCTATTCTTACGTATGTCTCAGGAACATGGACCATGAACTTCCGTTTGAACTCAAAGGTGCAAGCGGTCGAGATGGGTTGCTGGAGAAGGTGTCTCCGTCTTATTAGACTTATTAAAATTAAGAATGAGGTAGTTCGACAGAGAATGGATGTGGAACAGCAGTTAATGAAAAGATCGAGACACGCTTCCTAAGATGGTGTGGGTATGTGAGAAGAATAACGGAGGAATGTTGGCTAAGCCGAGTCCTAGATTGTGTTCCACCAGAAAAGAGAGAATGTGGACGGCCCAAAAGCATGTGGATGGAGGAGATCCAGGAGGAAATGGCTGGTCGAGGTCTGCCGGAAGATGATTGGCGAGATAGAAGTGCGTGGACATGTGCGCTGACTATGTGAGGCAACTCTTAGAAACCTTGGAACGCCTATAAAGTAAAGTAAAAGTAAAATGTTACTGGGCTCTAAGGCAATGAATCAGTTTTTACTCCTTAGAATAAATCATAATGAAGAATAAGATAACTCTTCCCCTACATGCTACTCCAACAAATTACTGATGTTAATTTATTTATTTTTTTATTCAGGTGTCTCCTCGTATTCCTGCTCCTTTGCGTTATAGTTCTCAGCAAGAGCATAGACGACTTGGTGGAATGTGGATGGGACGTGCTATGTGATAGAAAAGATCCAATTCCCATTCCAGGAAACTTTACTCTAGCCTCGTGAGCACTACTTAAATGTGGTTTCAATATCTATATCTACATTCAAAAATATTTCTGATACAACTGTATATAATAAACATTACAGAAATATAAGCAGCAGATGTTTCTGTGATCCAGAATGCGTCAAGTACGGTGACTGTTGTTTGGATCGAGCTCCATTTCCAAGACAAAGAAGTAACAAAGTTTTTTCCTGTGTGCCTCTGTCTCTGAATATGGTGAGTACATATCAATAGATCATTTGAAGATCTTTTTTTTTTTAATTAGCATACTGTTAATGGTACTAGTGGGGATGTGGCAATATTAATTTCCCGTAGCCGCCGTGAAATAAATATTAACCGACCCAGGCAGGAATCAAACCAACAACGTTCAGAACAGGATACTTTAGGAAACAAGTCCCCAACGTGCCCGATCCAACATCCTCTAATTTATCCTAACACACACTTATACAAGCACAGATAGTAGTATATAATTCGAATTAAATAATATAATATACAGTTTCAAATTAAATATTATTCACAAGATTATTTGTTTTTCCCTTACGTTTCATATCGATCACTTATGTGATTTTCATGTAACACTTATAAAATAAAATTGACAGGACAGACAATATGGCGTTTGGGTACAAACTAGAGATGGACGATAGTCGATAATACTATCGATATGTCGATTAATTAGTCTTAGTGACTAACTATAGTTCGTATCTTCCCCTTAAGGGCCCCTTATACAGTCAATATTATTGATTCAATATCAAATATATTGCCGGTCTTAGTGGTATATTGTAGCAATTATATGGTCATATACCACGTTCAATAACATTACTTCAATATTATTGATTCAATAACATTGACCATGTAAGGTCGGCTTTAGATACAAATTATTTTAAAATTATACATACTTAAAGGAATCATTTTAATAACACGGCTTCATTTTTATACTCATTTATTGGTGTACGAAATATATTGATTATATAACAATATAAAAGTTAAATGTTTGATAGTGGAAAACATATATTGTATAATGGAAACGCCACACTAAGAAAATAAATGTATGGAAGTTTAAAGGCCTGTTTGAAACTATTCATATCAATATATAAAACTGAAACTAAATTGAACAAGAAGAATCGCTTAAGGTAAAAAATAATCCAATCACAAATTACTTCCTTAGAAATATTTTTACAACTCCAGTTGGATGGAAAAAATGTTAAATTTACCTCAGCTTTTTTATTATTTTTTCATAATAAATATAATTATAAAATATACAAGGATGCCATTACTGTTTTTTTTATATTTTAAACTAGGTGCTATTATCAAATTAAATTTAGAAAATTAGAATCTTGAAAATTAAGACACACAATTCTCTCCTGATTTTTTAAACAAATAGTTTAACCAATACTACCTATACGTGGTCGATTTTTTTTTTATTCAAAAATCGGAAAAATAAATTCAATTTATTTTTCTATGTAATTGTATTTTTTAATTATTTATTTAACAATATTTAATAGTGCCTTAACATGAATCTTTAAGAATGTATCCAATATAAATATTAATTATTATATAGATTAATCCGCATTGTAAAATAAATTAATAAAGAATACATTGAAAATAAATCCTCTTTAAGTCTGTGCCGGGAAGTTACTAAACTATTGATATTATCGATAGTTTTTATCGACTAAAACTACCGAGTATCGCCCATCCCTATTACAAGCTCACATGATGTCCTTGCAGATGAAATTAACGAAATTCCCGAGGATGACCGAATCCACCCTCTTAGTAAGTGATCGGTCTACAAACATTCTTTTTGATCCGATTAAATCATGAAGGTTTAGTGTTGCCTAAATGCGAGACCGAGGCGAGTCTTGGTCTTGCAAACTCAGTCTTGGTAATGGTCTTGATCTTGCAAACTCAGTCTTGGTAATAGTCTTGGTCTTGCAAACTCAGTCTTGGTAATGGTCTTGGTCTTGCACAAGACTCTCGCAACAGTCTTGCAGTTAGTTATTAGCTCATTACTATAGAGATATTACTGTATTTTTTTTTATAGAAAAACCTAAGTCCGAATGAAAAATTAGAGGAGTTAAATGCAAAATTATATTGATTATACTAATTATTAACATATAGTAACTAATATTGTCAAGTATTAGTAACTATTTTGCCTTAAGTTTTGGTCTTGGTCTTGCAACAGTTAGGCGGACTTGGTCTAGGTCTTACAAAATGCAAGACCAAGACCGATTTTGGGCAACACTAGTTATGTTCCGATTGTTCACAATTTTTTTAGTTCCTATTCCTTTCCTTTAATCCGTCTGATTACGAAATATACCTAAGAGAACTATCTGAGTACCCCCAGAGACTACCTCAATTTATTTAGGTTATTTTAATTTCTTATATATATGTACAATTTTCTTGTCTTTTTCTCTCTCTTCTTCTGTATTCTTATTTCTAATTAACTCTTATTGTAAATATATAATTTATTTATGACTACGCAGACATGCAATATGTACTTATAATTTGTTCTAAAGGGACAAGAGTCCCAAAATAATAAAATATATTTTCATTTCATTTCATCTGTAAAGAATATATATGTCCAGAGTATATATGCCGTATCTAACTGCGTTTCTGGAGAGGAATGGAGAGATCTGTGTGAAAAGGAAACCTATTCTCAACCACAGGAATATTATCAGGACATTCCTGTGTACTCGAACTTGACTGGTCTTCATTATGCCAATTATTATTGTGCCCTTTGCGAGCCAGGGCTCTTAAAAGCGTTACTGAAGGGAGCTGACGTCATCGAACTTCCTAAACATTCCATGAAGTGCAGCCATAATATCACTATCAAGATGGTGAATACATAATCTGAAATTATTGCTCAGTTAAGTGTATCGTTATGAAGTCAAGCTGTTCATTTGTTTTTATCTTTGCTTTCAGCTGCGCAAGCACGGAAAGTATCAAAAAGGAAAGTTGATATGGAAAGTGGGACATGGTTTCTGTGCCTTTTCTCAACCCGAGATGTTAAAGCATGGAAGACCTTGTATTCCTTCCATCTCAACCTGCCCGCTTGATTCTGACCCTCAGGTCGCTGCTAAGTGTGCTGCGTACTCTCTGCTGATTACCGAATCGAACAAGGTGGAGTAATAACTATAAAATATATTATATTGGGATGTCCCGAAATTAATGGAGGTTTATGGTTTTAAAGTAAAGCAAGTTAAAAAATTATTTTTATTAATCAAAATACTCTCAATATATTTCTACCAACTTGTCGGTAACTTTTCCATTTCCTCTAAATATTATATTGAATCGTTATTTAAAACCGATATTCTGACAAATTTCGATGAATAAAATTTTTACTTTTCAAAAATCAGATGTCTATTGTTAGACGAGAGTATGGCGCGGAAAAGGTCCTGTTTTCATAACTTCATAAGGATTTTTTTTTTCGTTTCTTTAATGAATGAAGTTAATTGAAAAACGCTGCAAATTATTTCACAATGGTTCATTATTACCAAACAACTATACATCTAAAGTAACATTACCTTCCTAGTTACAAAGATAAAAAAAAATCTGGTGTGTCCACTCACACGACTTTCCTATCTATTTCAAAAAGTTTTTATATCTTTATATATGTTCATGAAGAAACAAAAAAAAATTGAACTAGACACATTTTCCTGAAAATTTATCAAACATAAGATTTGAGTACGATTTATTTGATAAACTAAAGCAATGTAAACCGGCTTAAGATAGATCAGTGTAAACATTTCAATACTTCCTAATATTGATGATCAAAAACTTTTTGGCATAGCTTAGTATTTACAAACAATAATTTATTAACAACATTATAGAAAAGTTTCATCAATATCGTTAGAGCCATTTTTGCGCTAGTCTATAGAAAAACATGTTTTTCATTTATTGCGCACAAGATATTGCGCATGGAGCACCGAATTTCTGTCACAGCCATCAGTAGTCAAAACTCTACAAAATAAAAAAAGAAGCAACACAATCGGTTTAGTAGTTCCCGAGAAAATCTTGGCACAGACAGACAGACCGACCAATGGCTAAAAATGTGTTGAGGTTCTGAACCTATAGATCCGTCGAAAACCGCATGTCGGAAATTTGACCCGATTGCAATACTTTCCTTACCTACTATAGGTAGGAAAGTAATAAATAAAAGGTGATTCGAATTATTGGACATCGCAGGACTAAACTTTTTTTTTTAATTATTAGTAATATGCGAAAAATTATTACTTCAGTAACACATTCGAAATTTAAAACCAAACAAAGGACATAACATTTGGAGTAGAACATGTAAAAAAAACTGGAGACCATATCTTTGCTCCTAATTGTCCGATTTTGACGATTTTTTTTTTTTTTTTTTTTTTTTTGTTTTTTAGGAATTCTATAAACTTTTGAAAAAACATATACAATATCGACAAAAAAGTGTATACTTTTTGAGTTATTCGGAATTAAATTTTACCAGCCCCAGTAACTTTTTTTCCAGCTTCTTTTCGTTGAAGTATGTTATATAAATAAATTTAAAGGGTGTCAATAATTAGCGAAGTTTCATTGAAATCCGTACATTCGTTTAGGAGCTACAGTCTATAGGAACGCAGATTTTTCGACCGCCATTTTAAAAGTAAAAGGCGGATAGTAATGTCGATGAAGGAGGATCATATCCTTGGGTGACTTCTGATTTTATACCCAAATTTGAAAAAAATCGGTCCAGTAGATTAGAGAAAATGCGCGGACGGCGGACGGACAAAAAAAATTTTATCCGTTTTTCGAATTCTACGCATCCTGAAACGTGAAACCTCAAATTTTGAGAGGGGGTTAAGTTTTTGAATTTGTTGGTCGATCACTATGGTTGATTATTGATAATAATAAACTAAAAATTCTTTGTTATAATGTATGAGAAACTCAAGTGTCAATCTTTGTTAGGTTTCAAATTGAGTTAAGGTGATGGTCGATTTACTAATTGAGTTTCTCTGCTTCTCGAACAATGGTTCTGCGATTTTCTTCCACCAAAGCTTACAGAACATCTTCCTCAAGAAAAGAAGTTCTTCCACGCCCATATTTTTTTTCAACGGTGAAGACTTTCTCTCAAAATTTTAAATACCATCCGTTGAACGGTGCATTCACGTTGCCATCGTCCCATGCTTCAATAATATTTCTGGGCGTTTCGATCGAGTTTAAACTCTTAATACTTGATTATGCGGAAATCACGTTTTAAAATCATAGTAAAGATTGAATTATTTCTAACTAGTAAAATGCTCCAGAAGATATAAAGCATTTTTGTTTGTAAAAGTTGACACCCATACTAAAGAATAATCTCTCAAACGTAAAAGTTTGTTATATAAAGTGTTAATATAAAGAAAATATGAAATCCTGCACTAGTTTCTGGATAACCCAATACATAGAAGAAGAAAGAAATAGAAACAGGTTTCTTCTTCCGCTAGATATTTTGCTAGTCCCAACAACTCCGATGCTGCACATTTATAATTTATTTTCAATTTACATGAGGTGATCAAAATATTTATATTAAAAAGTGAGAAAATAAAAGAATTCAGCTCAGAAAATGATCGTAAAATTTAACAAATCATTAAAAGAAAAAAAGTCTGACAAGTTGGTTTGTACCGTGGTCAGCAAATTCTACTGTCGAAAGAGCCAAATTTCAATCTGTTTTCAGTCTTCTTTTAATCTATTTTCATTCGGAAATTATAGACATTTGCACTGTATCGAAAGTCGTTAGTGGAAGGCGCGGTTACGTTTTCTACCCGTTTCAGAACACCTAGAACACAATTGGATTTGACCACAGACAAATTATGGACCCAAATCGCCGCTTAATGTATAAAATTAAAAATGCGGCTAGAAGTTTTAGTTTCTGAAAATAAAAATTTATTTAATTCTGGCAAGAATACAAGCTGACCAACCATCAATAGTAATAAAACAAAAATAAATAATATATATTATTTTTTCCTGTTGGCATTACAGCTCATGTAGATCTTTTGCCGCCTTAACAAGCCTGCTCCATCTCTGCCTATCTTGGGCTATTTCTTTCCATTCATTTGCACGCGGCTCTATTGCATCTTTGTTGATTCTATCTATCCATCTGCTTTTTGGCCTTCCACGTGGTCTTTTACCATCTATTGAGGCATTCATTGTTACGTAGAGGCTTCCAGATGGATTCAAGCCACATACCCCGCCCATCTTAACCTCCGTGTCTTCATATCATGGGATATTGATTGACCAATTTCTGTAAGCAGTTCTTTATTGGTATTTCTTCTCCAATCTGATCTCAGATCGCTTCGGTTATCGTACGGAGGAGTTTCCTCTCAAATCTTTCAATACTTTTTTCTAGACAGCTGGTTAGTGTCCAGGTCTCATAGCCATATATATTAACTGGCTTTATCATAGCATTGCACACCCTTAGTTTGAGATTTTTCGGGATTTCAATACCTTCGAGAGAGAGAGAGAGAGAGAAAAGAAAGCGCTAGTCATATGCTGGTCTATTTCTGCCTTGTCTATTCTATTTCTGCCCATTGTCAGTCATTGAGGTTATTGTGGATATCCTGTTATTGATGTGGAATTTTCGGCTTATTATCATATATTTTGTTTTATCTTCATTTACTTGTATGGCGATCTGCTCTGCCTTTCTTATCTAATTGATCTGCCAATTTGAGTTCATATTTTCTTGTAGTCAAATAATATATTTCACTGACTCCTCATTTCTAGCATACGGAAGGTTATTCTAGAGGGAAAATAAAAAATGAACATGTATTAATGCGGTTGAGAATAGCAAAACATCTACTAGAAAAACACTGTTTCTATTTCAGAGTAATAATTTTTAATAAACAATCTTGAATAATTTCTTTAAACCAATCTATTGAAATTTTCTAGGTGTATCGGAATCCACATTGTGCCCTCTGCAACGGTGTGAACAAGTCCAACATGTTCTGCAAATACCGACATAACGACCTTATCCTGCCTAGTCTTTCTGAGATCTTCACCTTCGACTGGTCCTTTAGCGCCTGTAACTTTCCTGAAAATATGAGATGGGATATCTTCCGCAAGAAGTGTACTGCAGTCAATTGCCCGATAAGTGGATCGTGTAAGGTCACCATGTGCCAGGACAAAAAATGCTTCCATCGAAAGCATACCCTTGGCCGTGTTATAGACGGTTATCTAACTTATGCAAGTCTCTCAATTTCAGTTGTTTGCCTTCTCATCCATGTCTACTTAGCCATATTTATCTCTCCTCCAAAGAACTTGCCTTCAAAAGTGGTCAACTCTCTTGCGTGGTCTCTACTGATTGCTCAAACATTATTCTTGTGCGGAATATACTCATTAGTGTCTCTGCCACACGCCATCTGTTACAGTATAGCTGTAACTATACAGTTCTTCTTCCTGGCTTCGTTTTTCTGGATGAATGTCATCAGCTTCGACATATTTCACACTTTTTCAGACTCTTCATTGAAAAACTACACGACCAAAAGTTACACAAAGTATGCCTTGTGGAGTTGGGGAGGAGCTGCTATTATTACTACTATCTCTATTGTAGCTGATTTGACCGATTTCATACCTGACAATTTTAGGCCCCAGTACACAGCGAGGCATAATTACTGCTGGTTTGGTAATTGGGCAGGTATGGGTCTGTTTTTCTTCTTTCCCATCCTTATTACTAATATACTGGACATGGTATTATTTTTCATAACTATCTGCATGTTCAGGAGGATGCAGTGCAATTCTCATAAAATCAACAAATCTGGGAGGAAGGAATACAATAGACTGTGGTTGTATATAAAGTTATCAACAATGATGGGTACCATGTGGGCAGTAAGCATATTAACCTCTCTTTCAAAGAAGCCAGACTATCATTTCCCATTCACTGTTTTAAATGGTTTACAGGGAGCTTTTATCTTCATCATGTTTGACTTGAAAATAACTACTATTTTTAACTACTTTGAACTGATGGCTTTGAAATTTCTTAGTATGGTTGTTAAAGGCAAGAAGAAAGCTTTAGTAAATGATGATGGGAATCATGTTACTATTTCAAATAGCACTATTTCTAGCAGTATAGGATGTGAGTAAACTTTGTAGTTTAACCAGGATTGAGGGTAGGGTAAGGGTTTTAGGGCGATAAATTACAAGATTATAACGCTGGTTAACCAGGATTGAAATACTGCCTTATTCAAATACTTTAGAAAAGCCTGTGTTTAGAAAATTTCTTCTGATACATATAGATAAGTGGATAAGCGTTTCCTGGTGTATAAAAATATTAATATATTAAAAATGTATTAATTTTATTTTTCTTAGAACTTAATAATGAGTGGAAAACCTTATCTTCTATATATGATGTCAAATTTATATGAAATACAATTAATATGCAATGATTTTCACTTTTGTAGTAATAAACAAGTCATCGACTTTATTTGCTATTTCAGACCTGACATAATATCGTTTCTGTATAAATAAGATGGTAAATTACATGGTTTTGGAAGATATTGTTTCTATCCAAAAGTCTGCATAAAGAACAAACACAGAATAGAAGGTCCAAAAAACCTCATATACCCATTTTGGATGAGTTATTTTTGCATTTTGGGTTCACCTGGGAAGCATAGAAAGTTTCAAGACTGAATTTGGCTTTGATGTACATCTCGTAACTAAAAATTGCAACAAATTTTCAAATATCCTTTCATAGAAAAAACATTTTTGCTTGTGTGCCCTGTTTGAATTAACTGCAATTTATACATATGATGCAGTAGAATTTTATTTACAATATTACCAAAAGGACGAGGTCAAAGGTCCTCTAATTAAACTTTATCTATTATCAAATAAATCTTGTATCTTCAATGTAAAAATTAATTAAAACTTGAAAATGGTTTGGTTACCTATTAAGGTAAACTGATTGTGCCTACACCCAAGTTGCTTCCTAAAAATAATTAGTTCATGCACGATAGAGCCAAATTTTAAATATTAAATCAAATTAAAAGTGCAGGTATTTGTCTTAAGAAAATACCTTCCTTTCATTTTGTTGCCTTTCCAACATTGTAAAATTAGAAAAACTGATTGATGGTGCAAATAATAGCTTAATATTAAGGCATATTCTAAAAATCTACTAATACATGCTGAAAATTATATTATTGGAAATCGGAGGTACTGTTTGCTGAAAAAATCAGTACATACATACAAATAAACAGACAATATTTTGTCCTATTTGTGTTTTGTGAACAATGAAATAAGATAGTGAACAATGTGAGATTCCCTTTTTGGGTGACATATCTAACTTAACTTACATCAAACAGTATTTGAGTAAAGGTTGGTTTTGCCTGATTTCATCTGATCTAGATACTGATTAAGTTTAGAGAGCCTCAAAATGTGGCTGCCAATGGCCTCCAAAAATATATTT
Source organism: Nezara viridula (assembly GCA_928085145.1). Classification (NCBI taxonomy): domain Eukaryota; kingdom Metazoa; phylum Arthropoda; class Insecta; order Hemiptera; family Pentatomidae; genus Nezara; species Nezara viridula. Next base: position 157,284,268 of record OV725079.1, on the reverse strand, counting down.
ACACCTTTGTACTGGTTATTCATGGAATTTTAGAATTGTTATAAATCTGTGTCTATGAAGAGTTTCTTGTTTCAGACTTGTAAGAAGAATGCATGATAGTCTGTCTTCAAGTTATATTCCTAAGAAATACATTGTTTGTTCATTGTCCAACAATAATAAACCTGTCTAAGGTTTATTACAAAGAGAAAATCATGAATTTGTATTATATGTCAAATGCTTTACTTTACTTTAAATACCTTGGATTGTTTAATACTTTTTGGTAAGAAAAACAAATGTAAACGAGTATTATTTGAAATCCTTCATGTAGAAGTAACTAAATAAATAATGAAAAAATGTAATAGATTATACTCATTCCACATTTTATTTTTTTAACCTAACTTGCTGAGAAAATACTTCCTAATGATTTATTGATGAATTTATTGAAGAGAAAATGAAAATTTATTGATCTAAATACTTTGATAATGTTACAATCTGAATTATGACAATCCAATCTAAGAATAAATAGGTTTGTTTTACATATTGTTATCCAACAGCACTAAACGATCTGATATTTTCTGACTAAAGTACATAATACATACAGACATCCGTTGTACTATAGGTAGAGATCCCATATGAAGTGTAGGAATCTTGATTAGTTTCTTTCTAGGTATTGATGGGAGAGGAAGAGAAAGAGATAGAAGAGGGGAAAACCATTGCTAGGACTCCCCACTGTTATCTGTACTAAAGTTGCTGGGGATCAATGCTATTTTTGCCTTTGTGGAGAATTCTTAGGATAAAGGTGCATAGGATATTAGACATTAATATGATTCTGCTAAAATTTTAAAGAATCTGAAGATATGAACATTTTAATCAAATACAAGCCTTTTCTGTAATGCAATACTAATTAAAATAACCATTAGTTTTACTTTGCATCTTGGCACAAATATGGGATTTAAAAATAAGATAAATTTACTTAATTATTTTTAAGTTTAATGCATACAATCAATATGTAATTCTTATCATTAATATGAGTGTAAGGACGAGATGGTTGGACAACGTGGCCTATGATGCGAGAACCCTGCTTGGTGTGCGGAATTGGAGAGCTGCAGCAGAAGATAGAGCCAACTGGCGGAGGCTCTTGGAGGAGGCCCAGTCTCGGTGACGGGATGTTGTGCCATACATGAATGAATGAATGAATATGAGTGTAAACAACATTAAGAATAAGGAAAACCTTTACCTGGAGAGTTAGTGTTCACAAAGGTTAAGACCACCAACACTAATCATTATTATAAAAAAATAATAATATTTCTATCATCCTGGCAATAATATAATTTATTTTGAGCAAACTTTTTATTTATTTTTTACTAACTCTGGATCCATCCCCATTTTACAAATTATACAACTATCCATTTAATTGCACTGTCCATTACTTGAAATTTATAACTATAATTTACATGTATTCTTTAGTTCAGATTGTATTATTTTTTGAATATAGTGTAAGCAAGAAAAAAAATCATCACGTCTTTATCCCAAAATTTTATTTTTGGTTATTCCATCTTATATGTAAAATAAAATATTACGCAGTCACTAAAAACTTTTTTATATAACAGACAGAAAAGTTTTTGTTTCATAATTTAATTTAAAAATTAAATTAAAATTGTTATAAAATAAAAATAAAATTGTTTAATAACATTTATATAGAAGATTCATTTATGATTTACACCTTTTATTAAGTTACTCATTATTTAATGGGACAATTAAAATGTTTTAATGTTGCTGTGAGAAAATTCGTTTGAAGAATGGCCCAATTACAGGTGGCAGGGCATTGGAGTCTGCTATTTTAAAAAGCCCTCAAAAGCAAATATATGTATAAAAAGAAAGTACTCTCTGGGTCAGAATGGTCAAATGCCCTGAAACTTAATATCAATTATGCATCCCTGTGTAGAGTCCCAGGTGTCAGCAGACAAGTAAGGGAAGTTGGGTCCCTCTGTTGAATATGCGACAGAGAGCCTGAAACACCAACACATCTTGTGGAAAAATGCCCCACGAACTCCCTCCTTATAACACGCCATCACAACTGAGTAAAACATGGATTGATGAGGCTCATTAGAGAGAGAGAGAGAGAGATATAATGCCTTTTTTGAGGAAGTATATTGCATTCATATAGATAGATCCATATGATATGACGACATATAAGGCATGCATATATTACAACATTTATATATTATTTATAGAACACATCTGCTGTATTTGTATATAATTGTTTTACTTAGTTTTTTTTTTATTGTTTGTCACCTTTTTTCTTCTTTTTTGTCTTGTCATTATTGTATAATTTGTCATCAGAAAGTATGAATTAAGTTAGGAAGATAGATGTGGAAATATGAGGAAACATTAGAGAAATATATAAGAGGAGAGAAGAGAAATGGAATTGGAAATGGAAATGGAAAAGAAATGGGCAGCACCCTTTTATGAAAATAAAGTGATTCTCTCTAACACATCTATATTATTTCACAAACTAAAAGAATTGAAATTAAAACATGCCATCATTACATGAATTTTAATAAGTCTAATCACTAATTGTCTTATTAAGTATGAATGTATGAAAAATTAAAAAATTTTAATTTGGAAAAAAAAAAGACTGACTTGGCTGGTAATAATGCTGGAAAAATGTTTCTTTGGTGAAAACTTTAATTTTTAAAACAAGTAAAAAGACTAGAAAATTTTACAAATATTTATAATAATACAATACAAAAAAAATGTACATATTTCATACCTACATATACATAGTAAAATATTTATAACAAATATATAAATTATTAAAATATATAACAAATATATTAACAAATACTTAACAATAAGCGAAATAGCTAAATCAAATTAACAATAAAAATAAATTCTAATATCTGATTTAGAATATAACACATACAATAATGTGTACAAATAATTTGAGGAATCTCATTTTTCTGATTCCACAAAATTTGTTGTAAAGATTCAGGGGATAGATTTCTTTTTACATATCTGCCTATCTTCTGTTGTTACATTGGACCAATGGTCCCAATTCTTCAGCACTTTTTCAACATTACCTCCAGGGCTAGGCTTTTCGTTAATCTGTGACTGGAATAGTAGTTTGTACTGTTTTGAGATTTCATTTATTCTCAAACCTTCCTCTATAAGAAGTTTTAACATGTCAAACATATCAGAGGATGGGATATTCTTGTTGAAATTACCAATTAAACCAATGCCAACGCTATCACAGTTAAAGCCTATGGTATGGGCGCCATAGATACCCCAACCCCTTCCTTCGTAAATGTAACCATCATCCCCAATCAGGAAGTTGTAGCCGATGTCACAAAAGCCTTTCCTAATGTGATAGCTTTGAATGGTAGTCATTATCCTTTCACATTCTGCCGGAGTTTCACAATTTCCGGAGACTGTATGACCCACTACCACAAATTTAGCTGGACGTACAGTGAGGGGGTCACAATCTTGGAGTTTAGTTCTGAACTGGGACCAATTATATCTTGTCCTAAGTTTCAATGTGTAGTTCAGTGAGTATATGACATCTGTAATGGTTACAAAAAAATCTACATTATTAAATTTACTATAATTCAAGTAAACTGAAATTTTGTAAATAATAATGAAAATAAGTATTATTTTATTAGTCAGTCTTTTACTGCATTAGTTGTATGAATTTGTATGTGATAAAATTTAAGGTAATTAATATAGAATTACTGAGTCAAGGAAGTTTAAGACTGTAAGATTTTATAAAAATTTATTGATATAATTTACAATTATAACCTATAATTATAACAAAACTTACAAAATATTACTAATTCTCAGTAAAACAACCACTTTTAAATCACTAACTTTAATGAAACAGAAATATTATTTTCTTACTCATATTGTGATTTTTTAAATTTCTTAATTGTACTTGAGATATTATTAAAAAAAATGATTAGACTAACTAATGTTTCAGTCAAACCATTTAGGTTAACAAAGATATCAAATAAAAATTTTACTATTTTTATTTTACTTTTTTTTTTTTATCTTTATTTTAATATCTTTGTTGTTGTCCTGTACATCTACAGGCCATTGCCAGTCTGCATGGTTTACTTAAAACATTGATTATAATGAAAATAAAAATTGACAAGGAAATATTTTTCCCAAATTCTGTTGTTAACTAGATATTTATTACCCCTTCTCTCCTCTTGAGATAAAAACTAATACTATATCTGCCCCTGATTACACACACTATCACAGTCTATCTTCTCATATATTAATTACTATTCGGAAATTTAAATATCATTCTACAACTTATGGTAAGTTTGTTTACAAATTATTTTTGTAGGTTTCTTTATCACTATAAACATTAAAATATTTGTACAATTTTTACATCACATGAGAAAATATTTTTACTCTAATATAGAACTTTATCAAACAGTTTCCATAAATGTATATAATTCATGTGCCAGTTTGAGCAATTTTTTTAATAGAGTATTTCCTTTTCAATACATTTCTACCAACTATAAATTAAAAACACACTTAAAAGTGAATTCTTACTGTGTCATTTGACTCTTTTCATCCTAATCTTGTACTATTTACTGCCAATTGTAACCATATGTATACTTAATTCTTATCCATAGCAAATAATTACAGTAACACATATCACTATGATCTTTTTTTTACCAAAAGCATTTCATTAATTTGTCATATTAAAGCTATAAAAACACACACAAATTTAAGTTTTAATAGAATGCTGGATAAAAAATATAATTTCTATAATTTTTAAAAACTATAAACTAGTATCAATTGTATGCTGCTTCAATTTTTTTTTTTCAGGTTTAATCTGATCTTGTTATATTACTTAAATTCAGAATCCAGAGAATAAAGTTATGACATGATTTATGACAAATGAAATTATAATATTTCTGTCATAGTTTATAAAGAGTCAAGTAATATCAATCAATTATTATTATACAACAAATAATACAAGATTAATTTATTCTTGTTGCCATGCAATGAATTGCCTTATAATTTCTCTGAGAAAAATTAGTTCTCTAAAACTCTTACCTTGTTCTTCTTAACTCTGCAAGTTTTATTGAAAAGTATTCAATAGTTCTACATAGTCCAATTATATATCTAAGTTATTTGGACATTTAAAGTCTTCTTTAGTCAATAAAGACCAATGATCCCACTTCTTTATTAATTCTTCAACATGAATTCCGGGGCTAGCCCAGTTGGTTATTTGTGAATGAGCTAAGAGTTTATAAGTTGAGGAAATGTGACCTAAACGGACACCTTCTTCCAGCAGAAGGTTCAATGAGTTTATCATTATGTCTGATGGTTCGTTCAGGTTGAAGTTTCCAACCAATCCAATACCAAGGCTGGAGCAACTGAAACTTATAGTTTTTGTACCAAGTTTAGTCCACCCCCGTCCTTCGTAAATGTAGCCGTCATCACCAATCACAAAATTATAAGAAATATCGCACCGACCACGACCTTTGTGATCATTTTGTATTAGTGTAACTGTAGTTTCACAAGCAAGTCGACTACGGCATGGTAATGTAACAGTATGGCCAATGACGATGTATTTTGCTGGGCGATCGATGGACAGTTGGCAAGGTGTTTCTGAGTTGGATTTAGACCACTGCTGTCTTGTTTGAAGGGCCTCAGTAAAATTGAGAATTCTAGGAGTATCTGAAATCATAATATCAACAGAATGTAGAAATAAAATAGAGAGAAGAGTGAATATATTGGCAAAATTGACCAATGACATATTGGCGATATTGAACGGTGAGTATATTTGTTTCCAAAATATGACAATTTGTCAAACCAAACAGAGAACTGGACTTATCGAACTTATTTACTTATCGGTTCATACCAAGTTACAAATTTTTGATAAATTGATTAATTATTTGCGTATTTGCTAAAATTATAATGTAATTATAAACTAATGGCTGAATGGATGAAAAGTGAGTGATGGCTGAACAGGGATGGAATGTAAAAGTGGAGGATAGGGAATGGCCTTTATATATTTATAGCCACAGCATGGTAATCATGACTACTAATTAATTACAATATTTTTTTAAAATTTGTATTAGAAATTTAAAAATGTATTTATAATATTTCTACAACTTTGATGAATTAGAAAATTGTCAATTTGTTCACTCTTGATATATCTTTGTTTAAAAAAATAAATAAATTAATACGAATCTGTACCTTTATAACCTAAGGAGGATCTTGGGTTAATCTCATGACTTTAGGGTTTTGGGAGAAATAATTTATAAAGTTTTACCCTTCACAGGAAGTTTTCTTTTTAAGGTCAGGAATAAGAATCAAAAGAGTTCCAACTTGTCTGGTGGATGGAACATCCACATGAAACATGAGGAGTATTTTCATTCCTATTCATTATTTCCGTCCGATCAATGTGTTAAATGTGGGGAGAGAGGAAGTTTTTCGGAAATTAGGGGATGTTTCATCCATCAGAGAGGTGGGAAGTATTTTGATTCTCAATCCTGACCCTATAAAGAAAAACTCATGTGAAGGAAAGAACTTCATAAATTATTTCCTACAAATGCTCTTTTTTGATCTAAGGTCATAGAACTATAAGCAGAATTAAAAAAGTTGTTTTATTGATTTTTATCCATAAATATTTAAGTGTTTTGTAAAGATCATTCAATGAAATAATACCATAATGTTTGCACAAATTTATTGTGAAATGATTTCGGTAATAAAAAAAATAATATCAATAGGTAGACATAAAAAAAGTTGAAATAATAAACTTTTTAAGTCTTATCTTTTCCATAGAATGCTCTAAAGCCTCATATCCAATTTGGAATCGATTAAATAATACAAAAAAAAAATATATATATATATATATATATATTAATACCAAGCAACTGAAGGTATATTTCTAACAATTTTGATTTGATAAAAATATTTATCAGTTTTTTAATACATTAACAGATGTGCAAACTATAGAAAGAATTAAAAAGCAACATTGCTGAGGGACAAAGTCTCTGAATATTAATAAATGATATTAGAAATTTCTTAAATTTCATAACTTTCATTCACATTTTTACTGACCAAGTAATGACCATTTGTTTTTTATTTCAACTTGTAGAATTGTTAACCTTCAACCTTTTATTATGGCCATAATTTATAATTTTTATCTGATTAAGCTGTTTTGCGACATTTGTTTACAGCCACTGTTATCTTT